>OW028620.1:8750000-10000000 GCA_932294325.1 Allophyes oxyacanthae | reverse complement strand
AAAGATATAAAGTTTGACGCCTATATCTCTGAGCGGCAAATAAGTACAAAATAAGACATCTTAACATTAAAAAGCATGCCTTAAAATATCAACACAGTAGAGTAAGTTAAGAGATAAGCGGAATAAGGCATTGGTATCTACAATATGCACGTACAGAATAAACTTATTTGGCGACGCGACGGTCGAGTCGTGCATCTACGCATTCGCAATGCACAACACGACAACGCGACTTGGTGGTCAAATAGACCATTATGGAAATTAATTTCCGTCTAAAATACTTTGGCGCCTACAAGCTATAAACGTCCGCTGCTCATATTAAAATACACATCTGTAACGATCGCATCGAATTACCTCAGACGATTATTATGTTTTTAAGTGTTGAGACGTTAAAATATCAACAACACAACTACGATAGTTGATTGTAAATCAAATATTAGAAAAACTAAAACAATAAATCTTCAATTGGATATACCAAACGAGTTAACGTGAAGAAGATATTAAATGGCGTGCATAAATCAATCGTTGTTTCCCCAACTCTTTACTTTTTTAATGACTTATATAAACGTCTGTGTGTCCGTCGCTAGGTCGCTACACAGATGTGGGACCAGCTGTTTCTATGACAGTCACGTTCACGAATCTGACAATGTGTTTGTACTACACTACGCCACGGGCTTGGCTCGTTAAATTTTTATTGCCACAAGGTCGCCACTTTATGGTCAATTCTCAACAGTTATTGTTCGCGGACAAACTTTTTTTTACAACACTAGCGTCAATGACTTTATAACGGTGGAGTTACGATTGACAGTGATTAAGACTTAATTGTTATAGTGCTATAAAATTCGTTTTTATATACTCCGAAAGTGTTATGATTATCCATTTTTCACGTTGATATACCTACTGTATGTATATTACCTACTGATGATATAAATGTGATAAAGCTGCACTTTCACGGTCGAATAAACGTATGTAAAATTTACTGAAGTGATAGATTTATGTATGAAATTGCATATAATGTTCACGACTCTTTCAAGCGTGCAAGATAAATGGGCGCAAACGTCATGTTGATATGTTTACTGTGGCAAGTTCGGGCTCGGGCCTTACTCCTGGCCTGTGAACACCGTATGATAACAAAATATGTTTTGACTACGATTTTGGCGATATCGACTTTCGCACAACAACCGCAAAGCGTCCGTAATAAAGCAATTTGCGGGCGTGCCAACAAAACAATGGACCCCTTTCTAAGCTTGTTTTAAAAGCTTTCGACGCCGTGATTTAAAACCCTTTGACTTATACCTTATTTGTAAACATCTTGTAAGCACAAAGGATCGCTGTTTACAACAAAAACGAGAATTTGCACAACCCTATTGCCGTGAACCCTTTGTTTACACTTTTCAATAAAATGCAAAAAAAATGTGAAAGTAGCTTGTCTGTTGGGATTGATCTTTAAGGTTCCGTGAGTCACGGTACACAGCTAAAATCTTGCAATGCGACAGTCCCGCATCAAACAATATAAACAAATACCTACAAAGTTTTCTTCGTAAGCAAAAATGGTAAATCGTTTACAAAACACGCTCGTGCAAGATTGCGTTTGAAGGACCGGGATGTTGCCATGACTAAAAATTTATTGTTATAGTTATTAAAGATGGGGGATTTAAATGCCACTCTCGTACTCCCAGCTTGCTTATTTATATTACTTTTGGAAGGAAAATACACCCGCGTTATAAATATGAAAGCAAAACTGCTAAGGGAAATAATTGTAGCTTATCTGTACAGACCAGAGTTACCCAGAATTGAAGGTCCCTGACCGTTTTTGTACCTTAATGGTTGGTTGCATAATATTGACCCATTATTAAGGCCTTTGTTCTCGGTGAAAGTTTGTGTTCATTGCGAATCTTTTAAACCCTTTTCGTCACTTTTTTGCAATAGAACAATTGATTTGCAATTGTTGGATGTTCAATAGTAAAAAACAATAACGAAGAGAGATTTTTGCAAAAAGTTTCGAATATAAAAACGTGATACATGATGCAAAAGACAGGTAGCATTTGAGGGTTAGTTGATGCACCTTTGATGTTTTTTAGTTAGTTTTATTTAGAAGGTCTTTAATAACAAATACCGTAAAAAAACATCGTGTAGTCTGTTCAAAAATTAACTTTACTTACTTATCAGAGCTTTGGACATAATTATAAAATAAGTACATGTGGCTATGGCTTCAAATTCATACCATGATGAAAACCAGAATCAAGCCTGAAAGATTGAATGAATAAATATTCAAAATCATTTGACATTGTCAAGCAAATTTTTGAACAGACTCATAGCTTAATTAATATCTAATACAATCAAATCATTTGAGGAAATCACAAATAAAAATAGTTCATTCAACTTTAAATTCCAAATAAAAATATGACAAAACTTTTTTGTCAATTAAAAAAGGTATGATTGCAATAATTCCACAAAGCCATGTCAAATGAATAATTGCAACATAATTTTACGACAGCCATCAAAGGATTTTTAATCTAAGTCTTCTCACACATTCGACTAAAATGCTTTTGTGTAAGGTATAAATGCATTAATATTAAATTTATATTTTTATATCAATATGAATGGAAATATATTAATAAAATGGGGTATTATATGCAAAACTATTATGCTTTGTTTATCACGCAAACAGTTTCGACAAAATTTTCCAATTAAAAAACCTCAAACTATCCTTAAAACATTAATCAGGCCAACTATTAGACAAAACATTGTTATACTGACAACGATTTAGTAGCTCATTTTCACGAAGTTCGTTTTAAATATTCTGCATTTAATCGTATCACTTATTCACAAGTGGTTTTAAAAGTTCTGTTATAAGAGGCTATAAATATTTCACTTTTCTTACAAAATTAGGAATTCCAATTTCTGAGCTCGCGATAAGCCATTAGAAGCGATGTTTGGTCGTATGTGTGTTAAGATTCCTACACCTAAACTAAATATACTTAAAACTAAAAGAAAATAAATTTGAAACGATAAATACCATTGAACTCACCGCAGACCACCCGGTCGAAGGGGCTCATCCAATCTGGAAATGGAAAATCTATTATCAATCGTATTGAAAGTTCTTGTTTCGGCCAAGTCGCATGCATAACATGTAAAGCCTACAATACACAAAAAATACAAAACAAGTCGCATAATATTACACGGAGTTATCTTGAATTTAAATAAATATGTTTAAAAATACCATTTGAAACAAAGTATAAAGCGAAAAAAAATATTCTCACGTTTTTGTAATATTATAAAATGTTTTAATACATAAGAATAACTCAGATAGAATAAAGTATTTATTATTGTTTGTAAGGTAAATGTAGCTACTGATGAAAAAGAAGTCTTTATTTTTAGCATTATGTCCACCATGCAGAAATAATAAAAAAATCTCGCACGACTACAGGCCTAAAAATAAAACAAACCTTATAGGTATTTTTGTTGGGATATGAGATGATTGTTTCCAGCTTAATCGAATTATCTCCAATGCAATTTTGACGTTAGATATAAAGCGACTCTAAGCTTAGAGCGTACTTAGACTTTGCTTTGTAATTAGCTTTCTTTAAAAACTAAGGCCCAAGTTCACCAACAACATAACAGACGGTTAGAGCAAAATCAGCCGTTTAAACATGAATTTTTGTATGGGTAATGGGCCGATTTCATTTTAATCATCTGTTATAATATCTATTGTCGGTGAACATGGCCCTTAAAGTCACTCTTTGTTTATTGACTTCGTCGGTCTGAGCGTATGCTCACGACAATTTCAGTCTGTTCTGACTATAAATCCCAAATCAAAATATAAGCTAAGCATATAAATAAGCTTAGCAAAGTTTAAGCAAAGTCTGAGCTAAATCAAAGTATGCACGTATAGATCTCAGTCTAAGAAATCCAAAATTAGTAAAATCCGGGATCCTTGAATACAATATTATACCTAAGTACCTTCTTGAGAAAATTACAGGCCTATTATAATGAGGTAGGTACAGTTGAATGGATTAAGTGGTGATTAAGTTTTAATAGTTAGCCACAAAGTAGGCACAGAAACATTGCTCATGTGAAGCGAGAATCAACTACTAGAACAATCGGCTGTTAATTGCATTTTATCGTCAATCTAAATTACGAGTAAAACATTTTTAATTGCGCTTTATCAATTAAAACTATTACTTTGTTTTTATTGGGCACTACGTTAGAGAATTCAGTTAAAATACTGCTGCTGCCTAGTCGTGGAGCTAAACAATTAAAAAATATTACCTAGCACACTTATCTTCACCGTTCAAAGCAACTTTTTTCATAAAATAAAATAGTATGACTACATAATTTTATTAAATACACAACAAGAACAAATAATGAATTTTTTTTAACAAAAATTAACCCAAAAACATGTGTTGCACTTAGAATAAAGCAATAAATAATGAAATATATTATTTTAAAATTTAAAATACGTATTGCTCTCCAAAAAGGAATGAGCAATTAACGTGCTAAGAAAATGTGACAAAAATTTAATTTTAAATGCGGATTTTAACATTATAATACGGAATGAAAAATGAAAGCTTTAAGATAAGATAAAATTGTTAAAATTGTAAGAAATGGAAACATTACAGCTATTTAATGTAAACTGTGTAATTTATTTGCCAAGGTTAATAAGCTTTTAATTTTTAGGCCAAATTAATTAAATTTTCTATACCTACCTAAAATATTATAAAACGAAGTATAGTACCTTCTTAGTAACTTTTGAAATTATAAGTAGGTAGTTGTTTGATATATAAAAACTAAATATTTATATATAGTTGATATATAAATATTTAGATTAATTACAATATACTTAAAACTCTAAAAAGGGTGACAAAGTCTGCGGCGGGATTACTGACCTATAAATATTTTCTGGCATTTTATCAAAATAAAAAAGTAATGCCCACTGAGAAGCTATATACAAAAAGCCGTAGACAAAAAACATTCTAATAAAAAACTCTCATAGCTATCAACATCGCAAATATAATGACTCACAAATAAATTTACGTCCAATTATGAACGCAAGTTGAGCTACTCCGGTTCTTTAGCAACGTTTAAATTTAACGAGTTTTACCTATCGAAAACATTTAAATTGTCTCGATTGAGTGCAGTCGTTAATTACACGGCGAGTGCATAAAAAATTCGATTATGCGAATCGTACGGCGTATATCGATACTCGAAAATTCACAACTCATTCCGAGATAACAACAAGCTTTCGGTCTCAGTTCTGGAATTTTTTAAATCGACTGTCGAAACTTTCGAAATTCGGTGTAACCCTAAAATGGAAAAGGTTAAGAGTTCTGTATCAGACCCATATTTCATTGGGAAAAGATAATGATGTTATTTTTCAACTTGAACGTTTTTTTATTCTTTTTGGAAACGCTGCAACGGAGTAGATGGTCGTAAGTATGCGCAAGTGAATCAGAATTCTTCGAAGCATTAAAATCTAAGTTAATCGAGACCTTAGTATTAGAAATAATAGTTTGTGTAAACAATTGGATATTAACTATTTAATTAATTACGTGCCACAAATAGCAATCAATAGTATAAAGGGCTTTTAATGGCATGTGAGTTCCGATTGCTTATGGCGGCGGCATGCGATTGGCTGTGAACGCCGGCCATATTTGTTTGGCGCATGCGCTCTACGCGCTGCACACATGTGACTGGCGCTCTTCTTTTCCGCGGTACACAATGTTTACTGTCAAGCGCGAGTTGCGTTTTATGATATGAATGGCTCGTACCTTTACAAAAAAAAAGATATTTTGTTCAATATGCAGCTTATATTTTATTTTTTTAATTTACTTCATTATTATTTATATTTAGTAATTTAAAGTTTTTAAATATTATGTAATAACGATAATATTTTATCAATGAATTATTTTGTTTGTTTTATTAGATATATTAAATAGAACGTGTCTTAAATTATAACACTAGAAAGTATTTGAAGAAATGTTTAAAATGTTGTCCGAGTGCATTTGTTTTTTCAAGCCGGCGCTAGAACGTTGAAATACAAGAAACATTGAATCGAACTAAAGTTCATTCAAACTAACACACGCTAGTGTTTGAACGTAATAACGTTCTTATACTGTCAAATTGTTGTAAAATGTTGCGCGTTACGACGCATAGCTGTCGGCTACTGACAAGTCCGCCATTTTAATTTTGTGTGCGCGCGCGCAAGCACCTGCCAGGTTATTTTTAACTTCTTGAGACGAATTTTCACCTACATCAGCCCGGACATTTTTATACGCTAACATTGCCGACAAATCACGAAAATAGTCCATTCCTAAACAAAACAAGATGATTATAGGCCATTTTATATAATTTCAGTGATCTACGACGCTGTTATGACGTTACGTTGGCTTTGATAAGTTTTTTTTGCAAGACAACTGCGCGCAGTCAGTGCCAAGAGCGTCGATTCAGTGCTAAATAATATGAAAAACTGTGATTCACATGTCTTATCTGTGTCGCGGCTTTAAGAGTTATTTATATGTGCAAATCTTTTGGCATATGATTCAGTTTATCAAATTAAGCCATGCGGCAATGTATTTCGTGATTTTATAACTACGGATGTAGTACTCAGACTAACTAAATATATTTAAATTGATTTACATTATTTCAGTTTTGAGATAAAAATATTTTTTATATAAAATAAGGCAAGTTCTTTTTTTAAGAGGTATCTGGGAGGTTTTTATTTCATAGCTCACAGAACTCTAAAATGAGATATTCGATTATGTCAATAGATGTAGGTACAAGAGTAAATAAAAATAATGTGCATAATGTAACGTAAAAAATATGTTAAAAGAACATAAATAATAATTTTCGGGTATCAAACCAGCAATCAATAAATATTTATAGGCTTATCAATATAAACTTGGTAACGTTTCGATATTTCTGAACAGTGGGACAAAAATATTAAAATTTATGAGAATAGAAAAAAAAATACATAATAAATAATTATAATTATCATAAATAAAATTTGCCTGACCATACGAAATGGTTTCTCAATGTGACATTCATTAAGAACGTCATTGCCTGCAACATGTTTAATAGGTTAATTTGATTTTACCTGCTTGACAGAAGGTATGTTATTTTTGTTAATAATTAAGCAATGAATATTATTTATTGATCTATAATTCGGTAATTAGTATGATTTTAACATTTGTTCCATTCTTGTTAAACTATTTTTATAACATTCTAAGTACCTATTTAATTTTCTGTTTATTTCCGTATCTTTTTTTATGAGTTGGTTAAATATTGAGTCGCATAAGTAGGTATGTATGGTTCGATTTTGAATTCGTTGTAATAACTTGACCAAAAATAAGGTATTGTTGTGTAAAAAGAAAGTGCGAGTTTAATATTGTACATTTTATGCAAAAAAATAATTGAATTTGATAATTAGACAATCAAAACAGGAGATCACTATTATTTTTATTGCTTTGAAATGTTTGCTTTAAAAATCTAACGATACAGACTATACATATAGGTAGTCGTTGATAGTCGCATACCGCATGACTAACATTGTTAAATACCGCGTATGTACAAAAAAATCGTAATAGAGTTTCCGTTGGTTCGTTGGTTTCGTTGGTTTTGTCTGTTGGTAGCTGTTTGTGAATGGAAATTAATGGAAGCAAACTCAATTTTTTTTTTTTGTACATACGCGGTATTTTACAATGTTAGTTACGCGGTGGGGGACTATCAACGACGATATGCGAGGGACTAGGTACATATTTAACCAACTCATAAAAACGAGACGGAAATAAATAATAAACTAAATATATAACTCTGCTCTTCTCAATACCAGGCATTTACTTAATAAATATAAATATTGTAAATAATTAAGTTTACTTATATCAATGCCCTCAATTCACTGTGTAATATACCACCGGACATATAGGTAATATGTCACCGGAAATGTATAAAACGTGGCATCATATTATAATGCCTACGAAATGTATATAGGTAATGCCCAAAATTACGAGGAAAATTATGCAATATAAATATAGGTACTCATTTCCTAGGAATTGTATATTTCCTAAGAAGCAATCGGAAATGTGTTAGGCTCGGGTTAGCCCCACCGGTAATCTAGTTAAGAACTGATAGATAGTTTTAGATGAAACTGCTACTGGTTATTTAATTTGATTTACTCAAAAAATCAACTTCCACAAATATAATTCTCGGATTTAGGAAATCGGTGAAAATGATAGGTAAACACTGATTCGAGAATCAACATATTTTTTTTATAAATCAAGCCCATATAAAATATCCGATTCTTTATCAGCGTTCATAATTTTTATATATTTCCTCATAGGTACCCGTTTTTCCTTCTATATAATTCCTAATAACTGTATAGTTTTCCTAGAAAATGCATATACCTATTAGGTATAATAACGCATCTATTTTATACATTTCCTAGGAATTGTATACAATTCCTGAATTATATACGTTTCCGGTTACATAATAATTATATTATATAATTTATATGGTAGATACCTAATTAAACTAAGCAAGTAACGGAACTTTTAGTATATAAACGCGATTCGCACTTGGCTGTCGATTGTTATATTATTCATTTGTACAACGGAAATATAATTCCAATTTGACTTTAATTATGTGCTGAATAGGTAGCTGTATAAATCGCATCTTTTCATTGACTTTTTGTTACAGAATCTGGTTTTTATTGAATATTAACTAGGTTTATATCAACTTATAGATTAGATAAAGTAGCTCTAAATGTGAATTATTATTATTTTGGTTAATAAATTGCAGTTAAATAGATTATAATGCAATAAACTCAGTTGTTTTATTATATATTAATTATGTAATTATTTTTTAAGTACCTGAATTAACTACCTCATTGTTTAAATTATTTTTATACAATAATAATTAAATATTTTTATTTAACTTAGCGCCATTTAAAAAATGCTATAATTGTCTATAGCTAATTGCTGGCAATCAATAAACCATTTTTATTGCCCAATTCAATTGAAACCAGTATCTATCCTATAATAATCGCGGAAGCCTGATTGCTAGACAATAAGACTGCGAATAAAAATAATCGCGCCATTGTATGCAAAACGTACAGGCACTTTAACTCTGTAATGGTTCGCCTTTTTTGAGTACTAAGTAGACCCCACAAGAGCTATTATGTACTAAATTTATACTGACCCACTACTCCAATTCCGCGGGTAAGTGAATTAGTATTAATACAAGCTAGAGCATTGGAAAAATAATTTGGCTACCCGTTAAATATTTTAATGCATTCTCTTTAGGAAACGCATACCTTGCAAATGGACATTGTCTTTCTCGATTAGCTTTGTTTTTAAGATTAGACAGTTATTTAAATTTATTGATGTTTTATTAAATGCTCAGCCAGTTTTAATTAATTTAATTATTATCTAAAGCTCTAAAATACTAGTTTATTTGGAGAAAACTAAATTTTATTGTATTTGGTACTTAACAAGAGTATTCTCATTACTATAAAAAAATAATAGAGTATTCGCATTACCTACCTAATAACACATTATCTAATAACGATTGCAAAGTAATCCGTTTAATTAAAATTGTAATTTTATTACCAATTATTCAATAAACATTAATTTAATTACCCAAACAACAATTAAACTTTAAATAAACATTATTTAGCCATTAAAGTAATCGTTTAAAGTTTTAGGTAGCTAATCAATGTAAGTTTCCATGTACAGTTTGTTAGCATACATTGCTGTCCCGCCCATTGCCGTCGGCGGGAATGGGGCGGTGCGACCGACGGCCGAACGCGACCGAAAGAGAACCAACCGACTTGAAGCGCTCGCGCGACATTTACGACCTCTACTTATCGTTTTATGGCCTCTTTATACCAAAAACCTTTATAATTTCTTTAATTACCTTATTTGTATTAACTAAAACAAATAAATCATCATAATTATCTCATGTAGGTATGTATTGAATCATCCAGCTGCTAAAGATTTGCCAAAATTATTATGTACCCCTAATGGACATTCATAGTGATTAATTGACAGTAAAAATAATAAAGGCGAATTTTATTGCATTTATATTGTACTGTTTGAAATATTTTATTGTTAAATAAATGGTAAAATCGTATTAGAATAGGTATAAGTATGCAATAAATAGATGAATGACAAATTCCAATTGGAATAACATAAAGAAGTAGATTTTATTTTGTGATGTTTCTATATTTACAAATTATGATTTAATTTTCATTGATATAAACGAATCAAAATCATAAATGGCTAATTAAAAGCAGGGTTACAAAACAAATATTTCAATCAGCCAGATACATAATACAGTATAGCGAAACGAAAAATAAAATAAGCTTAACGATGTAACAACGACACTACAAAGAGATACCTAGTACTAAACGAAAATTTAAAGCTATGTTAATCTAATTGCTAAATACATAACGGCCTAATAAGACTTTTCATCAATAACAAAACTTATCTTGCGCTTTATAAGCAAAACAAAAACCAATTCGTACCAACTTTTTCAGGAACGCCAACATCGCAAACGTAAACCGGCATGCAGTGAAGGAGTAAAACATTTACCAGTGATGGACATCCAGGGGTACCGCGGAATGTCTGGCAGTGGCTGAGCTGAGCCTGGCTGCGAGCATGCCGCTCCCATGGCGTCCACGGTGGCGGCGGATGCTGCCGATGCCGCAGAAGCCGCTGCTTGATGGTAAAACTGTGCAGCGGCTGCCATGCTGGCCGATGCCGCTGACACCGCCGCTCCACCATTGTGCTGACCCAGCGCGTAGTTCACCATCGGGTCTCCTCCAACAGCCGTCGGGTACCGACAACTCTTGTCATCTGCCGCGGATAGACCGCCACCAGCAGAAAACGGCACCGAACCTCCGAACTGCTGGTGATGTGACACGTATGGATACATCCTCGCCGGTGCACCCGGAGATGCCGATGACGAGGATGAGGACCGCTGCGGGCTGCCGGCGCCCGGCGAGCCTGCCCCCAGCGCTGCCGCTCCCAGTCCGCCAGACAGCGAACTTGACAGCGACGTCGACAGAGACGACGACAGCGAAGATGATAGCGACGCCTCTATAGGCGACGCCCCAGCACCCGCGAACAAATTCTGGTGGTGGAACTGCTGGTGGTACTTCGGGAGCATGCTATCGATGATGAACTTGGAACTCATCGCTCGGCGGCGACGCGGCGCGCGACGATCGCCTCGCGGGAGATGCGTTTATCGCCGGCGATTCGGATCGATTCTCGCGCGTGCACCTCTACTATGGCCGCGGATCGTTTATGACCCGCGTATGAGGCTCTACGACTCCGAATTCCCCGTCGTGGCGAGCGTTACCGCTGCCGCGCGCCGCGCTCGAGACGGCGAAACACACCACGTGCGTGCGAGCGAGACGCAACGACGATCGAAGGCGACCCGCCAGAACCCTCTCCGTCTCATTAATTCCTACCTGCGTGGCTTATATTAGAAAGAGATAAAAGCTATTCGCTAACGACCATTCCGACGGCCATTGTTCGTAATGGCGCCGGGGACCCCGCACCCCCGCGCCAGCCTCGTCTACACCAATAGTGATCCGGTGCAGAACATTCACCGCCAATCACAAACCATTCCGGCACTTCTA
Source organism: Allophyes oxyacanthae (assembly GCA_932294325.1). Taxonomy (NCBI): domain Eukaryota; kingdom Metazoa; phylum Arthropoda; class Insecta; order Lepidoptera; family Noctuidae; genus Allophyes; species Allophyes oxyacanthae. The sequence continues at coordinate 9,988,362 of OW028620.1, read as the reverse complement.
GCTGTCAAATTGAATGGCTTTAAACAGAATTGCAACATTACTTTTAATATTAAGTGTAATTTTTTGTAATTATCTGGTACTGAATAAAATTTTATTATAGTGTTACTACAAATATTTTGTAATCCTGTAAAATTATGTATTTGTGTTTAATTACAAAATAAACCAAAAAAAAAATACCTCTTGACTTTGTCGTTTTCGCTTCCTGTATTTATGACTCAAAAGTATCACATAGTAGAATATAAAAATTTAAGAAAGTGACAATCACCTGTTTATTTATATCTACTGTTTTTTTTTTTACTTTACAGCTATTATGGTACTTACTTATCATTTTATTAGGACATCTGATTAATTTATTGAAGACAAAATAGAACAAAAATTGTCGTAGTCCGAGTTGAAAATGATTATCTATATTCGGGTATTCAAGTTCACATTTATTTGGGTAGTATCAAGTGTATCAACGTAAGTAAATAATATTATGGTACTATGATATAGGTAAATATATTGCGATATACGTTGCATTTATTATATATTGTAGGTACTGCGTAGTGCCTATTTATATGCGTAGTACCTATTTATATTTATGTGCTAATGAATAAAATTGATTGATTTGATATTCTTAAAATATCTAATATTTACGTAAATTAATTTTGTTTTATACAATTTAATTATAACTGCCATACAAAATACCATCTATGAATGACTCCCAATTAAGTATAGATGAATATTTTTATATAAAAATCTTTTTCGCTTAAAATAAAAATATATTATATTCAAAACAAGAATTGCTCTAAATTGCGTTACGCCGGCCACGTGGACGGACGGGTACTATCCATCTCGTTTCTTTGAGTATTCCCTTCTCTGTCGCACGTTTCATTCATACGTATTGGTCGTAACTACACCAAGCACATGTGCAATAACAAACTTTACGACTGTTAAAATAAAACCGTTTATTGCCTGGGAAGTTTATTTATTTGTTACATTTTTGATTGTTAAACGTGTTTAGTGCATGGTTTTTATAGGCTTAAGTTGCCTTTTCAGCTTTATCAGGTCGGTGGTACGACTGTGAGGCAGTAGAACATTGCATAAGTATAGGTTTTATGTTGTTATTGTGATGTTTTCGCCGTAAACGTATGGAATGCATGATATGGCCAGTTAAAGCCATTTATTTCGCGATATAAGCAATTTTTTTATTGATTTTTAATGAGGTTAATGACAGTTTAATGTATCGCTCCGTTAGAGGAAACTCTTCAGTCCGTTAAATTTAGCATTTTGCGTAGATAAATTGATATGACAAGAGCAGTTATAGATATCGCTTTGTGTACAGCGATATTTATATATTTTTTTAAATGTTCATGTTGGTAGGCTGGTAAATTACTATCTCCCAGGCAATATTTTATTTAAGACTGCGGAAATGTTCTTAAAATAGTAATGAGTGTAGGAAGCGCAAAAAATCGCAAAAAGATAATAAATAAAAATGATAGACGCCTTCTTTTTCTTTGATGAGTGAATAAGATTGAGAATTCTACTACGAGTTCGTTTATTGTTTTTCTACACATATTTATTGAAAATCCGTAAACACAGAACTTTAGTAATAAAAAAATATTTACGTTATCCAAGTTACTCAGGAAGTAAAAATGGAAAATAAATTATATTACATAATATCAAAATCGATATGTTCTACTGAAAAAACAAGGATTTTTAATAGATAAAATTAACAATTTATTTTTTTAAGATTATGAATAAAATACCAAATTATAATGGCCCCAGCCTACGATGAATTTGTTCTTGGCATTAGCGCTACTTTTATTTGTTGGTAGAGTAAAAGCGGAGTCGATTGTGTGCGCTCAACTACGAAAGCTTGAGCATTTCGCTTATTACGCATTTTGACAATTCAACCAATGTCGACCAAACAATGTATGTTTCAGATCTTACCATCACTGTTATAATAACAATTAATCATTTATTTCGAACACCAGTAGTCCAAAGAATTACCATTTTCAAAACACATTAAATATAACCTAACAGCCAAAAACCCCCGACTTCAACTATAAAAAGAGCTGTAACTTTTGAACGGCTGAACAGATTTTCATAAAACATAGCTAAGATGATACCCGATTAAACTAGCTTTCAATTTAAAACTGCATGTCCATGGTCCATACGTTTTAGAGCTATGATGCCACAGACAGATACAGAGATACGCAGATCCACAGATACACAGATAGACATTACAAACTTATAAGACCCCTTTATTTTCGGGGGTTATTAAGTAGGCACGTACATTATTTAATTGAGACGAGCATGGCTGCTGGTTTTTTCACAGTTAAACCAGTGTCTCGTGATCTCCCTCTTCTTTCTTTCTTTCTTTCTTCTTGAGATATTGGACCACAATGGCCTGCAGACTGTTGGTAGTAAGTACTTCGCACTCGATGCAAGCGGGATGCAATTCTTTTTCGCATGATTGCATAAAAGTCATCGATGCGAGCCTTAGCCTTAAGAATGCCAATGTTATTTTCAGGTACAAATATTGCTCATATAGGTACTCATACCTAGCGTATGAAAACAACAATTAGTATCAATACCTTTGTATATTTACGTACTTAACATTAAAACAATTGGTTAATAAATTATAATAGGTGGTATTTTAATAGGTATTTTTCCATATTTACCAAAACCAATTAGCACATGACGTGACATCACTGGCTACTGATTCCAATAGGATTGATCATTGGTTACTCATATTGTTCCTCATTGGAACTAGTATGATACTTAATAGACAAAAACTATTAGAGCTACGCAGATTCTTATAGAGGGCTACCTGTAATAAAATGCTGAATTGGCGGATAATGTCTTATTTTTGGAATAATCTAACTACTTTGTAGGACAATTTTGTTCGTGGGAAGTCATGATAGTCCGACTTTTTTCCGTATGTGTAAAAATTCTATTGGTTCTTGAGAAGTTTGCGTTTTTCGGATAGATATTGGAGAAATAAGAATCTTCGGTTTTACGATTAACTTTTGTCTTTCAATACCTACGTTAAAAAATTGAGGATCAGATCGTCAAATGTGGCCTAAGCATTCATTAATTTTACATTAGTTGGTTTCTTGATTTTATTGAACAATAACCCTTAAGTTTAACTCGCTCTTAAATATGACACTCACAAACAATGTAGTATTGATTACGATAACGATCAACATACGTACTTTAAAAATAGTAAGTAATTAATTATTATTAGTAAGTGTTAATTAGATGTTTGCATCTTGTAAACAAACCACAAACATTGTTATAACGATAAAAATCAGGCAAACAAACAACTTAGTTGCCTACAAAACAGTCTATACATAGTCAAAAAGTCTTATAAATAGTACCTTTCTACTTTGTTAAAAACTAGTTCAAGTTTGCACTTATATGGAACATGTTCCCAATAAGGAACGTTCCCTAAAAGGAACACGAGCGTTGGTGCAATCACCCTTATTTTATAGATGTATCGATGTACGAGAGCCTCTATATTGCAAGCCGCAAAGTCGCCGGTGGGCGGAGCGACGTCCATCGTAAAAGTGTTTCGAGTCTTTGGAAAATTTACAACTATCACTTGTGTGATTTAACGACCAGTTTATAGATCCAACGCTTTTAAATTCGATATAAACTTGCTTTGTCTCAATGAAACGGCTATCAATGTGACAAATGTACCACTTACGCTGTATAGTGCTGTAATTGTGGGCCATGTTTTATGTTAAACGGCTATCAGTTTTTTACGGCACTCCATTTCAGTAACTCTTGCTGGATCATTTTCAGCATTTTTTGCTGTCTTCAGGCCAATTTTCAATGTTCTTGATATGGGTTATAAAAAGTGGATTATTCTCCTAAACATACTTGTAGTAAATAGAGCTTTCATACTTATCTTCACAAGTACAGACAGTCTATTTTTTATTAGTTCATGTAAATTCCATCTTCTGGTAATTCTTCACTATGATTTTGATCATCATGTGCACCAATACGACCTGTTATGACAACTTTGTAATTGTCAATAATTCCTTTTTGATTATAATATTTATAATTTATTTAACGATTAATGCACACATAAAATACATGAGAAATATGAAGTAGGAGCATAAAGTACAAAGGGCAGTACCTTTGTACTTTATGGTTTTCTAAAGAAATCTCTTCCAGCAGACCTGCGATAATATATTCAACTTAGATTTTATTTTATTTTTTATTAAATGATTATTTAACTTGATGTTATTATCATGGTAATTATAATATATTTTTGATGATTAAAGATTAAACTACTCAATTTGACTGAAAGTTGTATTTTTTTGTAAATATTTCAGATTTTTCCCATACCTACCCATTGTTCACAAAGCCACTGGTTTGTTTTGGATTGGTTCCTTCAAGCAAAGCTAGCATTAATATTATATTAAAGCCAGGGAAATCACTACGATTAAAAAGAAGACCGTCCCGCGTACAAATAAATACTTATAAAAATGGCAAAATGGAGTTAGGTATCCCTTTTCTATTTAGATAGAGTTTTAAGCTCACTGCTATAACATGGATAGTCTTTAATAAGCTCATTATTTTGTGACGTAGGTAAGTGAATTCAGTTTTGCACTCACCCAAGCAGCTGCCATCGTCACCTGAAACAGAAAAAGAAAGATAAATAAAATAATACTTAAACCTACCAAAGGACTGTCCAAACGCTTATATTTTCGCTTTATGATCTTAAATAGTTTCAGCCAAAGATTTCCTTCAAACCATGTTTGGTATTAGGTTTTAATACAACGTCAAAGATTGTGAAGGTTTACAAAAACAAAGAATATTTCTATTTAATGGATGAAGTTATTGGACTTGCATATATGAAGACGGAACAGGTCATTTCTTGAAGAAATATCTTTTAACTTAGAAGAGACAGCTTTGACCGATAATGCCACCCTTTTTTACCTAAACTAGTTGTGTTACTTAACTGATACTTTATTTTTGTTTTTTATTGCGTACAAATAAATAATCATCTTTAAAAAATTATAGCAGGAATATGGCCAAATTAAAGAGGTGCTCAACCTAAGATGAATACATGTCATAAATTCAAATTAGTTAATCTTTCAATTTATGAAACCAGACCCTGACAGAACCTAAAGAAACTTTTCTTAGCTCAACTTGAAACTATTACTCGTATGTTTTCTATATATTCCTATGAAATATTCAAAAGAGAAAACCATTCAGTACGATTTTTAACTAACTTAAAAAAAAGGAGGAGGTTCTTAATTCGACTGTATGTTTTTATTTTGTTTTTTTTTTAAAAGTTTGTTCCTTCTTCCGAGGTGGTCCCATTTAAATTTGGTGAACATCTGATGAAGACCTTCGGAGATAGACAATGGAACTCTTGAATGAATAACAGTATTTAATCACTCGCGATTGCTGTAATCGCATGTTTATGTATTGCTTAAGCCACTCAGAATAGAAAAGTAAAATATACTTTAAAAAAAAGTATAAAAACTGACTTTCAAAAAGCTAAAAAGTATAAAATAATATTTTTTTTAACTTAACAGCTTCTGAAGTCGGGGCATTTAATTCTTCAATGCACCCAGCTTGGCAGTAGTACCGACTTCACAAGCTGAAGTTTTTTAAGAAAATTATTTTATACTTTTTAGTTTTTTGAAGTCAGCTTTACCTTTTTTTTTCAGTAAGATTTAAGTTCAATACAATGATCTACACACACTCACAGATGATAAGTAGGTAGTGGAAATATTTGTAATAATTGAGTTTTTGGAAAAATATACAACGTGTATCAGATGCGTGGGTGGATCTGAAACACGTTGTATAGCGGAGGAGTTACACATCCAGGCTATTTAATCCCATCACTAGCCATGAGTAGTTATAAAATGAACCACTTGGTCAAGTTAAAGGTCAATTGTTTCAACATGTAAACTATAATTCGATAAGAAAGCTTAAAAGTTAAATAAACTGGTTTTTAGAAGACTTCCTCAGTAGTATTTTTTTTTTCGTATTATGTACCTACATTGAATACATAATTTTTACAAGAAATTTACATCGTTTGCAAATTTTTCATCGAATCAAGTAGGAACACCCCAATTTCTCAGCTCAAAACTAATAAGTACAAATCCTCATAAAAAGATAACGTACCCCGCGTACTAAAGGTTCTTAAGTAGCAATATTTATTTAGCTATTCGGCTCGTATCGTATACAAAAAGGGGGGTAAGTAGGAAATTTTAATTTCACGTCTGGAGTTGGGCGGGGAGCGGAAATTTGTGTGGCATAATAAGTGAGATTGTTGCGAAATTTGCTACAAGAAAAAGAACGAGGGCTCCCATCGCAGCGCCGCGGCGTTAGCTTCGTGTGGATGTGCCGCGGGATTCTGGGGCATTTTTTCCTGTTGGGGCACTATTGTATTAGACAGTTGGGATCTATTATCAACTATGTTGAAGTCTTTTTCATGTAGCATCAGGAGGCATTCGATCTGACCTTCACAATCAAATTATAACAATACTACCACTACACTACTACACACACACTACACACACTACGCTTCACTACTTCTAATACTACTTTATAGCAGTACCTTTGTGTCATCTTTCCTATTTAATTGTAATTATTCTTCTTTCTGTGTGTACATAAATTGTTAAATAAATAAATACTGATTACCTAAGATAGAGGTAGTTGAGCTCAAACTATTGCTGCTCGATACACTGAATTTGAACACATTAAACAATCTACTTTGATTCCTGTATCCCTTTTGGGTCGTTCCACCACCTAAAAGACTGAATACACTTCGTATTGGATTTCATTTTTAACAATAATACTACTTAATAATCTGTCCTTACATTCGTTCCAATAGGCGAAGCAGAAGCTTTTCACGACCTTTCTCAAAGTTTGATAGCTGCTGGTAGAAGTAAATGTCAAAACCCGTGTGCAAATCACATATTTCCACTCAATCTACATGCATAATAATAATAGCAGGTAATTATTAGTTTTCTCATACAAAACCAATCAAAGCAAAGTAGTCATAACTGTGGGACGATGGATTTGCAACTAAGTAGATAATTAACGTTATATTTACTACTAAGTACAAAGCAATTGCAAGTTCATTAAGGTAACGGAGAAACTTTAATGAGCTTTTTATAGCCTTTTGTCTGATTATTAGAATACTAGTGATCGGCAGCATCTGGTAAGATTGGAACCTTCTAATAGGTAAATAGAAAAGAATAAGATGATGAACTCTCATCAGACTTTATTGTATATATATATTATAAATGCGAAAGTAACGTAGTAAAGTACGTTTCTCTATCTGTTTGATAACTTTTTACAATTATACAGATGAAACGATCATGATGAAAGTTTACAAGGAAATAGTGTGGCCCAGATGAACTCAGGTAGATACGAAGATTGGAGGATTTACTTACGCCATAGCTTAAGCATGTAGCTGTTTCCTTTATTCAGCGGGCAATTTTTTTAATTTTATTATTTAGGTATAAAATGTAAGGGCTTTTTCACGAAACATTTTACTGACCATTATGTTTTTTTAGTGGGTGGTTATATTCAAAATTCATTGATAAGAGCTGAAACAACGAATAGAATAGAATAGATCTGTATTACATGTAAACTAAACACAGGCACATAAGAAATGTTGAGACTCTAGGAGCGCGGTTCCAAATAGTAGGTCCTATGGAGAAGAACCGGCAAGAAACTCCATGGAAACACTTTTAAAATAATAGATTACAATCTTGATTAGTACAATGTTGTGGTAAGAGCTGCGAGAATAATGTAATTTAATGTGAACAAAAAAATTAAAATAGTATAATAATGATTTGCCTCTGAATAAGAATATAATGCCAGTTACGAACTGACCAGAAGCCTAATTCACTTATCGAGCGTATCGCACTGAAGCTTAGTGAATACCAAATGTGCAATTTTACTTCTTTAGTTACATAAATTAGCCTACAGGCCCGGCAGATAGCACCCGTTCAAGAATGAACGTTAGGTAGTATGAAGATTTATAAAACCTAGGTCGCATCCACACTAAGCGAGCGGCATTCGGTGGGCGCACGTGTAAGTGGCAGCTTCAATATTTATGTGCAATTTTTCCAGCGGCTCCCCTCGCCCCCGCGCGGCCGCTTCACCCCCCCGCGCCGTGATAAAGGATGCAACGCGCGCCCCGCATCCCCACTGAAGCACCCTGAATTGCGTAACAATGAACACCGTTTATAATAATTTTATTAATAGGAATTATTTTGTACAAGACTGGAATACGAAAAACGATTCAGAATCAGAAATAGGGTCTGAATTTAAAAGAAACGTGAAGTGAGGTAGGCAACTACATCTTTGCGGTTGCCTTTTCCTTGAAAACGGATTAGTTAGGTATTGCTACCTACACCGAAAACCTTAACAGCTTACTAAGGAAGGAAGCTCTCTTTTCATCCGAGGATGCTTGAGCAAAAATTTTGTTGCTAAGATATTTTCTAAGTGGAAACAAGCTTATAAACTAATTAAGTGTATCTAGAGGAGTTCGTTACGCGGCTATTGAACCCGTTTCAGCTCTTGCCTACTAAAACAGAATATTCCTATTCCTGAAGTGAGTGTGCCTTTAACCCTCCGACTGTTGTACGACTATTGAGAGAAGTTACAATGGGGTTCGTAAATAGCAACCTTTCAGGTATCCTAAACCCAATTAGTAACTAAGAATTATTTCAGCCATTTATTTACAACCAGCTTGTAAAATACAGTATGAAAACCGTGAGCTTTTGTTTTCGTGTTCCATTTCATTATAATTTGTTAGATCCAGTCGATTAAGTACCTTAATTTTACTATCTCTATGGGCTAAAGGCCTGAATTAATTTAATTTATTACTATACTATTTAGTAATAAACGATTCGTTATAAATATTACACGGCAATTGATGACTATTAATCGCGGTTACCGCAACCCTAATTAATAATATGATGATCAAATTTAACTCTCACGTAAGTTTGTCGATCATACAATATTTAATAAAGATCTTATTTCAATCACATCAGTTAATGTTTTATCTCTTTTATTAAATGTTAGAACCACTTATCTCGAACAACAAAAAATTCCCACAACTAAAGATTACGATCGGTATCGTTTTCAACAAGAACATCAAGCTGATATCGTTATAAAATATTATAATATCATAACTGGCCGTTTGTGGATACTACGGCGACTGTACAGTAATATTATTCAAATAAAAACAATTTCAATTTGTTCCCAAATTGAAACAGAGAGCTGGCGGCGTGTTATTACATTTGGGCGGAGGTTAGCTGCGGCAGAGCGTGTAAAGTGCCTATAGAGCCTCCCGCCTCGCCCTCTCATAGCCTATAACACCAGCATCGGGGCTTTCCTCAAAAAGCCTCAAAGAACGCCTCAAATTTAGCGACTTTTCGCTCTCAATACTTTTACGGGACATTTAGAGGCTTACGTTGAGTATGTACGTCATTTTTCCCTTTGTGTTCGGGAGGTGAGAAATATAGTTTTTGATAGACGTGCGTTCCGAACGTTCGGTAGTGTCATTTGGGGGTGTAAAAGGGATGGCGATGATAGAGGTATTTCTTATTTAGCGAAATGTGCTATAACGTGTTCATTGTGCGCTTATGAAAGCGTCGTAGCGATCCATGGATGTTTTGACGGAGCTATCATATGGTTCAATGAGTATTTTTATTTTATAGCACAATCTATTTAGAAATTAATTTAATATTAAAAGTACTTTAATGGCTTTTCTTATTGGTGGAGAATGTGGCTGATGTGGAGAGCATGAGATTCTAGGTTCGATTCCCAGGTCAAGTAATTTTTTATGTAAGTAAATTATGAGCACTAATCTATTTTTTTACATGTGTCCCATCATACTTCCTACCCTAGGGGAGGCGAAGGGTGATGTTGGACTTCTACCAACTAAAACCACATGGTGTTCCTTCAACATAGGAACCTGTAACGCCGAGTGCACGGGGTTCGCAAGCGCATTCCCCGCACCCCTGGCATGTATCGGTCCGCCAATTAACAACGAGCACTAGCCTGGAGTTTTAAATATTGCCTGGTTATTGGCAATTAGCTCGCTTAATATTAAATTTAGTCATTCGCAAAATGTGGGTAAACAACAAGGACAGAGGTGTCCTAGCGTTGACGATGGTGATATAATTTGACGACACGGTTGGCGCAGTGGCTAAGCAATTAGCTTTCTGCGCTACGTGCCGCGGGTTCGATCCCCGCATGGAACAAATATTTGTATGATCTACAGATAGTTGTTTCGGGTCTGGTTGTGTGTGCATGTGACATGTATGTTTGTAAACTGTACCCTCGATACATGAGAAATCCTATTATTTTTCAAATTAAGAATTCCTTCTTAGGGCTCGATACTCGATACTGTTAGCATCGGCGACAAGCGATTTAGTCGCTTTTCAGAAGCTCCATACAGGGACAGCTCTTTTAGCAGGGCAGAAATTGAACTTCCCAGACATTTCCAGGATAAGCGGACCTTTCATTGTACGAAAAGCCTATATAGTGCGAGGTCAGCTCATACTGGAAATCTGGGCAGATCAATTTCTGCCCTGCTATAAAAAATCGTAGTAAGCTCCCTGAACGCTACACTGCAGACACCTTCAGATGCCAGTCGCAGCGATTAATTGAAGCTTTAGCGTGCTACCAGCCTGCCCGCTTTCCCCCTCGCTTCACCTCTCCAGATGCAGCAAGTCGCCAAACCACGACGCAGCATCGATGCAATCGCAGAATCGCTAGTCGCCGATGCTAAAAGTATCGTGTGTTAATGAAAAACATTTTCTCGTGGCAGCTGGTTGGCTACCCACGCACGTTGCTCATTAAACTGAAGTAAATGGTTAACCGTAGTCTTCGTAGGCGATATTCGACCAACCTGTCAGTATTGTAACATAAGTTTATTGTGATCTTTAACCCACCACTTAAATGTTACACGTGCGTTTGAGAAGCGCCGACGCACTTATATTCAATTCACACTATGTAAAATACAGATAGGTTATCTGGTAGATAAATTATTCTGAAAGAGAAAACAATAAGAAGAAATAATACACTGTTTATACTGCTCTAGTAAAGGATCTAATCTAATGCTAATTAAATCTATAAGATTTAAACTGTCATGGTCACTAACATTAGTATAATTATTAGAGTTCAAAACGTTATATAAACATGGTAAATACCCGGTTTCGAACTCTAATACTAAATAAAACTATGTTTTGATGAAATTGAATTATGACAGAAATTCTACTACGTACTGATAGTAGAATTTCTGTCTTTTTTCGTTCTAGTTAGAACGCAAAAAGTAAAATATTGTATGAATCAGCATCCCTCCTCTATGAAACAGTTATTCTACCCTAAGATTTCTCCTGTATCATGGATACAGTTTACAGACAAATCTCACATGGATACAAACACTTCAGACCGGGAATACCTATGCGTTTGAGGACTACGGTGATCTGTGGAATTGCTACCTACAATGTCTACTGATATGAAAGTGCTGAACATGAATGTTAATAATACTATTATTATGAATGCCTGGTTTGTATTTAATAATTTATTAATTATTTTATCAGTTTTTTTCTGTTTTCTGTTTTTCGAACCCGAAAATGATAGGGCTCTTTAGACAATACTGTAGCTAGTCAGACTAACCTTACAAAAATGAATATGTCTAATTATGTATTCTCTACCACCATAACATGATAAGAAAATTTAGTCTCTTAGACTTTATGTGTGTTTTGCCCCTTGTACAACAGTGTCGTCCGTGTTCCGAGGAATTGTTTGATATGATGCCAACGGCAACTTTTTACCATCGCACCATTCGCCATCGGCGGGTAGTTCATCCACATACCTTAGAGCCACACTGGTCGTATCGTGTGGTATCAAAGGCGTTTCCTCACACGCACGCTCAAGTTGTGGAATCAGCTCCCCACCGAGATTTTCCCAAAAGACTATAGCATGGGGTCCTACAAAAACGCGCGATCGATGCCTCTGGTGTTGCAAGCGTCCATAAGTTATGGCAACCGCTTACCATAAGGCGGATCGTACGCTTGTTTGCCACCTTAGTGGAATAAAAACAACGAAATGTGTGCTGGGGCACATACTAGAAGTGAAACTTTAACGGACTATAATATATCGTCTATCCCCTCCACGCGGCCGTAACGCCTTTTCGTGACAGAGAAATCCTAATACCCCCCGTCTATATAGAAGTTTCACTTCAAAAAGACATATTGCTTTATTAGAGCGAAAGACTACCTGTCTGACTATGGTCTGCGCTGGTCCTTAGTTTAAAACCTTCTTGTGCACAGCAGACTTATAAACTCCTGCTAGATTCTTTGTATAACACAGTAGTTCTACAAATATCATCATTTTAAAATGTCAACGAATAGAATCAGTTATTATAGTAATAACATTTTAGTACGAATTCTCATAAACGCGTCACAATTTACGTCTACATGTTAACTTTAGATGCCTTCAATGTCGTAATCAGTAAAGTGCTTTAAGATCACGATTGGTAACGAAAAGTTGCTAAAACTAAAGTCAAATCAGCGTAATACTAAAATAATTACAATAATTCCTAATAGTTATTATACCTATTTCCCATATTTATATAAGCAATTAAATTTATCGAATGCTACTCCTTTTACGGATTTGCATTAATTAAATTTAATTGGGATTATGATTGTACATTAATAACGTTCATCTAAAAAAAATTGTGGGACGCATACGTTAATAATTATAAAAGTTAATTTAAATCATAATCCATACCTATCTTATAAAATTAAATAATATTTTTTTGCGTTATTGCAAAATTTTGCAAACTTACTGCCATCTATGATTTTGCGTGTCAACTATTTGGCAAGGTCAACACCCGACCTCTGAACCAGTGAGTGCCGAATCAAATTTATTTTATTACACTATGATCTTATTATAAATCACATAAAGCCTATTTTAAAGTTAAGAGGAATGTTTAGGGTAAAAGTTTCATAATAAGTGTATAGTAAGAATAAAGTAGCGCCATCTCTCACAGGGAGAGCGAACTGATTGTACGAAGGGGTTGAAATTGCACTAAGAGAAGTGCATGCTGCGCCCTCAGATAAAATGGCTACTCATGTTGAAAGTTTGCTTACAATATGAGAATACGTAAATTCATAACATGACTTACTACTAAGGAAGCGTGTGCTAAATATAACATCAATCTTGCTTTTCTACCTACGATTTAGGTTTACTATAATATCAGACAAAATTATAGTCATAACTATTTATAAACACTTGAACATCAAAATATTTTACTGACGTCAATATTAACCAGGATTTAAATAATTCATTATAAATGTCGTTGGGCCGGATGTATTGGCGCAATTTGGGAAAGTTTATGTTCAGAAGTAGACTGCGATAGATTGATTAGATTATTTATCATTATAGTTATTTTTTATGTCATCATTCTGTATCTCGGATCAAACACTATAGAACATACGGTAACGTGACGTCAGACTCAGAGTGACGTACCTACAAGACAAAATGTCTAAAAAAGACAACATTCTGTACCAAAACCGAACGTTTTTAGTCAATCGCTTAATCAGAATCTAATACACGTTTACATAACCAAACAAGTTTACGCGAAACTCTGAGAGATCCGTATCTGTCGGGAATCAACGAGCCAACAGCCCGTAGACTCATAACTAGGTAGATATGGTAGGGTTGTCCTTATCACCCCAGGTTTAACGTGTCGTCGTGTTGACAACCTCGAGTGGCGAATGTCATTGGTTAAAAAATGTAGATATGTACAGGAATTTGTTTGTCTTTCTTTCGTCACGGGAAAAAGATCTTGTGAGCTGATTGAAAAAAAGCTGATAATACAGCTTGGTTTTTGTAGTTCGAAACTCGGTCTGTGATAAACTTTGCTTTGTTAGATTAAGCTACAACTTAGGGGTATTACTTATATAGAGTAAATAATTAAGTTTCAATCTGGCTCTATAGCTTCTAAAAGCTCCGTCAAAGTTTGCTAAAATCTGTGCAAACATATACTAAAGACAACCCTGCAAACGGTATATGAAGCTCATCTGCGTAAACGCCCAACCACGTATCGTATATTGTCTAAATAATGAATCCATTCTCACGTTCTTCTCTGATTTACGGCCGCACACAAAACCGCTATAAGACTACATAATGACACCTACCGCAGCCACTTATTTTTGGACCTTATACAATTTTTTTCACACGCGACTATTTAGAATTTTTATCACGTAAATTTTCCGCTTGAAAGGGAAATCCCTATTGTCATTCTGTACGCACGGCTCGTTTCCTCACGAACACGTGTTTGAATATATTTATATATTGCTTGTATATAGGGAAAGTATTTATTTCTGTCACGCAATTTCTTGTTCGTTTGAATTTTGAATTTTCATAGTTCGGCATTCTTTGTTCTGTGGGAAGGATACAAGTCGATACTGAGTCGATTATACGGAATTTATTGGACGATGGCACGTTAAAAGGAGTTCGGAAACATTGAATTACTTTTAATGTAACAGCGAGTAGGCAGGTACGGGGGGAGGCGTAAATAAAGTGCTTGTATTATGGAGGTATAGTTTACTTTGCGTTAAGGAATGGCCGATACCGTTTAGTTAATTGATAGTATGATAACCATAGAATAATAGTGTGGAATTTTCAAGAATTTAAGCTTGCTCACAATTTATTGGTAACAATTTTAGAAACTTTAGAGCTTACGTATAAATAGTAGTTGAAAGTGTGTGTTTAAAACGTTTGCGCCTATCATGAAGTCAAAAGTATTTTATTTCAAGTGCGAACTGGGACTTTGCGGTCTCATTTGAAAGGTCATGATTCGAGGTGCACTGAGCATGGAAACAGATATCGCCAAACCTCAGTGTTTCATTGATCACAGATGAGATTCTTAAATTTTATATTATATATGGACAATATAGGCAACAAGCTAAGGTTTCTATCAAAGAGTAAAAGGCGCTTTTTAACACTCTTGCAGAAATCAAAGTAGGTACTGTTAATTCCATTTCTGAATAGGAATAATAGGCTTAACGAATAATCCAGATTATAATATATTAATTATTCTAGATTAAACTAAGATTTAAATAGAAACATGTCACGAAGGCAGCAAGTTTTATATCTATGCGGTTGATCAAGGCTTGCTGTTAACCAATAATCACTGTGGAATGCAGCAATAACAAGTTTAATTAATTAATCTGCTGATTAAATTTTCCAACTACCCGAGTGGTATTCGAAGTACTTTGTATCAGGTATGCCGTATTAATTTCAATTGTTGTCAATTAAAAACAAACATTACAACCCGAAAAGAGAGGACGATCAAATTGAATAATTAGGATTATCGTAATCTTTTGATTAACTGCAAATTGAGTGTAAACTTACTATAGATAATATTATGGATGGGTGAATAAGGTTTACTTAGTGTCAATTCTGAATAACTGCCGGGTATCGGTCTCGACTCATTGTTGCTTATAGAGGCCAAAGAAGAAGAAGATTATTTTCAAATTGTATTTATTGTATTAAAATCGGATGATAGGCTAGCATGCAGCGGCGATACGAATGTTGAGAGGAATGTGTGGATATCAAGATTGGACAGAATCAGGAATGAGTATATAAGGTCCTACCTATAAGTTCTAGTCCCGAGCCGTTTAAAGGAGTTAGTGTACTCATCATTACGAACAACTTTTACTCTGGGCAGAACCCTGAAATCATGTTAAAATTCAACTTTTCCATAAAAATAATTTTATAATATTATATTTTTCACTATTTCAGGATTCGTCCCTTAGTAAAAGTTGTTCGTAGTGACGAAAGACAGAAGAAAGAAAAAATATTTTTTTGACGTAGCACAAAACGACATATAGATTAGACAAGAAAAATAAATCAGGTAACTTAAAAAATAATATGAATATCTTATAGAAAATGGATTGTACAATGTGTTGTTGTGTGGACGGATTGTTGTTGGTGTTGATGATTACAATAACCTATTAAAGGGGTCGGAACTAGAAAAGTAGGATCTTGTATGTGAGGAAGTATGAAAGTGGCACCAGTTACAGAAAAACTAAAATGTAACCGGTTGTCATGGGATTCCATATGAACATATAATGCGGAGGGATGAGAATCATGTTATAGTATGAATGTTGTTGAATAAGAGAAGAGATAAACCAAAGAAAAGATGGATGGACTGTGTAACATGACATGAATGTGAAGGAAGTGGATCCGGTAAAGACGTCTGATAGAGATGAATGGAAGAAAAAGACATATTGCGCAGACCCGAAATAAAATGGGATAAGGTCAGAAGAATGATAAGGGTGATGATTGTATTGAGATCGATATAATTATATTGCTCTTAATTGTTGATATATATTATATGCAAATGAAATAGAATATAATATATTCTTCGTCCCTAGGGGTGATTGATATGGCGATCAAAAGGTTAAAGAATGTTTCAATGGATCAAGAATGGAGAATTTTGTCTCGCATACCAGTGATGGTCAATATGCGGATAAAAATTATTGTTAGTAACATAATATTATGTACCACCTGTCTATCCATATTAAGCAAGTAAATTATTTGATTTAGTTAGAAAGAAAGTATCAACAATATGTAGAGCAGATAGTGTCATGAAAATTAATACCTCCGTTGTAATGTTACGTTCAATTTATTGACAACTTAAGTAGGTACCTAGGAACCTACTTAAATTATCGGATGATATGGCAGTTTTCGCCAAAGGCTGACTATAATTTTATCTTATTATATTAAATATCTGTGTAAAACAGGATAGGTAGGTGTGTAAACTAAATAAATAATTCAGTGAAACGTCCTATATAGGGACACCAGAGCTGCAACCGCTTAACTGGCCTCATAAACGGTCTACTTTACAAGGACTTAAGGGCACCTACATTTACATAATACCCTCATACAATTAGGTACTAGAGGGTACATGTGTCACAAAAACGTTTTAGGAAATTTAACATTTACTAACAAGACATTTAAGACCGAAGTTGCGCCGTAAAAATATGTAAGTATCTACATAACATTTTCCTCTATGAAATGAAAATTTATGTCTTACGACGTGCTCTCAACTGTCTTCCCAAGTTATCAGCACATATCGTATAGAACAGAACGACCCAGATTTGTATACAAGACAAAACTATTGAAGCGTAACATAAATGAAAATTGTCCCAGAAAATATGGTAACAATTCATTCCCGCGTCGTGGCCCAGCAATTCGTTCGTCTGGATAAACTAGGCGTTATTGTTCGCGACGCTTTTCCGTCATCGCTGTGATAACTATTAGGATATTTATATGCAATTCAGACAAATAATCAAGATAAAAAATATTTATGTGTCATAAATCCAAATACAATATGAGGGCATTAGTTGGATCGACCCCGCCAGTATGGGGTTGTTTCGATAGAGTCGAACCGCCATATTCGAATCAAGGCGACTGCGTTACGTAATGCAACCGTATATTTGTCGCCCCTAGCTGCAGACGGGTGTGCAAGGGGTGGCGCATTATTACAAACGCCGTCTGTCCCCAAAGATGGTGCTACTGTATTTTGCACTAGACAAGCTAGTTCGTCTTTTGATACACAGATGGTGCTTTAGTAAAATTTATCTAGACACAGTTACGTTGTGGTAGTTGCCTATGTGATCATAAAATACTCACAAGTTATGTACTTTGATTATTTACATATCGTCTCTGCGCTATGCCGTACAAGCAAATACCGCATGAATAATTTAAATAAAACCTAATTAAATACTTAATTTAGATGAATCATTAATCTGTAATTATGTCGATAGACGCCTACCCACACGCTTATATAAACTTGTACCTTCAGAATTTAACACTTAGTAGAGATACTTAGATATTTCTTAATTTTTTGCGAGTAATTTTACCAGATCAATATTTCTTTACTGTAATAAATGACACGTTCCTAATTTTGTTACTGGCTGTTATTTACAGATAACTCAATCTTTTGTCATCTACTTAGGTCTAGCAAAGGAAATTTTAAATATAGGGCAATGGCTCAATGATCGCTACAATAAACGGTCTTAAGACTTGCAATTGATAGGTATTAGTTTAATTAGTTTTTCCCGACATTATTCTGACCATAAACTTGGAATATTTTCGCTTCTAAATCTATGATTCTGACAGATAGGGAAAATGGTAATAAATCTATCGACCACTAACATTCATACTCTTTCCAAAATAAATTACTCAACCTTGAGAATTCTTAACCGTTCAAACGCAACAGGTAAAATGCACCGCAACATTTGAACTTAAATCACGGTTTGACAAACAATAGCCAAAGAGAAAGATTCCGTTGTTCTATATTTATTGGCAGGTTAGATGTTATAACTGTTCCTTGCCGCGAAGAAAGGGTTGCGTAGAGTCACAATGGAACCATTGTAGGTGTCCGCCTTGCTAGCACGCTTTATTGATGGTACAGTGGTTAATTGCTGGCTAAAACAAACATATAGCGCGACTATACGAACTTGAAACTTGGGAATAAGTTATGAAATAATTTTAATATCTTTATAAAAGTGTTTGTATAATTATTTAGTCGTTGAGACAATGGTTAATTAGTTTGGTAATTTCACTTAATTTAAATATTTATAATGGAAGAAAATCTTAAAAAGGAAAGTTACTCAGTAAGTGGCCTTATAATGGGTAAGTATTAACAAAAGATTAGTTGCAGGTTTCATAAACTTAACAGTTGGTAAAAAAATCATTTACGATTTTACATGAATAAAACAAGAATGAATTAAAAAAATTACAGTTAATAATGCATGATTATTTTTGAATGATTAATTTATTCTATTTTTTTTAAATCAGTATGTATTAATATTACGTAAGTAAGCATAGCAATAACAAACAAGACATGACACTACTTTAATCATTTATAATTTTGCTATCTGTCAGCTCTTCAATGGTAGAACGCTTAACCTAGAGCCACACTGATTTCGGTTTCCACCAAGGTTTTCCAAAGAGTTTACAGCATGGGGTTCTTCAAATAGTGATCAAAAAGATTTTTACAGGATTGACAACGCGCGAGTTATGCTTCTGGTTTTGCAAGCGTCCATAACCATCAAGCGGGCCATATGATTGTTTACCACCTTAGTGACATAAAAAAGAACATTGAGTGAGCCAGCATCTTAGTTTAGCTTATGTACAATATTACCAATTGGATCATATTTTACTCAAGAAGTATAAGAAATTTTATATCAAACAGAATGATGTAGGTACTTATTATGTTCATCGCTTAGTATGAGCCTAATCGTAAATAAACAAATATGAATGTCATTTATATTACTCTAAACTATAAATATCCTTGTATTGATATAATAAAAGGGTATCTATGATATTTTATCAGCTTTTTGTTTTAGCACGCAAATAAATGTCAATAATACAGTTATTTTTATTAGACAAGATGCCGTCATCATTAGTTCAGTACAACATTGTAATCTGTGATTTGTCATTAATATTCCTGTTTGATATTTCAATGTGTTATAAAATAAATATACCACTGCTTCAAAGTGGACCGTTGCAATACATTACTACCTATATTTTATTTCGTGAATAACTTTACATTTATTATGTCAAGTACCTACATGATAATAAAATTTTATAGCCAATACCTAAATGGATAAAAAAATTACCAGTTCTATATTATATATAGCCTTGATAATTACTTAATTATCTATTAGAACAAGAAAAAAAATACAGTCGCACACCTGGGGGCTTATTACTACGAACTCAGTAAAAAAGCAGGGAAGAAATCGAATTGCCCAGACATTTCCAGTATCAACTGACCTCACACTTTTCAGCAAAACTAGCTGAGGCACTAGCAGCTTTTTTTTTTGAGCAAAGGTCGAGCAGTGATTAGTTCTCAACCCTGAGATGTCTCTTTGCTGAACTTAATCGCCAGAGCCCTATTAATACCCAACTGGTCGATTTTGAGAAATATAAAGTAGTAGTTAATTAATTAACTATCATGATTTTAGCAACAGACATAATAATTGTACATAATCTTCTTACTAATAAAACTAGAAATTTTTAAACACTGATTTAATTACATCTATCCTTGTCAGTTGTATGGCAATGAATAGAGATGGCAATTGACTTATGAACTAGTTAAGCTAAATAACGTTTAATCATTTCAAGACGTTGTCTCTGTGACAAATAAATTTATTTTTCTTTCTTTCTTTCATAGTTTATTAGTAACGGGGAAAATATTTTACCTTACCTATGGATCTGTTCAAGTATCAATAACATTAAACGTAGTATCTAAAAAGTCATCAGTTAGTCTACAATGCAGGAAAATTGCACAAAGTAGAACCATAAAACCATCACGCTATTACCCAACCCTTTGAGGTGTAATAAATATATCTGTCAATGCCTTTCCATGTTTTAGAAGAACCAACGAATTTTCAACTCTATTCCATAAAATTAAAGTTGAATACGACTCGTAGCTGCGTTTTCAGGTTTGAGTATTGTAAAAACATAACTGTGAAGGTAATTATTTGACAAAGGTGAGGTAAAAGTAATAATCACCGGCATTAGAGGGTTGATAAAGGTGAATTTCTGCAGTGCAAGTTTGGTTGCAAAGCATTTTACTCGTAGCGTTCGTAAAAATAAACGTGTTTAAATTTATAATTAAATATTTGTGTTTGTGTAAACATTGTGAAAATCATGTATAATGTGTGATGTCAATTTTATTTAGTGGTCAGTGAAAATACTTGAATAGATAATAATTCGGTCATTTTAATGGTAAGACAGGCAAAATGTTAGTGGAAAGCATTATGGTTAATCTATAAAAGCCTAAATATATGTATTTTTTTTAATAATAATTTAGTATACCCATAAACCTAAAACTTAAAACATATTTTGTGCAAATTGCATTTTTTATTTTATTTGTCTTTCACTGGTTCACTCACTGGTTCAAATTGCACGCATAGTGATTGATAGAAGTACTTGGTTCACCTTATTTATATTCTTCGTAGTACTATTATCTATTCTAGTGCCTTACCTATAAGCTCCTATCTTTCTAGTCCCTTCCCTTTATAGGATTATTATACTCTTCATTACGAGCAACTTTTACAATGCAACAAACACTGAAATCGCGAAACAAATCTGCTCTTGCATGCAGATAAATTAATAAATTAATTAATTAGAGTAAATACATGGAATAGAAGAATTATTTTTTTCGTGATTTCTTGATTGTTATCATAGGAGAAGTTGTTCATAACGATGATTACTATTAACCCCTTAAAAGGACCGCCGCCATTTGAAGTAGGACCTTAAATATACCGATATCTTTTCTTTCTTTCTTTTTTTATATGTATTTATGTATGTAATTAATGTCTGCTTGAGGTACCTATATGTATTTAAGATTTGTACATTAACGTAAGAATTATTCTAATGCGTGTATTTCCTAATTTTGCATGGTTTTTTTTTTTAAGTTACTGATTTTTTTATTGTTTAGGTTAGTAATATCTACTATCTTTTTCTCCTTCTATCTACTTCTACTATCTACTTATTTTCTTGGACTATCTATAATATATCTAATTAAACCCTTTATATGAATTCCTGATTCTTTTTCGTTACTGGTCAAAATCACATTTCATTGAGATAGCGCGTGCCTCGAGACGCCGTTTGATGACTACCATCACTGTTCCCATTCGTTCCGGTGTTAGAAACTAATGGTCAACAACCTAATAGCCATGGCACCAACCCATGCATCTCACATTGAACCACCTCTCTCAGCCTCTATCAATTTTGTATGGCGCTTAGATACCAATAAAAGCATTTTCTGAGGTTGCACCGCACTAAACTGTCCCATAAAACGTTTTAGTGCCCATACATACACACATTAAACAGATATGTATTACAATAAATCATCATTAATATACGTTATAAACAAACGCGGCAAGGGTTTCGCCAAGTAAATAATTTTATGACATTTTACGACCTTGAAATCGTCTCACGCAAATTTTATAGCGACAATGAATCAAATTTACATGGTAAGTGATTTAGGTTTCCTTTATTGTATAAGTCATCTTTACATTGTTGCTTATCAAATTGGACCCATAAATCGTCCGCTACATAATGAATGAGTGATTTGTGAATCAACATGGCGTCTATTGCTTATCTGATAAATATTAAAGAGCGCGAACTCCCGTAATTACGTCATTAGGTATATTAAACATGTCTAAAAATACTAAACTCTGCAGGAAACGATTACGGATAAGATCATCGATAAAATTCCTTTGAGTATTTTTCACGTGGTGTATTAAATTATTATTATCTAATTAATAGTCATTGTCATAATATTGTATTAGTACTAATAAGGTACAGGTTAACATAATAATGAAATAAAAATTTAAATCTAATAAATTAACATAATTAAGAAAAATATCAAAATAATATTAACATAAAAAAAATCATTCCAATAATTTAAAATTAAACAAGATACCCAATCTAAAAATGGTAGTATCTATCTGGTCACGAGTATTAAATAATTAAAATTAATGATTAATTTTGTCTATATTTTAATTATTAGGTTAAAATTATAAAATGCTTGCTCAATCAGCCATTTTTTTGTTTTCGCTTTTATGATTCTCGTGACATTGCGCGATTGCGCGATGCTCGATTTAATATTTACGACATAACATAAAAGTGATCATTTGAATTTCGAATGCTTATATCGCTAATCGGGCACACAGGACAGGAGTGGACGCTACAAAATTATTGGCAACAGCGCTCGTAATGACGTAATAGGTGCAAAAAATAACCTAAAAGTGATATAATTTAAGACGTGTGGATAACCTATGAGAAATTTTTAATCCAACCGAGCAAAACATTGCATAAAGACGTTGAAATACCGCCAAATAACAAGAAAATGCTTTCAAAATTGTTTTGAAACGTACTTAGGTTATAAAAACGGGACAGTTGTTGTTTATAATGATAGATATTATTTTGTCGCCATTTATTTTAATTATCAGGCAATTATTTATATGCTCGAAACATAATTTAATGTTAGACGCATGTAAATAATTTGCTTGATAGCGACACGTCTGACCAACCACAACATACGAAATTAGATACAGGAAGATATATTTAACTATTTGATTGATTTGTTGCCATAATAAACGATGCTTTAGCGCAATTCTGGGCTATCAGGGTGACAAAGGTCACTAAGTAACGTATACTTCGCGTCTAACTTTTACTTAATAAATAGGTATACGAAGCTAAATTTTCTTGTTACTAGTTTTCCCATTCTCTCGGCAGAGGGTAGGTGATGGTGGAAACCAATTTAAACTTGGCGACCGACTGGTTAAAAAGCAAAAGTTCCTTTTGAACTTTACCCGTCGTGCCGCCGGCGAGCCCTTTATTTTTACTTATTTTACAACTCCAGCCCTTTACGAGCGTCCGCCATCATGCGAAACGCTTGGTACAGTTCGCAATCATATTTGGTTAGGTTAGACAATTTTTTGTTGCGTTTGCCATTATGTAAAGTGAAATTTGAAAAGCGGAAACTGCTGTGTTATACAATTTTTTGCTTTGTTCTAATATTTTAATTAATTGTATATAATGAAACACAATTAAAAACGCGTAAAACATAATCTTTACAGTAATATTATGTATTTTATACTATTAAGTGAGTATCAGACAGAAAAAAATAAAAAATTAAAAGAACTGTTCTGAAGAATAAAGTGGCAATGAAAAATATTATTGCTCTATAATTACATCAAATGGTGTGTACGCTGACATTAATTAAGTATGTATTTATTATTAATTACTCGAAGCGTGAGGTTAGTGAACTCATAAACTAAATTTTAATATGTAACAGTAGCTGTATTTCGCAGCTGACTATACTTGACGCATGTTTTGCAAACCTCAGATGGCTGGCTATGTTTATAGACAGTTAACTGTAGTTAATTTAGTGGTTTCACTGTCTATCTAATTATATAGGTTTTGTTTAATAAAATTCCACTAGGTAGAGCAGGATACATAGATATAAATAGACGAAAATATAAGAAGTTTTGTTTTTTTTATTTCTACGGAATGGTCCATACAAATTATCATGTGGAATAGAAGACTTTGTAATTATGAGAAATAACCGGAGAATACGTAGGCATTTATGTAGATAATGCATTCCCATGGGTTTCTTTAATTATGTAGGTAGTTATAGGTATGGGTGGTTATGCTGCATCCCTATCATTAGATGGGACGCGTTGGCGTCGATTTCATATTCAGAGGAAATTATCTTTTGCGTACTGAACTATGTAAATATGAATTTTCTAATAAAACGCGGAATAAGTAAGGTTAGCTTCAGCCATGGGCTTCGGTTTATACCGTTTAGTTAGGTATACCGTTCTCCATCTCTCTCTCTTTTGGTAGATACAAACAAAAACTTGGATGGACATCATTCGCTGCTGTTTGTTCTACTGATACGGCATTTGTACGTATAGATATACCTATATAATACTATAAAAATTGTATTCTATTCAACGCATCACGGGCTTGGATAGAATATCAGCAGTTGGTTGAGCATGCCTCGCGCTGCCAACTACTATGCTGAGACCAAGACCTTTTTGTCTTTTACCTTCTTGTATGATGTATCCCCTTGCTTTTTGCTTTTTGCTTGGCTTGACAGATTTGAATAAAACTTAGCCAGCAGACGAATTAACAATACATTTTAGACTCCGGAAAAAAAAAAGACTATCAAGCAAAAATTTTAAATTTTACATTCCGCTTATGTATTCGCCAACGAGACTAAGGACAAGAAATACATAGAATAGGTACGTGATTAAAGAAAATTAGGAAACTTTATAATTAGGACACACCATTGTAGATAGACGCTATGGGCTACCGAATAACGTTAATAAGCAAGTTTAGACGCGGGGCGCGCTTCGCAAGAACAATTATTACTCCACCGACCCCAAATTAATGAAAGCAACAACTTTCAACACATTTTGCTCGAATTACAATGGGTTCCGTACTGTTAAGGTATTTAAAAATTATACAAGGTCCTACCTTTTTAATACCGATCCCTTTAAGGGGTCATTTTATCATCATTATGAACAACTTTTACTATATGACCAACTCTGAAATGCGAAACAAATACCTGCTGCATTTAGTCGAGGGATGGATGTGCTAATTTTTGAAGATCTTTGTCATAACTGTAGACAGAATAGCGCGAAATCTTGGAGCATTACACTGGAATCACCAATTCGTGTATAATTGTGGTGATTGAGGCTTTCAATTGTTTTAAATATAAAACTGAGCACCTAGGCGTCAAAGTACTCCTCCTCATCGCTGTCAATTGGTAACGTGCCCAGAAAACTGGCAGCATTACCACGAAGAATGGCAGTGCTTATTCTTTGACCAAAGAATACAATATTTAAATAATTAATAATATCAAGAATTAAATAAGATGGTCTTAGTTTTAAACTGTTCAGAGTTTGTGAATATATTGTTTCAGAAATTTTCATTATCATGGTTTTTGAAAAAGCCTAGTCAAAGTTATTATAATAGAGCTGTATAGTAAAATTAGAAGAGAAACTGAAAGTTAATATTGCCAACCGTAACATGTGCGGACTACCGTCTGGTCCTTATTAGGAAAGTCGGTAAACTTATATAGGTTTGTGTTTCAATTTCATGTAAATGTACCGTTTACCCTGAGGGAAGCGAAGACTTTCTAATGTATCCACAAGCTTCCAACAATCCATGTATTCTCAGATACAAGGATTGTTGGAAGCTTGTGGATACATTAGAAACTCTTCAAGAAAGAAAGAAAGAAATAAGGTTTATTAGTCAACATAATACCTACGTAGTAATATTACACTATAAACAATACAGAAACACAAAACCGGCTTACCTACTTCAGTAGTTCTAGCAGATGAGAAGGAATAATGGTATTACTATCATACTTGACAGGCAGATAGGGTAAATGTAGAATTTTGCCATTTTTAAGAATCTTAACTTAAGGCGAGGTTATAGTATATAAAGTAGTATAGAGGCAGAGCCAAGGTCGTTTAGGATGCAGTTGTTGGGGCACAGTAGACAGGAGAGTATACGACGTGTATCAGAAATACGGGTTAAGGGTGTGGATCAGACCATCAAATTGAACAACTTTCTCTATGGGACTACGAGTAACATCGTAATCTCAAAAAAATAATCAACTGTCCTATACAAAACTTCTATACCTAATCGACTGAAATGTATGGGACAGCTGATAATTTTTTTGCGGTTCCGATATTGGTCCCATAGAGAAAGTTATTCAGTTTGATGGTCTGATCCACACCCTTAAATATGACACATAGTTTTGATACAGGTTTTATACCTCTCCTGTCCATTGTGCCCCAACACCAGCACCTTGAGTGACATTTGCCGTGTCACTAATAACGCCGCAGAGGCGGTTAAGTGGCCTGGTAAAATTTAGTGACGTACCATCGACAGAAAGATGTGATAACGTACACTCATATTGAATCTAAATATGAATATTTAAATAAGTCTATAGCTATACATAAACTTAACGTTTTCCCTTTCCGAAATCAACACAGACAGACAACTTTAAACGAACACCCATAAAAGTATAACTTATCGATATTCAACATTAATAATCCGCCTTAACCGTACGACACCCTCTCGCCCTCTCCCTATAGGTACACAGTAGTACATACCAAACGATACAACTTCTAGACACGATAAGCTTTCCAACTTTCAATTACAGAGAATGTAATTAAGTGTCGCGTTAGACGACTGGCTTCGACACTATTAAATTGCTAAAGTTTAGCCGTTTACGGGATCGAAGACATTTTTGTAAGTCGGAGACAGCACGAACGTGTACTACGGATCCGTGGAATGTCGCCTTTAGATTGGAATGTTAATTATAAAGTGAGATAATTGTTTTGGGCTGAAAGTTGCTTTTTCTAGACATTTTTTGTTCCTTTGATTCTTTTGTATCCTGTTTCTTTTTGTAGGCATTCGTAAGAAATGAAAACAAAATTGCCTTCTGCTACTTCCTTTTATTTCGCATGATTTTGAAATCGGCGAGTACAATAATTATAATTCGCTGTAATAATTAACTGAATACCTTTGCCTGTGTTAGTTTTATATTATAATTATGAATATAGATATTTAAAAAAAAAAATACATAGTTACTTCATAATATCCGTATACAAATTAAATCAGTTGCATATTAAGATTTATTATTAATGGTCTTCGTCATTAATTAGTTCTATCTATTCGTATTCTAATAATTTGTTTAAACATTAATATTAGAATCATTATATTTGGCACATAACATTTTTATAGACGCATAAAGTGTACCAAAGTCAATAAACTCATCCATTACAAATCTTAATTATAATTAAGTAAACAGGTTTTCGATTTAGATGAAAAGAAATTAAATAACTCGTCGAGACATCCAACTTATAAGAAAAGTTATTAAATTAAAACACTATCATCTTTGTAAGATCATTTAAATATGCTTCTAATTAATCGACTTTTCTGCATTTTGAAAATGGATACCTACCAAGATTAATTATAAAATAAAATGTAATAAAAATTAAAGCTTTTTAAATTGTCATTGAAATTCAACATAAATTTCATTAATATTCCCACAAATATGCATCTAATACCTTACTTAATGTTATGTAAAAAAGTCACCAACACATGAATATGTATAACCTTAGGTAAGTACGTAGATTACATGACGTACCAACGCTTGGTTAAAATTATCATGTATTATCATACTTTTCATTATATTTTAATATCACTCAGCCAAAGGGATAAAATATAAGGATAAGTAGCGAATGTCATCCGTAGGAAACCAGAAAGCAATAAAAATATGATTAAGCAATTTTTTCATGCAATTTATTGCTTAATTACGTGTGTATTCCACATAAAAAGCGGTGTCTATAATCCAATAAACGTGCATATAAGCCCAAGGTTTAATTAAGGCGGGTTATCAATACCTATGAGTTTATGTAGCATGTATGTGAGCTTTATTTGGGTATTCATGGCGTACCTTATATGATACAGGCAGCCAGACATGTTGACGGCCCTGTTGGCCATCATTAGGGACCGAATAGATTCCTTTATGGCAATAGCCGATCCGTTTTCCGGAGCATTAATAGAGTACTTAATTACAGCCTTCTCTTGTTTTGGAGAAATATTTTTATGTAAATGTAAAGAATAAGTTTGAGTTAAGGAATTCAATTAAAACGCGTATTTAGTTAGGACGTTTATACCTAGATGTAGACAGAGAAAAAAATGAACGATGTCTTTATATCGGATAAGAAATTTTGAAGAAGTCACGGAACATAAACGAATTTTCAACATTTTAATAGAACGATTTACATGGAAACTATCATTTGTTATAAGTTATTTTTCACACCTCACAAACTATGTCGATTCTATCAATTGGTCTCCATTACGAACCATCATCGATTTGTTGAGCCCATTCCTTTATAAGTAACGATCTATTTGACCGATACATGTTATGGTATGTATTTTAACCGTTTGATGTGGAAGCCAACAGATTTTCTCAGTATTCAAAATGACGTATGGATCTATTAATTTTAAAGAATTCGGTACTCTACAACGTGTATCAGAAATACTTGGTTATATTTAAAGGTGTGCATCAGGCCATCAAACTAAACAACTTTGTCCATGGGGCCAACATCGTAATCGCGAAACAATAATCAGCTGTCCCATAAAAAACTTCTATACCTACTCGAAATAAACGTATGGGACAGCTGATTGAACCTTTACTGCTGTGCTGAACTGTGTCACTTGCGCGGACCGCGTTTCCGTAAACGCCTGGATTTATAATAAGATCCTATTATATAGCGGAGATCCTTTTCAGTTCCTTAAGAGGTTATAATACTCATATGAACAACTTTTGGTAAGGGACCAACCCTGAAATCGTGAAATAAAAATTTGCTTTTCCACACACATAATTCAATATTAATTGATTAAAAGCATGGAAAACAAAAATGCGTTGTCATTGTTAGTTCCTTTGTAAAATTAGTTCATAATGATGAGTACTGTTAACGCTTCGAAGGACTACCGCTAATAAAATAGGACCTTGTATTAGAAGTAGAAAATAAAACATATTTTACAATAACCCACAAAATATTAAAAAAAAAAATATTTCTTGTTAGGGTAGGTAAAATTCTCCAGCACCTTATTCCACGTGTGAGCATACAATTACCAAACAGCTAATATTACAACTAATTACGATAAAACACAGTTACTAACAAGTTCAGTGAACGCCTACGTTATTATCAAAACAGTTTAATTATAGCCTCACACAATAGTTTCAAATGAACTCACATAAGGCGACTCACCCCTCATTTAACAACTAAGTTTGGAACTGCTTGGCGCCATATTGCTTTGACAGCATTTAAAATATAAGCACGACAACTTGTAGTGATGGGTATATGGTAAAAATAATAATCATAATCGACTATTGATCCTAATTTACATAAATAAATCAAAATAATTCGCCCATTGATTGAATCACAAAAATTAAGATGTATATCTAAAATATATAAAAATATGAATAAATTATCTAAATGAGTGTCATATATATAAATATGACGATTTACATTCAAACATGATATTGGAAGCATGCCATTTATTGCTAATTCATAGTATTATAGTGTGATTTTAATTATTATTTTAATACTAAATGTTTTTGATAACTTGTGCAGGTTATCTTTAAAGTTCAAAGGTTAGCATTAAACTGAGATTGTCGATTCATAATTCGGGTAGTGAGGTGAAATAATAATAGCAGAAGATAGTCTACAGAATTATCTTTAAATATTTTTATAATAATATTCTCAGCTTTAGAAATAGTTTTATAAATATCCGCCAACATAATGTTAATGCAACTTAGTTAATCCATTAAATGTACAAAATTATGCGGATTTCAACTAACAAAGTTGTAATGAAATCGGATAATCCGTGTTGTACATGACCAAACGATTACGCCCAACTCTACGACCAAAACCTTAGTTACAAGCTATACTTACAACATTGTAGGCCAATGGCCATAAGTTTTTCTGAATTATCGCTTTAGTTTTCATAAATTACGAAAAATATTATGCAGATGTAAATGTACGCTTACATAATAAATAGTGGATATTTAAATAAGGCTGGATATTTAAGTTAATGTAGTAGAGTTTACTTATAAATATGTTGAATAGGTACCACAGGTCTACAGCTGGAAGATTAATAAAATACACATGAACATTACACTACCTTTTTTATGTAAGTCAGCGGACCATAGTCAAACCTTGACGCCTTGATAAGCCTTGGTGTGCGCACGCCCTTACACCCTAACTACAGAGAAACAAGAAAGGCTACTGCCGTAAGAAAACAATTAAGGTCGTCGTCTTGCTTCAAGCTCCAAGAAGATCTTGCTAGCTCCAAGTGTGCGCCACTTGGAGCTTGGAGCAAGGCCTTCAAGCAAGAAGTCTAATAGACTACAATTGTCATACGTTATCCAAAATTGTATCAAGTGTACGGCATGTGGTTGAGACATGGAGCACAACAACCGGTTGAGAAGACTCCTAAAGGGTTCCCGAAACTGTCATATGCAATTGTCAATGTTTATTTGAATGACACTCATTGATGCGAACAATGATCGTTTACTTTAGGCAACTGAAACGATTGATAGATTGTAAACGACCATTATTTGCATCAAAGAGTGTCATTCACGTAAACATTGATATTGAAATTAAATATAAATTAAATTAAAAATCCATAACTAATTCACAACATTTGACAATTGAAAATCATGGTTTCGGGGACCCCTTTATAGACATCTAATAGACACTTGTTTTCTGGCTAACGACAGTCTTGACTATGGTGAGCCCACTCTCATAATTAACTTACTTTACATTCAAAATTAATTGCCTGAATATATTTCGTTCGATGCCTGAGCGTATCTTATCTGGTACTTAATTAAAAGTAGTGTTTAAATAACTAGTATTACCACCTTAAATGTAAATCGGTCGCATCTTGCTATCCACCTGCCAACTTGGGCTCAAGTTCTCGATCGATTTCTAGTGAAACACTTAGCTTGTTTTTCGTATTTTGTAGGTACGAGTACTAGTAGTGCTTACTACCGGTGAAACTGAACAATAATGGCTAAATAATGGCTAAAGTTTGAAAATTAGTATAATAATTATGAGTAAATTGGAATTTTCGCTCATAGTTAACGAATGCGTACTCAGCGTGAGGGCTTAAACTATGCAACGTGTATCAGAAATGCGTGGTCACATTTAAGGGCGCGGATCAAACCATCAAACTGAACAAATTTCTCTATGAGACCAACATCAAAATCGCAAAAAAATACTGCTGTCCCATTTCAGCTTGTGTTCTGTAGTATGAACTTATTAAGTACATATTTCATTTTCGCCATCTATCTAGAAATATAGTTTGAGAACAATAAGTTCCGCTAAGGACGAATGTTCCTTCAATTTTACTAAATCATAAGGACGACGACATCTATATGAACTGTATCGGCAGTATCAGCACTATAGTTATCTAATATGAAATGATACTAACTAAATTGTAGGAAAATATACACTTCTATTATATTATTGCTTTCTAAGTCCCGTTTTGGGCCTGCGTAGTAGTACTTATTACATATTTTTTGAAATTTATACGCACTAGAAATATTATTTCGAAACAATAAGTTCAGCTATGACTAAATGGTTCTTGAAAAAATTCAATAAATCATAATGGCAACGTATAAGAACTTTATCAGCAGTATCAGCTTTATTAGTTACCTAATATGCAATAATAATAACTATATTTTAGAAAATACACACTTTATTATATTGCTTATGGGAATCAAAGATTTGAATCAATTATTGGCTTCAAAAATCTTACATCCATACTTAATACTTGAAACTCTTTATCCACTAGAGAAAAGCAATTCATGCTCAAATACATGACATACTTTATTGTATGTATTCCAGTACTAAAGATTAAATATTGGAACAATTTATACTGAATATGGAAATCTTAGGGAGTAATATTCATGCAAATGCTTCTGTTCTAAGAGTTTATCGTCTTTTTTATTACTCTAGTAAAGAAAGAATGAATAAATAACTAAGAATTTGGAGCAAAAACAAATAAATATCTGTAACGGAGTACATTAAAGGCTACCATACACCTTCCACTTTATTGACACGATTCCGTGTCGTTTTTCTCAGAAACATTACTTAGTGTAACGATACTTCGAAGTGTTAGGAATTTAGTTCGTCAGATTTCTATGCGATAGCGTTAGCAATAAATTGAAATGTATATGGCAGGCTCACTATACTAGCCCTTTTTGATAAGTCCAATTGTACCGTGAAATTTTCTCGGTCGGTAAAATTTTAGCTAGCGCAAAGGTTCCTTAGAACATGTAGGTATAAACCAAAAACCCACTTACTTGGTAATGACCTCTCCTTTTAATAGTTTCCTTAATGGAATTCGTGAACCTTTTTGCTGGAAACATTTTCGCTGTGTGGCCAAGATTTTTCTCAAGTAGTATTATTATGTGACTCGAAAAATGTTATAGGTACGAAGGTATTTTCTGGGAACGCCAAGGCGATGACCAGACGTGTTTTACTACGTAAACTATTTAAATGAACTAAAATTTTATTTCCAACACGTATACAGTGCCTCGGCTGTTTAAGGACTGGTAACGAATATTCTCTAATAAAAAATATGTTATTGTCTCCGAAGATTTGTACGTCGCCAGTTAAATTTACGAGGCAATAAGGAAGTGTCAATTCTACTCATATTTTCACGAAAGGGTTGAATGGTATATTGTGTGTTTTTGTTACTTTTTTACTTTTGTCTACTATTTTAACGTTTACGTCCGTGTCTTATTGTTATGTGTCTATTGTTTCTGTTTTAGAAGTTTTATTATTTGTTTTTATAATTTTGAAGTGCTTTTTGTGCGTAGTGATGTCAAAGACGGAATGCCTTTCTGAATGCGTTGTTTTTATGGGTAATTTATTTTCAGTCGGGTATATCTATTTTAAATATGATGGCTGTGTGGTCTCTAGGCTAGATTTAAAACTTTTTTCACACGTACGTTAAAAAGTGGTGAAATGTCAAAAGTATTATATTGAACTCTCAATTCGAAGGGTGTTGAAGAAGACTGGTCACACTGACGACATATTTCTTGAAAACAGCATGTGTGCGGATGTTCCATTTATAAAAAAAATACACAAAGTTCGCTTTAAATCCAATTCGCCGGAAAAGCTCTAGAAGAAACAAAAGAAAATTTAAATATCTACTTACAAAATTGAATTAGGAATGAAAGAACGTTTATAAACGCTACTCATTTCTCGCACACGTTGTAAGTACTACTTCGGGCAAATTGGATATTTTAATGGAGTTTCAAGATAACGGTCCCATCTTCATACAACCAGGTACCTAAACAACTAACCATTTCTATAACAATGGCATATAACTGACACCTATTAAAACTTAATGATTTTTTCTACTGAGGACTTTTTGATCATTTTTTTAAGTGAGTCTCATTTTATCCTACCGCTTTGTTACTCAACATCTCAGACCAAAATAATAAGGTGCTTTTCCACCAGCGGCGGCGAAGCGAGGCGAGCATTGATGGGAGAGTATTAAAATTTCGCCGGTCCATGCCCACCAAACATTGTTAAATTATAATTTAAAATAGCCAATCGCGAAATGCCGCGCAATTTCGCGATGGCTATTATAAACAAGCATTGTTAATAAACAAACTATGTGTGCAGCAATACGGTTCAATATTGTACCAACACATATTTCGCTTCTCGTCTCGCACATCCTCGCCAAGCCCGCGCTGTCTCGCGAAGGCTATCGCGAAAATCGTGTTTCCGTTGCAGAGTTAATAAACAATCTATGTACAGGGCAATACGGTTCAATATTATACTAAATATTTCAATTCTCGTCTCGCACATCCTTGCTCATCCATACCATTTCCACCCAAGATGCGCCAGGAGAGAATTGAAATTTTGCTAAACAACTTTTAATTCTTGCCTCGCCTCGTCATTCCTCGCCGATGGAAGAGCAGCAGATTCTTTCTGATCTAAGAAAGAAAGAAAAAAGAAAGAGAAAATAATTTATTTGGATGCAAAATTAAGGCACCACATGCAAAAAAAAAAGAAAACAAAAACTATTTTTTTTTTAAAACAAAAATTATGATATTCACGTAGATATCACATAAAGTATATATATATTGTAGGATATATCACAATCATGTGGGCCTCAAGGCTGCACCAGAAAGTTTCAGTTCAGCGTATGCCAGACATAACCCGGCGCTGATTTTCAAGTGAACCCGTTTGTGAGCTCACCATATTTTATGAATCATTTAACTATAGTATTAACGCCTGTTTAGTAGAAGCTTACAAGCTGAACCATCATACAATTTTATTGTCATACCTTTTTTCTATAAAAAGCACTCCACAAAATCGGCTGTGCAATTTTAAAACCTAGCAACTGACATTTTTAAAAAAATCGGTGTTTTTGCATTTTTCGCTTATTAAGAATCTTAACACGTGAAAAATGCAAAATCACCGATTTTTAAAAAATGTCAGTTGCTAGGTTTTAAAATTGCACAGCCGAAATACTCAATATGAGACTCAATACTCAATAAGTGCATAGATAGGTACCAACGCAGACAACCCACGTTCATTCGCAAGGGTCATAACTGCATCCGCATTGCACGTTCAGGTCCATACATTGCTAATATACCGCATTCAGCCCATACATCAGTCTATTACGGGTGATTGTGCACGCCGACTGCATTTATTAAGAAGGCCCATATTACATTGTTGTATGATAAATTGAACTAAGTTTAGAGTAAGGATTTGCGTTTTAGATTCTGATATGCGGTAGGTATGTGTAGGCGATCTTAAGTGATTTGTTTTAAGTTTAGATAGCGGTTTTGGAATTTCTCTGAGTGAATTGCGTTTCCTTATTCGTCATTAATCAAGTTAAGATTTAATATAATGTTCTTCTTCTTTTTTGATACAGAATCGGGTTTTAACGATACGTTACGTTAGTACGATAGGTAGATACTTACTTATTATTTCTCGAAGTTTTTTTCGTTGCTTATCAGTATCACGGATCTTGATAAGTACTGATAAAATATTTAATTATTAATATATTCTTTTTTTAATTGCTTTCGCCAGCGGCTTCGCCCGCGTGATATCTTTATAAATTATAGCCTATGTTACTCACTGATAATTTAGCATTCTGCTGGTCAAAGAATTTTTAAAATCGGTCCAGTAGTTTTTGAATTTATCCATTACAAACAAACAAACATACGAAAAATCAAATCTTTTCTCTTTATAATATTAGTTTAGATAATGTTTTCCCACAGTTTGTGTGTAGGTACTAGGTACTGTAGGTTACTTATTACTATTTTATAATTAATGGTCATACACACTAAATAATAAGGTAGAGATAAAGAAAACACGAAAAGAAAAAAAAACTTTAACTTTATATTTAAAAATCGAGACAATAAATAAATTTCAATTAGGAAATTAGCATTAAATTGCTAATTAATAACATAAACTAGGTACTAATACTTAATTAGTATATACACTTATGTAGGTGAATATGGTTGTACCTACTAAATGTGTCAAACTAAGATACTTTAATTTTGTTACTGTTTATTATGCGTGTCAATAGAATATCGACGTCCTTGAACATTATTGAAGTCAATAATAGCTGCATATCTACCTATTATTATAAATTTATTTATGTAAGTACCTAAAGATATTACAATATCTACGTACTTAACATAGGTATCTTAAATGCTATTTTATTGTCAGTTATTTTATTATTTCTGATAATTTTCTGACAGAATATCTCTAACAAGATGTATGTATAGCTACTATGTACTATAGATACCTACAGCGGGTCTACCGCGTAACTAAAATTGTATGAACATCGACATCGGTATTAAACTTCAATACGATCGTGAGAGCCTAAACTTTGAGCTAACATGTATTTTTTTTACCGATCATGAAGATAAGTGTCCCAACTATATGATAGGTATTTTTTTTACAAGTTAGCTCAAAGTTTAGGCTCTCACGATCGTATTGAAGTTTAATACCGATGTCGATGTTCATACAATTTTAGTTACGCGGTAGGGGTGCAGATTCAGATACATATCTATTATTCTATATCCCTATACCAAGTTTTTTCCGAAGTCAAAAATGTATGAAAACAAAGTGCGTGCGCGTTTGAGTGAACATGTATCGAAGACGCGCGCACATTTTTTTCATACATTTTTTACTTTATCGATGTCGAGAAAAACATGATACCTATATGGGTACTAAAATATCCATTTCCTCTCGTTAGTGTTATAACAAACAAGAAATGACGAGTAATAAGTTGAGAATATAGGCGGAAGCATTGAACTTTGTGCTAATAACAACATCAGAGAGTACCAGTTCGCGACCAAACAAATACTTAGACATTTCCAGATTTATACATTGTAGGTATCTTTCAAGGATTTTGGGATGTTCAAATTCTATACAGGGTGACTGGTTGAACGAGGGAAACATTAAAGGGGGGTATTGTACTCATCAACAAAAATAACTTGTATTATAGGAACAACCATGAAATCCCGAAAAAAAAATATTTTGTCCCATATAAATAATTCAATATTACTCGACTAAATACCCGAGTTTTTTTTCTCGATTTTAGATTTGGATCCATCGTAAGAGTTCTTCATAATCCCCTTCACAGATACGCAGATACACAGATACACACATCAAACTTATAACAACTTTCTTTTTTGACAGGGGATAAAAAAAATATAATTAAGGGAAATTCAGAAGAGGCATCGTACACGCTGTCCTTGGTCCACCTATAAAAAGTAAATATTTGGTCCCAAATTTGTCATTCTGAAACCCAATGGGACGATACGAAAAACCTAATTACTTCTTGATTTTATGTTCCGATTTATTTCTTTAAACACAAACAAAGTAATAATTCCTTCACCGGTCCAGCGTTATGTATGTATGTAAAATGTAAATAAGTCCATCAATGTTCTGCAATGATCCATCAAATGGACATCTGATGATCGGAGAACACCTGTGGCATTACTTATAAAGACAATTTAGATTACTATATGCGATTATGTTCAGACTATTATTATGTTGGGAACATTGTCTGATGGTAGAGACTCCACGGATTTAGATTTTCATGGATTTTATCGAAACAGCCTATACGACTACGTGCGTAGCCGCCCGACTACGAGCTACTACGTGCAGCCAAGCCAACTATCTGCTACGCACGTAGCCGTGCATCTGCGGACGTCGTAGCACTGGTAACTTCTGGTCTATAAACACATTTTTACTCAGTAAAAAATGCTCTTTCTTTCTTTCAACATAATGCTTACTTGAATAGGCAATTTTTTGTGGCAAGTGGTAGGTATAATTTACAACCATTTTCGTTTAATTTTATTGATTAAATTATGGTATAAAGCAATTATAAAACGAACAAAGAGAATGGCATTTAATTTTAATACCTATTAAGGTATCTCTTCTTGAAGGTTTAATGCATATTTCTCAATACAAGCCTTTCGGGTGTATGATATTTTTTTCATTAATGTGTCGTAATATTGCGCTAGACTGCAACGTCCGCAAGCAGTCGATATGAATATCACATACTGCGCATCTACGCGCGTAATTACGCTACTGAAATCGCTACGTGTGAAAGTAAGGTGGCAAATATAACTACTTATACTTAGTTCTATTCCAGCCCAATGTTACTTTGTGGCTGAATGTTCGAAATTATCAGTGGTACCTATTTAATATTTTATATCGATTTGCTAAAAATAACGATGCCAATATTTAGGATACGATGCCTTAATGGGTCTCGTGATATTTGACATTATTAAGTTGCTGTAGTAGCTCACTTAAGAGATACCTATTTATTTTTTAATACTTTTTAGACTTATTATTTTTCCTCTTGTAATCGACTAAAGAGCTCTATTCTCAGGTTTCTTAATGTAATTTTCCCTATTTTTTATAAAACTATTAATCCAATATCTATATCCTTTACCTATTTTCCTATATCTTATTATTTTCAATACTAGGTTTATTTATTATTTATTTGCAAAACAAACTAAGCCTATCCATGTTATTTTATTGACTCTAATTGGTTTATATTCAAAATAGCATCAAACTTCGTTCGGATGAAAACCCTTGGGTTTTCCCAAGGGCTTTCATATAAACTAATCTGAAACTCCTGCATCCAGTCTGCTTCAGGTCACTGGTCTAGCTCGGTGGTATTCCATAGTCAAGCTTCGTTTGGTAAAATACGGAATTGGTAGAAATTTTAAGTTATATCTGAAAATGTACGTAGTTTTGTTGGACTTGATCAAAATAAATATTTTCTTCGTGCTCATTGAATACATACCCCATGGCTACTCTACTCGTTGTCCTTTTTGTAGTACATTCGGGGCACGTCGGAGTGCACTTTACTGCAACATATTGGTATTTGTCCCGCACTCGGTGCGTTGGCGCCTTTGGGAAGCATCTATTTTGACGTAATCGCCCCTACGCGATATATTTTATTAATGCACTGGATCAAGTTCTCACAGAACGTTTGTGATCTTTATTGGAGCACGTTCAATGTATTGTTATGATCTTAAATATGATTTGCTTCATTATCGTGAGTGTATTGATGTTTCAATCTATGATTCAGTAGTACCTACAAAGTTTGATGTAATCATTTTTAATTGACTTGATAGACAATGCTACTACCTAGGCACTTACACTGTCTTCATGACTTTGATTTATTATCATAATGTTCCATATATAAAACGCCGTTTCTATATAATTCATTTCCTGCCATTACGAATCACCCGGAATTAAATAGTAACTCGAAATATTAATTACGTTCCTTCCTTCGATTGTCTTTCGTCATTAAGTTAAAAATAAACAAAATACGACCATCAAAATATTGAAGAAAATGTCGGTTAAAATATTGAAAAATAATAACCACTTATATAAAAAGCATTCGGAAGAAAAGTTCGTGAGTCAGAATTTATTTTTCAGTCTGGCGTAAGCACCTAGTTTTAATAAAGAATATGAGCAATTGACTGCCAAAATTCATTGATTAGAAACTTGTCTAGACAAAACAGTAGACGAGAATGAAGCTGTTTGGAAAGCGCTTAGAATCTGAAAGTTATTTGTTGCCAAAGATTTAGCTCTTAATTAATGATAATTTATTAGTGCAGTATTTATTACAGTTTTAATTGTAACATCAAGGTTATCACCCAGAGTGGTATGTGACTATGGATCACAGACAGCTTAGCTTTAGATTGTGCTAAGTTTTCTGTGCTATGGACATACCCTCTTTATTCATAAACGAAGATTAAACGTTATTTAACCAAACTAACTATTAAATCTATTGCCAATCTCTATTCATTGGCATACAAATGACAAGGACTGGTAATAATTTAATAAGTGCAGTTTTTATCAATAATCTGTAATTTTCAGGTAAACTTTAGGTTACAGTGAAGTATTCGAATTCTTTTATTTTTTAAATATTGTTTTTGTCAAACAGAAATTAAACAAATTATTTTTGCTATTTAAGGTGATCACTGATCCAAACCACATTCCATCTAAGTCCACATGTCCCAGCTTCGCCTGCGTCCACTTACCCAATGTACTTTTTTATTTCTCCACTTCCTGTAGTGTCAAGATGTAACATAAAACGGGTACTAAATGAACAGAAACAAAGAAGGGTTTTGTTTCCTGGCCTTATTTTAACTTTAATGTTGATTCTTTTAACATTTACTACTTTTATTACTTTAGTCTGGTAAGCGTTGCTTTCAACATGACTTTACTTACTGACAAAGTTTAGACCGATGTGAAAGACCTCGTAGCATTAGAAACAAAATAATGAACATCAATATTTCAATAAAAATGCTCATAAATCAAAATAATAAGTACGTACGTATAAATAAATCAACCAATTGAAGTGTTAAAACTTCTACAATAAAATTACTAGGAACAATTAATATTCAAATATTCAGCGAGCTGCCAGACCAACTTACACACTTTTATACATACAAAACGCGAGCTTATCCGTCGGACGGAAGCCCCCTCCCGCCTCCCCGAGATCCGACTCTCATTGTAATGCAAATGTGTCCGCTGTCTGCCTCCAAATTACCCCTACGGTCAAGCGAGAGTCGACCGATGACCAAACATTAGAACCCTCCCTTTTAAAACAAAATCGTCCCCACACTTGTAAGTTTTATACCACACCGCACACAATATTCGCCCGTAATTATGACGTATAAGGAACACAATTGTTTGGGACACCATCGTTGGACAGTCGCAAACATATTTCATAGCAGATATAGTGTTATGAGAGTTGCTAATGTGGTAGTACGCAGCGTAGGAATGGCGTAGCAATTGTGTGGACAATAATTAAGGGTAATGCGTAGCGTTAAGCATCGTAACGATACGGGAATAATGTCTTGCGATTTTGTTAACGACTGTCCTTTGATGATGCGAGAGCTTAGAACTGGTATGTATAATATGTACCTATATTATAGAAGTAATTTCCATAAAATTGTGTGTGAATTGTATATCATTCAATGACAAACCTTTTAATAAAATAAATAATTATCTTGATTTATGACGGAAATAAAGTAATTTACTATAGATAAATATACCCATTAAATAGTAGGAAAAATAGTCATTTTAACATAATTATAATATAAAATTGACATTACAAGCGTGTTCAGTTACCAAAATTATGACATAACTCTGAATATTTGAATTATATTAAGAACAATTGGGAAATAATCATAAGATACACCTAGTGTAAGCATTTGATCAATCCCCGACAGTATATTAATTAATTAATTTATTTAGATTAAGGATCGTCGCCATTACAGACACTACACAATTATTAAATTACATAAAATTATCTAGTGTTATTTATCCACGTAAGTGACAACCACGATACATATTTCAGATGTATTTTCCATATTTATATATTATCATATAGGTAATCTGCTATTAAAAGGAGTGTCACAATAAATTGTTTATTTAAAAAGCACATAAGACCGGTACATGAGTGTCTTTTATCCTTTTGCGGACACCTGAAAACATTTCTTTTGTGTAAAACTAGTTAGGTACCTTATCTCGGGTGCTAGTGTGAATTAGATGCGGTTTAAAATTACCAGTTACGATAAAATATATTAATATAATGTAGGCATTAGTACGCAACCCGACGTCCCCTGTTTTCTATTGACTACTGGTTCTCGGAAAGTCGAGGAATTTAATTGTGGCTTTGGTATACGTATTTCAATGTAAAATATGGGGTGGTTATGGTGTTGAATAAAAGTGCCATACTAGTAATTGTAGATGCACAATAGCAGGATTAATTTTTTGTATATTTATGAGATTGTAGGCACTTCATGTAACAATGAAGCTAGTTACAATTTGAATACGTACTGCGTAAATCATTAACTGCTTAGCCTTTTCCCAACAATGTCACGATCAGCTTCAAGACTAATCAGATGCACTACGATATTAGTATTTGACACTATCTGACCTCCGCAACCTAACTGGGAGCTGCAGATATCCTACGGTTAGACCAATTCTCAGACTTTTCAGGCTTATGACTATCATAGGTTTTCTTACAATAACCAGAACCGACTGGGGAAGTACCTCCACCTTACAGAATATCGTAGCCAAATAACACTGCTCTTTTGCAGTGTTGTATTCCTAAAGGTGAGCAAGGTCGCCAGTGCTCTTTGGGGAAGCGTTGTGTTGCGACGCTAATAGTAAAGCCGGCAACGCGCGAGTGATGCCCTTGGTGTTACAAGCGTCCATAACCATATGTTACGGTAACCGCTTACCATCAGGCGGTTCGAACTCTTATTTTCCAACTAACTTATGAACGTGGCTTCCGAAGTTCTGAAGCAGGGAGACTTTCGGGGTATTCATCGCGGCAAGCACAGCTTAATTTCGCAGATTTATTGATCTAACCGGTATTTAGATAAGAGTCTTTCGTAAATAGTTATTACACAAATATTGCCACAATACCAACTCGTTTCCATTTTTCTGTCAAAAAATTTTGGTTTACGTTCACTCATTTTCGTTTGTGCACATTATTCTGGGACACACAGTATATCCGTTATATACTAAGATCCCTGCTCTATAATAAGTTGTTCTTTTCAGAATTTCCTTTTAAATAAATTCTCTAAATATACCCCGACTAGATCAAAGTACCTAGGTACTGTAACAAAGATAAAACAAAAACGAGGTGTTTAGTCCAGACACTTTCCCCTGGGCACGTCGGGAATACTCCAAGCTTCTTCGCAATTTCACAAAACGCGATACACACCTATATTATATACTTACTACATCTGTATATACCGTCCAGTTTAAAATGGAACGCCATCTCTTCAAGAAGCAGAAGATTAAAGTGGCGGTGAAAGACCACATTTATATGGTCAAGTTACGTTAGACGGAAATAACTAGACAGACAGCAACTAAATTAGAATATTCTCTAGAGCTTAAAGCTTCCGCTAATATGGCTAGAAGTTATAACGAACTTCGCTTTTCAACAATATTAACTTTAATTGTTCAAATTTTTATTAGGATCTTTCTTAATGTTGTAAACTTTGCATCTTTGGGTCCTTCAGAAGCATTCGATAATATGTATTTATCAAAACGGTTTGTATTATTTCAGTCATGTTACTGACAAATAAAACAATTGCACCTTTTGTAATTTTATTGCAGGTATATGTATAATCATTGATACAGTGGATTTGAAAATCTACATCCGTTTCTACGGGAGCCTCTCTACCATAATATTAAGTTCTTTATGTAAAATCCTGGCGATTTCTTCGATGCCGACTTTGATCCACCCATTTTACCGGCTACTCCTTGCTATTATGCAAACTATTGAGTCATTAAATGATCACGATGCCTTAAGCATTTAAATGGCATCTAAGTTAACATACTCTTCGCAAACCAACCTCTAACTCGATTGAAATATAAACGCCTTTGGATAGAACCCATAGGTACACATAAAACTAATTTACCTAATGATGTGGCTAACACTTCTACGTATTAAAATCCACAAGTATAAATGTATGGCGCACCTAGTACCTGTAATAGATTATAATAATCGTTCGTATATCAACGGATTTTGGTAACAAATAATACTTAAGATTGTTTTGTAAAGCTCATCTATTTTAAATATAGTGACCTCTCTCAGTCGCCTCCAGCTGCATCAAAGCATCATAAATACACGGAATTCCATGAATTCATAGAGGTCAAGCTAAAATGGTTATTGGCATTCGTTCTACAGACAAACTGCGGGCGGTATTATGTAAGCAGGCCATATCGATTTATTTTATCCGAAACTGCGGCAATTATGACATTAATTCAGTTCATAAGAGCCATCAATGTTCATATAGAATGTTAGAATCGAATAACTTTATCCTAGTGCCGCGTAAACGAAAGCGTATTTGGACGATATATTTTTTTGTTGTGTTGATATTGGAAACAGGTAAAGGTGTGGGAAGATCGCCGAATAAGGCGGTCGTGCACACTCGATCGAACATGGATAAATTGTATGGAACACACGGATCGGCCATACACATATCGTTTACCCGAGGGCACATAGAAACGTAGGGCCCCAACCCTAGACTGCAATCGAACGAGTTATGCAGATTCATGTGCTACAAGTTCAACATTTAAGCCTTTGAACATTCTATATTGGATGGGTAATTATTTTTGTGGTTTAATTTGCAGTCAGCTCCAAGATTATCATAGTAATTTTTAACATTATGCTTATACCTTTGCGTCGGTAATTCTATACGACAATCCTTAGGGATGGCGTTTATTTTTATTTCTTTTTTAAAGCAATTTTAAAAGGAATCGAATGTCTGAGTTCCTTGGGACCATCGAAACGTATGGACAACTTATCGATATGTCACGTGGTGAAATGAACGATTTATCAGCTGCTACTAAAATCGCTAAGTGCTTTTAAAACGTTAATATTTATATTAAATTAGTTGAATATTTTATTCGTTGACTTCTTGTGCACATAAATACATTCATTATGAGAAATATACAAATGCCGACGTTTTTCTGAGAATATCGAAATGAGGAAAAGAAGTTGTGAAAGGTTCATTTAAAAATCGATAAAATACATCAGGTCAGCAAATTCCTCAACTCTTGACTGTGCCATGATCCAGTGTAGTGCCAATCTGAAGAGA
This sequence comes from Allophyes oxyacanthae, assembly GCA_932294325.1. Lineage (NCBI taxonomy): Eukaryota > Metazoa > Arthropoda > Insecta > Lepidoptera > Noctuidae > Allophyes > Allophyes oxyacanthae. Next base: position 9,944,042 of record OW028620.1, on the reverse strand, counting down.
CCAAACTGCGCCAGTTCAGCTTGATTGCATCCTTGGATATACACTACAGGATCGTGTAAGTTTGTCCCGGAGTACCTCCCTCTTCGTTCCTCGGCTAGCCCTCTGGAGGGAGGACTCGCGGAAACGTTAATAATTTCGCAGTTGTAATAAAATATAACTCCACAGGGAAAACGGGTTTATTAGTAACTTCTTATAAATAAAGAAAGAAAAGCAATTTATTTTTACACAAATTACGGCACAATTAAAAAGTAAAAAATTAAAACAAAAAAAAAGTAAAAAATGAAGACAAAAAAAAGTAAAAAATTAAAAACACGTTCCAAAAAAAATATAAAATAACAATTACTAATATTAAATGTCTGTGGACCAAGAATATTACATGTATAAGGTTCTTGCTGTGGACTCAATGAGTAGGATTCTTGGATTCTTTGAACTCATTATGCGTCGCATTTGTGAAAAAAAAAATAGGTCATCGTTCAGCATATTGCTGAGGTATGGAACGCGACTGACGCGTTCCAAGGCCCCAGCGCTGTTTTTCAACGATGACCTGTGTGACGCATTGACGCCCACTTCCGGTGAGAGTCAAAAGAGATAATATAAAGGTAAAATAATATAATGCCGTGTCGTGTGAACAGTAAATAAAATACATCATAATTAGTTCAATATGTATCAGTGATTATGTAGATTTTGCACTTACAAACCAAATATTACGTAAGTGTTGCAACCAAAGCGACCCGTCGGCCATTATGCAATAATTGCAATGTTGTCTGATATCATACGAATAATATGCGCGGCGTCGCAATCCACTCCTGCGCTACCCTCGCTGCGCTGCACAAATGTTATAATAAATTTGGTGTTTACAGGGGAGAAATGATGTTTGTTGACGAATAATAATATAATATAATAATAATATAATTCTTGGTATATTTAATCTTGATCTTACTAAAAAAAATGGTAGAAAACACATTCATTAGTGCATGATTTAGTTATTTGACATTTGAATATATTTATTACAAAAAACTTGTTATCACAACAGCTGTGTGAGATCTTATGAGAGCTGGAGAAGGAATCACAAAAAATGACTTATAAAATTATAATCCAGTGCAACATTCTTATTTCGAATTGAAATTTGGAAGCATGAAGTGGCCAGTGATGAAGGAGATTGCTAATAATATTAAGTACCTAATAATATGATGAAGCAGGACTTCGATAGGTTTAGAATTTTTTAGACGTCTTCGAGGCCCCATTTTCCATACATGGTCCGAAAAATCATCGACTCAGTGTCGCCTTTTTGTTTTCTGCTCTACAATAACTCCCTGTTACCGAACTACATGTACTAAACTGAGCAGCAGCGTATGTTTCGCTAGATTTTTTTAAATTTATTAGGAGTAGGTTAATAGGACTAAATTTTCAACCAACTTATGCTAGTGTTATCTAACATGGCCTGCTAGCGAAGAGCCGGTCGTGGTGCGTTTTGGCGGAGCAAACTTAGAAAAACTTGCATCGTTCCTTGAATGCATGGCTGCTTGCATGTATACTTGCTTGCTTGCATAAAATATAATGCTTGAGTGCGTGCATGCTTGCTCGCTTTATCATAGGGTAAAAAATATATTTATCAATCATAAAATCTTGTAAATTTGACGCCACTGCTCGCAAAAATTCAGTCGTTTGAATATTATATTTTATGATTATGATCTTATTTTTGTACCTACACAATAAGATCATGTCGGTGAGTGGATAAGTTATGTAGCAGGCTATTCCTAATAACCAGTCAAGCAAACATCCATAATTTTGTGTCTACATTCAATATAAACCACGCTGCCCTTGGACTAAGACTTGGCTCCAGTTAAAAGGGCCATCAGCTTGGTAGACAACGGGAAAGGGCTGAATTTGTGGCGGACTCGGGCTCATTAACTGACAATCTCTTTAAATCACTTGTGGATCCTCCCTGTGGACCTTGGCTGGCTTATTACGAGGGTGGATCCGGAATGAATGGAGGTATTAAGAAATTTTAGCTTTCGGGATATATATAGATACTTACTGTATTTAATGGGCAGGTATGTAATCCTATTATTGCAGTAGACAACAATAATTAGTTTTTAGTTAATTTTGTGCTTTGTATTGACAGAAAGAAGAGACGTTCGACTTTATTGATTACAAATAGGTACCTACTTCAGGTAATTACATTATGTGTTTGCGCTTTTTACTTCAAGTAATTATAGATGACATCTAAAACAAAAAGCTGTAAAGCTCACTAAAATAGCCAACAAACCAATAGGCAAACCGCTATTAAACTTCCATTTAAACATACACTAACCAAATAACTACGCCCTGTATAATATACAACATAGCCTTTTACATAAGCTAGTAAATACGCAATACTAACTAACATGATCATAAAAACTAATTTAAGAACATAAACTTTACATTGTCGAATAGATCCCCGAGTATCCATTCCTCATCAACTTTAATCGTTCATAAATGCACAACAAAGAGCGTTTATAATAGCAACAGAACTGGCTAAGTACTATGCGAACAAGCGTAATGATACCACGAACAATATACTCTTTCGCCTCGCTATATTATTTTACGGCCGCGAATTTTATCTCGTTGCTTCAACGTTGAAAATAAACGCAAAATATTTACATTCTATTTGCATTCGCTTAAACGGTTTCGTGTTCAATTTTCGACTTTATTATTTAGTGCATAATGAATATGACATAGTGCGTCATGTTTGTTTTCGTATACATACCGTAAAGTATTACTGGCAAACATAGGGTTCCGTACGGTGTAATGTTGTGTGTGAGCACACGGTTTTATGGAAACCTGGTGCCGCGTTTTGCAGCAAGCAACGTGTTTAGTTGTTTTTTTTCGTAGTTAAACCGATTATTGCCTTTTCTTTAACAAAAACCTTGCGTTTCTTAACTGTCTTAGGTACAGAACTCGTCGTAACCTATGTAGAACCGGAATACTTTGTTAGTAAACCTATGTTTGGTTTATGGTTTTATAAATCGCATTAATGTAGAGCTTTTTAAGCACATCACGTTATAAAGCACTAAAACAGCCCAAAATCGAGGGTGACACCTTACCCAATTTTAAAGCCCTACCTACCTATCTATGAGAAGAATGTTGACCTTCCCCTAACACGAGGAGGCTATCTACTTCATCCACTACGCACGTGAATACTAAGTATCTAATTTTGATTTTTCAACAAAGCCAACGAGGATCCGAGTTCCGCTGATCGATCCCGGCCCCCTTGGTTCCGGTCGCAGCTAAAACTCGCCGAACGTTTTTAAAATCCCCGACTCAAAACCGACCAGTGTAACCTAAGACCTCTGTCCCGGCGGCCAACATAAAAACGTAACCAAACGCAACGTCGGATAAGTGTCAAACGGGATCATATTAAACTGGATACGTTATCTGCAGCAGGTAGCAGAAAGCTAATTGTGTATTCTTTCCTCGCTTCCAGCGTCCTTAATCTGGCCTGTTTGCCCCCACCCCTTTTCAACCCCCGGCGCCGCGCCCCAACTAAGCGGAAAGTTTTAAAACAGTGTATTTATGCAGATTTTACGCACTTGTTTTTATTGTGCGAATTACGTAGATTACATGATAACGATGTCATTGAAGTTCAGCTCTTTAATTAAAACGAAAACGATTGGGTACAATATGCAACTATTTATTAATTATAAATACGTAGGTACGAAAGTTTAGTTTGTAGGTATGGTACAGATATGAAACTTAATTAAGTTTTACATGATTGGTAGTGAAGCTGTTTGTCTAACATTGTTGCAGGCTCCAATAAAGCAATTGAAAACTTTGTAGGCAAAGCTACACGACGTTAAATTTTCAACTTTGTTTAAACAAACCATAATCGACATTAAGAGAGTTTACTTTAACCGTTTATTAGTCAACACCACGCTAGCGCTTTAAAAAAGCAAATACAGCTAATAACGTCAATGGCAACTCGTTCCTGTGTAAATACTATTTACCATTCCGTTTAACTTAACAAACTGTCGATTTAAGGGGGATTACACGCCATTCTTGCGCGCGTGAGATAACCGTAATTCGATGGCGTACATTAACAAGTAAATTGAAGCATTGTAGGTATGTATACTTAGATAATCTACCTCCGAGGTATGTTATAACGCTGAAAACCCGAACATAACGCGGTAGGACCCAATAACGGAGGCAGCGGTAGTGAGAAGGAAATTGCTCGGGAAAAATTTGCATTTTTATTGAAATTTCCACTCTTGGTCGCGGATGAAACTATGTCTCTAAATACGTACCTTAAGCTTTGTATAAGCGTGTTGTTGTACGTCTGTGTGGAACAGTGTAATGTACCTCGAGCATGTGAGCGTGCGGGAGGCGTAGAGACGCTCCATAGACATCGCTACTGGTAATTGTCGATACAGTTCTTAATTAATCCTTATCAAACCCACTATGACAATTACCGGATAATTGGAAAGCTATAAATTGATACTTTATGTTACTTTTATGGATGCTACCGATATCTGAATACCATGAATCTTCGATTATATACGGTTGGAATATTCAAAGGTTTCTAATAATTATGAATGTATCTGGGACATTAGCATAGGATTTTGTTATTACTTTATTATGATATCGATAAAGGCGCTTCCCTAGCGGACGGCAGACAATTGCTATACAAGTTTGTACCTATAGGTACGTAGTTGACTTTAGGGAAGGGATCATAATAGGAAATTTTCTCTGGCGAATATGCGCACAGTATCCGATACCCTTTTCACTTGTATTGTTTTTATTTTCCAACCCTAATGAAAGAACTTGCCTCGTCTGTATTGCAATTTCAATATATTGGCTTAGCAGCGTTCGTTTCGCCACGTATTCCTTTGCTCTCTTTTTCTTTTTGTATATAGTTTGACATAAAAACGGAATGTTAGGGAATAGACAGAGACGGTTCTAATGGATGTAGGTTCGCAGACGTGCCTACGTTTAGATCTGACACATAGCTATAGGTAGCAAAAATAACCTTATTTATAGCAGAGAACCGTAGGAAATTTCATAATTACGTCAAATAAAACGTAACAAATGGGAGAAATGTTTTGGCACGCTTTTAAAATAAAAGTTTCAGATATGAATGTCCTTATTTTTCTGATTCATATCAAGGTGAAACCTACAATGTAGGTAGCGTAAATGACAGTTCTTTTGAAACAACAATTTGTTACATCTTTCCAAAACGTTTTCCTTCAGTTAAAAATAATTTCCTATATATTTTCGGCGCACATTACTTTTCAACTTGGTTTTTACTGTTATTATGTTGAATGCGTTACGTTCATACTCGTCGTGACAAAAATACCTATGAAAACCGAAAACCGATACCGATATAAGATTTATGCCCTGACAAACAAGGGCATGAAAAATAAACTTTTTGTTCATCAGCTGTAAATGTCTACACAAATTGACCATAAATTTCTGCTCTATTAAAATTTATTGCCCTCAAACCGTTTATTGTAACATTACGTAACTTGGTAACCCTTCCACGATCATAAAACAATGCAGGCAACACGGGCCATGCGAAAAAAATTACTTCAAGTTATATAACACCTGGCATTTAAGGTCATATTCGCATGACAGTGTCGTTTCGATTTTATGACACGGGGGGCAGTGTTTTACGATCTCTTATCGAATCAAAAATTTTCTCCAGGACAAACAAACGTGTAACTTCCACAAAGACCTAATTTGAATTACAACCGACAACATGATAGGATCACTCGCATATATTTTCGTTTGTTTTTGTTAACCAAAACGCCTTATTGTTTTAATATTGCCATAAAAATTATCGTTAATTATATAATTACGTGTGAACTTTGTAGATATTTACATTGGTAATAATGTTCCCTTATCTATAAACTTGATGGTAGTAAAATTATCATGCTGCGTATAAAACTTTTTGTGAAGACTTGGCGTAATCAAAGGATAATTAACTAAACGGTGTTATGAAATTCTACAGCAGTATGGCTGCCCTATGTTTTTCGAAATCATAGCCAATGCAATCACTTGATGTGAAATCCTTTGACAGTCCACACGTATCTTTCTTTTTATTCAAGATAAAGCAAACACCGCTCTGAGCAGATAAAGAGGAGAAATCGACCGCAACTATATAAAGGTTTGCGGCGATAAAAATACCGTGTTTATTTGCACGTCCTACATCAGCTCCTTTAACCTGGAAAACTGACTTAAATGCGTATAGAGCGATATACAAAAATAAATCTAACATTGAAAGATATACGACCGATTTTCCAACGTAACACCTCATTCGTTAATGATGTTTTAAAACTTTCAGCAAGTTGAACTTACATTCCCCGGTATCAGTAAATTCGGATACCAATCTCGAACAATTTTTTCCTAAAAACGTGATTTAAAAACGCTGCCAATGTACATTCTTTAAAATCGAGTACCCGGGGTGAGTTTGATGCATTTTATTGTTTTGAGTCCAGGTGGTACATGTTACGTCAATTAAAAGTTAAAAGGATTAAGAGCTTAATACCGCTCAATATAAATATTTTCCTTTGTTTACGGCCTCAGATAAGGATGTTTATTATTTAATCGTTCCTCACTTTCAATTTTCTAATGCAGACTTATTTTCGTAGCTTGTACGAGTTTCAGAACGAGTAAACAGTACTAAATTTACAATACTTACGTCTTCAATGTGGATTTTCAGAAACGTATAATATGTAAGACTCGTATAACATTTGAATAGGTTCGATATTGATATTCGCCCTTTTCGCCCTCCATAAAAATGTGCATTGTAGCTATCGTAAAGTAAACCACTTTACTATTACGAATGCGTTTTGTGGATAAACGGAACTGCACGTGTTTTGTTCGTTCGTATCAAACAGCCACTGTACACGTGGGACAGAGACGAAACTACTTCGTAAATTCAGTGTTTCACATTGTCGCGTATTTTAAACGCGCTACGACAACAGTCACGCCGCTTGAAATTTTCTATTAATTGGCGTTTTTAGTGCTTTTTGTCGATGCCATTCAATGGCTTAACGTGATTTCGTATCTGTATTGTCATGTAAGTACAAGTTTATTTGACAGTGTTATGACACGTTTATATTTGTGAACGACGAAAATCGACTTCAAAGTAACGATTTGTTTTCATAGAGCTAATCCTACACAGATGTTGACTGGCGGCATCCAGCGATTTGTTGCGTCTGCGGTGCCGTTACATATCTAGCTATATTAAATGAAATTTTATTCTTGTTCTCCGCTATTATCAGACTGGAGACGATTATTCTCTGAATATAGACTCATTTATTTTTATTTACCAAATAAAAGCAATTCAAACGTCAATAAAAGGATCGTTGAATTGGATGCGAAATGTATGCTAATGCCACCGCCGCCGACTTGATATAATTGACGAAACTTCCTCTCGCAGATTCGTTCGATCATATAATATAGATGAACGTTAACGTAGACGGTTATCGGAGGAGCTGATACAAAATTCCAATAAAGGACACCATGAAAAATTCAATAGTTTGATAGCCGAAGAACGAAAGTGAAAAAAAAAACGGAAACAATATCGTACATTTAATCAGTATTCAGAGCGTGCCTGTGTCCACAGCTGGGATATTTGGCAAGGGGACAAATCCTGCGGTCGGCGGAGACGAAATTTGGGTGGCTCAGCGAGTCAGCGCTGCATCGTCGCGTCACCCCGACCGCTTGTTGACGGCTCAACAAATTTACAACACGATTAACGACGTACATTATGCAAGGCATCGGCGTCAGTGTTCGCTCGCCCAAAATAACCAACACGAGTATTTTGAGTGTACACTGATTTATTGAGCTCTGCAATGCCACTGTGTATTACTATGATCGCTCACCCAGTTTTGAAACGATAAAAGCAATAAAATGGTCAAATTAATAAAAACTATTGCACATAACAGTAACGTCTATATAAATAACAGTCTCGTTTGTTATGCACTTAAAATTCGCTCGATCAATTGTCGGGGATCGCAACTAATCATGACAATAAGAGTCTTGTCCGACGCCTCTATTGTCGTAAATAAACTCATTATTCGTAGCGGGCGGCGGCGACTCGGTCAAATACCTGTGTTTTAAATCAAATGCAATGTATTCGGGAGCGATTTGTTCGCCCGAAATGGTTCCTTTGTTGAGGCTAATAAATAATTTAGTGGTCGGTCAGAAGATCCATGAATTCGTGCTCTGTTGAACTCCTGTAAATTTTCATTTGCAGTAACAACACGATGATGCATCTGATATTATTTATTAAGCGATTTTTAAGCGAGTAGTGACATCAAAATCACGATTAACGTTCCGTGTAAACACAATCATGACCATTGTTGAAATGAACATAAAATCTTATCTTGTTCAGAAGTTCATCAATACACGTAAGTAGTGGTTGAGTGCGCACAGCGAAAAGATGAACCGCAAATGAAATAATCCAGCAAGATTATTATTGTCTCGGTGTATTATTTATTTTCCTTTACGTTGGTAGTTTAAGAAAACAAAGAGTTTATTACATTTAAAATTCAATGTAAAGACAAATTCAATTACGGACAAAGAGTGTGTTTTAACATAATATATTTTCGTGAAAAAGCAAGCGTTGGTCGTGTCCCGCCTCCCACGATTTGCATCCACGTGATACTATCCGCATTGTCGCACAAACCGCTTTTTATTCAAAACACATACCTAAAGTTGTAAACACAAAAACTAAACAAAGTAGATATCTATTTACCTGCTACACAATTGTTGTAAAGTCGGTCGATAACGATCGGATTAACTTTATGTATAAAACATTACAGTGTGTGTATTATCTATTTATTATGTAATACTTTGTATCGGAAACTTATCTTTTCTATTAGTTGGGCGATAATTTTCGTGTTGTCAAATAACTTATCGATAAGCTCGAATAACGTGCTGTCACTGTTCTACAATTTTAAAATAAATTTTAAAATAGAAAACAGACTTTATTACGAGTTTCTTATTCTATGTTATAATTTACACGAGCAAAGTAATAGAGTGCGACAAAAAGTTGCAGATATCTTTTTTATAAGCAGAATACTAGGTTAAACGTTACAACGTGTAGATGTTGACTAGATAGTGTAGCAACCTACATGTACAGTTCGGCGACCCCGCAAGGCCGGAATCCGTCATTCGTGGGTCAAGGTCACGTCGCCTCATGTCACACGTCACACGAATATCTGCATCTGTGATCGTCTACATTGATACTCGTATCCACTGCATTACGGTGCGATTGAAGACTTTATGCCACCGTGTTAAGACCTATGTAGTCAGTGCATCGACCCCGCCACACTGTATGGTTTCAAGATGTTACTTTCGTTGGTATTTTAGATGTTGATAAACTTAGGTGTGGTTATGTAGTTGTTTGTTTGTTGTATTTCTTTGTAAAATTACGTAAGTAATGTTTTTGTTTAGTAACTTTTTGAGCTTGCCCGTGGAATCCAGTAAAAGTAGTTTTGGCTTTACGGAAGTGTCAGATAAGTATCAAAACATGTAGTTTTATTAAATGTAGTTAATTTAAAACTGTGTGCTTAACATTGTATGAAGTAAAGTGTTAAATGAACTCGTGAAAAAAAAGGTATTTACTTAATTGTTTTGATAAAACACTTATAAAATGTAATAATCCAAATATCAAGTACTTCGTCATTAGAGATATTTAGTAACACTTTATCTGTAAAGACAGGGAAACCGACTATTACAGAAGGATTAATAACCACGTATCAACCATAGTCATCCAATCAATACACAATACCTATGTCCATGGCTACACATGGCGGGTGTTGACTCACCCACTTGACTCCCCATAACGGTATCCCATGCAAGTTGTCGACGGCTCGATCTCGCAGATGGCTTGGATCCCCCTTAATGTGGGGACATCGCTTCTTTGTGTAACCTACCGTTATATTATACCGAAAAGAGTGAATATACTTACTTATTTAACCTGGAGGTTCGGGCGCAAAGATAAAGTTTTTTGCTGACCAATTTTTTGTACCCAGTAGTTCTGTATCTTTATTTTGTGTCTATGTTTTACCAAGTGGTTTTTTTTGCGTGTTGTACCTACCCATAAAGTCGCAAAAATGAATTTGCTCTGACATACCGACGTACTGTGTGAACAAGTTTTGATAAGTGTATATCTGAAAGTATAAATTGATGAAGTAATTACTTTAATCCTAAGTAATGCAATCGAATTTGATAACACTAATTGGTATGGCAGAACACAGTTTTTATTGTATAAATAACAATTTAAACGAGTTAGAATACACTCGGAAATAGTCTTGCGATAAAGTTTTAAAGTTACCTAGTAATAAAAAAGGGTAGATAATTTATTATGTAAAAGGCAGCCAACACAAACAACGCAGCCATACTATAAATCGATTAAAACTTTTGACAGCCTGTGAGGCAGAACCTGATTATAATCATAAATTGGCGATTTTAAATAAAAATTATACGTACACCGGACCAATCCATGAACTAATCACATAAATATGGGGGAACAACAGATGGCGTACCCCACGTCGCAGCCCCACCTACATTTTTATTCGAAATTTCATATTTTACAATAATAAATTTTAGAAAAGAGAATAAAAAGTGAGAAACAAGCGTCGGCATCACAAAGAAGTGATATAGTTGTTAAGTCCAAGTGGTTAAGTCAGGTGGTCCTTAATTATTTAAGATAAAAATATGATAGTACTTCATTAAGTGTGTTCAGTTTTTTTTATAATAAATAATATCCAGCGACGCTTTATAATGAGTGCTACGATGACTTATAGTAGCTATATTAATTGCTACTATAGATAGATTCATAGAGATAGTTTAATAGTATATGATTGTTATATTTGTTTTGATGTAATGTTTAATATTTATGTAAATTATCTGTTTTAATTTCAAGTTCAAAATGCACCTTTCTTCTCAAAAAAAATTGTAGATTTTTTTTTGTTTTTTAGTCAAATGTCTACGGCGTAGCAAGATAGGGTAAAGTAGGTAGTAAATCTAAATTAATCATTGATTTTGCTGAAGATAGTCATGGTTTCTAGCACAAATGGAAATATATCTATAGAAGAACATAGCTGTATGGTTTGTTGACACTGTAACTTTGTGCTTGCTCTTCTCTAGGTACCTACAGAAGAAGGTATGTATGTATGAGATGGTTTATATACTAGTAGTTGATAGGTATATAACACTGTCCCATATACTTACAAATTATCAAACTTTTGACTCTCAAACACTGTATAGGCAAAATATAAATAACATATTGTCTATATTTACTACAACATAAAACAAAATTGTTAGGTTAGGTACAATAAACTAAGATTACTGCCTACCCACCATTACCCAGCTCTTATATATTACAACTATAATTTAAACACCGTTGTCGCTGTACAGGCAGTTTGCCAGAGTACCTACATAAATTCCTTTCACTGGAAACCCTTTCTATGTTAGATGAAGTCGAGCTACAATGTTGTTCATTCATTACCTATGCTTAGGTACACCGTTACATTTTAAGGTCTTTACGTACCCAAGAGAACTTACCTGCATCTGGTTACCGGGCCATAAAAAGGCAAAATATACCGCTTACATGTACGACCTTTATAAATAGAAAAAATCTGAAAATGCAGAATGCATCTTTGATACATTTTTCAAGACAGTCGTACGACTCCGCAGCTTTTGTCTGCAAGATTCTTAGGAATTCCTTTTATATTTTACGTAAATATTTACGCATAAAAATAACTGTTAAATAGTGAAAACTCATTTTGAAAGCCTATTCTAATACCTTGATGTAAATTCTACATTACGTTTGAATACATCTCCTAATTTAACACTAGTAGAGACGGGATGACAAAAATCAGCAGCCAATTAAAATCTCTCAACCTATCAGTGTCGAGTCACTTGAATTTTAAATGTTCCCCCTTGCCCGATTAGGGTGCATCCTAAAAGCTTCTAAAGCGATAATTCACAACGCAAGAATGCGAGCCGACGAGGATAGGCGCGTGTGCCAGGCTACAAACTTAGTAGTGCGGGTAGAGGGACGAGTGTGTCCGTCTCATAGTGTTTATAATTCAGTGCGCGAATAGTCAAGCGACGTTGGTTAGTGTGTAGTAATGGTGGAGTGTCATGGCGCGGTTGACGTCACTCAGCCAATGAGCGTACAGCGCGACGCGACGGCAGCGCCACAAGATGGCCGCCGTCGGCCGCCCGCCGCCGCTTTTGTTGTGTTTAGGCCTATAGATGAACAGAAAATTTAAAATAATAGTGAAATTGTAAATAAAAATGTGTAAAAATCATTTTAAAAAATATTTTAAATTGTCTAGTATCGATTTTCTTTGTGAATTCAGTCATTTTTCTAGCGAAAATAGTGAAAATCCTGTGAGGTTTTGTTGTTGAGGGGTAAGTGTTCCTTTTATTTTTAACGGATTATATTTATTTATTTTGAGAAAATTTAAAATATGAAAATAGTAAAGAACCGTTTCTATTCATTATGGTTTATTATATTCAATGTATTGTGTTGATATAAATGTAAATTCCATTTAACCAACTGCTGTCTTATTGGATTTATTTTTTATTTAGTTTTTTATCAGAATATTTTTCTAAAATCGTTTTATTGATTTTGAATTATTTTACATGTAATTTATAAATGTTATTGATTGTTAATAATTTTTTTCAGTTGTTTTAACTATCCAATACCGGCTGTATAACGGAAAAAGAATTAATCGTTTTATTTTTGTGAAATCGGCCTTTAATAAGTACCTACCTACCAAGTACTTAATAATTTAAATTATAAAATTGTGTGTTAATTAAACGAAAGCTAATACCGTTTGGACGCCATTTATTTCAATCGCAGACTACATTCGATCATAATTGTATCGTTAAAGACGCGTAAATATATCGCCCATGTTCGTTCATATGCAAGTCGTACGGCAAAATTATTGACCCGCTACAGTGCAATTAAATCGTGTCAATTTACAGCTCTCCCTGTGACTCACATAACAAAGTTGGGATCAAAGACTTCCCTTTTTAAAGTTCATATTCGTGCAAACTTGATTAGGAGTTGCTATGTTTATTCATTGCATATGCTGCGAAAATCCATATTGGTTTTGAGAAAAACAGGCCAAATAAGGATTGAGTATTCTTACATACAATCGGATAGGTATATCTCATATAGTTATTAGATACATTGATGTGAATCATGGAGTATGAATCGTGTTCTGATGACCTGTTAATTGTTATTGTATTACCCATTTACGTATCGTTGTTTATAAATGGTTAATTGGCTGCTATTCCGATTATTAACAATAGAGCCGTTTCTGGGGCAGTGTAATAGTAATAAAGCTTAGATTAAGTTATACAAACAGCTGATTTATAATTTACTTAACTGAACAAGTACAAAACGGTTTAATTATGGTTATTTGAATTCCTACGGATTTCTAAAGGCAAATATCAACGTACCTACAATATAGTTAATTAGGTTGTTGTTAATTAAAAAGCTTTTAGGTAGATAGGTACCTATTTTAGTACATTAGGAAACAGATTTTGTTTGTGGTTAGGTATGGTTTTGGAATTTTATCATGAAACTGATAGATGTACTGACTACCAGAAGAAGTGAGCTCGGGTGGACTGGATCTGGAAGACTGAGATCCGGATGTAATGACGCAACCGGAGCGCGATTTATTTAAGACTGTAGACTACGATAGGCCGAGGTGAAGATCGAAAACTGAATAATAGCCAATTGATAAGGCAATGTTTGACCGTAGACTGGATCTGCAAGGCTGAGATCCAGGTATAGTGACACAACTCGAGCGATGTTTATGTCCAACTGTGGACTACGATAGGCCGAATTGAGGATCGCAACCTGAACAAGCGCGAATTAAAAAGGCAATCTTTCGCCGTTTAACAATGACTTTGTGAAGAACTTGGCTTGCACTACCATGCATCCACACACACAATCATATAGCTATTATGACTATTACAAAACATGGTATTCGCAAATAAATCTTCATTTTTTGTTACAGGGGTCGACGATGTCTGGTCCCACCCTATTTTTTTTCCACTCTCGTCCCACCCCTTGGCCGTTAGGGTTGAAGCCGTTTATTCATTCATTTGACCATCGACCGCCGACGAACACAGTCTCAACTGGAAAAAATGGTAAAATTGACATTCTTTATGTTTCATGATGATGTCGGGATGACCGTTGAGAGGTAAGTTTTCTGAATTTTTCTGGCCAGATTTACTTAGTTAGATAAAAGGTAAGTATGTAGGTGTTGTAACTTATTTAATATAGAAGTTGTTTGTTTCCTTTGTTGTAAGAAAATTTTCAAGGTGAATGAATTTCATGTTTATTTTTACTTAAGGTTACAGTTTTGAAATTACATGTTTTAACAAAGGTAACAAGCACCTAAGTGTAAGTTTTAAATATATTTGTCATTATTATGTAAGGTAACTAATACCTACATGAAACTTCTGGTAACGCCTATAGGCGTCGACGTAGGTAACAATAGATAGGTGTAGAACGTAGGTACCTATCCATCTCTATATTCTTGTACCAATTCGCTAAATCTTTGGTACATATAGCTATATTGTACCTAATTGGTCGTTAGGACAAAAAGGGGCCTGTTCGACCCTGATAAGTATTTTAGGCAACCAAATAGGGTCTGGAGTTCTAGAGATTTAGGTGATACACCTTTGTCTTCAAAGTCTTAACTAATTAGGGAAAGGCATGACTCGTTAATTAATAGCTAGGTTATTATAGTTCGACTTAATTCAACATTTTGATTCATACAATACACTAACCTTTATTGTACACCAGTAAGAGAAGAAAATATACAATAAATAGAAAAAGAGATGTACAAAGGGCAGTCTTATCGCACTTTGCCATTTCTGCCAGACAACCAAATATATAAAACATATACATATCATAATACTATTGTAAATTAATTGAGAAATATAGATGATATATTATTATATGGTTAGCTGTAGATTTTCCTTCAAATAAATAAATAAATAAGTATTTTTACGTACTTCAAAGAGTAAGTATTCAATTCTAGTTAGGTTAGTAGTAACTAATTGTGACAGGATATACTTAATAATAGATATATACACCTATTATATCTCCATTTAATAATTATTTGGTTTCCCTGAAAATTTTCGGATATTAGAGCGGAATATTTTCATGGCTACGCTGACCACAATCTACGCGCGCGTAGCAACTACAAGCGCCATCGCGCCACCTGGTGGAATCAATCGGAACTAACCGTCAACGTGCTTTTCGGAGGCCGCAGAGGATTAAGCGTTAAATCGGTCACCCATCAAGATTAAGGCCTGACGAACTCCAGCTTAACCTAATCAAATAAAAATAAATTTCACACATTACTAAAATAAATAGACTTCCTACCTACTTATTACAGCTTTGAGGTAACCTATATTAAAAAACAGAGTAAATCAAGAATATTTATTATGCGATTGTCATTACAGTGTCTTTTAAATGTGTGTATGTAATATTAGGTACATTTACATGCGTTTACTAGGTCGATAGCTATAAGGTCGATATGGTCGACTAATCGATCTGACAGCGCCCAATTCCCATTGACCTAAAAGATCTAGATAACAACTTCTATGCTTAGTGAGCAGTATTTTATGGTTAACGACCTCCCTAATATAGAATACCTAGACACCGCAAAATGGCTGAATAAGGTTTGATGGAAAAGTCGGAGAAATTTTCTTTACTCTAGGAACGAATCCTAGGAATCTCTTCGAAAAAGACTAAAGGAATGTAATAGCCACCAGAAAATATAATTATAACATAGATTCATGATTTTTTTATACCAATTTTAAAAGCTATAAAATTTATTTTTATTACCTGTTAGTTCCGGAGTTTTAAAGAGACATCGTAAATGTTGAAATTAGGTCATATCGAAATAATCTATCTTATTCAGTTTGAAGCTCTTGATTTTATTAATTTATTGAGTTCAAAATATTAATAATTTTTAAAAATAGCTACCGCACTTATGTTATATGTACATTATTATTTTTATTTTTCTGATAGAGTAGCAGAGACTATCAGAAATTAGTTTATTGTTATATAATTAAGTATTTAAAAAAATAAATTAAAAAAATGTAGGTACCTTACGCTTACCATAGGTTATATCGGATTCTTCAATTATACTCGTAGGTATCTTCAGGAATACATTTTGTATAAGTATTTAACTACAACATCGTACAATAAGCTTATGACCTATGACCTTGTAGCCTTGTAACCTACCCGCTTATTCCCTATATCTCTTAATTAGAGTGGTATATACCTAATTTCCATTAATTACAGCAATTTCAAAGGTATCTTATCATAATAAATCTAAGAGTTTGACTCTAGTCAGTGTAGCATTTTCCATTCTTGTGTCTTTTCCGCCAATTCTTTCACTTCTTTGTACGTGTTGACGTCCAGATTTTCTTTTATCTGGTCTAAGTAGCTCTTACAAGGTCTCGGTTACTCGAAATTACCTACATCCGTTTTTATTCAAAATGCCTCTGCTGTAGGTTGCAGAGGGCACCATTGTGGTCATATTTTTATGATGAATAAAATAAATAAAAACAAAATTTACACAGGTGGATACACACATCTCAAAGAGTATTCAGTTAGTCATAATATCTAAAACAATAGATACCTTACAGGTAAAAAATCATACGGATGACAAAAGATTCCAAACGCAACATCGCAAAAGTCTACTGTCATAAAAAATTCCTTCATAAATTACGAGTAAACGATAACTCTACCTTGAGACTTGACGTTTTACTATTTTTTCATTACAGACCTAACCGGGGGCAATTTAGAGAAAAGAACGGCGCGTAAGTAATATACAACAATACGCAATTCCGTTTTTTGTACATTCTATTTATAAAATTCCCAAAATCTACATTACCCACTTATTACACTGCGACATAAAGCCGACCTATGTTAGTATTAAAAATCCCGAGTCGTGCCGCAGGGCGGAACGGTAATCACCGAGAGAACAGGAACAGGTGGCGCAGCCTGTCTACTGTTTAATATCGACTTTTTTATCAGACTCGTACATACATAATATTATAATAAGCCCGCCGACGAGACTCTATCTAAATAATATGTAAACGTAAATAGATATTCGTAATGTAAACGGTCGCGAAGCCTAAGCAAACTATCAAAAAACATTACGGGGTGCAAATAACAACGATCATGGCGTATGTAATGAAAATCTTGCATCGGCATTAGTCGTGGTGTGGTTCGGCGCGCGCCGAGCGGCGACTCGGCGAGGGCGGCAATCGATGGCGGGCCGGGACGCGCGCCCCGACGCCCAGACCGGCAGACGCCCGGAGACGCCGTCCCTGAACACACGCTCCTTAGAACCGCGCGCAACCCCATCCGTCATCCTTCAATGTTTACTTATCGGACGACGCGAACAGCTGACCGACCGGACCGGTAAGTCACGTGCTTTATTCATTCTCTTCCGCGCTCGGCACGACTCGCGTATCCCTCTCGGCCCCGACTTCGCTCCAGTGCTAGTTGCTGCATTTTTGTGAATATTTTATCGGTGCATAGAAAACCTTTCGTTTGTGCATTATAATCAATAATGCAGGCCCGGTGTAATGTTGGCTCGCGTCGTAAATTACGAATATAATACACCCTTACGCCCTTTCATGTTTTTCTATTCAATCCTCCGGCTGACACACACATAGAGACTGGGAATTCTTTAGTTATCTTTACGAGTGGTGGTCCAAACTTGCCTTTTGTAATTTATCCTTTTTTGTGCAACAAAGGCCGTTGGACAAAAGGCCTGCGGGCGTCTATCATTGCTGGCTCGGTGGATAGGTTGTAAAAAACAAAGAGACTACTCGCTACCGGTTCGTAAGTTTGCGAAAATAATTTTTGCAAGCCAATCGCGTGTTTTCGCAAGTCTCTATGCTCTCATTGGTCTTCGAGTACAATAGATTGTTTCGCGAGTCTAACACGGGCTGAAATTTAAAACAATTTCCCATTGCATATTTACGATAGGGCATAATTTTTCGCATTTTACTTGCAGAGTTACGATAGCGGAATTCATGACGTGCTATCAGTGTTTCCCTTTTCGATTTGAAGACCCAGGCGTGTTGTAAATCGGTTGCTTTATTTTATAGGTGGTGTTCCCAGAGGAGAGGCGGGGTGTCCGGCACGGAGTGGCTTCGCTCGGTGAGCTTTTAAGATATTGAAGGGGCTACGTGTGAAACGTCACATTTAAATAGTGATCTAGTAGGGTTAACATTTCGGTAGCATGAGACTCAACTTAATATTAGAGTACATTCGGCCTTAAAATTAGTTTTTGGTCTTACCATTAGATCCACAGCATTCTTCGCAGCCAAGAAGAGTACACAAGAGAAGAGTACGCGTCGCCTTCTGTACGTATACTGAATGTATCCTGAGTGCCTCATTCTTTCCGGTATACCTTCAGTATACGTAACAGAAGATGACACTGGTCGACCGCTGCGAAGACGAAGACTCGAAGAATTCTTGAACTGATCTCTACTTCCACATTTTTCTATTTTACATGTATATTTGTGTCACATTTCTGTATGTTCACAGGTATTCACTAGAGCGGCTATTGACGTCATAGCAAAATAGATATCTATTACAAGTATATAATTTTAATGGATTTTTGTACTGTGATTCTACTGAAATACTATAGTGATCGTGGCATGTACTACCTATTGATATCACGCGAATTACACGGGATTTATAACTGTAAAATTAATTGATTTTAATTGTAAAAATATGCACTTAATTGGCTTGATATGATTATCACAAGTAATATAATTAATATGTGTCAACTTAGACTTTAATTATCACTTTTAAGCCAAAATGTTCGATTGCAATAAATGACAATAATGATTATCCTATAGGTAAGTATATAAACTAAAAATTATCATGTTCATAAATGTATTTTTTGTATGATGTTTTACAGGTTGTTTCTATGAAAATAAATAAATAAATATATGCACACGTGTGGTTTCACTTAATATCTTTTGATAGGCATTCAAACCCTATTCCATTAAAAACTCACATGATGAACTTTTGACTCAAAAAGAGCAGAAGTTAATCAACCATTATATTAAATAAAAAATAAATTAAGCAATTTACACACTTAATAATACATTTATAAAGCTATCAACAATAACTTAGGATAAAGCCCACATTACCAGGAGGCAAAATGGCCTTCATAATTGACACTTAAACAAAGGCCAAAATATACCCGCTATTGTTTCCTCTTCCGGATAAGTATCTTCAAGCCTTATATTAACAATGGGTAGTCATTTATATGAGGTAGATATTCAAGAGGCGGTCGTTAGTTATTCTAATTCTAATATCAGTTACGTGGTATATAACGGATGTTAAGATCCTGGATGTTATATTATTATATCTACCTTATGAAGTAGATTATATTGTGAATTATCCGTTAGGAACGGTTTTATAAGATTTAGTTGAGAAGTATTGCTGAATTAGTTGTATAGACAAACAACATTTTCTTTATAAAAGTTAGTAGAATGATATTAATGCTGGAAAATGATGGAAGATAAATAAACTTGATAAGAAAACTTTATGATTGAGGAACAGTCTTTACTTAAAAAACACTAGGATATTTTAAGGAAAGTAAGTATCAGTGAATTGATAGCTTCATTAAAAATATTATTGAAGGATATATAGAATGAAAGAGAAGTAGAAGAAGACCACGGATAAACATGAGTGAGCGAAATAAAAGAAAAGGTTGCTGTCATTTCGTATAAGAAGGTTAAGGTGACCACTTGTAGGCTAACACAGTTCAAAAGGGGAGAAAGAGAAACCGGAGAGAAAACCATTTCTTTACCGTTATCTCTCTCGATTTTTAGAATAGAATAGAATAGAATAGATCTTTATCTCATGTAAACCAAATACAGGCACTTAAGAAATGCCGAGACTCTATGTGCGCAGTTCCGAGTAGTAGGTCCTATGCAGCAGAACCGGCAAGAAACTCCACGGAAACTGTTTTATAATAATAGATTACAATCTTGATTGGTACAATGTTGTGGTAACAGCTGCGAGAATTATGTAATTTAATGTGAATAAAAATAAATTATAATAGGATTTCATTTTGTCTTCTGTCAAAGAGACAAAGTGTGGAGAATACGTGTTTGCCATCTTGCCGAGCTAGTCCTGCTGGAGGGGGGAAATCATAGAGTACAATAACCGTACTCCATGGGGGAAATAGAGAGAGCTGCATCAGCTACACCGAGAAAAGAAAGACTATTTAATTTAAAGATGTAAAGGAGACCTATCTGTTTAGTATTTTGTTGATTTGGCATCCAAAAAGAAGGTCTTTAAAAATTCTGTGGCTTACTATGAGAATGTTACAAAATAAAGGGATTAGAATGAAAATACTGGCCAAAAAAATTAAGTAAGTACCTATGGTAAGGATTTTTTTTTTATACTGCTAAGATAGCAAACAAGCATACGACCCGTCTGATGGTAAGCGGTTACCGTAACCTCTATAGCTTATTTTCATACGCTTGCAACACCAGGAGCATCACTCGCGCGTTGCCGACCCTTGGCTTCCCCAAGGAGCACTGGCGACTTTACTCACCGTTAGGAAGATAATACTGCAAAAGAGGAGTGTTATTTGGCTACGATATTCTGCTTGGTGGAGGTACCTACTTCCCCAGTCGAGTTCCGCTATGCCGTACCTCCTAAAGGATTCGTTAAATAATATATCTTCTAAGACATATAAAATAAATTATATACATTATTCTTTCTTGTATTTATTTTTTGTATAATATAAATATTTTGTTGTATAGAGGTCTTCTATCTGGCAGAAGGCTTGAGTGGGGAACATTAAAAGGCTGATGAGGTTAATATTATTTTATGTTTTATGTGTAGATACTTACTAGATGCTCTTTGTAAGTAGGTACCTCACAGATAAAAGCTCAAGTAGTTACATACATAAGTGGTAGGTACCTACCCTACTATGCCATAGCTGGTCTTTTGTTAGGTGGTTCGAAGAGACATAGTTCTGGACTAATTACTGTCAGTTCTTTAGACTAATAGTTACTTCTGTCCAGAAAAATATCTTGACGCCTAACTAGACTATAGCAGTATTCTAGACTGACGCGTGGAAATAAGAGGGAGTAACATATGAAAAAAAAAAATCCTTTGTTCGTCACCGGAATGCACACTAATTCCTTGTGAAATCTCATCAAAATCGATACAGCCGTTTCTTCGTTAAAAGGTAACAAGCAGACAGAGTTAATTTCGCATTTATAATAGATAAGGATATCATACATAATCTTCAACTGATGCACATGGACTTATTACCAATACTAGTGACCTCAAAATTGCGAACATAATAGATTTATCAGAATTGGAGCTCAAAGGGTTAATGTTGCCATAAACACCAAACTTGACAGACAGATTGATGATCGCAGTATGCTGAAGAAAACACAAAAGGAAGCTGTTTCTTCTTAAATATTTCTCGCATGTAGCTCATGGAGCTTTAAGTGCGTAACTGATCAGAGGCGACACCAGAAAAACCTCCAGCCGGGCTAGAAGGCAGCTGCCTATCTTCTGGACTACAACCCTTAAACGTTTTTTACGACACCCTCTGTTGGAGAGGAGTGGTGTCATCTTTGCCGGGAACTATACCTATAGGCACCTATAGGTATGGTTTTTTTTTTAAATTACTTGCTTAAGAAAATATTATTTTCATAAGATAGTAATTTTAAAAAAATAGTTCCCTGCAATGATGACACCACTCCTCTCCAATTTATCTTCTGTTCATCTTATCTTAACATTATAAGTTTTTTTAATCTTGACCCTACTTTAATTATCTTTTATTAATAGGCATATAACATTTTGAAGCAGACATAGCTTCTTCTGTGACCTCTCTTGAGTTCGAAGGTAAGCGAGGTAAGAAAATATTGAACTAAAATATGGATGTTAAAAATAGTGTGTATAAAGCCTTAGTTGAAGTTAACTCTATAACATTATGAAGCGGTATTTTTTTTTGTTACGGTGTGATTCTTTTAATAGTTTTATTTTGATGAAGAAAAGCCATTACAAGTAGATAATAATTATATTCTTTGGAGAAAGAATAGTAAGCTCAAAATGATTTAAAAAATCACCTATTAGCGAATCATAACATTTTTCTAGAAAAGATTAGGAAAGTTCGAATCGTGATAATATACTTAGTTTTTATTCCAGCACAAAAATCCGTTTCCATCTTAGTTAAGCTGGGCTAATTTACCTGGTAAACCATACTAAGGTTAGATTTGTCACTTATGTAATTATCCTCGTGAAAAACTGCCTACTATCAGTTTAACCCTTGCAATTTCACCGGGGTATGTAAAAATTTTAAGAGTCGACAAAAGCGCCATCTCTGTCGTCAAGGTCGAACTTTTTCGTAACTGTAGGGCATGGTAGAGCTTTCACGGTGAAGAGCCATACGATCACGACGAACTTTACTTTTATGTTTGGTAGAGTCAAAGTTTATAAATAAAATAGTGTTGAAATACTTAATTGAAGTACCTAGGTAGGTTTATTGGCTGTTAATAATTTAATTAGGTACTTCGAAAGTTCTGACGTGAGCCGAACTGAATTTTTGTTGGACTTTTACGAATTATTCTTATATTTTAAGCCATTTAAATAAGTTATCGATAAAATGTACCTATAAATGATGACTATGTACGTTTAATAAACATATTTAATTCCATGTAGGCAGTAAAACATAATATTAAATATGGCAATGTCTATAAAAATGAAAATAAACTTTACTGATGACACAAAAGTGATATAATTTATAATATATTGTGTTATTATAATACAATAAAAAAGAGCCATTTTTTAACAAAAACGCACCAGTTATTATCTATTGTCTGAAAACCCCAAAGGATCAGATGCAATAACCTATTGTTTTAGGGGAGAAAGTTTTAAAAACCCTTCCGCATTAGAGGTACACCAGGAATAATGGGAACTGTAACAAAAAAGAGAAAGTCACTCTTAAGGTAAATAAAAAAATATAACATTTGTGCAATCGACCAATAGGGGAGCCGAAAATAGAACTTTCTAATTTGTTTTTTGAAATTGCTCGAAGTTTTGAGTCATTTGCACGGTAGCTTTGCAAGATGAGATGTGATGGAATTGTGTTACATATTCATATTGCTATAGAGTGATCTAGTGCTTATCTATATCTAGATTAATAATCAAGTGGAAAATACGTGTTACTAGCAATGTGTGAAGTGAATTTTCAAAATATGAAAATGTGTGATTTACAAAGTATATGGTGCTCCAAGAATGCCTAAATTCTATGGCCAAGACACTCGCATTACGAAATCAGACGAGGATTTTATTCTAACAATAGGAAAATCCTATCCAGCCACATCGAGTAAGTAGAATACAATCATAGAGCCAACCAAAATACAATCATATCGACGCTTTGTGTTGTAAATTAGGTACGAGATATTTGCTCTAATCGCGTATTTGATACAATCTATATACAATTCATAGTTCAATGTAGGTCAAATTGGTTCAATATACTTATATCATTTACATTCTTGTTCGACCGTAGCTTTCCAACAAGACCACCGGCTCACTTAACCGACAGCGCAGACCATTTATGCTAACCCTACGAACACTGGCATCCAGCCATCGCCGTGCGAATACGAAGATCGTCCAAATCCGGACCCAGCATCTGACTACTTAAAGAGTAAGCGAGATGACTGTAACTTTGATTGTGCGACTGCGAGTCCCTCGTATCGAGCGGCCCGTTGTCATGGCAACAGACAATGGTTTTTGGGTGCATAATATTTTAGGCTGCGTCAGGGTGCGGGTTGCGGAGCGCGCGGGGCGGGGGTAGGTCGAGAGCAGCAGCCATCTTTAAAATTATATTTCCAGTTTGAACGAACTCCTTCGATTCCAGCCCTACTTTTTCTCTCTATGTAGAAGTGCGGTGGTGTAGGAAATGCAGAATTGGGTTATGGGACGGAGAATTGATCCGTATTTATTTAAATTGAAACAAATTTAGCAAACTGTAAGAGTATAAGATTACATAAGTAATTAGGTAGGTATATTGTGTTATTAATTATTATTACCTCAATTAACATTTTATTCTATACTATATAAAATTAGGCAGGTATTTAAATTGAATACTTTGGCAATGTAAAGTGTTGTCAAATTAACATTGTATAATTAAGCCAATTAAAGTGATTTATTTACTTAATTAAACTGTTAAAACGCAAGTAATAATTAGCTATATTTTTGCTAGGTAAAAACATTTTTTTTTAGACAAAACAAATAAAAAACACATGCCTTTTTCATATATTCTTCCCTAATATCTGGAATGTTCCGCTATACGCGCTCAATAGGCTAAGAGCCTGCCGTCGTCTGCGGCTCGGATTCCCCTCGTAAAGCCTCCGATTAATGTGCCTCCTCCGGCAGAGCCTTCCGCCACGATTAAGCGATATTCTACCTGCCCTTCAGTATTTCAGACGAAAAATGTTAGGTACTTCACAGGATGTTTTTTGGAGGAAGACTTCTGTAATAGTATATTTAATAAATTAGGATCTTGTATGTAAAATATTTTGTTGAAAGATTATTATTTAAATAAAATCAAAGTCTTGAATGTTAAAGTTGATGGGTATAGATGGGTATAGGTAGAGTTATATTAAAAATACCAGTATTAAAATATTAATAAATAGGTACCTACTGAATACACTCCATTAGCCACTAGGTAGATAAAATACTTTTAAAATGAGACGCGTGATTCCATACCTGAAACAAAGGAAACAAAACATAAATTATAATTATCTAGCGCAGTTTAAAAATACTTTTATTCTGTAGTCACTACCTATCTTCCATAGATAGATAGTGACTTTTAGTATCCATTTTAAAAATTCCATATCTGTCATCAACCCTTTTACAAGCGCTGTGTGAAAGTACTTGTAAGTTCCGTCCAATTTAAACATATTACATAGCACATTTAGGGGTATCTCGTGTAGATAACATATCGTAAAATAAAAGTATGAGTGCTAGGGAAATGCAGGGAGACGGCTGCAGCCGGAGGGTTGAGTAAGACGAGCGACACGCTTGGCGTGATGACGTCAATACCTGTACGCGAAGCCAAAGTGTAAATCTTGCTAGCACTCGTGCGAAATCTCTCTAACGTAGCTTGAATTTCATATAATATGTTTGGCAAGGCATTCCCTTATTATCTCGTTTTCGTTTATCAGCTGACTGTGGCGCAGCACTATACATGTCTAGACGGGGTTCTTGGTTCGACGTCCGGACGAAAGGTCATCGTGAAATTGAAAAGAAAATACCCCTCGAATGCCGCGACATTTTCAATTTTGCTTTGGCGGGAGCGAAATGTAATTGACGGCCTAAGTAAATTTTATTTGTGTGATAAATTAAAGTTGCTCGTCTCTTATATTCATGTAAGTAGGAGAAATATTATATATCTACTTGAAAATATAGAAATTGAATTGCTTTATTATGGTTTTACGAGTCAAAGTCGCCGCGACAATATACAAATAGAATTTGGTCGGATTTGAATCGCCCTTCGTTTCTCAGTCATGTGGCATTGGAGCTTCCAAATAACACTTGTTCGGGCGAGTAGGTACGTATGTATAGGTATGTGTGCATCACGATAACGCTGTAGAATAACCTGTTATTCCAAGCGCCCTCGAGTCATAGGTATCTTCAGGTATTTGTGTAGGTATGAATACGTATAGGTACCTAATATAAAATCCGTTAAAAAATATTTCCGTTGATATAGAAAATTTAAAAAAAGGCTTTTCTTTACTTTGTTTTTATTTAAAGTAGAAGTAATAGTTAATCTTACGTTATATAATAAGAATTAATTATTGATAATGTTTTTTAAATAAGTATTTAATCAAACTTTTTTAATTTTAAACATTCACGTTATTATATACTGAACGCGATAGCTTTTCCATATCTTTATACGTATATACATAATATATTACAGATATGACAATTCTGCCTAAGTACCAACATAAGATTAAAGCCATCATGATGTTACGGCGTATTATCGAAAAGGTACCGCATACGAACCCGGATCGGTTTTATTACTTTTTAATTCACAATTAATTCAATTTTTAGTTGTAAAATTTTAATAGGGAACATTTGAATTTATAATAGAAAGAGGAGCGACGTTTTTGCTCTATAAACAGGCCTAAGTACTAAGCCTACAAATGACTGGTTATTTAGCTTGGATCCGTTTCTAG
Organism: Allophyes oxyacanthae; assembly: GCA_932294325.1. Lineage (NCBI taxonomy): Eukaryota > Metazoa > Arthropoda > Insecta > Lepidoptera > Noctuidae > Allophyes > Allophyes oxyacanthae. The sequence continues at coordinate 9,917,756 of OW028620.1, read as the reverse complement.
AAAGGACCCGAGGACTCAAGACTTTGACCTTTGACCTTTCCTGAAGGCTAGGACGGGTACCTAATCTTTACAGTGAACAGAACTCAAGTAATACAGGGGGATAGGTCTCGAGCCGTTTAGATATATCCCTGTACCTAACTATTAGGATTTGTTTGAGAAAGCTTTCTGCCATTTATATACGTTTCTATTACATTAGGTACTGCACCGAATTAATTAAAGATAGAATTTATCTTTCTCACAAATAATCCTTTATCAGTTTTTGACTGAAGGATATCCATACTTAACATACAAAATGTGACTGTTTGTTTGTTCCTTCTTGATGCCTCAACTACTGAACCGATTTCAACAAAATGGTATACAACTTAAATACAACCAGAGGAAGAATATAGGCATTTTTTATCCCGGAAACGAACGCGAGTGAAGCCGCGGGTATAGTTTTAAAATATTGTTGTTAATTGGGTTGAAAATTAAAGAAAATGCCTTTTATTCAAACAAATGAGTCTCTGAAAGTGGAATGTCGTTAAGGATGTGTATGAACGCTTTATTCTGGGATCTTTAAAAATCCCTTCTCTCTTGCAAGTCTGTGCGGCGCGGTGGCTGCATACGTAGGTACTAGAGCAAGTCCGAAGTCTTTAAAACTTTGGAGTCTGCAGCTAAGAATTTATTTCCCACAATTAACTAACATTTAATACTTTAAGATTCACTATTAAACTTATTTACTTTAAGTAAGTATCCAAACAATATCAAGCGTTAACCTACCATCAGCGTCGCCTAAGCTTTTACTTATTGTAGATAACTTCGAATCCCGCCCAGCTATCCACTATCTTAACGTTGTAAAATTACAAATTTTAAAGTTCTTAAGCGAATGTTTTAGTTAAGACTGAGTCTAAAATTCTACAGTTTATCTCGACCTAAGTGTAGATCCAAGGTATGTAGCCTGCAAAATATACTGGTATGATAAGACTATGACTCCGAGATAGTACAGAGTATTCGCACTCAAAACCTTTCCCTATGTAAATGCGATAAAAAAATCAATGTAGATAAGTAATTTATTCAGAGTGGGGCCTACGAGTGGTCTGTACGACCCCAGCTTGGAAAATATGTTCGGGATAATACCATTCTTTCTTAGGGATCAGTTTGGGACACCTGATACCCACAAGTCCACCTTTTTCGAGGGATGTCAGGGGATTTTCTTTAAATTTATAATACTTCCAATATTAAACCAATAGATTTCCGCAACGGACACGGAATGGGCAGTTCTGTCCCCTTCAAGATGGAAGTGTCCCCAAAATCCCTAATTAAATTATTCTACTTTATTACTGCCGGCAGTGAAGTACATTCACTAATGAATAACAAAAACCATTTATATAAAATATACGTCCCACAGAATTAGCTAAAAAAATTCGACAGCTTCTCGTAAATTACGTACTTTGATCTTCTACGAAACCGGAAAACAAAAGCTACGCGTAAGATATGGCTGCACGACGTTTATAAATATGCGATACTTAGACAAAACAAAATCTGTGCCAATGTTTGGGTGTGAAATGAAACTGTCTGGAATTTTTGGAATAGCATTATCGTCTTTAATACCATTTTATTCCATAAGGGGCAATTCGGTGACGAAAATAATTATTTAGCCAAATAAGTTATTTCGTAGTGCTACACTGTAGGCGGCATATTTTAATACGAAACTTGATGTATCAAACACTACATCTTCGGATCAAAACTCCAAAATCTAATACTAAGCTTTTCAGCACCAAAAAAACAAAGAACACCAGCTCCTCCTTAACATTTAACACCTGTTTTCCAGCCATTCTGCAATAACAGTTAGAGTTGGTACCCTTAACTTAATAAATTACGAGTCTGTGTACCCGCCCCTAAGCCTACAATGTCTCTAATTATGTTAATTTCAAAATAAAGTTATGCTACCGCACTTGTAAGGGATGATCCCTGTCCGACCGTGTTATGGCACTTTTGCCCAGTCGTCCCCGCTTCGCAGTAGGTACAGAACCAAGTTTAGAATTTACATCGAAAATCTTCGTAATTGGTTAATTTTGGTAGGAAAGGAAGCCCAATATTAATAATTGTACAAGTTATAAAAAATTTTTTTGAAATATAATTGACATGGCGTAGTATATAATACGTATAGTAGGCCTATATAATACCACGTAAAAAAAATCCGCATAGAAAAAAACCGCGGATGTACAAAAAAACTAAATTGAGTTTTCACGGCTCTAGGTAGCTGATTTCGATTGGTACTGTGTCATTGCATTAAAATTTGTTAAAGCAAAACGAAGTGGTCTTACACACCGATTCGTTAAAAATACGTTTTTTTAGAAAATTTTAGTTTTGGCCCTTCTACTACTACATCGCTATATTTGACAATGTTTGTTACGCGGTATGGGACTATCCACGACGATGGGCAATAAGGACAATTTTTGTTCGACAGAATAACGCAAACAACTGCTGCATTATGACGATTTCGAAGATTTTAAATGTAACTTCTAATCGTGGTAACACTGTGCACTGTAGGTACGTTACTTACAAACAAATTATTTTTATGCTTGTTTCTGTTTGTAATTATACTGAATTTGATGTAGGGATTAATTTCTATGACGATGTAGTTAGATTTGTAAGAGTAATAAAAGGCTTTTGGAGGTTTCACTTCGAGCTGAATTAATAACTTTCAATATAGGTTAATTAAAAAATAAAACCGGCTAAGATAATTAAAAACAACATACGGTAGTTATTTTCTACATCATAAAAATATATTAAAGAAATAACTTTGAAAAATATTTATAACATAAAAATTACATGCATTCCTTCGATGTAATTTTTTCGTATCTACAAAAGCAGAATTAAATTATCCATTTAAAACACATGATATTGACACAAGTATTCATAAATTCAAAGAGTTATAATGAATAATGCAATATGGGTGTGTCTGAACGACTAGGTTAATAACTTGTTATACCTAAAACGCAATAACGAATAAATAAATATAAAATAAACACATAAATAATGGCATTTCATAAGCCATATCAGTAATTGATAGTAATAATCATACTATAAGCTTAATTTCAGATTTACAGATAGTTGTTTCGGGTCTGGTTGTATGTGCATGTGACATGTATGTTTGTAAACTGTACCCTCGATACAGGAGAAATCCTAGTGAGGGGCAACGGTTTAAAAAAAAGAAAAAAAAAATTGCTTCGACTGAAATAAGTACACAAGTAATAGATTATAATTAGCTTTCTACTGTAGATATTTTTATGCATATTATTATTAATTTCCTATTAATTATGCGTCACTGTCATATGTTTCTATGTAGGTATATTACGTTTTTTTAAATCTTTATTACATTATAAGATATTTTTTGTACATAAAATATTATATATAGTTTAAAAAAAACTAAAACATACGCTTTTGTCATCCAAATTAAACGTGTATGCAAAATTTCAGCTCAATCGGAAACCGGGAAGTGGGTCAAATTTAACTACCAAGTTTTTTTTACATAGTTTTGTTAGCTTCACCTGTATCTAACCAACTATGGTTAGATACAGGTGAAGCTAACAAAAGCGTATTAAAAATAAAGATGACCGTACCTTATTATAATTACATAAGATGAGTTGTATCTTATCTTAATTAATATTGAGTATAATCAACATTATTATTATTTATTTAAATGTACACCTGAATATATAAAGTTTGTATAGTAGATTATACCTAATAATATAGTACAATGGACGGCCTTCGCATAAAGCAATTTCTTCCAGACAACATTTAGATTAGATGGAAGACAGTGACACAAACAAGTTATTGGGTAGATTGTAGTGTACTTAAATATATTTAACTAAATATACTTACAAAAAAATACTAATAAAACATATTAATTGTTAATTTTAAAAGAATATTATTATTAAAGCATTCTAGCTGCATCCAAATTTGGTTTTGTGCTAGAATGCTATGAAAAGCATCAAGATCTATATAATTTATAACTTAAATTGCCTTAGTATTTGGTCTCGTTTATTTGAGGTACAATCTTCTTGTTTGTCACCCTCTAGGCGTTTTAATATTGCTTCCAGCTTGTGTAGGAAGGAAGATAAAATCAGTTATCAAAGTTATCTCATTTTTATATATTGATGGAAATATCTATAATATCGAACCAGGGTTCATTTTTTAAACAAGCATTTTCAGATTTATTGGGTAGATTCGCTTCACTAGCGATGGAGCAGAATTAACATTAGATTTTTAACTAAATGCAGAATTAACGTTAGTTTTTTAACTAAAGTCTTACTGCGCACTTAGGTACTAAGGTAAGGGTTACTTTAGAGTAATCCTTATCTGATGTCCGCTAAACATAGGAGTGTGCAGGTGTGTTGCTACCCGTCCAGATAATATAATCCCGTAGTCGCTATCTACGACACCCGTGGGAGAGAACGGGGTGGCCTGTCCTTGGCAGGGGAATACAAGATGAAAAAATATTGGTAGAAAAATAAAGTTAGGTATATTAATGTCGGTGGTGTTGATTAAATATATTTTTCATCCCACCATCTCGGAAAGAGTATTTTTAATCTTCAATATCTGAGTGGAAAAGCCGTTTTTATTCTCTAGAGGATAAAGTAAATTTTCATCCCACCATCTCGGAAAGAGTATTTTTAATCTTCAATATCTGAGTGGAAAAGCCGTTTTTATTCTCTAGAGGATAAAGTAAATTGAATTTAGAACATCGTGTGCACTAAGTTTGTGAATTAAACGTTTTTTTTTTGCATTTAGTCATTTCCTCGCTGAGGTGGAATGAAAAGTTACGTGTTGCACTCGAGTGCAAAGATTTTTCACCTCGTGCTCTTTTGATTCCCTCGCTAACGCTCAGGATTCTAATTTTGAATCACTCGCTGCGCTCGTGATTCAATTTTAGAATCCTTCGCTTGCTCGGTCATCAAAATTGAACACGCGGTTAAAAAGCAACTTTGCACTCTTGTATAACAAATAACTATTTTCTATTTCAAAAATAAGCACAACAATTCGGTAGACAGCAGAGTATGTAAGGTTTATGTATTAGCGTGAGGTCACATTGAGAGACAATTTTTCTTAAATCTTTTGTTGAACCTTTGTCCATTGTTGCCTTCACACAGAAAAACACGACAGCTTTCACATTTCAAGGCATTTTTTTCTGGCGCATACGAGTTATACATTTATACTGAGTCATGACAAAAACTACACAATGCGTACCCGACCTTTATTTGTATTCATTCTGAAAATGCTGAACGAATCTAAATTTTTATCGGTATCTCGAAGATTCGGTTAACTTATCTACCTAGGCAATTTCTGAAAGTAGATTTTTCTTATTTTATCCAAGCAGGTGCGTATCTGCCAAAAATAAGAGAAATTCGTATGTTTCGTTGCGAGTTTCCCTTGGGATGTCTAAATTTGAGGGGCGAAGTGCGTCTGTCAAATATGAATAATGAACAGCGTGTAGTTACCTCGCCAATACTCTTAGCCCTTTTTTTATACATTTAATATATACCTAATATATTTAGACGCTATGTAGGTACTTACAAACGACATCTTTAACCTCTTGATGTAGCTATACCTACCTTGACTTCACTCAAGCTTTTTGTATATGATAATTTTATTTTTGATGTATAAATAACCTAATGTAAATATAAATGTAGCCACAATAAAGCTTGCTAGATTAAAAAATGTATCTTTAATTTTTAGGGAAGAACGCTGATGTCTAAGATACTGATATTCATTTAGCTGGTTCAGGCACAGGTCAACAGGTCTTGTCGATTTATAGTAGACTAAGCATAAAAGAATTTGAAAGTTATCCAAATTAGGTATTTTAGCAACGCGTTCTTTTTATCCATGCAGCAAAATAATAATAGTAGAAATGAACAGCGAACGGAACAAAGTCATCGCAGATTTAAATTCATAATACGCTTGAATCATCTACCGAAAATTAAAAACACTTAAAGTGCGAACATGGTAGGTGTAGCGAATAAATTAATTTTACCCGCGAACTTAAGTATGTGCGTAGAATACACGAATATCTCGTATATCCAATGCTAACACGAGGTATTTCTTTTAAAATCAGAACGTAAATCGTGCTTCACTTTAATAAATTGTTCGAGAACCCCAATTCCTGCTCAAGTGATGAAAACTTTGTTAGCATGCCTTTGAAATGTTGAGACAGATATTGTTATGAATTTATATCTTAACATCAAATTATCCGAAATATTTTACAGAAAATTTGTCATTCGGCGCTGTTTTAAAAATGGAAAAGTGTGGAAACTGAATTGGATTCCATATACATGTGTTGGTGTATGAAACTTAGCGTTCGACAGTATGAAACATGTGTGTATAGGATAGTCGGACGTAGGTCTGGAGACTGTCTCATTCAAAATATAGCTGGGGAGCGCGAGCCGAATATGAAACAAGGTAGCGTCGGAAAATAAACATCTTGCCTCCTACATGTTGTTTAGAAATCAACTATTTAATTTTATTACTTAAGTAGATTGCTACGAAATTACATATTTCCAAATTGAATGTAGGGATTTAAGGCCCAATATAATCGGTATTTAGTGACTATGAAACCTCCTTAAATAAGGAATTACATTGTAAAATGTATATTAGCTTACGCGGCACGGAAAATTTAATTTGGCATATATCTGCCTTAATACGACACGTTTACGCTATTGATATCTATATTTATATTTATCGTGATATTTTGCCCTTTAAAATCCGCCTCGCAATAGCCGCGGTACGAAATAAGGCAATGAATATTAAATTAAATGTCATACGTTGCAGACGGTCTTTGTGAAAGGGCAGACGCGTTCGATATTAGCTGTCGTTGGAAATGCCTCATGGTGCTGCATTCGCCTGTCGACGCCATGTAAAGGCCCGATATTGTTCGTATTTTACGTAGTTTTAGGTGAACACTTAAGAAATTTCATCACTATCACGCCGTATATTTGGTTGGAATTGGTTTTTGCCTTTTTTGTTTCTATAAAATTCCTGATAAATGACACTTTAAGAACGTAGCGGTGTCGCAAGAAAATTCCGAATGTAAAAAATGACTACGGCGTAGCACTTTACTACGTAAATTATTATTTAACTTCACATATATTTTCCATATTTCCAGGAAGATAATAAAATGGCAAAATTATCTGTTTACAAACACCGTGACAAACGCTAGTTTAAATAGAGAAATGGTTTACAAAAGTTGATAGTTAAAACAAGTTTAAGCGCCTACGCAGGGAAGGCGGCGCGGCGGCGGGCGCGTTGAATAAAAAATACGTGGGTTGAATTATGTGCTTACATTTTACATAAGTTTTATTGTCATGTGGACTAGATTTCCGCTTTGAAACATTGTTTATACCTTTATATTTATTGGAAGATTTCAATAAAAACGATTTTTTGTCTGCCGAGCTTTTGTGTTAAATTTTATATTTTATTTTATGTAAACCAGGAAGAAACTTATATTATTTGGATCTACAAAAAACTTCATTGAAGTTCGCATATTTTACAGAATTTCTAAAATCCAAAAGAAAAATTCCTCGTCTATAATAATGATCTTTATTCGCTCAAGAATTCTCCCCGCAAGAATTTACTCGGTTACAAGCTACATCAAATCTCTTATTAACTGGGGTTAAAATAATGTTCATTAGTAACGGACTGGTGACCTCTCACTTTAAGTTATCATTATTATATCATATTAGCCCGTCAACTCGAAGTGAAGCTCCTCCCACCACAGTGATACTCCCCTTAAGAAACGTATTATTCTAGGCTTTTACCTTTATGCTCTCCATGTGGATTAGTGATCGTATATTATTATTAAATGAAGCTGAATCTAATAATCCCTAAACTGCTCTTACAAACCTCTATAAGAGTGTTTAAAAAATCTATTCATAGATAAAACCACAGTTTCTTTTTAATCTTCATTTTTTATTTAGAGGATAAGACCACAGTGTAGTTGAACTCTTCATTACTCTGGTAGCAAGAAGTGATTTATTTTATTTCACGATGATAATTCTTCGTATATTTGCAAAATAATGTAAAAATATGAACTTTTTTGTAGGCAGTACAATACCTACTCGGCGATGGATGGTACAGATAACAACTATCAACACAAATTGTAACCCCTTGTTCCATTCGCCAAATTGGGTGCATTTCTACGCGAAATTTTAACACGATACCATTGTAAACAGCCCCCATTGTGTTAGCGTGTGTTCTATTTTGTTACTCGACTATAAAATAAAACGAGAATAAGCCCCGTCCCTAAAATACTATACAAAATATAAAACACCTAATAATTTTCTTCAAAATTAAATCTAAAATTCCAAAAGAAAAGAACTCTAACAAAAAATCTCATTTGCATAACTTTATGTGAGTAGATAACGATAAAATGTCATCTGTTAAGCGAAGATTCTCTTTCAAATGTACATTAATGTCCAAATAGTCCACAAAACGCATAAAACTTACACATGGCACGGAATATGAACGGATTGACGAATTATAAATACACAGCTGACAAAGTCAAGGCTCGGAGGCTTGTGTTATCGGGCCGAGGAAGGCGATGAACATATCACCTACAGTGGCGATAAAAATTAAACTTTATTACCAATAAAATAAAGTTTAATTTACGACGTGATATTGTAACAGTTAAGTTTTTTTGTAAGTGGAAGCGTGTTAGTAAGTAGCCAGTCCGCAGCACGGGCTGATGACAGCGAGACCACAACAATCGGTACGAAGAATAATCGCTACACGTTTTATAGGTCGTAATTGTTGTCATAAAATGGTAACAAAAGTTGTTTTTACGTTCGGCACGAGAGGCGTGTTTATCATCCCGTAGTAACGATACAGAATTACTCAATGATTATGGTGGGAAACCACCGCTTTTATGGCATTTTAATTGTTTTACTCGATTTTTAGGTGTTTCTCACACGACTATTTGTGGTAGATCAGTTGCGGAACTTTATCCGTACTATTTTTTTCCCCGATTATGATAATGCAAAGATATAAAGTTTCCGCGGATGGCCATCTTTATATCGAGAAATACGAAACGTTTCATAAGCTCGCGTAGCGGCCGTAAATGGGTAGATGGCTGCCAAATTATGTTATCGAAGAAAATTAACCAATGCATTTTAATTTAACTTACCATATATGCGCCGTACATACAGATGAAATAATACGCAGAACGGATGGAGAGAATATATTAAAATATTTAATTAGGGTTCGGGCAAAACTGGCTTCGCGGGATGTCCCATCTGTTCGGGGATTTAACAATGCAGCGTTTCTTTGAAGGAATCGCGGTTCGCATAAAATCATCCTAATCAAAATTCAGATATTGTGTGTTCCGCGTACTTCTGAACTACGATTACTATGAGTATAAAGTTTAATAATGAATTCGATTCGAGCGTGACTTCAAAAGATAATGGGCTCGTACGTGCAGGGAACGACCGAGACGGGCGTTGCTTATGTAGGCAACGAGCTCCGTGTTTATTTAGTAACACATGGTAAGGGATATTTTCCGATTTGTAGGCGTAGTTCGACGTCCGTCCTCGGGCGCCAACTGACTCACCGACTACGGCCGATTGTTCGACACTAAACGTCGATGGAATCGGTAACTCAAGCATTTTACGGCCGACTTAAATAATATATGGGGCGTTGCGTAATTTTCCTTTAGTTTCGCCTTATGCGAATGTTAGTGCAAATATTGGCTTTGGGCGTGGTTTCTGAGCGATATTCAATATTGTTATAGTTGCACAGACCCGTAAATAAGAATAGTAAAGGCAGGCGCCACCGACGTTAACGCTCGCTCTCATTAAACAAGTGTTGTACGACACTAAACGTAAATATTTTTGGTCGTTAATCTGAAGACTGCTCGGACGCGATTTGGCATTTTTTTACACTATAAACAATTCCCAGCGCTCGTTAACAAGAAAGATGAGCTCTAACACTTCGGTTTATGGACAGTAAACTCTTCGGCACGCGTGTGTTTGCACGACATTTGCTACTTGATAAATTCAGTTTAACCGTAGTTAAGCTGGGCGGAAGAAAATCGGTTCTCGTGATCGCTGACTCCAGAAATAAATTGCCCCCTTGAGCAGGTGGCAGGAGAAATTAGAAAGCCAAAGATGAATGCGGTTTTTAACACTAGTGTATAATTAGATTAATGAAATATAGATGTAGAGATATTTTCTTGCGTACCACCTATAAATTAATACGTGATGAGAAAACTATGTACTACTTTTTAAGTATATTGCGCGCAAGGAGCAGTGTGAAATTTGGCATAGTTAAAGTTTATATGGAGAAGGAATGACGATAGCTAAAATTACGGTCGAATTTCGACCACTGGGCGACCACTAGTATTTATAAAATGTCTTAAGATTACAATAGATTGGCATTGGAAATGTATCAGAAACAAGTATAACGAGTCAAAATATCGATGTGATCAACATAAAATATGCGAGGTTAAGACCGTTTGGGAGCACAGACGGTTAGAGGCTGAGTGTAACAATCCTATCAATGCATCCGAGTCAGTGACCGCACGGATCATGCCTCACGCTCCAATACATATTCAATTGTCATATTTCGCTGAACTAATTTGCAAATCTCAGCTAACGATCGTCAATTTAAGAATAATAAATGACTGTGTTCTATAGAACACAGTCATTTATTATTCTTAAATTGCTATTCTACCTGTTTAATTTTATTCGAAGCGGATTCATTTCATATATTTGTTACGCAATTCTATTTTAAGTCTAATTTCATTAGAATTGGTCTGACAGTAACGAGCATCGGGAGCGTTAATTGGAGGCGCAGTTATTTTTCATTAAAATCTACTTAAACGAAAATTGAATCATTTGAGCGCAAAACACGTTTAAAATAGGAACACATTCCTTTAAGAACACAATGTTTTCTACCCACGATATTTAAAGATAGAACGAGAGTTTGCTTATGCAATTCGCATTTTAAAACGCAATCGATACTCGACTATCGGTAGCTCTACTAGCCTATTTCCGAAAACTTCTCCTATCACCGAAGCGAATCGAGTTTTTCTATCGAATATCATATCCGTATCTACACGTAGGTATATCGAATATATCGAGAACTAACATTGCAGCGGCAAGCAGGTAGGGAGTCAGATAGGTTGGTTTATAAATAGGTAAAGAGCGTAAATAGAAGCGGTTGTATCGGCTTTGAGCCGCTACCAATCGATACGTGATATCGTTGTGATATTACGTCATAAATCCTTCTGTTTTGCACCTGAAAAGTAACCTTACTAACCAAAAATTAAAGTACATTTTCCCCTGAAAGATTTTCTTCGTATTTGCTTTATTCCTACACATGTTATAGACGGAAACACACACATGACTATAGAGATGTGTGGGCACGGATAGTTAAAAGTTAAATACCAACATGTTTTCATGTTGTTGGATCTTTTCTTAATCAAACTAATGGAAATTGCCAGGTTTAAGAGTCAGTTAGTAATTTCTTTAGTTATAGTAGTCTTTATTGGGTTTAATGGAAGATGGAGGTAGTTTTGGTAACCAAATTAACTGTTGTTCAGTTAATGTAACATTTTGATGGAGCATTCATGTTTGTTGCCTCATTATGTAGAGCTACTGGAAATTTAATAAAGGAGTAGATATAATATATAACAGGTGTTAATTAAATGGACCGAATCGTTTTCAGCTACCGATCGACCTTTAGATACCTATTTCAGTTCAAGTTTCTCAATGAAATTTCCGGTCACAGCTGTCAGTAGCTAGGTCCTTTGTAAAGACGGCATAAACGTCACGAACTAAAATCTTATCTCGTTATATCTATTTGATATCTTTGGCTGAGGGAGAAACAATATGTTGGCAGTCCTTTTTCCTTCTTCGTAGTAGAGAATGTTTGCGCCCACTGAGGCGTGTTGTTGATACGTCTAAGCGACGTAGTTCACGACAAATATAAAGCTACCTCCTTTACCTTACAGGTAAGCTTGCCAACTCATTTTCCGGGAGGCAATGGTCGGAAAATATTAGGTTTTATCTCCTCTTTCCTGTAATTTAAGCTTTGTAGCAGGCTCTCTTTTGTTAGTTGATTAACAAGAATTATAACAGATAAGATATTTAATTTATTATCAGCATCAGCAGCAAAATCTTATAGGCACACATTAGTATTGATATCGAAACTATTCAAAAATCAAGTTTTGTGACGTCGATCGCAATTAAAGTAATAAAATAAATTTTAAAATGACAGCACATGCTGTCAATAGGCATCCTAACGATACTATAATATTCCAATTTAAGCCATAAATATTCCGATGCTCGGTTGATAAAAAATAATATAAAAATTAATAAGTTCGATAGTTTTAGATTAGAATACCCACTGCGTATTATTTTAGTTATGTGTTCAGTAGAAATACCGCAGCCGCCGGATCCGGGGTCGTTACGACCGAAGTTTGAACGAACGGGTACCGTCTCTTAAATAAATTCTTAAACTTTTATCTTTTACTTTGATAACGCACCTATTCCGAGGCGGAACTTCTATTACATTCGCCGTTCTACGATGCTTTGTGAGAAAAATGTAAAAAGATTCAAGGAGATCCGATAGCGGAGTTTGTCTTTTCAATATAAAAGGCGGGTAGCTTGCCTTTTTTCCTCTTTATATAAAAGTTTTGATACGCGTTATCTTCTGGTCATAAAACTGAAGTATGTAATTAAGTAACGTAATTAAATCACTATCATTATCTTATTTAGATTACCACTGACACAAATAATTTTAATAATTAAAACCGTCAATCTAAACTGTATAACTCTAAACAAAAGGTAATAAAAATTTTAGTATATCTTAAAATATCATAAAAACGCCACGTGCCAAATATTTTGATTCAAAATTGTTTTTACCACGAACTGAAGGCTTTTTTTACTGCTCAGCTAAAAGTTTCCACTATAATAATAATTAACTAAACGACGGTATCAGAAGTAGAAACCAATTCGATACGATATCGTGTTGAAAAAAATGTGCACGAGACTTACAATTCTTTTACGATCGAATTTTATAGCATTTTTATGTTTTTCCAATTGCCTTCGGTTGACAATCCGATCCGTGTAAATTCTAGCAAAATATGTGTGTGAAGAATCCAAAGCTATTAAAATGCAAATTGGAAGTTGAATTTACTATATTATGTATAATAATGACGGCCGTAGGCACTGACCGCATGAGGTAATTGATATACCATGACCACGATGCTTTAATCCGTTCATAACTATCGGTGTATACGACTTTGAGTACTTAGGATTGAAAGAAATACAGTTTTCCTTCCTTACATTTAATTGAAACTGATAATAATTGAAAGGCGCGGTCGAATTAATAGATAATAAATTGTCAAGCAATAAATACCTATAGGTAATGACCTAAGTTATTTCATTGATGTTAAGCTAATGAATTATACATCTATTTGAAGTCCGAAATATACACTAGATTGATTGTATACCGCTTTGTACTCATAAATAAATCCATATCAGCGATAATCATAAGGAAATCAGTCATAATGACAGAAAAATATGGGAGTTTCCTTATTGAAGATTACAGCAGCAAAAATGTAGATTAAGTACACTGAATTTAGGTATTCAAGGAACAATGTTCGAGAGAAGGGACGGATTTAGTCGAAATTAAATCATTAGAAACATCTGCGTTCCTGAAGCTAAGTATCAGGGCGATGCCAATAGGTAGGCAGTAGGCACGGATTACATTACCCACCCTCTCCTTTATCCCCAGCTTTTTAATTTGACGTTCCTACAAGGAGTAAGTATATTTTATTTTAATATTTACCTGCCAAACACACCAATATTTCATGTAAATCCGGGCCTCCATACTGATTAAACTCTCGAGGGGGCTAATTCATTACGGACATGTATAATCGAAAAATTGGTTACACGTGTCGACGACGTTGCTTTTGTTTAATATTTATTACACCCCACATTTTTCCGACCCCGGAGATTTTTCTTAAAAATATTTATCCTATACACAATCAGTACCGCCTCATCACTTATGAAAAATCGTTTCTCTTCAGAGAGTCCTCTATAAAAAGCTCATTCCAAATTAAAATTAAGGTCTAGCGTAACTAAAGAAAAGAATCCTATATTTGGTCAAAACATTGCAATCTGAAATATACCCTAACGCGATGCATTTAAGAGAATTTTCGCTCGTACTACTAAGCATTTACGACCTATTTTGTAATGTTGGTTGTCAAAATAAGTGGTTGTTTTTCAAGATCCATTTGTGTGGTGTGCCACACTAGTTCTGAATTATAGATGTAAAAAGAACAAGAAAACATGTCGATATTTTAGTCGCATTAGATAGTGTTAAAGTGGAATTTAAAACCAGCGCCGTATTTATAAAACAATATTTGTGTAATGCAAAGAACCATCATTAAATTATTATAGTTTAATTATCACATGCACAGATATTGTTAAAAATGATTATATAATTACAAGCATTGATTCTACATGGAGATAATTATGTAGATAAACACTTAAATAATGACCCGACACCCGAAAGTTCACGGCCGAGGTGTTATCAGTGGACATGTAGAAAAATCACTAAAACGTTAAAAAGAAACTAAAAGTAGAAAAAACGATATATAGTTGACTAATTAGATAAATATTATATTTAATACTGTTTATCTTTAGATCGTACGGTTGAGAGAGTACGGTTGGTTGTCTATATAGTGAAGAGGCTCATTACGACGTAAGTAAATGTATACCGGTCAAGTATATAACACACCTCCATCGAGCGAGTCCATTAACATCAGGCGTTATTGAGGCCGTATCTCGGACCCCGAGCCACTCCGATAGCCCCACGTTCCATTAAAAGAAACCATAAAATTACATTATTATGTGTTAATAATTTCAAGTGAAAGAAGGCCTTTTCAAGTTTCCTCTCTTGACAAATTAAAAATTCACATTCATTCCGCAATGTAAATCTTTCATATACGTCGTACAATTAAAGATTTAGTATTGGAATATCGAGATGCGAAATTGAGTTTCGCCTTATCGAGTGTGAAAATGCTGCTCCGCCAGTAGCTTAATCTTGTGTTCGCGTGCAATCTATTTCGTCATACTACGCTTTGGAAATAAAAAGCTGTTTCACGGTAAATTTTTTAGCTTTTCGAAACAGCTTTTTTAATCTGATCATATGTTAACATGAGAGTCTTCTTTAATTCTTTAACGATTTTAATTTCGATTGTAAAATTTAAGTATCGGTTCGTGAAAGGCTTGGTACCGAGGTCATGTTTCATCACATACCTACAGCTAACATACCTTTCGAATTGGGGTGTGCCTAGTTCAATATATCTATAGTATATTCCCAATCGCCCCTCTACGATTCAGATAAAAAATGTTTCAAAGCGGAAGGCCGATGTAAATTTAGTCGGCGTATCTACCTGTGAAAGCCGAAAGGCGTTTACTTGGGATGTCTCATAAAATTAGTATCTAACTGCTTCGCGTATTATCAGACCTGTTTTAAAGCGAACCGAACTCACATGAAGCGCGTAGGTATTCTTAGCAGATTAAGATTACATTTGACACGTTATCAATGTAGGTAAAATACTGTGAATGCAAATAAACCACCTCCTTTTTCGTAATATACAGTCCTGATAATTTCTTCGTCGGCTCATTACCGCCGGTTCCCCTATCGGATTATTTTAATTTTAACATTTTCTGCACAAATTATATTATAACCGTTTTAAATAAGCTATCTTCGCTGTGAAGCCAGTAACTTAATTCTTTTTTAAATTTCGTTTGATAGGGCAAAAACCTCATTTAGGTACACCGTGTTTTGGTTTGATTCACAAGAGTTTATTAGAAAATACTTTGAATGGTTGCATGAGCGCGATGTTTTGGAAGGCAATAACACAACAAATTATTACACAAACAAGTATTAATCTTACGATTGTTTTGGCGAATCCTAATTTCAACATCAATATATTACTTCCCTAATTATTTTAGAATCGAAACCAATTCTCTAGAATAAAATACAATAACAGAATATAAACTATCAGCAAGCGAACTAAACAGGACTCATCGAAATTACGTAAAAGAATTAAGCTGCAAATCTGCCAAATTACTCCTTCAGTCCAACATCATTGATGTTCAAATCTGAACAACTCATTCAAAGCGCATAGCACTTAATCCAATTAAGTAATTGGTGGCTACCGGCGTATTAAACTCAAAGCTTATTACGGCTAACGGGACGTGTAGGTACATTAAAGATAATATCGCATCTGCGAAATCGATACGTATTGCTCCCTAACCTACCCTGGGCGGCGTGTAAGTTATGCCGGCGGGGCCAATGTTTGTCCGCCAATCAAGTGTCGTATTTTACTGCTACAAGCCGACACTAACTTACCACAACGGGCATTGCCTCTCGGGTAATGAGACAGCATCGTTTTAGTGTCAAACATTACGCGGTACAAGAATAAAGGTACCGGTTGATTGAATTAATGGAGTATTGATGAACGGAAAGAGTTTAGGTGATGATTCATGATTGTATGAGTAAAGTTTGGAGAAAAAGATATTTGTGTTGATGTGTGGACATGGAAACATTTCACTTCAAATAAAAAATAGCTAAAATTGTTAATTGCCTCGAAAATAATTTATTTCATATTTAAGTTGAATTATCAAATTAATGTAATACAAAAGTACAAAGACCTTATCAAAAATTTCCTAAACATAGCGAGCACTAACCGTCAGCAGAAGCAACTAAATACACGCGTGACACGAAGCGGATTAAATAGTTTATTTTTTAAAGATGAATCCCCACACTTTGGTCCGTATTACAAAACGACCCTCAGCTGTGATCTTTACTTGAGTAGCGTTTAATAAAGAGAAAATATTTTGATATTTTGTATGTTCGTTTGTTTGTTTGTAACGGATAAATTCAAAAACTACTGTACCGATTTAAAAAATTCTTTCAACAGCAGAATGCTATATTAACATGAAGTAACATAGGCTATAATTTATGAAGATATCACGCGCGCAGAGCCGCTTGCGGAAGCTAGTTTGTATGTTATGACAGACTTAAATCTGTGCTCAAGTAGAAATCACCGCTGAAAGATGACCCGGAGGCCGACCCTCTATGTGCCTCGGCTAGTACTCTGAGAAGGAGGACTCACGGAACAAGTGGAGATGTGGAAAAGCAGAAGAGTTACAGTAATTGTTGAAATAGCAATAAAATCAGCACAGGAAAAACGGTTTATTTGATGAATTGATATATCGAAATTTATCTTTAGTAATTGTATTAAAACTAATTTAAAATAAAATATTAAAACAGTACTAATATTGCATTGTACATGATTTGAGCTTTCAGAATTGGATTCTCTTGTAAAATTATAATAAAATAAATTAAGACAACAGCAGTGTCTGTCCCACAGAATATAGAAAGTCGTCTGTCCTCACAGTTGGAGAAGGAATGACCAACAAAGAAAATGAAAAATGATGATGTAGCGCAGCCTTCTAAATTCGAATTGTAATTTTGGAAGCATGAAGTGGCCAGTGATGAAGGAGAGTGCCAGTAATAAATGGTAATGAGGTGATAAAGAAAGACTTCGTGAAAAATGCAGATCCCAAGACGCAAAAAAAAATCAAGCTAGCTTTTTTTTGGGATAATTAGATATTAAATTAAAATAGTTCGTTTTTAAATTAAAAATAAAGATCTGCTGGATAGAAAGGTGCTAGGCGCAAGTGTTTTTTACAATGTGAATTATACAATAGATTAGATTTCCAACGCATAAAACTTTCATTAATCGTCATTCTAAGTCTTTATTCCATTATTGGAAAAAGGACACCAAAAATAGAGTAGGTACCTAACCCTAATTATAATAAAGTCACCTCGTGAAATCAATATATTATATTGGTAAAGGCTTATTTAGTCAGTCACCACTCGCTGACTTAGATGAAAATATTATTAGCATATTTTAAGAGTTACTAACCGCTCTATGATAAACATAATTACAAGGAATTTGCCAAATTGGCTAAACATACCTAATACTAAAAGAAGGATATCGAGTTTGAAACACGTTAAAATGTCTAAGTATAGATAAGTTAAGATATATTATATTATCATTCAAATTATTAAGATTAAGATAAAATAAGATAAGTACCTATTTACATTTTATTTTATGCTATTTATTATATACATATAATATGTATTACAAATTGACATTTTAATCAATAATTACTATTATTATTGACCGAGGCTTATTTATCAAGTAGTCAATCGCTCGTAAGTAGTATTAGGTATTTAAGAAAATAACGATAAAGAACCTACCTAATTATTATTATATTACTTTAAATAACTATGAGCAGTCTGAGCTTTCTATAATGCGGTCCTAATATTGCTCCTGTATCGTGGGTATCGTTTACAGACAATAAATGTCACATAACACACACACACAACCTGATTTCGGATTGTTTTGTATAGATTTTCATATAATGCTGTACTTCCGAATCCTACTTATAACACACCGAATATGTATATTTTTAATAAGCCACAGTTAGGGGCCATGTAGATTAAGTATATCACATTTATTTATTATTATTATTTATTTATTGAAAAATTCACAAATTGACATAGAATTGGCATAGTCCCACAAAACCGTGTATTCGGTTTGACTGTGGGATCTGTGAGTCATAATCTGTGTGACATAGTCTTTAAATAATTTGACCGTTTAGCTAATAATAACAATATCTTTGCCAATATTAATAGCACTTGAGGTGTAATCTCAAATCTAGATCAATAATCAAAGAAGTAATTATTATAAATCCGGATGTTTCGAATATAGTGGACTTATCCGATCGGAAAGTTCGTTAATTCCGTTTCGTGCGTATATTGAGTCCGCTTTCAGCTAGTGGATGCGTTCCTAACTTCGTGAACCGCGCTACACTTGAAATAATAGAATCTATATCGCATTACGGTCTGTAGGTATTATTGCCTTAAATCAATTGAAACATTTCAGTGTTATTAAACGATAATTTGAAACGGTGCCCGACAGTAAGAAATTATACTGTTGATGTCATAAATATAGTGGGGAAATATCATAACATTTATTACATTGAATTACTAACGATTTCTCTTATGTTCGATTGGTGTATGAACGTTTTAAAAATAAATTACCAATAAAATGCGCACTTGTGTTTCTAATAGAATAAATTTAGGTACATTAGATTTGTATCTTAAAACATTTGTACCTACTCTACATTTAGTCTCGAGAAAATGACGGCCACTCTGAAAATAGAAGCCTATTTCGCAAGAATCTATTTAATTCCTACAAGGTATTCTGTAGTTAATGACTCTGAAGTTTCTCTTGTTAGCGACTCTCGTGTACCTTCACATAAACAGGGTTGCTTATACGGATGTAGGACACAAAGGTACAAGGTCCTGCCTTAATATATTGTATTGCCTATATCGAAGTTGCTGCGAGACATATATAGGCAACACAAACTATAAATTCAATTTAATGTTATCGGCTAAGTAGAATACACCTACAATGTCTTGTTCGGATACAATGTCAGACAAAAACTGTTTTGTTTTTAGTATTTTTATTGGTAAAACGAAAAAACACTCAAAAGAATTTTCAGTGACAAAATAAATGCATAGAAAAATTCTTTCTTGTAATAGGAAAGGCAAGAGAGGGCACGGAGCACGTCGCGTCTCCTACATATTTTATTGAACACGAATGGGGCACATGCGACGACGCTTCGAGATAGATCCGACGATAGATTAGTTATTGGGTAATGTAAGTGGGTTAATAATGTAGCTGATGGATTTTTATTATGTTTTAATTTGATTGTTGATGCATAAATTACTATAGAACTATTAATATTGATTTCTAACGTCCTCATGCTTATCTAAAAGAAAAAAAAAGATAGGTACATTTTGATCAGTTTGATCAGTCTTCTATTTATTTTATATACATATAATCACACCTTGAATCTAATGCTTAAGTTATCACGATATGTAAATCTTAACATTTTTTATTGTTTGTGCTTTCAAGCTTTATCTAATTTATAACATGATTGTAAGAGACAAGCTTTTTTTAAAGGAAATATCCTTTCCAATAAACTTAGATTCGAATGATCTAATTTAAGAAGCCATTTATGGATTTAAAATAAATAAATAATTTCATATTAAATAACACATGACCTTTACAAAAACAAAACCATTTGATATAAGTACCTACTTCAAAGAATACACAAACACTGCTCATCAATAATTTTATGACATCATACGTCAATCAGCGATCGAATGATGAATAAAACACGACATAAAACGCGATACACATCTCGCGACACATCCGCTGCTCGCTTCTCGTATACCACGCACCTACTTTATGTCGTATCAGTCCGTGCGGTATTCCCTAACTGCACTTCAGCTCCTGAACCGACGTATACACAAGTATACAATACATACAAAATATACACGTACCTATAGCATAGCACGCACCTACTCGCATTCACCACACGTAACTTATGTTTTAGAAGAAATTTTCTTGAGATATATGTAGGTAGGTTTTGATTCTTCAAATTGAGTTGGTACCTATGAGTGTATATGTTGAGGTTGAGAAGAATTTCTTCAGTCACTTGCTTATCGTGAAATTAATGGTATGACCCACGTAATGGTAGGAACCGAAGAATTAGTCCATAATTTTTTGCAATTAAGAAATTTGTGTTCACTAAAATCAGCTGTACAGAAAAGGCTTTTCATACGATTAAATTAAATGGTCTTTAGCGCATTAAAATTTATACTACAGACACCTAAAATAGATAAGTCGTATATTATATATAAATTAAAAATAATAATATAGGTATTCTGGTCTCGTACTCAATTTCGAAAGACGTTTTTGCGAAGCCATTTCTACTACGCCAAATCATCGAAGAGCTATTTAACCGATGGATTATTTAATTTATACCTATCAGTATAAAGTTCAGCATAGCTATAAAGACCATTTCGCACCTCGATTCGACAATAAAAGTGAGATTCGAATCGAGATGCGAGATTTTTGTACAGAATAGCTCCGCTAGAAATATTATTTGTACCAATTCGACTTGTCGGCTTATCTTTGTACCTAATTTAAATTAGCAGCAATGACAATACGCCTAATTCTTGTACAATAACTATAGGTGAAGCACTAGGTATAGTTCCCCGTAAGTTTCCGTAGGTGAAGATATTTCCCTTTGATTCCTCGAATTGGGTTGGCACCTATGGGATTTTGATGAGGTTAGTCGGAGGTCTGTGTGGTCAAGATCCACGTTGATAAGACCCTCATTTAGGTTGGGTAAATAGTTGATACGGGTGTAGATACCTACCTACCATTGTATTTGTTGAGGAAAGGTGTTTGAAATAGATGTAAGCTACGTGTTTGCTTCGTCAGATTGTTGAATAGTACAACAATATACCTACCTAACTACTGATGAAAATAATAGGTAGAATAATTTGAAGTAATATATAAAATATTTTAAGGCCCCACTTGGCTCTATCATTTAATTTAAGTAGATATACTAAAGTTTAGATTTAAAATCTCTTAGAACAACATCTTCAATCTAATTACCTAGTTTGATAGATGTTTAAAAAATAAATTTATTCTAGTTTAGGCAATTCTAAAGAACAAATGGCGTTATGGTAGATTAAAATTAGATAATGAAGCACAATATCCAGTTTCACAAATGCCTCTAAAGTGTAAATCAAATGTGTGAAGCAATTCGTTTTTGAAATTTAGTGTATGAATTATTATTATTATATGTAGATAAATTTAAATGATCGTTTAATACCGTCCACGGACGTCTAATGCCTTTAAAAAAAAATCATGCATAAAAATAACATTGCAGGATATTTTGAGGACTCTATAAATAATTTGACTTCAGTATTTATTTTTGTAAATATATTATGCTACCTCTATTCGCTTCACAATAAGCACAGAAAATGCTTATTTACATAAATTATACTTATTGGATCTAGTTTTCTCCCAGTTCTGGAGCTATCGAAGTGTTGTCAAATATTTTAAAAGGAAGGTCATAACGTATAATGTTTAAAAACTTGTTTAATTCTAAAGCAAGGTGTTGTTTAATAAAATAAATAAGGAATTTAATCACGTTTTACTCGTATGAGGATTGCATGCGTGTATTTAAAAATAAAATAATACGTTTAATTAGTATGGCGTAGGTATAATGTGTTTTACAGCTTAATGTTGAATTTATCAAGTAATGTATACAGGTATAATTAAAATACTAAGATGCTTACAGAAAGGTGTGTCTGTTGAGGTCAAGTTACTTTATCTGTAAACTTCTGACTTTATTGTATATGTTAATACAACAAGTATTTTATTAAATACGAAAACGATGAATTAAATTATATCCACAGATACCATTTATATAAACTTTTATTATTACACTCAATATATAAATAATATAAACAATAGACATAACTGTCAATTATATATCTTTAAAAGGACGCTGCTAATACGAATAATACCTTGCTAGCTTAAGTTTTTATGCACTATGCTATATTTTAAGCATTTATGCACTATCTGAGTGTTTCCTTTTTTAATCTGCATTTTCAACCCAGGAGCTAAAATTAATAATATCTAATAATTTAATTTTGAACCCTTTGCATAAAACTGATTCTGTTTTCAACCCTAAGGAATAATCGGTTACGTAACGGCAGCAAAAACGGAAAAATCTATTATGGATTTTATTAAAAAAATATTTTTTTATTGATGGATAATAATAACATTAAAATTATTTTTATATTTTATTATTTTAAGATTATTTTTCTGTCTGTACAAAAAATAATGATAAATTACAATGGGTCGTCAATTATTTTAGGATTCTGTTTTTTATGTATTATTTTGGATTGAAACCAAATAAGTTTTGGGTTTAAAACGGATTAAAATATTCGTGGGTAAAATACGGGTTAGAAACGGAAACACTCCATTATCTCCACCATAAACGAATAAGGCAGATGTTAAATTTTTCGCCGTCATTAAGTAGATACAAATTAAAGTTTCATTGGATAATTACGCGAGTTTATTTACAAAATGACACAGAAATATTCCTATTTATTTTTATATACAATGTAGATACCGCCTTTATTCAGAACATAATTATGAATTATAGGTACCTATCCACCCCTTATTTATTAGTATTATCCTCCTAAATAAAAGCTTTTTTCTTTTCTTCCAGAAAGACTACATCATGGTTGGAGGACACAGCCTGCAAACGCCGCCTGCGAAGCCTGCTCGGACTCCATTACAATAAATTGTCTTTTATTTTCATTGCAAATGTACCAATCTACAATATTTTCATAATTTTATAGTAGACTTGAAACCATGCCAACTCATAGTTATCTCGCTCCTAAAACACAGCCGCTATCAAGCCTCATAAAATTATGTAGAGAGGACGTAGAGTTGCCACTCGTCCCTAATTTTGTGGGATATCCAAATTTTGCCGCATTGGCATAGTGGTAACTAGCTATCCGGTATATCACTAACGCATTCTGATGCGTTCCTAGACGCCTTGACCCTAGAACAGTGATCAACCACCAATATAAAGTTATTAGCGTTTTACTACAGGGTTCGAGTTAATTTATTTAGGGCCATTTTCACCGACAACATAACAGATGATTAGGGCAAAATCAGTCGTTTAAACATCAATTTTTGTATGGGTAATCGGCAGATTTAATCTTAAACATCTGTTATATTGTCCGTGAACATGGCCCTAATCCATACAAAAATTTATATTTAAACAGCTGATTTTGATCTAATCGCCTGTTATGTTGTCGGTGAACTTGGACCTTAGTCCGGTAGATAACACAATTCGTGATTAATTATTTGCATATTCCACAAATTTTTCCCGTTTTTCAAGACCTCAGGATCTTAAGTTTGGTCACAGTGTAGGACAATGTCTCCTTGTGTTTATTAAAGTTAGATTCTAAGATATTCCGAGATGGGAAATCTATACATTGTCTATGGCCCCAAATTCAACCTTCATTAATTTTATCCGTGAACTGTAGCTATACGTATACCTGCATGTACGTTGATATAGTGACAAGCCTTCTTTGACGATAACACATTACCTAGTACCTAATTGCGAAGCTCGTCAATTATGTCTAGAAATTAAAAAGTTTATCAAAAAATTGCCAGTGTTTCTTAGCCAGCATTACGTACGTATGTACGTACGATAATACGTTGGTACCTACTTAGGCTCCAAATCGCACATATCTACTCTAACTAATTTTATGTTAATGTATGTAAGGAAACACGGAGCCATAACGATTGCATCGTTTCCTGTGTCAGTCCATTAAACAACAATATTCAAAGAATTCAATCCTAATAAATTCCTTGCTAAATAATAACTGTATTACAGAACAAAAAATAACAGATTATCTTTTTAATATTGTTATCTTATAATTTACAGACTTTCGCCTCATTTTTGAGGACTTGTCTCGGTAAATTATGATAGTTGGCAACACTACAAAGTGAGCGAGATAATTTCGAGTTCGCGATGTAGTATGATGGGTAGTTGCAATTAAAAAGATATTAGTACACATCTAGTTAACTTTGATGTATAATAAAGAACATTTTTTGTGAGTAAATGTAGTTCTTAATGTTATATCTTGTAGTTTGAATGTATGAGGCTTTAAAAATTGGATTTTGTGGTTAATAAAGCATGGTGTTTCCGGTTGTTTTATTTTACATAATATACAAGTTGTTCCTTTATTTAAAATGCTTCGGTAATGAAGATTTTGAAACATGTTGTTATTTTGTTATGTTTTAGACTGAAACCTTTGACTACCTATGTAGGCGTTACGTATTAAGTAGGTAGATATGTATCAAGGCTTAAAATTTTGTACTTACATCAAAGTCTATTATTTATTAGAAATTCACAATCATTAAAACCGGCTCTAAATAGATAGATGCTTTTTCAGGATTATTAGATCAGAATTATTGTTCAGTGTTTATATTTTTTATTTCTAATTTTAATGTAAGTATAAATCTATAAATTTAAGCTCTTATGTGCCTTCATTTAACAGAAAGTGAAGAATATAGGTAAATTAAAACGGATAAACATCCAACAAGGCAGTTTTGTATGTAGGTAAATATCCATTACTGTGTATAGTAAAATTTAACACAAAGAGTGTCAAAACCACTATAAATTAAATAAGTAATAGTTAAGTAAATATATACATTATATTAAGTAGATCAGTGCCATATACCAACTTATTTACGGTTTCAATTGTAGAGCAATATTCGAAACTCGACAAAATCGGAGTTTAAATTGTTCGTTTTACGATTATTGTGTACTTCGATGGTAGGTATCTTTTGAATACAAATTTGCGACTTCGGGATATACACGCGAACCACGATATTACAAACTTTAATTCACAAAAACCAACTTTAACTTCAGCGATGCTAAGTTGAATTTAGAATGAGGTTTTCAGAATAAAAACACTTATTACATACATAGGACTAAGTGAGTTTACACGATAGTATAGTCAGTAATATTTTAAGAGGAATATTGTCAATGTCTGATGTTGTGCATAGTGCTTACATCGGTGGGTTTATGTCGATAGATACAAAACATACCGTGTAATGCCGTCCATGATAAGCGGGGCATTTGTTATTGTTTTTGTTTACATGACAGCATAAAAGGGGGATTTCGAAACAAAGACTCGACAGATAATATGTAGATGCAGAAACGAGTAATATTTTGTATAACTTTAAGGAAATGTTTAATCCCACTTTCGAAACTTTCGTGTCCAATTTATTGTTTTGGTAAAAAGGTGACAATCTCTTTTAAATTCCTTTTAACAATCTAAATTTTGGGTTAGATTTAAAAACTGAATGATTTTTTTAGACATGTTTAGTCAAAGTCAAAAAGTCAAAGTTTTTTTTACATGATTAGTCAAAGTCAAAGATTTTTATTTCAACTGGGGCTTTGCAGGCACTTTCAAAACGTCGTGATTCTAGGTGCACGAAACTCCATGACCTGAATTTACACAATATTACAAAAAAAAAAGATCAGCCATGATCATAATATTAAGTACCACTATAATTTAAACAGAACAGTAGGTACAGTACAGTCAGATAGGTAACTTTAAAAAGCCGAAAGGGGGTTATTGTACTCATCATTGTGAACAGCTTTTATTGATGGAACAGCAATGAAATCGCGAAAAGAAAAATCTGCTGTTCCATACATTTGAGTAATTTTTTTTTATTTTAAAACGTTGCCCCTCACCAGGATTTATCCTGTATCGAGGGTACAGTTTACAAACATACATGTCACATGCACATACAACCAGACCCGAAACAACTATCTGTAGATCATACAAATGTTCGTTCCGTGCGGGGATCGAACCCGCGGCACGTAGCGCAGAAAGCTAATCGCTTAGCCACTGCGCCAACCGTGTCGTCAAATATTGAGTTATTTGTATGGAACAATACATTTTTTTTGTCGATTTCAGGTTTTGTTCTTTAGTAAAAGTTGTTACTATTGATGAGTACAATATAAGTTCTTTCGGCTTTATATTTTTCGACTAATCGTGTAAGATCCATGCACTATAAAAAATTGAGAGCACTTTAGAAAAATTTATACTAAACTACAATATGGTTTTCTCTGTAAGCTATGTAGTAGAAGGTAAATAGGGACCTACATAAAAACTTTGACAGAAAACAAAACGTCACTGAAAGGAACAAACACTAACCTACTTCCCAAAACTTATATTGGATCGGCAAGTTGGCAGAAAACGGTACATTTTACTGAGAAACTACTTTCAGTGTTTTAGGAAGTGACTTCATAACAAAAATGATAGGAATCCACCTAAAACTTAAGTAACACATATCTTAATAGATACGCAATAAAATAATACGACCATGAACTTGATTTTTTATACCTACAGTAATAGCTCCGCTCAATGGCACTAGACCCATACGATGTTGCTATAAGCAATCGATTTCATCATTCGAGATGTAAAAAATCGATTTACCGGACTAGAAGCGAGTATAATCGGATATAGAATCGTTTTATTACCGATTGACTACCATATTGATGATTGTGTATTGATTTTTATTTTTTGAGATGCCACACTAAATATGGTAAGTAAGTAAGAATGGGGGGATTATGTTTGATGCCTGTGGGCTGCATTAGTAGATATTATGGTATTCATATCCTTTGCAACAATAGGACACCTAGTATGAAACTTAAAAAATAAACCAAGATTATAAAATTAATAACAAAATGATTTTTATTTACCTATGTTAAAAAAATGTGCTACCTTTATACCTGCATTTTTTGGGGCAGGTAAGCTCAAACTGCTATGGCGCTTTCCTCAAAAGCTAATGCGGGTCAGGAACAAAAGAATCCTGAAAATAGTAGCGGAGAATTACCTCTTTCTTCCTATTTTGAGACATTTTGTGGGGTGGATAGTCAAGACGGAAACGTATTTATTGCTTGAACAACTTCTGCACGGAATGCTTCAAACTTTAATTTAAGTTTGACTTGTATTACTAATATTAATGAAAAGTTATTTTCTTACCAACAAAATATATTTATAAGCTGTCAATACCTAATAATTAAAAAAAAAATTGAAAAGGCCTTTCCAGGCTACCGAACATTGTTCTCACATAACGTATTACAAAAATTGGCCTGGATTTTAAAATAGACCGTGACCCTTGAGTTTGTTTCGGTGTTTTTTCTTCATAGCAAATGCCGGCGCCATCTATTATATTAAAAAAGAACTGTAAAAGTCATACAAAAATTCTAATTGCAAATAAACAATTTCATTTCACTTTAACTATAAGATATTATTAATTAATGAAGGAAACCGTTTTAGAACTTTAAATAATGAGCCTACCCAATATCTAAGGTTATGAAATGTTAAGGTTTTGAATTTACCGCAATGAATGAAGGATGTACCTAAGCACCACTCGCCCCGCAACATTGGCCCCAAATTGCCTAAGTGTAACACTCGCCCCCTTGAAAATTAGATCCTCAAAATCGCCCCCGATTGCTATAAGATTAAAAGTACCTACAGTCAGAAACGTTAAGCTTTTGAAATATCTACTTACAGACTTACCTACAAAATAATTACCTATTCAGAATGATTGTGGTTATCTGATATTTTGTTCTTTGCATTAAAAAACATTGTGTATCGGTATACTTACCTACCATATTATCAATCTAAAGGTTATATAAAAGACATGATACCTTAATTATCCACAAGATTATTTTAAAGCAATATCAGTCTACATAGCTAATAATGTAGTATTTATTCGAAGATTTAAACAAATTGATTACCTACTTAGCTTGCGAACAAGAACAGTAAAATTCTGTTTAAATAAATTGCCTCATGGAAAAAATTGGCGGTAGGTACAGTCTAAAAATTTTGCAGTAGAACAATGACAGTCGACAATCTGCGTGGAAAACAACGCTAAAACTTAAATTTGCACTTGATGACTCTACATAAGGTGCCTACCTTCTACTTTCAAGACTAAATAAAAATAATTTACCTATTATATACAAGAAAATAGTTACACGAAGTGAACCATTTTTATTTAATCAATATAATGAATGACAGATACATGCCAAAATCCCATTTCTTCTTCTTTGTGTTATGTCTACAAAGGTTAATATCCAATATTACCTATTGTTTTTTGTCATAATGTTACACATCTACACACACAAATCGGTAAGTATTTAAAAACTATTGTTTCATTAGTGGGTACGAAGAAGACTATAGGTGGAGCTAAAAATTCTTAAAGAGTAAAACCAAACCATGGGGAAATCCTTTGTCCAGCAGTGGGATGATGAGGCTAACAGTAACAGTAAATCTAAACCTAACCTGAGACACGAGTGTAAGTTTCATAATACAATTCTCGTTTTTACGCATCGAACATGTTAGGCGCTCCGATTGGTGAAGAGCTCGAAGCGGACCAATCGGTACGCAGAACGCAGTCGATGCGTTATAATTAATCGAGATTTTTAAAAGAAACTAACGCTAGGGTTCTGCCATCCCTATATTGAAACCGTGTACTTATAACGTAAGTTATATAATATAGGCAAGGGATCTACTTTCTTATAATACATACTAAGGCGAATAACACACGGAGCGGTGCGCCGCGCTGTCAAGCACAATGAAATTGCTCCGCACGGAGATGTGGTGCCGTGTGTGCCAAGACTCAACGGATTAGGTACCTACAAAATGGTACGCACTACGCATGGCTTTATATTAACAAGTTAAACATTTTCAGTATACGCTGACCTCTCATTGTACGGAAAGCTTACATAATGCAAGGTAAGCTTATACTAGAAAATTATAGCTTGATATGTTGTTGTGTGTAGATTCATCCGCGCACTGCCGCCGCCGCACCGCTCCATGTGTTATTCGCCTAAGACCACAGACAAATAATTTCGAACCATAGCTTAATGTTTAGAAACATCAGATCATTTTTATAGTGGGTTATGACTAGGTTAGTTACAACTCAACTAAAATCAATACATACCTACTAATTTGCACAATAAAGTTATAAGGGTACATTTTATGTCACAGAATAGATTTATTAACAACAACGGCAGTTCACAAATCGCAACACGTGGTGACAGCAAAATCTCTAGACTATCTGAGGGACACGGTGAATGACAAACGAATTTCGTCAATATTAGAATGCTCTTTTGTGTATACAGGGTGACTGGTTGAACGAGAGAAACATTGACGGAGAGTATTGTATTCATCATTATGAACAACTTTTACTATGGGACTAACATTGAAATCGCCAAAAAAAAACAGCTGTTCCATAAACATAATTTAATATTACTGGACTAAATGTAAGGCATAGCAGATTTTTTTTTCGGGATTTCCCGTTTTGTCTCATAGTAAAAATTGATCGTAATAGTGAGTACATTACCCTCCTTCAATGTTTCCTTCGTTCAAACAGTCACCCTGTATAGTACAATAATCTAACAATAGATTCACATCTATTATGTAGAGGGATTTTAGATGATCATTATAATTATTAAGTGAGTAGGTAGAATATCGTGTTTTTTTATTAATAGGATATAATTTTATTATTATATTAATTAAATTGTTAGACTATAATATTTATTATCTATTTACAATTTTTTGCTCCACACCAAAATAAAACATAGATTTATGAACTAGGTACTTATTAAAAATGCACATATGTGTAAACATAAAAACATAAACATGTTTACTCGTGTTATGAATAAAGGCAATAAAATTAGAAAAAAAAAAACCTTCTTATTAACCTAACCAATAACCCTCCAATGCTTGGGTTGATTAAAAAGTTATTTGAGCAACGTTGTTGATAAGCTTTACTTATTTATTTATTTATATTATTATCATCATATAATAATATCATTTGAAATCAATTCATTGTGACTGAAATACTGCCTCATTGGTCTTTGGTTGCGTGAGGGTTCTGGGTTCAATTCAGGTAAAGTGTGATTGGATTTTTCTGTGAGAAAATTCTTATTAATATCTAACTATGGATTTTGGAGTCTTGCCCGCCTCTTTATTTTTCGTTCAACCAATTAAAATTATACCTAATGTTTCTAAACTGGCGATGTACCTGCAATAAAAAAATATACTACTTAGGTACTTACAAATTTTTACAACAAAGGTTCCATAAAATTTATAGTTTATTTTTATATGTATAGATTGAACTTTTAATGGGAATTTCTGAAATAACCTCCAAACCTGCAATTCCCTCTCACTTCAAGACATAAAGTTTAAAAAAAATATTGAGTGCTGAATGGTAATTGAATGTATAATTTGCTTATAAATTCCAGTACTGACACCTAGACAGATTTATGAGATTTTGTCTGACTTAATTACCATTTCCTTGAATTTAGTATCCAATACAGGTTTTCTAGCATAACTGGTTCTCATAGCATTTAATTGAATATTAGAGAATAGAGGCCACCTACCTAAGTAGTAGGTATATAACTAAGTACCAACCTATTAATTTAATTTAATTATTAAATACCTAACTAGGTGCCCAAATTATGGAATATATTCTATGTTCCTGGAATGAATGTACCTAATTAGCCAATATCTTCCTTAGATCATATTAGGTAGGTTGAGTAAATATTTCAGTATAGCTAAAAACAATAAGAGGCACAATGCGTCACAAATCAAGATAAACGATAAGTATTTTATGGAACAGAAATGAAAAATTGGTTCTATTTCTAGAAAACTGTTAGCAAGCCCGGATTCCATTACAATCCCATTACCAACAGCTGACTCCCATAAGATCACACCATACTGCCCCGCCATCTATGACGCGAGGGACGAACTACTAACAACTAACGCCATCTACACACAACACTGGAAAGCTCCTCTGCGCACCACTACATTGACGTGTTTCCCGTCACGTTCACTCGCATACATAATGACAGAGATAAGGATACCTCCCAAGTTGTCTTCTAAATTGCCTTTTAAATATTCTCCACGTTGATTGGTCAGAGCAAGAGCGGGTAAACTGTTTTTTTGGAGTTTCCGCCAATCGTCGCGCGGCGGGTGTTCGCTGAACGAACGGCCATGCTATTTTAGGTGGAGCTTGGCTAAAGTTCCTCCTTTATATTCCTGACGTATGCAGTCATTTGAGTTATGGGCGATGGCGTAGGACTACGTGTATTTATAAGAAATCTGCTGAATTTCCCTTTTTCCTCTTATATATATTTTTTTTCAGGAATAATGCTGATATATGAATTTGTTACAGTAACAAATTGATATGCCGACGGTATTTATTATAAATCCTGCTTCGCATGCTTATATTAAGACTACTATTGTTTTTACCATACTAAATTATGTTATAAAATAAATATATACTATACAGCCAATAAAACCTACAAAAAATGTACTCTCATCTAAATAGACAGCTGTTTGGCTCATAAATACCTATATCACTACGATCTATCATCTAAAAATAAAATTTTGAGTAAACGGGTTATTATAAATTATGTATCAGAATAAATTTTATCGAAAATGGATTGAAAGCATCAGAAAACTACAAAGAAACACATGAAAAGCAATAAAGAAGATTTTTAACAAACGTCAATGTAAATAACGCCATATAAATAACCAAATTCGTAAACCTACTTCTATACATTTGCGTCCAAAATATTACGGTCCCGTAAAATACGGAGGTAAGTATTAAGTATCTACCTACGTAGGAGAAGGAAATCACTCATAAACATTTATTCTTGTACAGTCGCTTACAAATATTGCTAACGCATGAAATTATTTCGTTGATCAAAGAAATCCAACGTTCGGCAAGATAAAAAGAAAATGTTTATCTATTGAGGAAGTGTTAGTTAAAAAGTAAAAAATATTTTGGTAAAATTTAGGTGAAGCTTTATCAATTCACGCTTGAGAGCCCGTAGCGCGATGGGAACTTTCCTACGGGAATTAAACGAAGCACCACAACCCGAGTCGTAAAACTGGAACTTGTGAATGAAACATCGAACCATAATTGGCACATTAAAACGTCGTCCATTGACAAAATTTTATTGACACATTGTAGGAAGGATAACACACAACAGGTGACCGTAGGTTTTTACGAGCAAACTCAGGCGCGTGCCACGCCATAAACCGCCGTCGAAATCGTAAAATTGTAAGGAGCTGTTTAAATTGCCCCTAATAGAACATTATAGTAGTCTCAATGACGTGTTTGGTTTTATGTGATTTCGTATAAGTATGCGCCACCGTAAAATGAGATGACGTAGCGTTGAATCGGCAATAAAATAGTCATTCGGTCCGTGCCTAGACAGACAGATTCTAGACGGGCGCAGAGGAATTCAAAACCGTTTTATGATAGCAACACATGTTTATCGTTAATCGTCATGCATTTATTATGTCATTACTGCGGTCATTAACCGATTTAATATCATAATAAAACATATATTATGTGGTTTCGCTAAATGCTTCTGTAGAGACAGCCTATAAAACAGCTTTCAATCATTTACATTATTTTTTGCACCCAAGTTTATCACTTTTTAGAGGTATTATAAATATTGTGAGACTGTGTAGTATGTATAACAATTAAAGACCTACAAGGAGGTTTTTTATAGCTGCAACCCTGAAAATGTAACGTCTGCGCTCTTGTTGCATGTTTGTTTTTCCCCAAAATTATCTGGCTACGCAAGCATTTAGCTACGGACAAAGTTTTAATAAAACGACTCGGCAAACTAAACTGGTATAATCGTTTGTGTTAGCGAGTGTACGCGCGTTTCCCCGTTCCGTAAGTTAACTCAAACTACCTGCCGGCTAAAGGGTGGGTATTTAACGTGTAACAATATAACCTACCCAAATTAGGTAGGCCCAACATTTCTGTAACTAAGCACATTCTCTTTACCGAGCTGCCTTAGTTTGTAGAATGGACTACCTCTTCAATTTAGGTACGTAATGCAGAGATACCTTCATAATCCTTTGCAGATATTGTAGAAATTCTTCTATCTACTTTCATCCTGTGTTGGGTCTTTTTACACAATGTTAATTTTAGTGGACGGGTACTTTTGATTAAACAGAACAAATTCTTGTAAGTTAGTTTATATTCTACAATGAAGAATTTTGGACACAATATTAACTATGTTTGACGCGATACACAGCTCCGTCGGTTCATTTTCGAAATCACTATGGGGTTATTATTACCTATCCCTTTCCTTTATAATACCATATACACATCCTACCTATATACAAATAGAAAGAAAGGTCCACAAAAAATATATTCAGGTTCCAGCTTACACGAAATTTTCCAAAAAGAATTTCTTGATAGACCCTGGGACCGTTCTACATTGTCCTATTATTTTGTCCAATAAGCTGGAGCAGCCAACTGCCCCCGGCCGGCCAACCCCTATCTTATTAACTTTATGCTGACTACGTCAAACTGAACTCTGTTCTCTTTGAACCAAATTAAATTAAGAAAATACTTACTGAAATGGGCATAGAGTATTACCTGACAATTTTGGGGGCTTAATATTCTCATTTTTATAAATTCCACTTTAAAATTCGTCGCTTTAAGATGAATTTAGCATATTTCTATTTATTTTTATGGATTTAAACTGCTTACCTCATTTTTTTTGTTTTTCAATGCACTCAAATTGATGATATCCTTTTAGGTATCAACCAAATTCCTTATGTATCTGAAACAAGAAGAAAAGACTCGATTACTATTTTTGTATCAACACAGTTCTTGCTTCCTGCTTAAATATTTCTAGATTTGTAAAACTATCCGAAGGAAGGAAGCATTTATCTCATATAACTTATACCTATACTCGTACGTTCTGAATTTATTATGTATTTAGTTCAAGTGTAGTATGCTACGTCGCTGTTGCGCATTCTTAACCTGCTTATGCACATAAGTTGCTTACATTACCTACACTGTTTACACACCTGACTGTTCAATAACAAGGTATGTACTTGATACCAAAATACCAGTATAGGTAGGTATCTATCGTTTTAGTTGAGCGGCTATAATGCAATAGCTTGTGAAAGATGCAGCGGTCGTGCAGTCGGTAAAGCGAAGACACCCCATCACCTGTTCTCCGTCAGCCGCGAGCCGCACCGTAAAACCCGTCTGCTTCTAGTCTGCGGCATTTACGACCCGACCGATACCCGGATAAAAATAACCATCTCGCAAACGCTATTATTACAATGATACAGAGTTTACGACGCGAATATTTACGTTTTTATTTCAAATGTTTATTGCCTGTTGTGCAACTTAATAGCGCACTTGAACTTGCCACGCCGGGCTAGTGACACCGTTTGATCCAAATCGTGTTTTATTGTTTTGCTCAATGGACGGACGAATTTTACGAGCGTGTCGTAATCTGTGACGTGATGGTTATAACTCTGATGCGTACTACGATCTCGTGACTCATACGAATGCGCTAACTTTCAGTTTCAATGTTTTAGCTTTGCACGCGACTGTTTTAATTTTTAATTGAACTACGGGTCTGATTGATCCACGCGAGTAATTGCTGCGGTTGAATTAGTGCAGGAAATTAGATATGCCGTTTAAACGTCAGCGCTTTTCGATTAACCGCTCGCTGCTCGAAACGAAAAGCGCAATGAGCTCTACCAAATTTGATTGCTTAATCGCTGAAGAACTCATTCGACTACGGTATCGAGTAACAAGATATCAAGTAAGATGTGAAAGGGTCGCCGCCTCCTAGACACGTTTCCTTATGTGAGGGCGACCCTTATTTACCTATTTACACACAAATTCTTTAGATCGAAATACGAAAGGTCGATAAGATACGATCCTTCTCGCCTCACTTATCTTTCTTTAATAACATTGTTCCCAGAGGTGCCCTCAGATAAATAGAAGAAAAGGAAATAGTGTCAGGACTCACGCGACCCGGAGAAGGAATTTGCATTATATTACCTATATTCATATTTCTTCGGAGGTAACCTTTTCTGGGGAAACAAATAATAGGTGGAGTGCATCTGGGGTCGCATTAAGGGACATCTTTTTATTCGCTTGGAGCTTCGGAAAATATTTTTGTTATGCGTTATTCCCTCGGAGCCGGGGACTCATGTTTTTCGATCTTCGTCTGTCTTTCCGATAGAATATTGTGTAAGTGGCCCTTGCATTATTGATAGTAGAACTTTGCCCACACTCTTGACATAGTGCTCTTTGTGGATTAAGAATTCAGGTTTAGGTGTAATATATTTGACAAAATGTACCTGCCAAAATATTATATACCTAACTATTTTTGTCCAAATACCTATCTACAAGGTAATGTAATATTCTTTTCAGTAATTTCATAAAGATTAAAAGATCGCAAAGTAATAAAACGAGAAAAAAACAAATAAGCGGGGAGTTAAGGCGCTTAACCAAAGTTCATTTACTCGCCAAAAGACGTAGAGCCTTTTCACGGCTTAAAAATAACATCGAAAAAGAATTTACTTACACGACAAATTTTTAATCAACGGCAACCGACTCTCCAAGGGCATAAAATGTAATATTAACACCATTTGTGCATTACATGTAACGCCAAAAACCTGTAAATGTTCCAATAAAATGTTGAACATTATTTGACAGCACGATACCGCATTCGAGTATTTTTGAATTTCCAAAACTGGAATGGTGAATAAAATTCGGCTTTCATTAGGCGTTTTTTAGTTTGTCGTATCTTATATTAAGCTGAGTAGGTATAATGTTATCTCATGAGATGGGGGCGTTGAGATTGCGACGCGAGAGTGGCGCTGGTAGCGCTAGCAAAAACGAACAAACAAAAGGATTATATTTGAATCAATTTTATCAATATAAAAAATAAAATCCTTATCCGTATTTTATTTATTGCCTTTGTCCTGCAGTGGGACAACACAGGCTGATAATAAATAACATCCGTGTTTACAGTATTATTAAACTACTTTTGGTAAATTAAATTAATGTAGAAAAATCAAAATGCTCATGTAAAGTTAAACTAACAATCACTACATCAATGATTATTTATTAATGTGATTAAAAACTCCCACAGATTCATTAATAGACAATTCAATGATATTATTTAGGTCCTCATTTCAAACATCGATGTGGAAATGATTACTCAGTAATATATTGTTATTAGTTACTAATCATCACATTGACACACTATTGCACATCACAAAAATATATAATAATGAAGTTAAAACATTCGAAAGCCATAGAAGCACATCTTTTGAGGCGTCCAAACCTTTAACATTAATGCATACATCTTACTTATTAGTTGAAGTTAAACTATGTAGATAGTTAAAGATAAAAACGGCCGGTTCATTCGCATCCACTCATTAAGAGAATGCCTCTATCCACTCATCGAATAATTGGAATAAAGGTACGTTTACGTCTACCGACAGCGTAGCTCTATCTTGATAAAAAAACTCAATTTAAATGTTTATAGCCGCGGCAGTAACTTCGACATTTTGTTGGTTCGCCTGCCACGAATTGACGTTTTTACTAAACGTCAGATTTGGTAAATAAAACTAGTATCTAATGACTGAGGCCCCCGCCCACAAACCCACAGTTTAATCGATGGATTAGATTATCCACATAGGGATACGTGTCGTGTTATTTTGTAATCTCATGATTGGACATAGCGCCGCCTACGCAACATTTTATTTACTCTTACCACTCTCCTTGTCTCCTTGACAGACACATTGAGAAGTGACAGATAATTTTATCGTATTTTTAGGTTGGAATAATTTTGTGACACTGTTATGTAAAGTAGTGTATATGGAAAAGGGTGAACTTGTTTGTCGTAGGTAGATTCTCGGTCGCCTTGAATTTTGTAAGCAATATTATATCTTGATTACTGTACCTCCCAAGTCGTCGTTTAAAGTCTCTTTGTGTGGTTCGAACGTGATTCGCAACTTTTATTTGTATGTAGCTACATATTACAATCAATCGACTTCCTTTTACATGAATTCAATGCATGATTATATTTAGCGAGTGCATTTAAAGTGAGCATAGAATTAGTTATTGTCAATAAGAACCAGCTGGCTGGTAACTATCGGTATCGAACGTGCAATAGTTGTGGCTTTGCAGTCACTGTCAACTGCAAAGATGGGCTTGCTCACAAATATAGAAAAACTTCCGTCTACGGGCCGATAATTATGAAATTGATTTAAATCTATACTAATCTATAATAATAATATTATATAGAGGCAAAGCTTATTTGTTTGTTTGTATGTAAGAGGTCAACTCAGGAACTAATGAACCAATTCTTAAAATTCTTTCACTAATTGAAAGATACACTATCCCTGAGTGATACAGGCTATATTTTATTTTGATAAATATAAAATGTGCGCGTATAAAACCACGGGCAACTGCTATTTTTTTTTTTTTTTTAACTTTAACCTAACTTTGTTTTCAATAGCCTACCAATAAGGGTATGCTAAACGCGGATTAACATTATTCAATATTTAAACAGTTTTTACTTTTTTGCAGTCTCTACTTTACAACAGTGCAGGAAATGCAATTGGGATCAGCATCGGGAAAGGAGTGCGACATTCGCATGCTACATACAACCCTACGTGATAGGGTGCACCTTACGTCGGGGTGAAAGCTTTTTCCAATTATTGTTACGATACCAAGGATATTCTGAAGAATAAATCATTTGGTTTCTGTTGTGTTACTCATACTTAGATGTTGTGGTTTTTGTGAACTAGACTAAGATAAACTGAAGTCGGATTGGGCTGGCCACGTCTGCTATATTACCGTTTGAACTGTGGGCCAAAATAACCACGCAGTGGAGTCCTGACACAGCAAAACGGCGACGCGGCAGACAGCGAAAGAGATGGCGGCGGAGATACAGTTACCAGAGACTGGTCATCATTGGCACTAAGAACAGCATGGAAATCAAGGGGAGAGCCCTTTTTCTAGTAGTGGGATGTGACAGGCTAACAGTAACAGTAAGATAATATATATTAGGTATACTCTACTCCTACTTGCCAAATCCGTGAGCTGTCTACTTACCTATATTCTGGCTTATTCACATCTGTCCAAATGCAAGACATAAAATTATATCTGTCGTATTTGGTAAAACAAAATGCAGCTGTGAGTTCTATGTAATACATAACTACAATTTATCGAAGGAGGCGGAGTAAAAGCCCTGTCACAGTAATTGGTAGTACGAATTTTACTTCGGATAAAATATAGCATCATAAGTTACAAGATGCGTGATAAATTAAAAAGTTATTTCTTCAGGGGTAATTTTAGAAAGTTATATCCAAAATATGTGTCAGTTTTAAAACATAACTGTACTCATGATTCAAGTCGTATTGATAAATAAATTTACTTAACACGGTCAAAACAAGGAGAAAATTATGAATGCATTTTTATTTTTTGATATTGGTGTGTCCTTAGCTTTAAATCATCGTGTGAACAAATAATCATCACAGTTACTGTGTTTATGCGTATATAAATTTAATTAAAAATAGTGTCTGAATTAAAAATTACATTTTCATCCCACCATCTCGGAAAGAGTATTTTTAATCTTCAATATCTGAGTGGAAAAGCCGTTTTTATTCTCTAGAGGATAAAGTAAATTTTCATCCCACCATCTCGGAAAGAGTATTTTTAATCTTCAATATCTGAGTGGAAAAGCCGTTTTTATTCTCTAGAGGATAAAGTAAATTGAATTTAGAACATCGTGTGCACTAAGTTTGTGAATTAAACGTTTTTTTTTTGCATTTAGTCATTTCCTCGCTGAGGTGGAATGAAAAGTTACGTGTTGCACTCGAGTGCAAAGATTTTTCACCTCGTGCTCTTTTGATTCCCTCGCTAACGCTCAGGATTCTAATTTTGAATCACTCGCTGCGCTCGTGATTCAATTTTAGAATCCTTCGCTTGCTCGGTCATCAAAATTGAACACGCGGTTAAAAAGCAACTTTGCACTCTTGTATAACAAATACCTATTCTTTGCAAATTATGAAGACAAAAGAAATTCTACCGACTAACTTTTGGTATCAAAAATTTACATTTTATACAAACTCCAACAAAACATATTTTTATAGATCTTGTTCAAAGGCAATTGATAACGCTAAGTTGATGTAGGTTTTAAACCTTATTTTACTAGTAACGAATTTTAAATCCATCATGACAACGCTGACGCTTCATTATATTTTGTACAAAATGAACGCTCAAGTGAACATACTCATCGGTACGATACATCACCTTACTAATGTACTTATCTAATTATTATTATCTATCTGTACATTACTGATAAAAGGTTTACTCAACTTTTTCAAATTCCCATGCAAAGACTCTTCAGCTCCAAACAAAGTTCGTTAAATCCCCAATCCATAAACGTCATAACTACACAAAGAGCATCCACAGCCCGTTGAATTACATCTATCCATAAATAACTAACCTATAACGCTAACAAGATCCAATCCTGAAAGCTGAAAGCCGGGCTTGTTAGAAACTGAAAACAAAGGGGCTTTCAGCATGAAAATAGAGTAACAAGCCACCTTGTTAATACCAGTTGTTGCTATATTAAAACTTAGAAGAACAGCTCTCTGTTGGCTATGAGCCAATTAGTTATGGAGCTAACTGCGTAAACTATGAACGTGAGGTGTTATTAAAGCATTAATTATCCATGGTTAGTCGGAAAGGATACATAAACTCGGAAGGGGATTATTATACTCATCATTATGAACGTTTTTTTACCATGGAACCAAGCCTGAAATCACGAAAGAGAAATTAGCTGTTCCATACCAATTTAGTCGAGTAGGTACCTAATCTTGAATTATTTGTATGGAGCAGCTTTTTGTTTTCGCGATTTCATGTTTGGTCTCATAGTAGCTACCTACTATATAGATTCTAAAATTTTAGCACGTAAGTATGTATTCTTTTTTAAATTACTTATTGACTGATAATGCCTTTAATCTCAGAAAGCTAATACTGCGTTGTAACAATAGCAATATCACAAACATATTCAAAAATATAATAAATTATGTATCTACTTATTAAATTCTTTAAAAAACTTACGTAAAATTCGGCTTTTCTTATTTTGGTAACATTATTCTGCAGGTAGATTTACTTATTGAATTATTACTGTTACACTTTAAACTATTATTATGATTTCATAGATCAGAGTTCCACAGTTTCTGTAGCCAAACCAATATCCCCGGATTTGAATTCGTGCGCAACTCTCTGAACCCGAGATAATCACGATCTTAGCTAATAGACTCTATTTCATACTCATTACAAAGTCTAACAACATTATTATGTATGTATTGGTACGCTAAACTCATATCCACTTCATTCTATAATACTTTATAAACTATTTATAAGATTATGTGCACCTACAAGCTTATATGATGAAATTTGTTAGATATTTCGATCAAATCTTGTATGTGTTAAGTATTTTCGATCTTATGTAGTACGTTTGTAGTTTTTAATACTGTTTTAAGAAGAGTTAGGTGTTTTTAGGTTTTAAAAACCTCAATTCAGAAACATTTTCATTGATTATTTTTACGATTTGTATTATATTACTTCCAGTTTACTGTAACATAATCAACTGTTATTCAATATCATAGGTACATTTATATCATACATTTTCGTCTACTGTGTTTAATTTATCATCACACATTCAATGACTCCATAATTATAAATAATGAACGATAGAATCCTATGATGGCAATTGATTGTATTTCGATTTCACGTAATACGACCGTTGTATTGTTGCTTCTCAATACTTTAGTTTTATTTAATGTGCAATGTTTTAAATGTTTTGATGTAATTATTATAAACTTACCCAAATTTACTTTCGATTGAATGTAATTTTCAATGCACATACTTACAATAATTAATTATGTTTACTTATTGAGTGAATACTACTGTTGTTGTTTACATGTCTCTCTTTACTCAAGCTTGTGTTTCTCAGACAAATTAATGTAATATTATTATGAGAAATAAATGTCTTAAATCAGAAATTAACAAACCTTTCGTAACATTTGACATTAAACTATTGCAAAGTATATAATATATTATCTTCATAAATCGTAACTTCTAATATAATTTAAACCGCTCATTCACGAAATTCTCGCATTGGCCTACTCTTAACAACATTAGTTACAAGAAAATTAGATTCAGGCCAATTTGTGATTCCGAAAATACTATCATTTTTTATTACGTGGCGGAAGTGAACGAATGGTTGGTCTTCCCTTTCCTCGTGATTCGTTCGTATTGGCAGTTATCCAATTTGGCAGGCAACTTCGATCGAACTCACTCACTGGGATGATATTTCGTTGCTTCTTGTGTATATGACGGGAATTTGTTGACTAGTTCAGGGTGATTTGTTTGTATATGTTTGAAATAGAAAATGGCGAAGGAGAATCTGAAGATGGAACATTTTTTGTAGTTCTTCTTATTTTGTTGTTCTTTTAAATGTAACGAATATCTAACTTATTATATTTAAGGGCCAATAATATAACGTAACTTAAGTAGGCGTGTAAACTTAATAGTAAACTCGTTAACATTGAACTTAACCTACTCAACTTCGTAACTTATAAGTTATAACATAAAACTAGAGCCTGCATTTAGAATTTTTAATGTCAGTCCACCGTAACACGAATACACAAACATAAGAAATAAGAACGCTTTAAGAATGAATTAAGTTTGTTTGAAATTCTTCAAACGCAACGCCCATCAGAATGAGTCCAGCGGCGTTTGTGAAGTGGTTACAAAAAAGCAAAGATTGGAACAAAATCTTGTATAATGTCAATTTATTACTACAATATTATTCAGGCCTGCCTAATTGGCGTCTATAAATTAAATCGCAAGTCGCGAATGTAAACAAAAATTCATATTTCCGTTCACATAACATCATAAAAAACTACCGAGCTTCTTAGCATGTTTTAAACCACGTTTTTATACGAAGTTTAGTGATATTTCGTGATTTAGTTACGATGATAGAGCCGGTCGCACCCGATCCTACTTTGATATTCTTGTGCAACAACTCGATCCCGGCCTATTAAAGATGCTAGCGTAATGCTAGATGAATATAGGCAAGTAATATACAGATAAATATTATTGGCCAATGTACAGAAAGTATAAAGTATTAGCATAAGAGGCAGTTTTATTTAGTCTAGATAGGTACTCAGCTTTGAACTGGTATTTATAAAAATGCGAATCATTTTAAATATAATTATGTACCTACTGGAAAGTATTTTTATTAATCAGTATTATTATTAAAAATTGAACACAATATTGATGCAATCTTCTACTTGATAAGAAAAAATGCTCCGAGTGCTTTTTTATATGTAAAGATAATTTACAGACTCTACCTTTCGTTGATTACCAAAATTTACAAAAAACAATTGAACGACCATATTGCGTTTCCAAATCATTTATCTTAGTTCTGACACTGAAACGAATTCATTGTTATATATGGTTTTGAAATCGATCCAGCGAACCAATTGCTATATTAATTTTTTTGTTGATTTCTATTCAATGCTTTTTAGTCAAAAAATATTTATAAAAAAAATCTAAGATCGCTTAATTTGTAGAAATCGATTCAACTACATATTTACGCCTGTCTAAAATATATTATTTAGTACCTATAATGGGTGGTATAAGTGCCTCGTTTAGATACAGCTGACAAGGCCTCTTGCCTTCTTAAATCCAGATTCAATGCTAATATATTCCTACCTGTACACAAAATCCTATCTAAGTTATTATTTAGTACCTATTTTGGCTATAAAATGTGACTGGTTTATATTAAAGCAAGAGTATAATCTCGGATTAAACATTATATACCTACCAGCCCACAAAATCCAATCTAAATTGTAACCAAAACAAACATTTAAAATCCGAATATTTTCGACACAAATTGCAATCAGACGAAATTGTAATTACAGCAGCGACACTAAAAATCATATTTATGTAGGTGGCCTGTAAGTGCGATTGGGTATCACAAATTAGGCGGGTCGATACCTGGGTCCGTGCATCGACTTACGTATAAACGACACATTAAACCGGGTTCTCACCGAAATGAGGAAAATGTCGTTCTCTCATGGACATGAGGGCAATCCTAATTTGTTCGGCGATCGATACCTAAGGGCTTGATTACACAGTCGGCAGCTTTGGGTAGCGCTGAGTTGATTAACAATTGTTTTGGACATGTTTGCATGATTACTTCCGAATTCCTTAGAAGATAAAGATAGTTTATCAACACGTTATTGGTTTGCGTGCATCTTAGGACTAAAAGAAGATCAGTGATAAGAAATAATGACTTTCTTTTTAGAAGACCAAATTATTATTGCACTTGTGTTGCGTGTTTTTAATTAACATTACACTCGTTTAATTTATTATATAGATATTACTTGCTGGTTCTGCTGGAACAATTGGAACCGAATAAGTAGCCTTGGCCGTTTACAAAATAATATTACTCAGGTAAATGAAATGTTTATAATGGAAATGTTTATATGTTTATAATGAAAAACAAAACCTATAAAGCCATCCGAGAACCGTGAATGTACGATCTCTATCAACCCTTCGAATTTCACATTCACAGTTATGTTAGAGGACAAATTATGGCAGGTTGCTGACCCTTCATTTTCGTGTAACATAGGAACCATACCCTATGCATCATGCCCTAAGCGATTCAGAGTCAGATAAGTTTTCCGTA
Organism: Allophyes oxyacanthae; assembly: GCA_932294325.1. Taxonomy (NCBI): domain Eukaryota; kingdom Metazoa; phylum Arthropoda; class Insecta; order Lepidoptera; family Noctuidae; genus Allophyes; species Allophyes oxyacanthae. The sequence goes on along the minus strand of OW028620.1, from coordinate 9,873,570 downwards.
AGTATTTTTCATTCATTCGTAAATTAACACGGAAATTTAAAAGGAAATGCATAGAAGATTTCGCTGCAAACATTAACAGAATTAAGGGACGAATCACATTTATTTTCTCAACAGAAATGAACAGAAGTTCTAAGTGTGATTGAGCCCCAACAATTACAGTAAAACTCTTAATTAGCTGTAGTAGAACCATGAATTGAAATTGGATGAATTGAGTTGTCTCTATGCAAATTGATTAGAAAATTACATTTGATCCGCGTAGTGCGTACAACCTTAATTACTTTACTAATTAAATCACTACTATGTTGACATACAAATACGTTAATTGGTTTTTACTTTAGAAAGAAATCTATACAATAAATGAACGTACCTACTAATATTTGTTAAAATATATAAGTATTAAATTTATATTTGCTACAAACGGCAATCAGCCGGCCTCTAAATTACTCTTTTTGTAATATAATTTATAACTTAAATTATATAGTTAGACAAGTACCTAATAAATTCTCGAATTTATTGGTATATAATTATACCGATTATTATGTAAACGGGGTGTTTAGCTGTCGTTTGTAAAGTTATTCAAAAACCTACAATGAGAACCAAGTAAATCAATAAACATAAATTAGAACGTGGGTTTTATATAAATCTTTTAAATATAAATTTATACATAATATGTATATACGAAGCAGAATGAAAATGGAAAAGGTATTTATTTTTGACTTTTGTGTATCATGTAGATACCTAAAACGAGAACGAGAAAACGAGATCATGAACAATCGAAGCCCCGCCAACTCACTACCATAAGAATGTATCTAGAAATCGACAACAAACGCGTATGTCAGTGAAATGTGTAATTTATGCGACAGTCGATTGTGCCCCGGTTCCGATCGAACCTTGAAACTCAGCTACAAACAAATATATACGACAACACGAACGAATAATAGCATCAAGTCTCACTAGATCCCTAAAATGTCTTCCTCAACATAATTTTCGTGTTAACATTCCGCAAATCCTTATTTATTCGATTATTATTCGACGTAGCAAAAGAATACCGGAATATTGCTATATAAATTATCGGATATTTGTTCCATTTGTTCTTAGAAATAATTTTTTATCGAAATATTGTTATAGTTACCTACCTCGAAATCCGATGGTCCGTCACGCCTGGCAATCGTGACTATGAATTGAAATTCACTTATATTTACGACTGGCTGTATCTGGTTTACTTATCTTCCACGATACGTCTCAGAGACACATTTGGTTATTTTGAAACTTTTTGCTATCACGTTGTTACGCTTTTTTGCTCTGTAACACACCAGTAATGTTCTGAGAATGACTGTCAATATTCTTTAACATGCAACTACGAAAAAAATTGACATTCATCTGAACAAAAGTTGCGTAACAAACCATTGTTTTTACAATCAAAAAACACCTTACCCCGTCCTTTGGACCGTCATTGTTGTATTTTTATAAAGAAACTGAAAGTGTATTGTTAATATTGTACAGTTTTTGTTGGTATTTTAGTGGGTTCCATAAAAATTTGGAGCATAAAGAAAAAAGTCGAACCCTTCCGCGTTGCAACTATTGTGCAATGCCAAGGTATGGATCAGTTTAAAATTACAGGTGATGTAGTGAAGGTGGTCGTTTCTTATTGTGATAATGTGCGTCTTTGTCTTCGAAAGTTGTTTTAATTGCTTTCTTTTATACGATCATTGATTTATTGCTGCGGTCAGTGAGAGTGGTACAATAAAAGGTGAGGCTGAACCTTCAAATTTTAATTTCTTTTTATCGATTCTCTTTGGTGCTGTCCGTTAACAGTCTACGGAGAGATTTCGTCGAAAAGTGTTAATAAAGGTGAATGCGCACCTACACGCTCCGAAAACGCCACACGCGCCCCATGATTTGAATTTGCTGATGGTATCATGCACATTATCTGCATCGAACGCGGCGTACGCACCAAAATTGATTACGTCATTCGCAAATGCGGGTGTAATCGTTATACCTACCGCATTTTACTGAAATGCGGAGCATATGGCGCGGTTAGGTGCGCGAAGTTGCATATAAGTAATTTCATACAAAGAATACTAAAATTCGATTACTGCAGTGCGTGCGGCTTCTTCGGTGCCTCTACATGCGCGTTCACCTTTAAATGTGTAAGAAATGCTTGTAGCCAATAATAAGATGCAATACCTACTTATAATGAATGACTACTTGCCAGGAGGTTCAAAGAAACAATGGCATGCTTATTATCGTAACAACAATTGTCAAAGCAATCGCAATTTTATTGTCATTTTGCAGATGTGCTCTAGTTAACCGTCATTGTCTGAAGTCAACACAGATTGTTCTGGTCGTTTTTGAAATAGGTCATTCCGTTGGCATTGTGTAGGTACATGATGAGTACAATCACAGTACAATACAGTCCTGAAAAATAAAGCTCAGAGTGCTGAAGTGGATTTTCATAATCGAATCGGGAATATCTGATATTTTCTCATGTTGTGAAGGTTCATAAAATTTGGAATAGGAGCTCAGCATCGCCGAAAATCTCGATAAAAATACATGCCAATAACACAAAACAGTTCGATTGTGCGAAAAACTGAACAAGCGATAAGTCGCGAACGTGCCCCGCTAGCGCCTTCAAAGACAATCGCCGTAACGACCCGTAATTTTATATCGACGTGCACAATTTACTGGCATTATGCCCCAATGTTTGTGCCATACAAAGGCACACACATTTGCCTCGTATTTGCCCTGTCTCACAATATTTGTGGAACGTGCTAAACGTTGTGTCAAACAACACATATCTAGGCGTGACACGTAGCAACAAACATTTTCAGTTATTACACATGTTCTACTGTTATTATCTCGTTGGCTTTTTCTTTTTGGTGCAATAAAGCGTTGATTACACCAAGACGGCGGCAATTGGTCACGAAATAGGACTGTGGGGGTGCCGATAAGGCAATTGACGCAGTTACTTACTTGCGGGCAAATACTACGCGTGTTAGGAACGTTTTAATGATAGCCAAGTTTATTACGCGGCGCTATAAACACAAAGATATCATACTGTATTCAAAATACCACTAAATCGATCCGAGTTAATTTTATTTTATGGTAAAATAATGAGAAGTCGTAAAATGGAAATGGAAGGTACTGCCTACATCAACAGATAGGCGAGCGTTCAAGATTTCCTGTATTTGGAAATAACATCTTACGTTTTAACGAAAACTTTCTAAGTTAAAATAAAACATTTACCAAAATTATGAAACGCATTCCATTATTAACGTGCGCCTCTTTTATTTTTTTGCAAATGTTCAAAGTCAGGTTGTTCGAAAGAGTTTTATTACGAAAAAGCTTTACATTATGAAATTAGTTTAATCCTCATTCGGTGAAATGGCCGCATTACCAAAACAGTTGAAGCAGAAAAGAAGTTTCGCAAGAGGGAACTTCGACGCTGGTCCGTTAGTTAATGCAAGGAGAGATGCAAATGGACTCTCTCAAAATTGGACGGGGGTTCAAAGTTTTACCTACCGAATTCACTGATCTGCGTTCCGAGACACAAAATGATACAGACCGCAAAACAATCATTCAATTGTGGATCTTTTTGCTACTGAATTCCATCGTATTTTTCCTTGGCATAGCATGGAAGTTGAGTCATTTTTTCGCAGTAAAATCCTTGTAAAATATGACGGTATTCGCGGGTTCGACATGCACGGCAGCGTTCGAATATTTGCGATCCAACCACCGATCTTAGGTAGGATTTGTGATAATATGCGAATTGGATATGAAGTCGAGATTACGTATTCCCGTTTTCCGGGAACGGTTTCGACGTTAAGTATTGAAGTTTTGATAACGCTGTTAAGTCCCCGAACGTGACTAATCCCGATATGAGACGAACTTTATAAACAATCTAATTTCACAGAGCAAGGCAGCTGCCCAGTAAAGTTGATGTCTTTTCAAACAAAATTTGATCATCACATCATAGCTTTTAAGAGCTGGATTTGTTTTACAGAAAATGTCAAACATTTTAAAATACGAGACTAATATAATTATTAAAAAAGTTATCTAGCTAAAGCGCGTCGTAATAAAATGATATGTAGTAAACTATGTATTTAAACTGCAAACTGATGTTGAATTTTTTTTAAGTCGCTTTTTTTGCTGGTCGGAAATTATTACTCTTTGGATCATAATAAACTTATGCAGTAAAACTAGGTCTAAACTGTAAACCTTAGAATTATAATACTAAAACAAGGCAATAGTGAACAAGACTCGCATGTAAGCGGTCCGCTTTCAAGCCTCTCAACCATAAAATGTATGATAGATGTTGACATCGACAAGCCCTCGCGTGTTGCCAGTACCGTTCCGTCCCCACTCCCAAGGGCTGAGCCGGGCTGCCAGACGACCATTAAAGCGAGACCCTCCACCCCTCGCGCAATCCATTGACCTACAGATCCCGAAAAGGCGAAAAGGGCAGCTCACGAGCTCTCTGTAATTTGGATGATTGTATCAGACTGTCGAATTGGGGTTCGGTGCACTCCGCACCATATTTAAAAATCGAATGCCGATGGAATGATTTGAAAATGGCCGACGGTTTTTGAACCTTTTTTTTTAAGATTTTGAATTTAAGCTGTGATTTCACGGCCCCACATCATATCATGTTTCAATTTAGTTTTAATTTCTTTAAATAGGGGATTGGAAATGAAGAGTAGAATTTAAGAGCCATTACGAATCTCTTTTAAATCCTACTCTCCATATTCTAATAACTTTATATCCTTTGTAAATAAGTTGAACTTATTAGGTAAGAAATCGAAACGCATCAGATTATCTTGCATTTAAATGCATTGCGAAATCGAAATTCTGTTAAAAGCCTCTCAGCGTGAAACGAAAATGATACGATACGCATCTCACAAGCTTGTTTCAGGGCCACCTGCTTGACACATGGACATACGAACGTTTACTTTATGTAAGGTTTAGCCTCTGTATCGCGAATAAATTCACAGTTTTTATATTACGTATCGAATTAACGCATGCCCATACGTATCGTAAACATACGAAAGCAACGACATCGTGTTATTTCCTCGGATAAATAAGGTATACATGTTACAAACGATTTTAATTAAAATATATGATCGTGTGAATGTCCCTTGTTATGGTAGCTGAGCAAAATATATTTTCTCGTAAATAATGTAGAAATATTTAAGATAATAATGCCTGATACGTTGCAGTTTACCTGTATGCTTATTTATTTATATTAAATTATGATTTTCATGCGATACATAAAGTGTTGAAATGAAATATTTTAACAAGAAAGGATCAAATAAATCCCCTGTAACGTACTAAGTACCTAATAAACGACTTCCAAGTACCTACTGAGTACACAACAAATAAATTTTGCAAACAATAAATACGAGAAAAGCAACAAAATAAAAGTAGGTACGTATGATTCAGAAAGCAAAGGTTTGAAAAAGGATGGCAGGAAATGATTCAGCTAAAATATGTAGGTAGTCATGTTAGGTGTTTTCTCCCCCCGGGTGGGGATCGTAGACCCAACTTATAATGGGGACAAGAGACCGGATAACGTAGAAAAGCATGCGAATCGATTTTCTGTGCACACTGGCTGGTGTTACATGACAAGTTACGTTGTATATGTCGTATATTACGAGAATTGAATAAGGTAAACGAGAAATACGAGACGCCGACAGCCCTTTTAATTATTCGTGATTATCCTTTGAATATTCAGTATCTACTTCTAAAGATGGGGCGTGAAAATTACTGATATATTACTTGGTAGGTATATCTAAATATTAATACGTGAAGAGAAAACTTTGTACCCCTTTTTATGCATATTGCGCGCACGGAGGAATGTGATATTTGGCATAATTAAGGTTTATATAGAGAAGTAGTGCAGAATGCTAAAATTATGGTCGAATTTCGACCACCGGGCGACCACTAGTTTTGATAATTCCTCCAACTATGATGTAACCCCTTTGTACATTGAATACACTGTTTTGTTTTGTTTTTCTCATGGTGTGCAATAAAACATATTTCTATTTTATTCTTTCTATTCATGTTTAACATGTACCTAAGTAAATAGGATTAATATTAACTTATAGTCACTAGTCATTACCGACCGATCAAGAGATTTTGGGCTAGTTATCGCTGCCGATAAATTCAAAAAAGTTTGTACATATTAAGCGACAAAATATACATACAAGATTCATATCTACATCAAATAAGTGATTATCTAAAAGTAAAATAGTATCTACATACCACTTTAAGTTATCAAAAGCGTCGAGTATCCCATTTTCTCCTTAAAATATGAATTTAATCTTTTAATTTAGAAAGCTTTCGACGCGGATGTTTTCCCAGTCATTTTTAGATACAAATACCAAAATTCATTAACTGGAGATTGATTTAATCTTGTCCGACAGCCGAGTGGAGTCTCAAGAGGCCCAAATTAATTTTAAGAACAGAACAACATTCTACCATACACCATGAAATAAGTTTCGTTCCTGAAAATGATACTCAAGGGAAAATATGCTTTAGTATTTGGGGATAAGAGATGGGAGAGTGTTTTTGGAGGTTTAGTTGTAAGTTTGTGGAGGTGCCAAGATCGAGTATTCAACGGTGGGCAGGCAACAGATGCCCCGAACGGGTCTGTGGACGTTATCAAAGCGTTACGATGCTGAAATAATTGTTGAATAATTATTTTGTTAATACACCGGGTAATTGACGCTGGGATACGTTAACAGCGTTTTGGGACTCCAATTTAATTTGTTCGGTAGCTAATTGTGTAATTAACTCGATCTGTTAATACTACATCTGTAAATAATGGATTTAATAGATTCAACAATAATGCTACTTAGATATTATTACGTCCCATTTTCTAATTAATTTTGCAAAACAAATCCATTTTTACCAGACTGCTTGATAAACATACCTATTATAAAATGAGGACTTTTTAGAACTAAGTAGATCATACATTAAATTTACCTCTACATACAACAAAAATACTACCTACTTACTTTAAAAACTAGGTAGTTGTAAAACGGAAAAGAACGGAGCCCAAAATGCTTAACAACAGTCGTGACAAGTAACAGACATTCCAACAAAAGGTTATCTCTCTAAAGTGTTGGTCCCTCAAATGCTAAGCGAGTAGTTTAGAACATTTCCTCTAAAGTTCAACGTTTGGCCGACGTTTTCCGTACTTTAGTTAGGTACGGAACATCGCGGGCCCCTTCCCTGTTGAAATAAAGCCGTTTTATACGGAATGGTTGACAGCAGGATGTAAAGTTATAAGCTCTAGCTTTTACGAAGGTTTAAAATATTAAACAATGTCTGTGTCAAACTAAATTCAACAATGAGGTTATTTTTGAGATTTATCGCCACCCAAAATCTTGAGCATTATCATATTAGATAAATATGATAATGATAAAGTATTAAAAAAAAAGTAAAATCCGACTTCAAAAAACTGAAAAGTATAAAATAGTTTTCTAAAAAAACATAACAGTTTCTGAAGTCGGTACCACTGCCAAGCTAGGTGCATTGAAGAATTAAAGGCCCCGACTTCAGAAGCTATTAAGTTTTTTAAGGAAATTATTTTATACGTTTTAGTATTTTGAAGTCGTTTTTTACTTTTTTTAAAGTTTATTTTATTTTTCTATTTTGAGTGGCATAAACAATACAGAAACAAGTGATTACAGCAATCGCGAGGGATATGCTGTTATTCATTCAAGAGTTCCATTGTCTATCTCCGAAGGTCTTCAGATCTTCAGCAAATTTAAATCAGACCACCTCGAGAGAATGCCCTTTCAAACAAAAAAAGGAATTTTCAAAATCGGTTTGCAATTGGCGGAGTAATGGCGTAACAAAATTACAAAAAAAAATATAACAAAAAACACAAAAAAACGCACAGTCGAATTGAGAACTTCGTCCTTTTTTGAAGTCGGTTAAAAAGTACTGATTAATAACTGAAAGATATTACTTAACAGTATAAATTATTTAATAAACCAGTTCGCAGAGGTATTTGCGGAAAAAAGAATACAATGAAGTGTCAAAATTAGTGAGGTGACGCGACTTACCATGGTGACAGGTAGGTTACTAGAGCCGCGCCACTGCACTCTATTACCAGGGTTGCTAATGCCAATTAATCAATTACCCAAATAATCTAAGTCAAATTCCCCAAATTAGAGGAGAAAAATCTGCTGATTTATGAGGCGGAATTTGTGGGGCAAATTCCCCTCAATATTATTTTAAGAAATGAAACAAGTTTCAACTATTTAAATATTATTTATTTTTTAACTTTCATAGGGACACTTTTTTACCATATGTTTGTTGCAAGCATTTTGCTCGATAGGTTAAAGGGAATCCCCTGATCATAGAAAACTGACAAGCTAGGGATGTGCCATACATTACATTTTCAAAAAATGTCGATGTACCTACCTAGTTTATCGTCCATATCTTCAAATATTATAATTACTAATTAGCCATGAAACTATGATATTATTTAACGGGGAGGTGTCAAAGTCCCCGCATTTTCCCCGCATAATGCCAATCCCCATTATATCCCCCATCAACTTGCGATTCCCCACAGTTTGGGGAATTCCCCACAAATTGGCAACGCTGTCTATTACGGTTGAAGGTTTATTTCCGTCTAACACTAATACCTGTATTTCAAGATATTTTTATTTACATAAGAAAACCATAGATATTAGATGAAGCAATAATAAGTGTCAGTCACACGTAATATTTATGTGAGACCACCATCATATCTATTCTTGTCTGTTTCGAATTCCAAAACTATTTTTGGAACTAGTTATAACAGGCAGACCTATCGATATGGTAATGATATAAATCCGATATTCATATAAAGAATTCACCCATTCATATGCTCTACCTTCTTACAAAATATTGTATGACTTACGTATTGATTATGATTAATAGGTTAACTGATACCAAAATTTGAAGGTATAAGAACTTCAGTTTTTAGATCGTACAAATCAACTACGGGGCTCTCAGTTTTAGACAACATTATTTTTCGATTTGCTGTCAAAGTTTTTCGCAACCCTCTCGTCACTTGTGCCGCGTAAAATAACTGGAAAGCCACTCAGACTTGTTTAGCGGTTCCGCCGTCTAAGGGTTGAACTACGTAAAGGTTCTGATGCTGACGCAGCCGACCGTGCCGTCTGGACGCACTTAATACCCGCCACATTCTGTGTGGATGGGGCTTTACGTCCGGGCCGAGGGGTATAAATATATACTTTATAAATTCAGTTGTTTAAGTTCCAGACAAATAGTTTTTGGGTGCATTGCAAACATTTTCTGAATTTCCTTGTTTAATTTTGTTTTCATTTTTGTCTGAGTTGGTACATCTTTATTAAGGATGTACCTACTCTTATGAATCATGATACTTTTTGAATTGTATTTTCGCTTTTCGCAAAAGACGCCAAAATTTTCTTGGAAAATTGCTTATAACTTTCCGATTTAAATGTTACACGGCATAGAAAATAAATTCAAAATGTCTTAGCGTCATATATGTCTTCTTTTTACAAATCTTCATTGGGATTTTAGAATTCCCACAGCTTTTTTTGGGGAAATATGTAATATCTTTTAAAATTCTAATTTTAAACTATTTTAATGAAGCGTCCTACGATTAACTCGAATATATTAGCCACTATTTCTGACTTACGAGGCTTTGGAATTAAAACGTCAATAACATGGAACTATCTATAAATATATATAAATGTGGGTACGTAACTATAGACAGGTTATCTCACCCACTCCCGTATAAAAAACTCATTCGTTTCTCGATTCTATGGAGGCTCTTTTAATCTTATACGCTTATAATATACGCAATTATCTTTACAATAATTTATGGGCTAATCGTTACGGATCATTTTTGTAGTAAAAAAATCGTTGTATCGATTTTAGCGTTGCCTCGATAGAGATTAATACATTAAGCTTGATGTTTTAATTCAAGTTTTTTTTAATAAATTGCCTTTCTGATATGTTTATTAGGTCGCCCTTAGCTGGCTGTATCAGCACCTGCTATGAAAACAATGAGCAATTATTACGAACATGTATTCGAAACCGTTTTTTTTATTAGTTGAAGTGGTTCTGAATTTGAATTAAAAAAATTGTAGTTTACGTTCGATAAATGTTTACCAAAATTTGTGGTGAACTATTGTGCCTACGTAGAATAGAATAGATGTTTATTTGTCTTTTAAATTACATAGTACGTAGCAAGGAAATACATCCAACAATCAGGTAAAAGACAAAATGGTCTTGGAGTAAGCATAATAGCTGGCAGCGCGAGGTACCTATGCTCAACTGCTGATATTCCGCCCAAGCCAGTCATGCGTAGAATAGAACAGAATTTTTATAGTATTAGATAGGTGGATCCCTGCTAGGTGGTTTAATAATTAATCTAAACAAAAACATCTAAAAATAAAAATGCCTTAAATTTTATTAAGGTCAGAAACCAATGATTGCTTAATTAACAAACATTTGTGACAATGTAATTTCAATGTACGTAGCTATCATAGGGGTTAAAATAACGTACTGCATTATCGAACTTCGTCATAAACTCTAAATATCTCTTTACTTATTCGAAGGATATTTATATACCAATCGTAAAATATAAATAATTTGGCTATACATATAGCTGAAAATTATTTATGGAAGGTTAACCACCCACTCAGCGGGTGCCAGAGGAGTGGGAATTTACACAAAATATTTTATTCGTGTACATACTTACATACATAAATTAAAGGCTTGATCGTATCCACGTAATTCGAGAAACAAGTAATGACCGAGCAAAAATGTTGTATGCAAATATTGTTACATTTAAATTAGACATAATGGATAATGTTCCTTCTGTGTTAAGTTTTAATTTCCTGGTATTTCGTTACATTGACTTGTGAACAAGTCGTTAAAAGTACAGTACCTACATAGCTACCTAGAAGGCTTCAAGGTATCCTGAGATGGTTCGCAGAAAAATTCGGTAGGGATGTACGAAATTGCATATAAATCGCTCAAGTTTGCAATGTGCACATGCGCGTAGCGATCTAAATCTCATGACGAGTGTTGAAAGAAGTATGGCGCATTCAAAGGGTACCTTACCCTAGCTACCTTTATGAAAACTATGTTTTATATCTATGTGAAAAGAATCAAGTAATGAAACTTAGTTGTTTATTATTTAAATACAGAACATTTTTTAATTTATCGCGGCCGTCATTTGTTGAGTTGTGAATTATACAGAGACTGTTTTAATTGCAATATAGGTGTGAATCTATATAGCTATAGTATTCGCGTAAATATCTATCAATATTTAGACGAGTCATTTGAGATTAGTAGATATCTTCATTTCAATAAAGGTACTTGAAGTGTCTGCAGATACATAGGTAGGTATATGTAGAAAGGGCGGAGCATCATTTAAGGTAATCAATAATGTAATTTATGCCCTATCAGCGCTGATTACATTCGTGATTAAAACATTCTCAAATTAGTTAAATATTTATGCAAATTTTAATTAAAACATCATCGATTTACATTTTGATTGTTCGACATCCCGCCGAGCTTAATAATATTACTGTATTACTTTATAGGTAGGTAGTACATGTAAGAATAATTATTTCTTTTTGTACAAGTACCTAATATTAAATAAGTAAGGATAGCAAATTGTTTTGCATACTCATATAAACTCGCTAATTAAGAATCTTTATTATAATGGTGTACTGAGTGCTAGACAGATCTGCAGATAAAATTGAGCATAAAAAAGAATTTAATATCTATAATAATAATTTACTTGTATAATAAGTTCATTTCGGATTAAATTAATCGAAGAAGCTTTCGTATCTTTCTACTCATCTCAGATCTTTGCAAAAATTCTAGCTCAAAATACCAACGTTTATGTACATGTTGTGTGTACATAACGAATAAGGAGAATCAGAAAAATAAATCCTTGCTCAGATTTTGTTTACATAATTTTCAAATAAGTGTCCATATCGGCACCATTTTCTTTCTCAACTGGATTACCGATTCTTATTATAAATATCCATCCAATCATTTTTCCCATCGCGATATATCACGACATTTCGTATATTGTCGGCGGCAGCGGCGCCACAAATGATATGATTTGAATGTATGGGGCGGCTCCGTTCCCGGCTCATCATACATTTGCATCCCATTTACCCCGCCACTGTTGCCTTCAATTTACTTAATTCCCAAGAACAAAGACCAAAATAAATTAAACAAACTAAAGACAAACAGATCACGTCCCTCACTAAATGCTTTTCAAAAACAGTAACGTAAATCGAACGGCGAACGTCCCCGACGCCATCAAAGTGTCGTCTCGTTTGGAGCACTCGTTCCTAGAATCGATATCATTTTCGAATATCGAATCGAGATTTAGTAAATTTGGAAATTCGCATGCAGATCTTTAGCTTGGTGCAGCGTAGGACCTGTGGTAATCAAGAAATACTGTGTACCCTTGGGTAAGGGAGGTACCCCACTTCGCCCCTCGTCGAGGGAGAAGGGGAAGTCAGCGCAATGTTTGTTTGTTTCAGAATGCCTCGGGAAGCGAAACTTGTGTGAGAAGGTTAATTTGGTGGGTAGATAAGTCGGTAGGTAGGTATTGTTTTTATGTAGCTTAGTTAAGGAACTTTGTCCCCTTCCTTAGTTATGTTTTCGTTCATTTTTTATATCGCGTTTTGCGTGAACTTTAACATTATGTACTCACTTTTTAGCGTTGTTTCCGCGTTTTTATTTACAGATTCTTGTAAACAAAACGAACAAAGCTTTGGCTCGTATTTTAGGGTTAGGTAGTATATTTTCAAACAAATTATATTTTTATAACACCTTGCAACTCAACTACAACTCTACCTAAAATACATACCTAAGTAAACTGTCGTAACTACATATTGCGTCAGAACATGAAACTTTGTTCTTTGGATAGGTAGACAGATACCTACTTTGCTGCCCATTTTTTCACGCCCTATTATTATCACATAAGAATGATAACACAATTGCTATAGAATTTCTTCAAAGCATAAGAGATAACTCAGATAAAGTACTACATACAGACAAAAATGTGTAATTATAGATAAGTTTTCCTCGTTAACTCGTCAGAATTGCTTTCAAACAGCCAAACTTCGACGCTTTTAAGTTTCCAAAAGATAATGTGTCAGTAAAGTTTAAGTTGGAAAAAGTTTAACTTATAAGTTAAAACGAACGGTTAATGCGTGTCGGGGCTCCATTAGTTTGTATCAATGGTAGCTTTTTATTTTATCGGATACTCGTACACTGCATTTGGAGTTGCCTGCTTTTTCACACGCAACTTGTATATCGACTTATGAAAATATACAAGGTCCAATCTTTCTAGTCGAGATCCCTTTATGGGTTATTGAACTTTTTTGTACTCTTCATTATGAACAACCCTGAAATCGCGAAAATAACTATTGTTCCATACAGTCGAGTAAAATTTGTATAGAACATTTCTTTTTTTTGCGATTTTATTCTTGGTTCCGTAGAAAAAGTTGTTCATAATGATGAGATCGAAACTAGAAAGGTCCTTATATTATTTTAATTCTTTATATAAACTTGAAAAAATATTCCCACGCTTCAATCAGCATAAATGTAGAACTTGGTTTCATGAAAATCTGTGATAAAATTACTCCCCAGTTAACCCACGGCTGTCTTTAGATAGCGTTCAGTTTGTTATAGGTACCTTATTCAAACTTAAACACATCTGTCCATAAGCTTTTGAACTATCCTTGACAAGACGTACCTACAAACAGTAGAATATTATTTGTCGAGGCGTGGATAACAGTGTGATAAAAGGTTGAACTGTGGAGCGCTGGCGCCGGTTCACTATCTAATTGAAATATGTATTTGAAACTGTTCTCGTCAGCCGTTGAATGTTAAGTTTATTTTGTAACACGTAAATAGGTTGTGCGTAGGTAGGGCCTACGTAGAGTGGTATATAGAGCATCGGTCTTGCTCTGAAGAGGCGTAGATATAAAATTTGTGAATGAAATTCGTGTAGGTACTACATGACTGGTGTATATTATAGTTAGATTGTTAGTAATATTAGCAAATTTTTCGTTTGTTTAACTAGTATTAAATAACCCCCTTACTAATAAACCCTGTATAAAGTTATAACAAGTTCATCCGTGGTTTTTTTTTTTTTTTGTATTTATTACATTATAGCATCTTACAGAATACTCCTAGGCGATGTTATATGCACAATATATTTAACTAAATCATAAAATATCACATACCTACAACAATAATAAGAAAAATAAAAATAATCAGGTTTTTATCTCTCTTTCAATGTATATAAGTGCCGCTAAAAAAAAAATATGTATGGTTAATAACGTTATATATGACATAAATATATACAGCGTTTATTAGTAATGGATTTAGTGTGTAGGTATATAAGTTTTAGTGCTACGAAAATCGTAGCACTTTGTAGATATTATTTTATAGGTACCTAATTATATGTTTATTAGTGAACTCTGTTAGTTCCTGAAGCTAATTTGCATAATCTTAGGCTTTAGTAAAAGCAATTGGAGTTTTTATAGTAGATAATAATTTTGGTAATAGCTATATTTAGAGTCATTTATCATCATGTTTCTAACCATTGCCGAGTAAAGGCCTCCTCCTTTTTAAGCCCCGATAAACAAGAGGGGTGTTATAAGTTTGTAGTGTGTATCTGTGTATCTGTCTGTGGCATTGTAACTCCAAAACGGATGGATCGATTTCAATACATCAGATATCATCTTAGCTATGTTTTATAAAAATCTGTTTAGCCGTTCAAAAGTTACAGCTCTTTTTCTAGTTGAAGTCGGGGCTTTTTGAAGGTTAGGTTATTATAACATGTTTCCCTGGTCTGTGCTTATCGCGTCCAGATCTTTCCCACGACTCTTTGCAGGTCATCTGTCCATCTTCTAACACTTCTTCTCCCGTCTATCGTCTGTTTAGAGTGCCACATTAAAATTAAGTTTTTTATTGACAAAGACAGAAAGGAAAGAGATACCAGAATTCGTATATTGAATAAAATTAAATAAGAATACCTATACAATTAGGTATATAAGTAAATTACATACTTACATGGAATAAATTAATATTTTACCTCACTAATTTACACGAAATAACATCCGTTTGAAACCAGTTGAATTATTTCCAATCTCATTTACCCACATAAATAAAAATGTCTTGATTTTGAC
Organism: Allophyes oxyacanthae; assembly: GCA_932294325.1. NCBI lineage: Eukaryota > Metazoa > Arthropoda > Insecta > Lepidoptera > Noctuidae > Allophyes > Allophyes oxyacanthae. Next base: position 9,858,352 of record OW028620.1, on the reverse strand, counting down.
AGATACATAACAGATAATATATACATGACTAAATTATTGTCGTGTTATAGACCTATATAATATGTGCACGCGCCCCTAAGTGCTATTAACATAACTACTGATTGTAGATAACCTGCGCTTAGCGACAAATTTAATTTTACACTTAAATAATACAATTTTGAGAGCTTTCTATTTCTGTTTAACTGGTTCGGTATTCTTAGCGGCCGCAAAACTATTTTTGTTTTACTATGTACTATGTTCTAAAGTATAGAGTAGGTATTGACACGTTCAATCAACGCTACGTCGGGGTGTAAGTGAAGTGGTTTTTTCCACGTGAATGACCGTTTATAATGCGTGTATGTTATGGTAAGATTTTTATGAATATGTAAGTAATTACGTTTTATGTAGGATAGAAACAGCCGGCGGCCGCATTTGGTACATAGAACAGATGTTATATACAGAAAAATGTTTCTTAAATTCGTTTAAGTACCTAACTTTGAATGTTTTCTAATGCCAAAGCTTACACAGAAATCTTACTAATTACTTTGCTAGCCCCATTTCTCATTACATCTAAATGCCTACCGCGCGATAATTCAAGCCTAATGGCCCGAAATGATTTTGTTACAAGGGAAGCTTTCTTCGCGAAGCAAAAGCGAAATCAACGCCCTCTGCACATTTCCTTTATCAAGCTCTAAATTATTTTCCAGGAGGTGCACAAAACATTATCGACCACACAAGGGGCCATGTTTACCAACAAATAAGGGGTTAGTTAGTGCGCATGCGCGGGCCGACGGCGGCTGTGTGCGTCGCTATAAATATGGCGACGAGACGCCCGCCCTTCCTCCGTTATGCAACACTGTTTGATGTAGAAACATCCCAATAAATCTGCCCGATCATTAGGAAAAGTTTTTAATAAAAATAACATCCATTAATAAAATTTATAGAGCCGACGCTAGAGCGGCCATTTTGAAAATAGACCACCGCCTATAAGCAATCTAACTGGAACGATTTTTTCTTTGATATACGTTTGTAGACTTATAAACATCTAGGAAACATTAATAAGATTATAAGAACATTCTAATTAGTAAGTATTCTGGTAGAATCTAGATGATGTTAGTTCTGAGATGGAAATTATAAGAAGACTGTACCTAAATATATTCGTTTAGCTTGTGGAAAAATGTAAACTGGATATTTCCGTTTTTTATCTTTATCCAAATTACTTGAAGTTTAAAGTGTCCTGCCATTTATTTTAAATCTGCTATACTAATAAATAACATGCACTGAGATAAGCTCGGTCCCGATACCATGTATGAAAATAATATGTATTCAAATTTATTCAGACCGAATTCTTGTTGGAGTGCTCATTTATATAGGTATGCAATTTGCATTTTTTAGGCGAAAAAAATGATAAATATTAGTAGTTTTTGTCTGGAAAAATTAAAATAAACCGAATATGTAAGGGCGGGTAATAGTTGGCAGGAAGGCAAGGAAGGAAGCCATTATGCGGATCCCAACGCCATCTATCCAAAATCCTCGGAGGCTTTTCCAAACTACACCGAATGCTACGGGACGTTGTTGAATATTTTCGTAGCGCTGTTTTTCTTGGCGTATTATTTTGTTCTACACACGTCATTTTTACTTCAGAGTTTTTTTTTTTAATATTTATTTATGAAACGCGATGTTTTATCTAGTGGGTCCGTTGTCTGATGTTTTTGTTATTAGATTTCAGTTGAGAGATTTAGTACTTTCAGAAAACTTCATTCTGCGATAATGTTAATAAAATATGACAATGACAATATTGTGGTAGATGCCAATTTATATGCCAATAAAGCCCAGGAACAAAAAACAGTTACGAAAAAAAAAAAAAAACTTTTTATTGACCTTTAAATTATATTATTTTCTACATTCTACTGAAATATTGAACATACTTCGAGAATGCTTGTTTGTTTGTACGAGGAAATCTTTATTTTAAGCCAACAAAAGTCATCGGTTAATTGACATAGGTACCTTACTTACCTATAATATCGTAAAAATAAAGTAAGGTTCTTGTACATTACCGAATTGAAGAAATGTATTTATTTTAAATTTGAGGAGTTTCAATATTTTATGGACAAGGTACATAAGAGAGCTCAAAAAATAAATAGAATTTTCCGAAATCAAAGCAACGTCCCGCAGCATTTAATCGAAACCAGTTTCCCCGGTAAAGCCTTTCGAAGGACGCACAAGCCTACTTTCTATCTATCTCTTTTTCCCAATATCCGATCACTTTACGTGGGAGCGAGATAGCAATCATTACGTAAACTGCTTGTGTGGCCTTTAACTTCCTACAGATTAATGACTTTTTATATTATTATATAGATACCTACTGAATATGTATAGACAGAGGTTCTTAATTAGGTAATTAACTCTTTGATAGCGGGCTGCCCTATCTGTCATATGTATCATACATAATAGGTAGTGTGCATGTGAAATAACCTGACATATGGAAAATTTATTAGTTTTATTAGTTTTTATCGCGGCTCCACTGGCGTGGAATTAAATTGGTGTTCAGTTCCGTGATATCATTAGTCTTGTGTTACCGAAAATTATGACACACTTTGATGTTATTGTAAGATAAAATTTATAACTATCTGCGTAATAATTCGTAGATATATAAAGGAAAGAAATTATTTAACGAATGTAATATGATAATTACGTAACGTTAGAGTGAAAGTTCGTTAATTTGAGTCTAACGTCTATCTTTAACACATTGCATTGTTATGATAAATTATTTTAATAATAAAAGCTCTAACGAATATTTTAACTTTCAAATTATAGTTCGTATTGTGCTACGCTTTTGGAAGATTTTTTCCCAGTTTGTCTCGTCTAAGAATTGAGGCTCCACTCTATCATTTCCCACGGGTGACCTAAGAGGCGAATAGGTTATCGTCTAGGGGATAGGCAGCATTCTCAGGATTGCTCTTTGTTAAGCTTTCTAAAGAAAGCAAATTATGATTCAGCGTTGGATTTAGGCGGGCCTTTTTCTAGACTGCCCGGAGGCTAATCGGTTCGGCTTATTAGCTAGTTTTTTTCTCAATAAGTAGATATCATTTTAATATTTAAGACTAGAAATAAATTAAGAAAAGTAAGGAGAGACCCTAGATAATTGGATAAGGTTAAGAAAAGAAGAATAAAAAGATTAATTTTAAGGACAGGACAGCGGACATATAGGTATGATCTCTATAATCATAAGAATACTTATAGCATGACTTCATTCTGAAATACTTCAGGATCTAGTTATCCGATTTGGGTATTGTTTTGACCATTAAAAAGCTCTGTTTTTTAATTGGTGATTATTATCCCGGGAAAATTTAAAATTCCCACGGGAAATCCAGACCGACCTCAAAAAGGACCGCGATTCAATCGATTCCTTAAATTCATTACTAAACGGATACGAGACCGGTTCGGTTTTGGATTGTAGGTCTCTCTCTATCATCATAACAAATGATAGGGATAGATGTCGATTCGAAACGGTGCTTAATTTCCGCCTGCGGTGAGGCGTAATCAATGAATTTTATTATTAAACCCGCTTTGTACGATGTGGGCGGCGAGGCCGGTCCACATACTGTAATGTCTATCACCGTGTTTGAATCTTGACTAATGCCTTCCCGTAGCTTCGGTTACATCACACGGAGAAGAAAATCTTTGGCTGTTGGACCGTAGGTATGTACTACGAATTTAAATCTTATTTTGAGGGCAGAAAGTTCAATTTACGTTGTGATTGTTATTCTGTACACTGAATTCATATTGCGACCTAAAACTCAAATAATTCGTGTACAAAAATAATATCAACACGAAGACTAAGTTCGTCTTGTTTTTATTTTGTAACGAATTATAATATCTTTCTAAGTGCTTGAAAAATACTCGATTAAACTACGTCAATCTCGATTTTTTTATAAATCTACATATTCGATCAAAATAATTCTTCTTATATTTTAAGTAGGGAATTGGTATTGGCATGCCGCAGAAAAAATCTTGAAGAAAAAATATGTTTTCAGAGCGCCGACGTCGTTTATTTTTACCCACTAGAATACAAATTGGCATTGTTTTAATAAGATGAGGCCAACCTAAGCGTGTCGCGAACAACTCATTATCATCGAGTGAACTGACAGTATCTGTTTTTGCAAATTTGTTTTGATTAAACTTCTCAAACGTACGCAAATTTAGAGCATCCAGACTTCCCATATTGGCCCGGATTCGTCCTAGTTCTGCAGACGGGTGCGAACACAATTCAGTCTAGTTCGTTGAAGGACGGATTACGTAAGAAGTTTCGTTAGTCAGCCTGTTTTACTTAATTGGACAACTTTTTTTGTGTGAACTCAGTCCTTGGAAGCTTTAAAACTAACCAGTTTTAGCAAAGTGCTGTACCTGCGAAAGGTTTTTTTAGGCTACTCGAGTCTTCAAGATTATTTGTCCGACTAGATGGTCCTACATTATGGACTACTTTAATGGACTACATTAATGGACTACATTAATTTGACTTGCGTAGTAGTGCAAACATTTTAACAACGACTATATTGAACAAAAACAAAAGAATGTACCTAATGCTTCCAAGGGTTCACCGTGATAAATACCGAAAATTATTTTAAAAGGTTTTATTTTAAAACGCCATTCTGGAACTCTCCACTTCGGTGTAAAAATACATGAATGCCAAAGTGAAGCTTATGAAACTTTAAATCCCGTTGAGGACTATTTTCACACCAGCGAGCGCTAGCATAGGGAGAGTGCTATGTAAAGGCGAAGCTTAAAAAATATTTAGAAAGAAGTCTTTTCGAACATTTTTTCTCGTCTAACATATTTTATATAATAACGAATCTTTATTGTTTTTATGAACGGCTCAACTTTGAAGTGTTTTCGTACAAAAATATTCAAAATCCGCAAACTTCAATGTCAGGGTTATGGATTATTTATTGCGAATTTTGACCTCCAAAAACCAAATTCTAATTTGATATCTGATAAAAAGAACAGAAAAGTCAGTCTCGCCAAATGTTTATTTTTCGACCTTCAAAAGTTCAAACAGACGGCCGACTAAATGCCAATTATGGGCACCTGCTACCACGAGACGCGCGCGAAAATTTGCTAGGCACCTCGCGCCTCTCACTCTAACGCGTCGCCATAATACGAGCCCAACACGCGGCGGGCCCCCTAATCCCCTCGCATCGTCTACGCGAAACGTCAATGAACTTTACTAATCTCCGCACGATACAAATCGCAGGCCGACTGAGCCCGTCCTTGCACAGCAAAAATGTTAATTCTGGATTCATTCCACGCAGTATCCTTGGCACGCCACTAGAAATAACTAAGATTGAACTTAGCTAAACTTCATTAAGAATGGAACGTAATTCCGAGATGTTTTACGCGGAGTTTTGCTACGAAAATTGCGTGATGTAATCAAATGTTTCGTAGGCCATTGACCGAGTTCGTGGCGTGTAATAATATGCAATGACATAATAGCCACGTGACGCGACACCAATGTGACGCTGTCAACGACCAAACAATATGCGATAGCGAAAACGCCAAATGTTAAGGAAAAATCCTTCCGTATATTATATTGATATTTGTAAATAAATAGCACCTAGTCTTGTACTTGGTGAGAATACATGTATAAAATCACTATCTTGTGAGATAAAAAACTTTTAATTAGTAACGTAATTACAAATGGAAATACCGCGAGAATAAATTATCTTTTGTTTTAATTAATTTTGGGGCCTGCCTATTAACTGCTATTATGTTGGTGCATTTTTATTATAATTGATTACGTATCCACCGTCATCCTTGAATTATAAATTAGTACACGGCTTTGTAATAATTATCCAAATCGAATTCAATCCGACCGTACGTAAAGGAAGTCTTTGATAAAGACGTCTATTTTAAGCTTTACCACACCGCACGTGAATAAGAACGCTAGTGAAAAATTTGTAACTAATAATCGCAGATGATCTGCACGAAACCACTGTTGTTAAGTTTTTTCTTTTAAATATGAGAGCGCTACAACTATATGACTTAGTTACTGGTGATGACTATATTGAGAAATAATATAATCAATGTGCCAGTTATTCATGTTGATCAATAACTTAAACAGGTTTACTCATAAACTTAAAATATTTATATTGTAAATAATTATAATATCTCTACGAATTGAATTCTCATACTTATGTAAAATTATGTTATTAAAATACAGCATTTTTGTCTTTGTGTAGTTAAATATACCTACGAGTACGTCATAATTTGGTAACTAATGAGCATTTTTGCTTGAGAAATATTTAGTTTTAAGTTAATTTTATTATGTCTTGTCTGGTTACGAAGCAGTTTATAATCCATGAACCATGTAATCTTCAATATTAAGTTACATTACGTAGAAGTTTGCATATCAATAAGTTACTGGGCTCATAATCGTTATTTAGATATCATGCCATTTAAACTTGCAAATAATATTCCAATGGGAAGAAGTTAGGTAAAAAATTCAGAAAATAATGTCCAGTTAGAAAACTCACTATCAGCTTTCTGCAAAAGCTCTGTTACGTGTTAGTTCCGTTGTCGCCAACCAGATGCCGCTGGGTGTAGCGTCGGGAAAAAGTTTTTTGCTAGTGTGCGATAACTTCCTCGTGCCTACACGGAGCGCACACCAGCAAAATAGCGACTGTACACTTGTATACGGACGAGGCCCACATGCGCAACGTTTACTGTGCCAACGCACACACCAAATAATCTCGCAAGTAAATACACGAGTTTACATTCAACTGGTGTGCGTATTTAGCGTGTTTACGTAACGTTTTACGGATACACACAGACGCAAGTATATATACAGCAAGTTTCGCAGAATTTCCACAGAACGGATAGATGGCGCAACTTGGTTTGATTTCGAGCTCTATACTGTAGTAAAATAATACGGGGCAGATGTTATCTTATTTCGTTTTCGTTGTTGGTATTGACATTGAAATGGCCAATTAGGCATAATTACAACTCGAATGACGATGGTTAGTATTCATTTTCGTTTTTTTGGTGTCTTACCGATGCAAATACAAACTGTTGCCTACCTACCTATAGTATTTGTTGGTATGGAGTTAGTACGGCTTATGTTGTGAAATCGATTGTTGTTTGGTTGCGGTATCTACCTATTAGAATAGTCTGTTGCTAGTGAGTTCTTTGCCTTTTCTACGACGATTTACTTTCACTTGATAAATATCAGTGGTATTGGGTAGCTAGGTAGGATATCGTTATTGAGTGAAATTTGTTTGGAATTTTATGGGTTTTTTGTCCGGATTATTGGAGAATATTTTTATACAAACATAAGTGGGTACTACCTACATACTGTTGTTACTTAAGTTATTTTAAATCCGAATTAACATAGTACACTCTACTTCAGTGTTTTCTGTGTAGATACTTCAGGTAAATTAATTACTTACGGGTAAGTAGGTACCTAGGTACTAATTACTTATTCCTGCAACATAGCGTGACAATTATTATTATCTTTGTGCACCAGTCTGTCATATAAACATAGAAGTTTATAGGTAATAGATAATTTTATCTTTTATATGTAGGTAAGTAGTAGGACCGAACCTAAGTAAAATTTTACCTCATTTTGTTGTGGTACAAATATGTTTGACCAAAAGGTTAACAGAACTACCTAGGTAATGTAGAACATTTTGTACCTGTACTAGAAAAAATAAATCATTTCCTCTATGGTTGAAAATGAGGGTAGGTCGAATAACTTTAAATAGGTCGATATAAAAATGGGAAAGGTCACATTCTGACATGTTGCATATGTTGAACATTAAAAAAGGTAAGACACGCCATGACTAGACAAACATTTGTGTTCACACTAAAAACGGATTTCTGGTACGTGCATGTTCCACCAAGAGCAGTTAGATATTATCCCATGCACTTTTATGTGAATGCCACCAAGTGATGCATAAAAGAATTTCGCATCCATGAATCCACGCATTTCAGGTACCTACCCAAGTAAAATGTCACAATCTCCACTAACTAACACATCCTACAGATTTTAACAGTGGTAATTTCTAAATAAGTTTGCTATGGTCAGCTATGGTTCTAGTCATTATGAGTTCTGCCTACCAGGCTCTAAAAAGGCATCCTGGCCACATAAATTATAATAAGCAAGGGTACTGTGTGAGGGTACGCAGAAAGGACGAAAAACACAAGGGGCCGAGCCTAACCCTATTACGGTCAAATAGGACACATACATACCTATACAGGCGTCTACCTATTTTGACCATTATTTGAGCTTTAGGAAATAGACATATATTTAATAAGAATCTCACATTGTACTATCCTGCATAATATTAAAATTTTCTACGGGGTATTGAAATAGAAAGCACCGTCAGGTATTCAAAAAAATAAAATAAAAAGTTAGAGCTATAATAAAAAAAAAAGTATAGTGTAGCGTTGACATTATATGCAAGAGAGAAATATTTTGAAAAATAATATGTAATAATAATAACAAAAATATTAATTATCAGTTTAATATTATGTCTGAGTCAGAAAACCCAGTTTTTAAACTGACTTTGCTCACAGAACCCAAACGCGACTAGCACAAAAAATCGCCCCATTGTTATTAATAACCTGTGACGTCAGTCCAAAGCTGTCGACCCGGACACAAAAAAATGAAGCGGCCAAAAGCGGCCATTTTGTGAAATCATATCGATTGGTAGGAAAAAATCCATTGTCGGCCCATAACCGTCCCCTATTGGCCCAGTTTTTAGATGAGGGTGGCACAATAGGGTTAACTTTCCCCGCTTTTTTTTTCGCGACCCTTTTAAATATGAATTCTCTTTATAAAATGTTGGAACGCGTTAGTCTGTCGCATGTTTGGTTTTGTATCAGAAGAGAATTCGTTATGCAATTAACCTGAGCGTGTAATTAATATTCATCCGAACTTGGTCTGATACACGCGATGAGGTAAGAATGATACTCTGTTTGAATCCATTGTACCTATTTGCTATTGTTCTGTTTGTCTTGCAAGATTAAACTTGAAAACTGCTAGACGGTTTTGCGTGTCGTTTTCCTTGTTAGTTTTAAAAGCATTCTACAAAGAGTGACATATTTTTTAAATTTACTTTCTTTTGAATTAAATCTTAGATTACTATACGATTTCTAGCGAAATTTTATTAGTTAAAATTAACTGTTTTTATCGGCATATCTTTGAAGCTAATTGACCTTATTTGATTAGAAAGGTTACACATAGGTACCCAATTAGGATAAGCAATAGTTTTTTTTTTAAATAAATATTCTAGCGGCAACTACAAAGAAATAAATGACTTTTAATTTTATAATTGGTGCGTAGCTTTGAACTTCATAATTTTTTATCTTAATTGACTATCATAAGGAAGAAATAATATATCCGCAACGGTATCAATGTTATTGTATTAAAATAAAACAAAGTCACTATGTTACATGTAATTATCTAACCTTTTGACATTTATGACGTCATTATAAAAAAATACATTATACGTAATAATTAACAATTTTACGGTTGTAACGGTGTATCTAATGGTTTTAACTCAAAATCTTAGGAAATATCATAATGACAAATTAAGAATATTTTGTATATTATGTACTTTGTGTTTTTAAGTGAAAGATAAACTTTATCGGTCTTATTACATTTTACAAAAGAAAGTATAAAATCCTAGTCTTGTGAACCTAGGTTTTATTATAAGACGTTAGAAAATGACGGATTTATTTAAAACCTGGATTTTACTAGACTTACTTTAAATCTTACTTAGACTTAATTTAAATGAAATGTAGACACAGTGTGTAAAGGATACGTGTAAATAATTTACATAAATATATACCTAATACGGTTGGATACATACATACAATAAATATACCATCATACAATCATATTATACCAATATACAATCATAACTTTAACATAAATTTTATATTTAACTGCAAGCTAACTCTACAATCACTAATGTATTTACAGACAACGCTTAAGATCACAGATAATACACATACCGGGATCAAATGAGTACCCCTTTGTCTCATCACTTAGTCGATACATGTCTGTCCAGCTCCTTGTTAATTACTAGTGCCAGACGTGCCATATGACACAGGCATAGTCCATAGATAATCACTAATGCAGTAAATATCTATCTACTGAATATGAGTAACAATAGAAGATTCTTGTTGTACAAAGCGTAATATACAGGGTTATTTGTAATTCATCGGAAATTATTTAAGGGGAGAAAGCACTCATCAACATGAACAACCTTTACTATGGTTCCAATACAGAAATCGCGAAAAAAAAAAATCTTTTCCCACATTTTGATCGAGCAAGGTTGATCATTTCTATAAATAGTTTTTTTTCTTTCGTAATTTTAGTATTGGTCCCATAGTACTTTCACCTTTTAAAGCATTTCCGGTGAATTACAAATAACCCTGTATATCTGTGTATTAATCTATCCAATCGGTTGAACTATTTCATATTTAGAATTATGTTTGCACAGTCAACCTCAAAAGTTAATGACGATCAGTCAACATTCTAATAAAGTAAGTACATATACACGGTTAATTTTAAGTCGTTTCGGATACGTTAAAAAGTAAGGTAATGAACATTGTTATACAAAAAAAATCGCATTTTTATTTTTATATTTCACGTAGGTACTATCTGATTCACCCTGACCCGATCTAACCATGATGTATGGGAAGCCGAAAAAAAATTTGGCATTGAAAAGGTTTTACTTTTGTGAAGTTGTTAATTACCATGAGTACAATGATTAGTTAGAGTATCTGAATCGACTTAAATTTCACTGTGTATAGTTTGTTTTCGACATAAATTACGGAATGTTGCTCACTACCAGCAAGCCATATAATAGTTAGTACGCCGACCATTGCGCGTCAGGGATGACTGAGACTGTCTCTTTAAACAGCAATGAACGTTCACTAGTAGCTTTTTCAGTTAGCATTAATAGTCAGAAAGTTATTGCTTGTTGTATGTCAAAGCCTTTGAGGTAATTAGTCGTATGAGTCGAGTCGTCGTAAAATGTAAGTGTATACGTGTAACGATTGTCTGAAAACCATAATAAAGAAAGATTTATAGTTTTTTAAATGTTGTGCTACTCCTACTAAAAAAGCATCATTTTAGTTTTCACAAAATGTGCAATGATAATTGCATACAAAATGAGTGGCTGGAAAAACTTTCAAATATGGTTAAATATTCATTGTATTATAAAATAAATACAGAAAAAAAAAATACAGTAAAAAAATTAAAACTAACAAATTTATTTGCAGGATGTCCAGGTTGCCAGAGATTTTTTCTCTTTAACCAATTAAGTTGTAGAACAAAAGTATATAATAACAAGTAGGTACCTACCTACTTACGTGTAGGTACCCCTGAAAGTTTTGCTATAATCCACTTTGTATTTTCAGCTTTCTCCCACTTACATTTGTCTGCTTTTCTTTTAGGTAAGTACCTTACTTAGTAATTTAGGCACAACGAAACTAATAAATATTTTTTGGACCCTAGTATATTTTTTTAACGTTAAAGTGCGGAATACTGCAGCTGATGTGCACATTACTTAGGTAGAGTTCCGAGAAATTATGTAGGTATTTATAACCGAGCATATTATCAGGTAATCTGCAGATAAACAGTAAACGTGCTCATTAGCAGGTTTTGCATATTAACTGTAAGGCTGGGTTGCACCAAGGGCTACGTTATTATAACTGTCAAAGTTAACTTTAACAGTAACATTAACAATGACCATAGAATTTAACTATCTACTGTTGCACCGTCATGTAAAATGTAAAAGTTAAAGTTAAAAGTTCGACAAGTGACAAGACGTTTTATATAGGTTATATTCGATGCGTCTGACAGTAGTTACAGATAGTTAACATGAACCAGCGAATTGTGGGCGGTTAAAATTATGACGTTAGCTAACAATTGTCAAATGGTGCAACAATTTTTTTGTTTAAAGATTCGATGTTTTATAGTAGTAAGATGGTGCAACTCAGGCTAAGATAGGTAAGATAGGTAATCTTAAAAATTACATGTAGGTAAGTTTGTAGGTTACACAAATTAAGTAAAGATCTCTTTAAGTAGAATGACCAAACGTATATTAGTGAGCTACCTGGCTTTTAGCCAAGCACTTATGATCTCATCTTAACTTAAAGCTGTGGTCTCACTGACTAAAACCACCTGAATTAATAAAAGAATATACAAAATACTCAAGACTTTTTAGACTGACTTTTTATTTTCAGTTGGTAGTGACGGTGGTGCCAGTTCATTCAATTGAACTTTATTATTATAAATAAAGACTATCAAAAAGAGCCTGTAGTAATGAAACTATTCAATCCATCAAATCAGTCTATTTCAATTGACTCTGTATATACATAGGCCTCTGCTAAATTGCACCACATCAGTTGTACCATTTATACAAATATTAAATAGATACAGTAATTTGTATAAGTAAAATAATGTAAGTTAAATGTAACATATTGTTATATAAATTATTTTGTTGATCCCACAGTCAAACTGTGTGCAGTTTTGTGGGACATTGTATCTAGTTCATAAGCAAATATTGTATAGTAAAAAAAAAAAAAAAAAAAGTATGCAAAGCTAAAACATCAAAATCCTGCACGAAATGAAAAATCGATATCCGAAAAAATCGTATTTTTTTATACATTCCTTGCTATTGTTCGCTCGCTCGCACAGTGGAACCGGAGCTGAAGATTAAACACGGTACACACCTTCTACCTATACTACCCCTGCCGATATCTAGTAACAAGTTTACTACGGTATGCATTACCTTTATTTATCTAGTGTAGATAGACGGCCGAGTGCACTTACTGAACAATGTAGCCTCCGCCGTTATTTATTTGGTGCACTGAACATGTTTATGATATGATTATGACTAGCTTTTTAGGTATCGATGACTGAGTGGGTTGTTAGAGGTTATTCAAAAACATGTAGATTCTTGGTATTGTTAATTCCAAAGGGAATTGACCAGTTTTTTAGGGAGCTCTGGCCTGACGTGAACATTAAATATAATAATAAATGAGTTGCGTTTCTAATATTTGATTCCTAGTAGAAACTAAATATTACAATAAGATTGCAGCAAGGCAGCAAGTTGCAAAAATATGCCAAATCTAGCCTGTGTAATTTTGGCCTTGTGCTCGCTGAGAAACGTTTAAGAGTATTTATTTCCCAAGATAATAGTAAAAATGAGTATTTCTTGTCTTCATAAATTATTCTCTTATATGTTTATATAATGATAACAACTTACATATAGACAATTTAAGATATTTTCCACATGGACGCAAAGCGAATAGTGTTTGTTATGGTTGACAGATAACGCACTTGGTGTTGCCAAGTAATGAAATAATATGTTCTGACAAGAATCGATTTATGGATTCGATAATCGAATCGATAATCAGATGTAAAATAATTTACGTAGAGAAAAATAAATGTTATTGATTATTTTCTTTTAATCACAGTAAATAAAAATAAAATATGGTCCCAGATTACTTGATCAGTAAATGTGCTCAAGAAAGAACATCAATTTTTACTCAAATACTAGAAATCGATTTTTTATTCAATTTAAGACTCAAATCGTATTATTACCCAGTAAAAAATGGCGGTGTTTCATGCAATCGGCGAAAATACTTATTATCAAACTTTTTTTACACAAGATTTTCCTGCGACGAGGTTTGCAAAAATATTTATTATAGAATTAATAATATTCATTAGTAGTAATTTTTATACTGTGCAACTTGTCCACGCATAGGCCGAGAATGGCGATTCCCTTAATAATTCTAAGTTTTTGCATATATTTTATACTTACTCTAGTTAGGTATATTTTTACAAATTTAACCTTACCTAACCGTGAAAAACCCGCGACTCAAACTAGAAAACGAGCTTTAACTTTTGACCAGCTGAACCGATTTTTATGAAACACAGCTAAGGTGATATCCGATTAAACTAGCTTTAGATTAAAAAAACTGCATTGAAATCGGCCCATCCGTTTTGGAGCTACGATGCCACAGATAGATCCACAGATACACATATACACCAATACAGAGAAACACAGATACACTACAAACTTATAATAACATCCCTCTTTTTTGTCGGGGGTTTTAAAAAACGTGATCATACAGATTTATAAATACCCACATAAATCTGTAATTTTTTTATATAGAGAAATTACAGATATTCAGTTGCATCTGGCCAAACCAATCTTAACATACCAAAGAATTTCTAACAAGGTAACCCGATGATGTTGCCAGATCGCCAAAACAGCGTCACCATCTTCAACTCTACTATTGCTTAAATTGTAAAAAGACATAATTTATTGTAATTTTATGTAAGTATTTCCTACAAGTCGTTGCATGAATCACTCCGGGGAACAGTTACTTAACTGGGTACGTGGGCGCATAATCTATCATTTGTCTCGTAAATAATGCGATAAATCGGTTTATAATCAATTCTGAAGTCTAAGTCTGCGTTGATATATAATTGTACAAGCTATAAATTACTGTAATGGAGATTTCTGTTTTCTGTATAAGGAAAATGTACGTATGGAGCTAAAGAACGAATAGAATGACATTTATTGTTTTTTGAACTGGCTTTGTAAGCAAATGTTTTGAAATAGCTATTCAGCTGTTTGACCGAGTGACAAGCATTACAAACGGAATGGTGTTGAAGGAAGAAAAGCAACTTATAGGTACTAGTGTATGGTTGGGCATTTAATTTAATTTAATTTATTAGGGAAAATTAACAGTTAAGTATAAAAAAGACAAAGTTACAAAATATGATTATATTCAAATAAGTCCAAGCTAGATTAACTAAGTACTTACCTTGGACAAATTATTTCATATAATTAGGATATAACTTCACTTATGGTAAGTTCGTTTAATCCTATCATTATATGAAATAATTAGTCCAAGGTAGGTACTTAGTTAATTTACCTTGGAGTAGGTAATTATTTCATATTATTAGGAGAGAACTTCACTTAAGGTAAGTTCGTTTAATCCTATCATTATACCTAGGTACCTACATGTAACCAACGGCATTTTTCACTAATTATTCTAAAAAATTACAGGAAGTACTTTAGTTCAGGAAATTCTTAGTTACCTAGGTTTAGGTTACTAAGAATTTGCTACACCAAAATACGAAACAATTTTCTTTTTTTTTTTAAATAAACCAATACCTTATATTTATTTAAAAATATATATACTGATTGATTTATATAAAAATAATTTACATTAAATATAATATAATATAATTTATAATAAAATAATTTAGTTTTCTGCACTCCTTCTCCATATTATTACAAAGTTTAACCATGCTAAATATCATATTCCTCAGTGCGCGCAATATTCTTAGAAAGGGGTAAAAAGTTTTCTCTTCACGTACCTATATAGATAGGTATATTATAAAAGATAAATTGATTATTTTGGATCAGCAAAATTCTTAATTACCTAAACCTAGGTCGTGAATGGAAATTGCTCCTAGATTAACTATGTCCACACAGTGTGCTCACAAGTCTGTTGGCCTAATGACATTTAAGTCTTGGTGTTTGCCAAATAATATTCGGAATACACGGTGATGAAAACAGGAACTAACTTTGTAAGCAAATTTTCCAAACATTTCACAAAACGAATGAAACAATATTCTTACAAGAAACGTGAATGTTGTTGAAGTTAATTAAAGTGCGAACAAAGCAGAGCATATCGTCCCCATGAGCCCGACACACGGAGCGGCAAATATTAGGCAGATACGTTTTAATCCGTCACGCTTTAGATAATATCTACATTTATTGTAAGGATGTGCGAAGAAAAGGGGAGTCGACAAGAAAATGTAGAGCAAGGTGAAGGACATCTACATGCATAATATTATAGCGACTATCACATAAATGTTAATTACAGGATGATCTTAACTCAGATAAAAAAAATAAAAATTGATTTTTCACTTCTTTGTCTCTATCGTCATTATCATTCTAAGCTTTTGTCTACCCACTGCTGGCATTATAGCCTATATATAAGCCTTCTCCATCTCGGCTGTGCAATTTTAAAACCTAGCAACTGACATTTAAAAAAAAATCGGTGTTTTTGCATTTTTCACTTGCTAAGAACCTTAGCAAGTGATCCAAGTGATCACAGCCGATCTATGTATAGTTAAAAGGATATGACTAATTTTGAAAAACTAACTGTATTTGATTTACAAAATATCTTATTTCTTATAATTATTTGTTTTGTTCAATACCTACATTATTTCCAAAAACGACTAGCCCAAACCACAAAATTTTCAAGGCGTGCAAAGCAGAAAAGCAATTAAACCTTAGACACGAAGGCCTGAATTCTAAATTATTTGAGTCTCAAATCTCATAAGATGAGTTAAGCTTCCTACATCTGTGGTTGGCAGGCATCTCGAGGGGCGAATGGTAATCAAACCGAAACGGAAGTCGGAGTTTACCGCAATCCCGGCCCGTCTTACCTAAAAACCCTTTAAGATTGTTCTACCTACCTTACAGAGCCTTTCGTAACGAAATATGTATATAAGAAAATATAGTGGTACAGAAAACGTACCTTCAAATAGAAGAAAAATTTGAAAGATCCTCAATACGAACAAGAAAATAAAATAACATTATTAGAACTGGATCCGTATGATTTTTATACAAGCATACACTAGCGCAACGCCACATTTTATCCTTATTTCCTAAGACCTTATCTATATGAAAGTATCTGACGTCTTAATATTGTTATGCACCACAGTGTAGTAAATGTCAGCGCAGTTTTGCCAGCGAAAGCACAGAATACAAAAATAGAGCAAGGGGAAAACATACACTGTAATGTTATTCAGAAATCCATGTGAAATGTATGAGTGTGGGGCTCTATTGCTTTGGGCTTTAGCGGGATAATTTTCGTTCCCTATTGTTTTGCTGGATTCCCTCCCGATGCCTTCGAGAGAATAAGAGGCTTAGCTTGTGGGAAAATATTTTGTTTTGTCGTATTTTCGCAAAGAATGTAATATTATTCTACTCAGCTTTTATCCTTATATATCGTAAAAACTGATATTCATTTTTTCCATAGACTAGTTTGTGCTTCTGTTTTTTACCCTATATATTAAAATGTGTCATTATATAACATACATTAGCTAACAAACAAAATAAACCAACTCAACCAAAAACATGCACATGTCGAAAAATTTACGAATCCTTGTATGTTACCGAATTAATTATTCATGCATGCTTAATTATGCGTAGGGAGATCACGCAATCCAATTTAACCAGATTGCCTGCGTCCTAGCGATGCGTGTTTTGCAAAAAAACGTTGTGCCTCGATGTGGCTGTAGTTACGGCAAACTTCAAGTGGACATAAATAAGGGTCGCAATATTCGGCGGTCCCATCACGACGGGCGGTGCGCTGCTCTCAATTTTACAAAACAAACTCCACCAAAGAAATTCATACTTTATCGGATCTGTAATAAGGTCCCAACTTCTTGAGCCGATCGCTGAATACATCTTTAAATAACAATAAAAGATAATCAACTTTCTGTATTCGCAAACAGGGACTATTTTCGCTAAACACCCGCGATCCACAGAGACACTTGAAGCGGAATTTCTTCGTGAAACTGTATACTCGCAGCATCAGTTTTTGGAACAACATGGATTAAATAAATTCTTTCCAGTATCATTTGTTGGAAATTACGAATCAAATTTGCGTCCGTAATGGTTGTGTTTCTCAATAAGTTAACATTAAGGTCGTTGGGTAACGAGAAATTTTCTTAAGACCTGCTTTTGAGGGTCATGCCGAAGGCAAGTAGGTATGTACAATTTCAGTTTTGTTAATCGTTCTGGTTCAATGAATTAGCATTTGCTTCAAGGAGGTGCCGTTTTCGTTTTATCGACGGCCACTTACTTAATTTAAATTGGAAAATACAGTGCAATTTATGACTTGTCGTCCTTTACTTTGATATGAGTATCGAAAAATGGGTTTATTGATTGGTAATAATGGAAACTAATTGGTAGTACCTACATAACCGAAATACCTACTTATAACTTGTAAATATAATAAAAGCAAAAAGGAAGGGGCTAGTGTTAGTTGGAAAAAAGATAAAAGAAAAACCTTGTATATCTTTGCAAGATTTTGATTAGTATTAAAAGCCATGTTAGAGGTACCCCTCGCACGTTTCATTCCGTCAACATTCTCCTTTTATGTTTCCATTTTCCCATCGACATTCAATTTTCGTATGCACTCGAGTCCCCGTCGCGCAATACGACAAAATAACTGAACCATTTGGGAATCGGTACCTTTACACCTTGATACAACTCTAGAGATATTCCCTTTGTCCATTTCATCCCATACATATCCACTCGGATCACGTAAAGCGTAAGTATACCCTAAGACACGATGGTTTTCCTTTCGGCTCCATTTGTTCACCCAAGAGACTTATTATACTGTGTACTCGGTACACGGAGAATATTTTGTCCAAATATAATCAAGGGATACCAGTTTCTGTCCAAACAATGTTTTTGTTTTTATTCAATGTTATATGAAAGGATATTCGGGCACGACGACCGTCGCTCTCACAAATGCAAATGTTTAACTTCATATTGGATCGGGCGGGCTTGTCGTTTATGTGAGTAGATTCGCGATGATATTGAGGGTTTTGGCATATAATATTAGCCACATAGGTTAGTATATATTTTGAGAAAGATTTAATAGCCGTACATAGAATATTTTTAAAAACTTTTCTTTAGAAAACACCAATGTACGCATCGGCATTTATATACCTATTATAATAAAATGTAATACATACAATTCAATAGTTTTCAAAGCGATTTCACATTACAAACGTATTTTAGACACAACTAACATCGATTTTGACTATTATTGAACGCTAAGTGTCTATTAAAACCGCCATATTCACAATCAGCGAACGTTTCTACTGCAATAAAAATAATAAAAAACTGTAATCTTATAAACATTTGATCGTGTATGCCTAAATTGATTACATTGCCGAAGGCATTTGGAAGCCAAATTATTTTTTGTACGTGAATTTAAAATCCTGTAAAACGTTGGCATATACTCCCCATAGCAAACTTATTTGACGGGTTGTGTGTGTAAACAAGGTAAACTTGCCTGTCGTCGGCCGTTGGAACCTCAATAATATAAAACATGCGCCCGTACCCGTCCCTCCCATATTTGTAGCGTTCACCCTACTGCCACCTACAACGTGTAGGGAACGAACTCGCTTGTGTAATATCGTTTCAAATAAAACTTTGGCTGAAATATTTTAAACAAAATAGTGTAAAACGTGACGTAAGCAATATTGAATACTCTTTTGTAGCAGACGTTTAGAATTGAATATACAAAATAACGTTAAAGGTTATAGCAACATTGAGAAAAGAAATTATAGAGAACCTTAATACTTAGGTCCCTAACTACTATAAGACGAGTTGAACCGGGTGAGTTGAACGATACTAAGTTACAGTGTTATTTAAACATTCAAGCTACTAATTCTCTTGAAAAACTAAAGTATCTCTACAATGTCAACCCGTGTTTGCCCCTTGCGAGTAATTGAAGGCAAATGTTGTAGCTAGCGCAACCTATTGGTACTTTCGAGACATTATACCCGTTTCATACGACTAAACACAACGTACATTTGCATTTTCTACATCCATTTGATAGTATTTTATCCAGTCTATGTTCGTTCAAAGGTTTTTACAGTGAACTGCAGAAGATTCTTATTAATATTCTTATCATCAGACATGATTTAATCATGCTTTTCAAATTTATGTCAGTAGAAAGTTACCATAATACTTTTGAAATCTATTTACATAAACAATATAGGTTAGGTATTTTACGAGCCGGATACTTGCCGGTATCTTCTCCAGGACCAACCCACTTGGAACCGTGCACCTAGAATTACAACGTTTTGAAAGTGCCTGCAAAGACCCAGTTGAATTAAAAAACTTTGACTTTGAGCTGTTGCTTGGGGTTTCATTTGCTACAA
Organism: Allophyes oxyacanthae; assembly: GCA_932294325.1. NCBI lineage: Eukaryota > Metazoa > Arthropoda > Insecta > Lepidoptera > Noctuidae > Allophyes > Allophyes oxyacanthae. The sequence goes on along the minus strand of OW028620.1, from coordinate 9,838,359 downwards.
ACTTTATGTATTGAGATAAAAAAAATATTCTATGTGTTAATCCAGGAAACGGTCTATCTATGTGCTAAATTTCATCCGAATACATTTAGTGTCATTTTCACCGACAGTATAACAGATGTTTAAAATGAAATCGGCCATACAAAAATTCATGTTTAAACGGCTGATCTTCCTCTAATCGTCTATTATGTTGTTGCCGAATTTGGACCTTAGTCGTTTATGCAAAATGAGAAACAAACATTCAAACATCTTCACAAACTTTCACATTTATAATATTATAAGATATTTTCCCGGAAGCCGAAGGATATAGAATCAATGAAAGCATCATTGTTTGGGGAGAAAAGGGAAGTTCTGGCAAGGTCACGTAGTCGACCAATGGACTCCATGGCCGAAATGACGTTCCCAGTTAAGTTGAATAACCATCCCCGTCATAGATTAGGTACAAGGAAACAGATAGTTCAACCGTCTTAACTTGACAAGATTTTTCTTTTTGATCAATGAGGATACAAATGCATTGTATAAATGTGTATAGCCTCAAAAACATGTATAGGTACGTGTTTTAATATCTAGAACTTTTGTTCTCTAATATTTATCAATGTATTCCTACAAAACATGGTAGGTATACAATGTATTTCAACACCATGTATAGCGCGGCGCGGCGCCTGAGGGGATCTTCTACACGTGTCAAAGAAATAATTATCTATACCTACCTACATCCAATCACCAAAACAAGGTAATTTTTCATGTCTCAAAAACATGCATACAGGTACGTTCTTTTGCTGATCTTCAAAAAGTCACATCCATCATACATTAATTATAATAATTATTAATTGCTGTGCAGGTTGCTTTTAGTTGATTTTCATTAAAGTGTTTCCTAACCATTGTTTTTGCGGTTAAAATAGTGTGAATTTACCAAAAAATATAAAACGTAAATTTTATAGATATCTGTCGATTATTTATCATCTACATACCAATCTACATACCAATGTTTTTACTAATATAATACATAGGTACAGACAAAAATGTTAACTCATAATTTGAAATACTTCGTGATAATCATTTTTATCTCTTGCTTATATTTAACAATTTTGTAAGCAATCTGCACAATTGTTAACATTTCTGCAATGTTATAAGCAAAATGAGCAGAATGGCTGTATAGAAATTGTCTTCTATGTTATTACAAGAGATTTTATAAGATAGACATTTTTGTACAATCACCGTACCGATATAAACATCGGTTGTTATCATAAAACTAACAAGCTTGTCTAGGTAAAACACCGCCATATTCTTTGACGCGCTTCGGACGCGTTCGGCATCGGTCGTCGTTGATCGGAATATTATACAAGGGCCGAATAACGTACTATGGCGGTCCCAGATTATCTCGATATAACACTTGTCATGTTTTTATTATCTTTGTATGTTAATACTGTCCACAATCTGATGCTAATGTTGATATACATTCATATTTTCGGTGTACGATCAATTTGAAGACTTATGTGGCAGTAATGTATTAGTCGATTAGAAAAAGTATATTTTTTATTTCTTACATCATTGGATCACTGTGTTATTCCAAGAATGCGCTATATTATTGATGAATACATTAGATTTATATTTAAAAATGTAAGCAAGCTTGATAAATGAGACAGACCTTTTACTTAAATTATTCCATTCCATTTCTCCTTATTTTGTTCCATTACTTGCGCAAATTCCGTCGACTAAGTGATTTCTGATAGAGACTTCGTTATCTTATAGATAATATCAAGTAACTATTCCCTTGACTTAAGTAGATAGATATCTACGAAGATGAAGAGGCCGACAAAGCTAGAAGATACTAAAATTACCGTAAATATATTCTTATGTTTATGAAAATGATAGCTGACGGTCTGTGACGATTCAGCGAAAGCGGGATTTGTGTACTATTTTCCTCTACTGAATTACTGTCTAGCTGTAACTACCATACTAATATTGAGAAGAGGAAAGATTTGTTTGTTTGTTAAGGAATCGCGCAGTATGGCTACATAGAATAGATCTTTATTTCATGTAAACCAGACAGGCATTTATGAAATATCGAGACGAGAGGTGTGCGTTATAGATATCAACATTACATGTGATTACTAATCATAGAGTATTGAACAGTAAGATTTCGTAGCTCGTAGCTAGACACAAGCTACGGCTACGCATAAAATAACGATGGATTTATTATTATATATATCGACATAATGATATTATATATATTTCTTTGGTAAAGAAATCCCGGAGGTCTCCACGTTTCTATTGTCATTTTAGTATGATAAACGTTCACATTCTTTGGGTGCCATGAAGAGACGGGGCACTAACGTCTAGTGAATGACGTCACTGTAAAATCCTCTTTCATAGCCACTCGTGCTTGACATAAAAATGACGTCAGACTGTTCAGCTGTTCGCAGTTAACTCACACAATCGTGTTTGTTCTTATTTTAAAAGCGAAGGTGTGTAGCTTTGAAGTATGTTCGGTTAAAAAAAATTGGCACCTAGTAGCATTACTCATTAAAAAATATACCTACATAAATAAGCTCTAAGCTTTACCCGCGAAATAATAAGTAAGAAGAGAAATTTTCTTTTTTTATTTAAAATTCTCTTTCAGTGAGTCTCATTGGCCAGCAGCGGTGCAGAACATTTTGCCGCGACTCAGCACTACTGAAGTGTACCTAAGCGGTCGTGAACCCGCTCCCTGAACGTGTATTAGAATTCAACAGCTTTATTTGAGTTACAAAAATAAGGCTCAGCTCAATTTCACCAAGCTAAGCGAAAAAAGTTCATAAAAATCATCTGTGTAACACTTTTCGTTTTAGTCAAATAAGTTTATTTTTCACGTTTAATCAGCATTTTCATTGAATGTTTTATTTAAAGGTTAGACTTATATCTCTATGAATATCAAATACATAGATACTTACACGTAATTTAATTTAACCCGTACCTTCCGCATGATTATCAATTTTATTCCCGTATAACCTGTGTAAGTAACACGATCTCAACCAAAAACAGTCCTATCACGGCAAGTCAGTTGAGCCATTGTACCTGCAAGTCGGGTCCCTCCCCGCTTTCCTCCCCCGTCGCCCCCGCGCATCATTGACATGCAAATGAAACGGGCCACGCTCGCGGACCGACGGTTATTTATCTCTGATTGGCTCGGTTCATTCCGCTTTGACAGACAGGTTCCAATTTCGAACGGAACCCGGAGCGGTGTTTACATAATTAGATATGTAAACGAATGTGCATGCCCCGTATCGGATCGCGGAATTCGATGTTTTAAATTCATATTTAGAACGTTCGTATGGTATATACCTATTATCTGCTGATAAATGGTAAAGTGGGAAGCGAACTGGTTCTTTTTTTTCCCGCTTTTGTATGTAGGTACTATATTTTATTAATGTTTGGATCGTTTGGTACTTTTTAGTCAGAAACTAGGATACATTTCTAGTTGGTAGATTTATTAAAATTATACATGAATTTACAAACTAATTAAATTAAAGATAGAATGAAAATATATTTCATTGATTGATTTTTTGATTCATGAATTTGAATTTAACCTAATAGTAGGTAGGTATATTTTTATCTTTTCTCAAAGAAACACAACAAAATCGTTAAGTGATATTCCATCTTATATTATTATGTTAACAAACGGGCTAAGTTACTGTACTTCAAACTAAGCGATGGGAGCCGAAGATAAGATCTTGCACAGAAATTCCATTCGTGTCAATCAGCAATATAAGTAAATTTAAATCTTTACGCATCGGATACCCAATAAATAACCCTTTGAAAGCCGCGGCGCGACTGACAAGTATAATTTCGCCTTTATTTTATTCTAATCACAGACCTTTATCTGTTGATGGACACACTGCGCTTCCCACGATGTTTTGCTTTCTACCTTAACGTTATCTTGTTGATATCCGGGTGATAGTGAAAGGGTATAGGGATTTGTTTTGACCCTTCCTTCTTTAATAATTTGTAGGCTCGATACGAAAAACGTATCCATTAGATACTAAAATACTGTAGAAATGCTTTAAATATACTGAGCATTACAATGAAATATATTTGGGTAAAAAAATTTAGCACAAAGCCTATATTCCCTGATGTTTTAGGCAGAAGTGTAAGATGCTGTTATTAAGTCCCATAAAAACAAGCTTATTGATAACTTACAGTCACAATTCCAAATTCTAGCCTCTTTCTTAGAGTTTACTAACAGGAATATCCAATAACACTTTACACGACCTGGGAATCGAACCCTCGCCTCACATTTAGCAGCCGCATTTGAGACCACTAGACTTATAAGGCAGTTTGGGTGAACTAGTACCTAGATATTATTATACTAAATATAATAAACTATCAAGTTCTATCATAAGTACAATTCGCGTCAATCGTTATGGCCGCTCTGAATGTAGCCGCGTGCCCATGCGCAGAGCGTGTTTATGAAAGAAGAAAGAAAAGTAAATTTATTCAGAACAGTCACCTAAAAATAAGAACAATAATAAGTAAACATAGATAAATAAAAATACGAGTGAGATAAAAGTACGTTGCAGAGGAGCGAGCGGGGGCCGGGCGGTACGCGGCTACATTAAGAGCGGTCATGAAGATTGACGCGAGCTGTACAGTTAGTCAACAAAAGTAGCTGATGACCTATAAAGTTTTTTATATTATTAAAGAATAAGGTAACTTTATCGACTGGTGCAATGGTTAGTTATGAACAATGATATCCTCGTAAGTAAATTAATTTCAAAATTACGAAAAGCTCATCTATTTATGTCGCTAACTGTACCTACTATGATTAAATATCAGCTCTCTTATTAGTTTCGTGAACGGAGTCTCGATCATTCGGACCCTTTGTAGTTCAATAACATGATTGCTTGATAGAGAACAATTATTTTGTAATTTATTGCATCAATTGCGCCTTCGTATTACTTACATAATATCCGCTTGCATTTATAGACATCGATGCACGTGTTTCTTTAATGAATTTATTTATAGTTAAGTAATTCTTAAGTAGGTAGGTTGGTACTTGGGTACGTTTTTATTATGTAAGTATTTCAAAAGTATCGAATAGAATCACTAGCCTATAGTTTAAATCTATGTATTAATTACGATGGTCCTTTTTTTAAAAGTTATCTAAATATGGGAGGTTCTTTTTTTATTCTAACAGTATACTATAAAGGGAAATTTTTTTTGGTGAATAGATATCTACTTACCTTGAATTTCAAATGGTTTTACAGAAAAGTACTAATGTTTGTTGTTTTTTCAGTGAATGTGTTTTAATCAAGTTAAATTTGCTTCCACAACCCGTAAACCGAACGTTTTACTAATTAAGTAGAAAACACGAAACGCTTGAATAGTAGAAAAAGTTGGACAAAATGCACATTTTATATAGGTACAGAAGAAATATAAATTTAAAATAAGAAACTCATTTCAACAAATCTCGTAGTCTGAGATTAGCTTGATCTTACTTATAATATTAGTTGGGTACTTTTATCTCGGAAAGTTTGCGGGCGATTCAGCAAGCGCCTTAACCCGGATTACCAAATGTTGGGCAAAGTTTGGCACTTTCGTGACTTGTAAGCGGTTTAATTCTTGAAATCGATAGAGTCTGACTACGGCGTAGTACGGCGTAGCTAATTGCTGTAGGGACCATATTTTAGATAGATTTTGAGACTGATTACCGAAGAGATATTTATGTGTAGTTTCCTTCTTAGATACAATCAAACTGTGCTTCAGAGTTTGGTCTTCCTAGCTTATTGCACTAAGAAGCGCTGAAGGGCAGGCGAATTAATAGATATAATATTATTGTGGTTTACTTCTAATAGGTAATCGATTTTTAACTGAAGTACCAATGATGTGGAATTGTAGATGATAAAGATTTCAATGTAGACTGGTCTGGCAAAGTTACGACAGAGTTAACAGAGAATATTGTCTTTAATATGTATCTATACCTCATATATATCTTATTTAGATCTAAACAGTAAACATGAAATTTTATATACGTGAATTTTGTCAAAACATCACGAATTCACGAACCAAACAATTCTTAAGATTTAGTCATTGAGGTATATTAATACGGTTTTCTGAAGGAGAAAATACGAAAAATTTCATACAAACAGAAAACATCAATCAATTTACGAATCAGACTCCATATCTATCTAGAAATGAAGGCATAGTAAGATTTTCTATTCCCATCAATTCTATGCGTGTGCTGGGGTGAAATAAACCGAACTTTTGGGGGTGAAGGGGGGTGAAATGTCTATTTTTCGCAAGTCACGTATCGGTTCAAGCTTATCCGGCGTTAGGTTTGATGATAATAAGTGATACCGCCAAATATGGTTCACATTGATATAAAGTTAACTAGATTCGATACAATGCAATTTAAACATTTCAATAAAATATTATGATATTCTAAAAATGTATGTAATTACTTAGTAATTACCTACTTATGTAAAATATTCATATAGGTATCTAGTGTTACGTATTATGTTTTTAATCAGTTGGAAAATACGCTGCGTAATTACTTTAAATGCAACAAAATTTTACTTCATAATCTTCGTAAAATAACGGTTTTTCTATTATAATAATTATCCTCTCAAGCAGCATAAAGTAGCCATGATAGAAATCTATTGTTTGCGGGTCCCTGGACTTAACGGCGCAGTGGTAAATAATTTATCTCAAAACAGCTGCACAGAAAGACTCGCGCGAGTTAGCTTCTCGAAACGGTATTAGTCGTTTAAAATAAAGACCAATAATTATATTGAATGTTTAGACTAATCTATCTAGAAAATTTTAAGGCATACACCGGTCTCGTTTCCCTGTAGGTAGAATGAAAATATATGTTTTAAAAGAGCAATTTGTGATGTATTTTTTTAGACATGATAAATGAAGTACGTATTTATATATCAGTCCCGAATGTTTTGTAATTGCTGAGAAAAATTAAGGCACCATTTTCAATTCATCGTGATTCATTAAGCTATGTACTGACTTAGCTTTATTAGTCGTATATATAATTATATATGTAATTTAAAATCTCCACGCAACTTAAGTTCTTTAAATCCTATATTTCCTTTAATACGGTACAATACAAAACACTAGAAACACCAAATAATTATCCTCCATTTTTTTTAAATATGCTCCAGAATGTAAGTTTGATAGTTAGTTACCTACGGATTTTCTTTTTCAATTATCACAAATAAACAACAAGTACACAAATTATTTCCGTCGGCATCTACATGAGCATAGTAACTATGCGATGTTTTATGTCTTCTTACACAGGTCAGGGTCGGTGTTTACAACCGTAAATACATGTAAGACGTACACTCCGGTCAGTTTACATGCAACCTTGTTCGTAGGCACACTCGCATTATCTAGGAGTAAGTAGTATTATTCCTAAACAAAATATCTCAGGGCAGTGGAAGAATATTTTTTTTTTTTTTTTTTATTCAAATTTTTATTGAGGTTTCAGTTCACCGTGGTGACTATGCCAGCCTCGTAAGGTCACTCTTAAACAATAAATGACAAAACTTAACATATACTTATATTAATCATGACTACGACAAACTACTATATAATTAAATAAAATTGATCAGTAATAATTTTTACAGCGAATTTCAGCAAGAAAAGAATGAAAAATATTGTATAAATATTAGAAATTTTCTCACAACAAAAACTATTTTCGAATATTGACCTACTAATTTTATTTTCAAAATCTTCTGACATGAATATGCATACCTACATAAAAAAAACGGAAAAACGAGTCGCTTTCTTAAACATCTGGGGGCACGGCAGTGCCCCAGCCAAGTCTCGAGCAAAACGGGCACGGCCGTACCATCTTTTCTCGATGCGATTCGCGGCTGTTTCGCCCCCCCTATATCTTCGACGTGGACAAAGCTACGAGTTTAGGTTTTCGGTGAATAATAGTAGGCATTAGAACAAGCTTAAGTTCGAAATTACATGCCAATTGAATTAATAGTTTAGAAGTTACGGTCGATCAAAGTTACACCATTTTGTCACTCACTGACTCACTGACTCACTGACCGATCATCAAAAATCTAAGGTACTTCTAGCAGACTTAGAAACTTCAAATTTTGCACCAAGATAGTTCATTAGCCACATATAAAGGAAAAATTAAAAGAACATTATTTTTTTTTATAAAAACATTAAAAAATAATATACCATAGAAAACAATTTTATATTTGCGGTTTGGCAAGAACATTGTGTATAGATTTTGACTGCATTGTTAACTTTGTTCGTTGTTTAAGTATTCAATTGGATGAATAAATACATAGAATAGAAAAGAATAATATAAACTGTGGTCAAGCATACGTGGCCCTTTCAAGAGTGACTAGTTTGGGTGGATTACATTTAATAAATGTGAATTTTAGTAGTATCAAAGCTCAGGAGATAGCAATAGCTGAATATAATCGACTCCGAAGTATATATCGCCCAGACTTGTCTACCTTAGAAGTAACGAAGCCTCAGAAAAGAAACAAAAGTGATAGAGATAGAGAATGGGTTCTAAGCAAAGCAGTAGCTGAAGTCCAAGAAATTATGAGGTCACCTAAAAAAAAAGAAAGAAATACACTTACAAAAAATAAATGAGATCCCAACAAAAACATTAAATGTAAAAAAAATGCCAAGTCTCTCGATGCAGTCTTTCCATCGTAAAAAGTTTTGAGATCTCATAGAAGCCAAGTCCTATTCAAATTATTTTGTAGTTATAAATCAACATTTAGTAATTGTATCAATAGTTTTCTTTATATTATAATTATAGTGACTTGGCAATGAGCACAAATTAAAAGCTGCTTGCTGCCTGGAATTATGTGCAAATGTTACTGACGAGACCTGTGATCAGATTATCCTGCGCAGTTTACTAGTCTTGGATGAGACTGACTGCCGTTGCCGAAATTCGGTTGGGACGACACGGATAAACCAAAAGAAAATTAATTTTGTGATATTAATGTTTACGCATGCGGTGTGTGACTTTCAACTCCTCCAAATATGCCGTTTTATTTGTTTCTTCTTGTGCTCATTGCCAAGTCACTATAATTATAATATAAAGAAAACTATTGATACAATTACTAAATGTTGATTTATAACTACAAAATAATTTGAATAGGACTTGGCTTCTATGAGATCTCAAAACTTTTTACGATGGAAAGACTGCATCGAGAGACTTGGCATTTTTTTTACATTTAATGTTTTTGTTGGGATTCCATTTTCAAATGTAAGAATTTGTAATTTAGAGAATTTACAATTCATAAGTGCCTCGCAGTGTAATAAGGTAGTGGACTCACGTAGGTGGCGCATCTATTTGTTGTAATATCTGGAGTCGAGGCATTCACGAGGCGTCCTCGTAGAGTCAATATCAATAAATGGGAAGCTGGGAAATTGGATGTGTTGCGGCTCGTGGCCCGGCCGACACGCTACGTAATAAGATAGTAATGAGACGTTCTTGCCACTCGTAAAAATATGGTCGTTGGCTCCCTGTCTATGACTAAATATTTAACTAACTCGCTGTGTCCTGTAAAGGTGGTACCTACCTAAATATAGACATAGTCTCAGCTTTGTTGTTGTTTGTGATGTATTTCATTTCCAATATACAGATATAATTCAAAATAGGTTCATTAGGAAAATAATTTATATCAACTGAGCTGTTCCATATTCCTTCCGTATCCTGTTTTCGGCGCTTATAGTGTTGTATTTTTGTTTGTTTTAATTGTTGTATTTTATTTTAAGAAATGGTCCAATAGAGCAACATTGTCATGTTTGACAAAGCTCTGAAAAAAAAGAGAAAAAAAAAAACTTCTCTATTTTCTTAAGTTTTGTATAGAAATCAACTACTTACTTACATTGTATTTGTACATACATTGAAAGATAACCTACTCAGCTAAATATTCAACCAATTACATACCTATGTGAAGCACCTATCAACCATTTGCATTAATTCGAAACATCGTGAAAAATAACGGCTTCAAATACCAAAGTATAAACGACCTTGGGTTTCAGAAACAATTGGTGTGTATTATGATGTCATTCACCAATCGAATTCGAATGACTGATTTTATAATCAAAATTCCAATCATAGATTCCAATACCTAAAATAATGATAAAAATCCAGCCCATAACTGTCCCACTGCTGGGTACGGGCCTCTTCTCGGAATGTGAAAGGTTAGGCTTTAATTCTACCACGCTGGCCTAGTGCAGGTTGGCGGACTACACACACCATCGAGGACTTTATGAGGCCTTCTCATGTGCGCAAGTTTCCTCAAGATGTTTTCCTTCACCGTTAACACAAGTGATAATCAATTGCTATCCGCGCATAAATTCGACAAGTTAGAGATGCGCGTCGGGTTCGAACTCAGACCCTCCGGCAAGCATTCAACCGCCAGGCTATCACTGCTTAGATAAAGTAAATATACCAAGATAATTATAATATAATTTAATACCTAGATAATGTAAATATAATACGATATAAACCTGGGTAAGGTAACTTACCTACTTACTGCTAAAGTGTAGCTATCTGCACCCGGCACAAAAGGTAACACAGCACAGTTGACAGATGACTAGGTACTTACATGTCATTCAATTAATCAGATGTAGCATATAGCCTGCTGTATATCTATAATAAACCATAAAATAATTGTAGGTACCTACCAACTTGATCATTTTAAATAATGATAATTAATGCTGTTTTTCTTGAACTCTGATTTGTTAAGTAGGTTCTTAGATGTACCTAGGTATTTTATCCAACTAAGGATCAATTAAATTTATCGCCACATGTCAAATGGGATAAAATGACGTGTTTGTTCTTATTACGAGTTTTCTACCTTTGTTTAAAAATAGGCCAAGAGGGCGCGCATTACTCAACGACATTAACAGTAACGGCTCTCTCCTACCTAGGTATAAAACCTACGTCCTATATAACCAGTAAAAAGAATGGTTCAAACATACCGTCCACACTTGTAATACATCCATTTTCCATAGAATCCAACCGGCAACCGGTTTGTTCTGAAACAAAAAAGAATCACAGTATTAATTAATTGCCCGGCTCGTTTGTAACCATCCTAGTAAATTGTGTGTAACCGATTGCATCAGCCTACGAGGATTGATTTGACATTGACACGCCGCGCATGCGTATTGCCCTAATTCCGTGAGGGTTCCAGTGGGCGCGAGACGACCAGATATCATTTTACATATGAAAGAGAGGGATAGATATAAGGTGCACAGGGACGCCCATCAAAGACGGGTCGGTAACATGGCCGACGGCTATTGCATCTGCATGCATTTTAAAGAATGGTGTTCGATGCAGAAGGCTTTGGCCTGTGGGAACGTTCGACTTTCTCTTTTAAACATTTAAAAATCTTTACGGAATTAGGCAGTAGGTAAGTCCTGTGTGGTATATTTTAAGTTATAATTAAAGAAATTAAATTGGGCAGCGGAAGTCAGATGGCAGTCGCACCGTGTAAAATACTGATATTCAACCGTATGTGGTTAGACTGCAAGCCGACCCCAACATAGTTGGGAAAAGGCTAGGTAAATGATGATGAATTAAAGTAATTAGATTGTTCATCAAATGATGTTAATATCGTGGGTACCGTGGGTATCGTGGGTTTTTGGAAAAATATCCTTATAAACAGGTTCACGTGTATAAAAATACAGTGCAACGACCTCCAAATGTATGGACCGAATCTCGTGGTACCAGAAAATATCCGTAATACATACACATTCATACATCGGTTGTCAGCATGCCATATAAAATTTAAATTATAGCACAATTTGTATCTACCTACCTAATCATATCGTATATGGTGTATCAGTCTATATCATAACTTATAATTTTTTGAAATAATTATGACAAAACGTTAATCGAAACTATAATTTTATTCGGATACTCAATAAAATATGTAACATGTGTTGATATAAATTTATGCAGATATTTGAATATAATTCTACAAGCAATTTACATAAATATGGATCTGTCGATAATTCAATGTCGAATACAATTTGAAGCTTGTTGTTTGAAATTCAATGTGTAAAGAAATAACGGCATTGAACTCTAAATGATCGGTATTATCATATTTTTGTTGCATTTACATTTGGATAACTATGATTTATTGAATGAAAAATTCAGTCATTCCTATAATAATACCTTGTTTATAAAATCCGTAAATTAAATCAAAAGATTAGAAATAGTGGACAACACAAACAAAACATTCCTGACTACGTGGGGTACGGAATAATTTCTAACAATATGTTCAGATAGGGAGATAGGAAATGTTCGTCGTATCGTGCCATTTGTGCCCGGGCTCCCCTACCTGTCCTTGCGATATCTACAATGTCGTCGACCCACATATACCCAGCGACCTCTCAGGATAGATTGAATTCGAACAATTCAATAAAGGTGTTCAATTTCGAAAAACAAGGAGGAATTGCGTAAGGCGATCATGAAATTCCTTGGATATCCGTCTTCTAATAAGTTGAGAAACTTTAATTTGGAACAGCGTTAAAACAAAGTATTTCCCTGAAAAGGCCCTGGCTGCTAATCGCTTCAATTTGGCGTAAGTAAATAAAAGTTTAAACAGATTAAACTCGGTAACGAGGGCCGCCAGGGGGCGGGGTAAGAGTGGAGGCACAATTATCTCGTCCTATTTTCCCTTCTAATTTCACGTTAGGTCTACCCTTGCAAGGATTTTGCAGACGCGCGACGGCAAATCGCAATTTCATGTTTACAAAATTTATATTCACAGTATCGGGCCTTATTGGCCTTATCGGCTTATCGATGTACTATTTTATGTTTAAAAATATCTTAAATGTTATTTAATTTAAAGCCTTTCAAGATAACGGTAATCTAATATGTTAATAATGCGTCTCCAAATGCGTACCTAAGTAATAAATTCAAGAAGGCTTTGGTTCGATATTGAGCGTTTGATAAGAAACTAATTTTGTGGTAATATTACAAGTATAGGATTTTGGTTTTGGTTACTTTATTCCACCGGCAGCGTTATTATGGTAATAAGAACAAATTACTAGCGTACAAAGTATTGTGTAGAATGATAAGTAGCCACGTTGAAATTGACTTAGAAACACTATCATGATATTTATTCTGCCTAAAAAAAGAATTTATTAACTACCTTTGCTTCAAACTACCCATTCATTATTACCAATAAAGAATGTTCTAATAAAATTCTTAAGATATTTATTCGATAATAAATTGTGTTTAGTCGCTCGTCTGTGGATACTAAACGCTATCTTACTGAAGCGTTTCCATGCCTTTGCTTTTTCTCGCCATTGAGTTTCACACTCGCGGGTTTTTGGGTTATATGACGATTGTGCGCGTATTAAATAATAAGCTTGCTTGCGAGAGAAATTAGGTCTCAAAAATTTATTAGTACATATTTAATTAAAACCTTCGATTTCTTGTATTCTAAGACGCTAAATCTGAACTATTTGCAATTTTGGAAGGCTATTTATAATTAATTAATTGTTAAGTTGCTACAGCAATGTTGAAATTAAATGTCAAGAGTAGAGATTGCACTAGTATCTAGTAATGATAAATGTCGACCTAGCGTCCAGTTCATTAATTAAGTGACCTAGTTTGTCTTAGTCTACTCTAGCATTTACGTACTCACATAATACTCAATATTCTGAGTATAAAGTTACTTTCGAATATAAATACTACATGCAGTTTCAGTTAAGAGGTAATTAACCGAAAGTAAATAACCTACATAAAATATATTTGTAACGAATTTGATGGTCAACAATAAAAATTCTACTTATAAAAACAATGCAATATTAATGTAAATAAGGGTGAACATACGTACTCCCATAATACTCAATATTCTGAGTATAAAGTTACTTTCGTATATCTAATACATGCAGTTTCAGTTATGAGGTAATTAATCGAAAGTAAATAACCTATAATTGCAACGAACTGGATGGTGAACAATAAAAATTCTACTTATAAAAACAATGCAATATTAATGCAAATAGGGGTGAAAATACTTGCAATTCTTCTCATTTCTTTTAGTCCAACGGCGAAAATATTATAATATTTTACAAGAGCTAGAGTTGTAACATTAGCATACGAATCTCCGTAAGTTGATATCATTGAACTTTATTAAGGAAAGTTCGCGATAAACACCCCATGCTGCTATGATCCCATAATCTCATCCAATTATGCTTTGGTTTTATTCTGATTGATGTACTTGATTTCATAAAAGTCATGTTGCAAAAAGAAGATTGGAGCTTGTCTCTCGCATACATATTTATCGGTTTTACTTATTTGGGATTAGCTGTAGTTTTTGGTATGAGATATAATCTGGCTTAGGTATCGATTGATCACGTTAGGTCAAAGAGGTCGTATTGAAATTCACAACCTCGTAATGGGAAGTCCACAGTCTATTCTAATAATATAATAAATACAGACTACAGATACATATCTCATGAAATCGATATATTATGCTTACTTAACGGTCGTGGTGAATATGCGACAGGTCCGCTTTAATCCGTATATTTACTAGCCACACTTGATAAGTCTGACGGTTCTATCAGAATATTCGATAAGTTAGCCATCGCATTGGACATTATTGTAATTTCATTAGATATCTTATTACACAACGTTAATTCAAATTTGTTCTCGGACATTAACAGCCGCATTTGGGATGAGAGTTCGTGTATTTCCATAATATGAAAATTAGACGACAGTAATAGGAACTGTTTGCTGCTTGTTTCTCACGTTACACTTTATTGTAATCAAAGTTTTAGGTACTTATGTTTCCGCCCTACACAAACATGTTAATAGAATCAATCTCTTTCAGAACGTTCGTCGATGTGACGTACATACGAAGGCTGTCGGTTCGCCCCCACATCGTGCCGCTATTTACATGTTTTTCTAATCTACATCCTGATATTGGGTTCATTCGTGACTTGCATTGAGCGGGCACTATTAGCCCGGGCTCTGGGATTGTCTTCGTGAAGATTAAAACATGTATTTACATAATGCTACAGACAATGCGACGCCCAGAATATGTTTCTCTTATGAGTAGGTATTCTGCGAACGCACGTATGAGTTTCTCGTTGTATTTGATGTTTTCGTGGAGAATGGCCAATACTTAGGTATTGGTCAAACACTGTAGGTATGTTGGATAATTTCCACAGTACCTATATCACATTTTCTCGTGTTATTATATATTATACTATCTGCATTAAAAATTGTATCGATAACCTACCTACACTGTGAAATGGCGAAGCATGTATTGGGATTGCTAATAACTATAAAAAATCTGCCGCAACTTATACCTAATATTTCGGTTTATATCTACGATTCTACACAATACCAATATCTTATCGATCTGTTTTTCATTAAACAAAAGATAAGTTAAAACAGTTTTATTTATCCGAAAGACAAACAAGAAACGAATAGCTACAACTTTAACATTTAGCATCACGAAGAGTTTCAGACAAAACAAAGGGGACTGAACAACAAAAGTTCAAAGAGCGAGTATTTGCATTCTGCACATCCTGCGAAGGCTACAGTACAAATAGTAGTGTTGGGAATAATTGTGGTACTGTACCCTCATGCTTGGCTACTAACTACTTCGAGCGAAGTGTGGGTCATACGCGTGGTCTAATCACAAGTGGGAGCGGGGGAATCGTATTTTTTTTATCTTTTATACCCGATTCAATGACCATATAAAATATATTTAAAATATATATATACATAATTCCTATATATAAGTATTTGTTTTTATATATTTAAATAGGTATTTATTCGTACGGTATATGTAGTTCATTGTATTTGTTATCTATGTAGTTTATTTCATAGATATTTAGTTATTGGTTTAGTTTAGTATACCATAAGTTTAAGTAGTCTAAAGTAGTTACTTTGTAATTTTTACACACTGTGTCTACGTGTCTATCATCCTTATTTCCAATCGCGGGACTACTGGAAGAAATTTCTTTAGAAATAAGTAGTTCCATTGTGCTCATTTGTCTGTAACATTTTTATTACCATGTTTCCTTGTGTGTACATAAATAAATAAAATAAATAAATATCTAGCTGTTCATTTGAAACTGTGACCGTTTTTTTTATGATCTATCTTTTGATCATCGAAAAAACTTGTCCGAAATAAATTGAAAAATCAACATAGGTTTCCAATTCTGAAATTTTAAAATAAAAAGAAAACTAATTGAATACCTAATTATCGTTTTTGTTTGTATCTGCTGACTTTACCGTGCAAAATAAAGTGTAGTTAGGTAACTATTTTATAGTTGAGCGATTGGATTGGTAATATCTCACTACAATCTATAAAATATTTGTTGCAAAATTATGTGGTTTTCAAAACGCTTTTCGATGCTAAAAACTAGTTATTATATTATATCATGATTTTATTGAAGCACCTAGTGACCTATGATTAGGTACGTAATGAACGTTCTCGATTTTGCAGAAGGCAAAAAACAATATTATTATAATGAAAATGTATAGTTGATTTTTCCTTCAAATGGCTGTGTGTGTGTGTGTGGCTTTTAATTATATTTTAAAAAATCTAGCACAATGACAATTATAAAATAAGTGAATAAAAAAGTCGTTTACCTTTTTTACAAAAGGCAATAAAACACGCCGCCTCGGCTTTCACTTTCAACAAAAAGTTAAAATTGAATTCAACTAGATTTCACTTTCTGTATTCATAAAAAGATGCTACCAATTCATAATACAGGTAAACAAGGGCTTTGTTACAATTTTTTATTGCCGACAATTGCTACCGTATTTTTTTTAATTCATTTGTTTATTTTACCTTTGTATAAAAGGTGTGACTTTGTTTTTTGGCTTCCGAGGTAAACAAATCTTAACTGTATTAAGAACCCCGTGACAATGTTATAGGTAGTATTGGTTCGAAAGTGCCTTCTGTTGTAAAAAGTCGTTCGCACTTTTACGCAATTACGACGTATGTGACATTTTGTTACTATGCACATTATCGCATAGTAACGAAATGTCACATACATTTAGTTTTTAAGCAACTGCAAATATTTTATATTTAAAATTAAGATGTCACATTTCAAAAATCTAAATTATGTTATTTGATACCAAATTATACCTTCTCTTAACATATTACAAAAATACAACAGCATACCTATCACCAAAGCCTTTGATTTATTTATACCTGAAAAACGTATTACTTGCTGCGTAACAAAAAGACATTCTTGAGCCGTAAATACGTCATTTATTTACTGAAAGTCCTAATAAATGAAAAACCCTATAAAAGTTAAAGATACGAAAAAGAAATACCATTAGTACTTTATCCATCTACACATTTACAGCTAGGTTTTTTTAATGATTTTAAAATTAAACTTTGGTTGTTGTTTCAGGACCAGTGATCAAACAAAGGCTTCTCTTCTTGGCCATTAACACGGATCAATATCTTGAACGTTCCATACACTCTTTATCGGTTTGTTGACTTTTTATACTGGTCTATCTGTCAATTAATTACTAGTTATTTTTATTAAATCCTTTTCGCATCTCTCTGCCTTTTTATATTGGAGACAATTGTAGCATTATATCCAATAAATATTGAGGCCCAATTTCAACGAAAACTTAATACACGTTATAGCAAAATCTGCTGTGTAAATATGAATTTTTGTATGGGTAATTGGCCGATTTCGTTTTAAACATCAATAAATTGTTGTTGAACTTGTCCCTGAGTATTTTTTTCTTTTTCAGTCAACATGGACGACGCATGCACTAGTACCTACTGCTACTTCAGTTTGAGAAGATAAAAGCTGAAGTATATCTACTACGATAACATAAATCAAGGGAAGTGTACCCAAAGTCCACTACTACGTAGTCGTACTACCAAATAATTTTTCTATTCTATTACAAAATGTATCTTTATTTTTTTTCAGACCCGCTGATCTCATGCACTGAGACCACGCATGGAGAGCTGTTTGGACCGGGATGTGTGCCTATAAAGCAAGAGTTTTTAGTTACCGCCCATTCGAGCTAAGTTCACCCTCGGGTCAGAATGATCCGGGCTCAGACCTCCATCCAGACGTATGGTAATGGTGCAGGTAGATCGACATGACGTCATTATGCGACCCATGTTTAGGAGTTTGCTTGTGGTGGATTTTTTATGTTTGTTTTGTAAACAGCCAGAATATTTTGAATATGAAAATGTCATATACAACATGTAACGGAATAAACGCAAGACCTCAGACACGCCAATTAGAATATTAAATTATAAAACTAAAATAACATCTGTAATTTAATTTAGTTAAACCAAACCAAATCACATAATATAAAATAGTTGTCCTGACTAAACGTAAAACGTTTGAGCATACTATTCTCTACGCACACACTCATAGCAACTGTTTATAGCAGCGAGCGCACACCCGCGCACACCAGTTCGCCCGCCATCAGCTGGCTAAGCACTGCATGTGTAGTCACTAGGTACGTCAGTTCAATGACCGAAAATTATGATTCCATCTTTCCATCACACTTTCACAGGCTTTGGACTGGCGGTTTTGAATAATTTAATTTAATTTTACGATTGTATTAAATAATCTACATTAGCAATACGAATCTAAGATATTAGGCTTAGTAACGGGGATGTATTTTTAAACCAAGCGACATTTTGCCCGACTGTGATGTATCAGTAAAGTAGGGCGGAGCACCCGGGCGGCGGCGCCCGCGCCGCCAATCGCGCGCCCCCCGCCGCGCGCCGCCGGCCGCCGCGCCGACACGTGTAGGTAGGTACTATCATCGGACACCGGGGAACGCAGAACTTTTTTATCTCAGACGCGTAACTTTCGCGACATTACCCTCTAAACCCTGATAAGTCGTGTTTACCGTTTATTACGTGTAAAAAATATTCAAAGTCGGCGTGTTTAAAAGATTTGAATCATAATATTTACAGTAATTAAAATAAAATCGTATTAATAGGTACTTACAGAATTTACACTAATTTACACTACTTCTTCGTCCCATTTTCATTAAACTTTCAAAATGACCACCGCCTTGTTCGATGCACTTTGTAGCACGCTTTCTTAAATTTAATTTTAGTTTGCTAAGAACCTCAGTGTCATTTTTCACTATCACAAATGCGTGTTCGATTTTTTGTTTGAGGTCATCGACACTTGTTGCCTCGTTTACATACACAAGGGATTTTATTCGACCCCACAAATAAAAGTCTAACGGCGTTAGGTCAGCCGATCTGGGAGGCCACTGTACAGGTCCCCCACGACCAATCCAACGCGTGCCATATTCCGCATCAAGATGCCGTCGAACGGTCCACGTGAAATGCGCGGGAGCACCATCGTGTTGGTAAAAGACTTGTCGTAAAAGTACGAGAGGGACGTCGTCTAATAACACCGGCAATGTCTCCTGCAAGAACTGTAGGTAGGTATCTCCAGTCAACCTCGGTAGAAAAACGGGGCCGAGTACGTGTGTACCGATGACGCCCGCCCACACGTTTACAGAGAATCTGTGCTGGAATGAATCCACACGGCATGCATGTGGATTCTCGTGCCTCCACAAATGTTGATTATGTTGGTTGTACATCCCAACACGAGTGAATGTACTCTCGTCGGTCCAAATAATATTTTGTTGCCAGTTCTCCAACACCCATCTACAAAACTCTAGACGTGGCAAGTAGTCGCTCGGCGTTAGCTCCTGACAACGTCGTAGGTGGAACGGGTGTTCTCCATCAGCATGTAATGTTCGCCACACGTACATGTGACTGCAGTCGAACAATGGCGCTGCCTCTCTCGTGCTACTCTCTGGATGCTCGTCGAAATAATCGAGAATGTTTGCTTGCAAACGAGTACTGCGCACATTTGTCCCTCTATCCAAGGCCGTGTTAGGACGAAACGTCCCGGAGTCCCTCAGACGCTGAGTTGCACTTAGCATCGTCCTGGCGCTCACTCTGGTGCCATATCGTTCATTCATCACTCGACAAGCTAACTCGACATTATCGTCACAACGAGCCAGTGTCCTCACCATCTCCGTGTACTGGATATTGGTATAACGGAAAGCCATCGCGCGCGTAAACAATAAAATGTGACAACAACAACGAAACACAACCACTGAAACATGTCAAACATGTCAAACGTCAAAGGGGTAGCTGGTAAATCGACATCGGCTCAATTGCCATATCGAAAGAAGAAGAAGAAGAAGAATGCATCTCGCTCTTTCACATTATTCTTACTATTGCAAAAAACATTTTGTCATTTCTCAACAAAACTTTGTGAAATGCGAACTACAAATTCTGTCGTGCATTTAAATAAGCCTTATTGGTTGGTAATAAGGGTTAAATTTCCTTAAATTAACTATTTTATTTAATGCACACTACCTCAAATGTAAAATGCATTGATATTATTTACGTGTGTGTATGGATATCTATGAACGAACTACAAATTCGCTCGTGCATTCAAGAAGGCTTTATTACTTTGGAATAAGGCTTAAATTTTCTTAAAGCAAAGATTTTATTAACTTGTTACGACGCGGTGGTTCTAATTTAAGATAAATAAAAGATTTTTTAGGGAAAAATTAACATATATAAATTATGATGGAAATCGATTCAGAAGCCGATTCTGAACAAACAACTTTCAGGTCTTGCGTTTATTCTGTTACAGGTTGTATATAAAATACCTTACAGACACGTCTTCAATCTCTGCAGAAAGCCTAGGTAGAATGAAAAGTACTATATTTATTATATTGAATTCAAAAACAAAACTTCCTGTTAATGAATATGACACTTTTTCTAACAGAAAGAAAACAACAAGATCATAAGCAATAACGTCTGCGAAGCAACATTGTTCCAAAGTATTCCAATCATCTATAGGCTAATACATAGTGTACGAACTTGCTATTTTGTAAGTAAATTGAACGTTGGACGCGAGTAGGTACGTTTTCTAGGTTACACGTTACTCAGCTTTAGATCTTTGATAAGGAAGTGTGTTAGGGAAATGCTACGCAAATACAACTGCCATGTGAGAATGTATGGCTCATATTTTCTCTATAATAACGCATAAATATGTTCGACAAGCTAGTGCATTGATAAAAAGGCTCAATGACCCATTTAACAAAGATTTAAGACTTTCAGCTTGCCTATAAAAGTAACTATTAAAACTATACCTGTACTACAATAATATATTAAAGGTACGGTAAGTTTGCAATCTATTAAAGAAACACGATGAACCAAGAACATTATTCCAATAAAAAATCTCTTAATCAGCGGCTAATATATTTCACATTATGTAAATAAATATCAATCTATATGTAGATAAGGATATCAACATAATTAAGGTAAGCAGATGCAATTCAACACGTTAGTGCAGAATTCAAGTCATCAAGACTCGTTAGTGATGCAAAAAAGACGGACCAATTGACAACCTACCTACTTATATAAGCCTCATGTGCATAGGTCGGTACCTAACTTAATTTGTATATGTTTTTTATCAAATTTTACGAACATTATACTTCATAGAGTTTACTAAAGGCCTACTTAATATAAAATTAGAAATAATTTTAACTAAAGAGTGAGTGAGTGAGTGTAGTAATAAGTCGTTCACTTGCTAATGAGCAGTTCTATGCAAAATTGCAAATGAGGTTCTGGTGATATGCCATAAAAACTACTTCAAAGAGAACTAACTTTTCTAATAGAGAATGTAGCCAAAAATCTTTCGTAAGTATACAAAATTAATTTATAACGTAATTAGTTGAAAATGTAAGAAAATAAACCTTCACCATTTCCATTCTAATTTATTAGAAAAACTAAAAAAAAGTTCGTCGCTGTATGTAAATTATGCAGGTAGACGATTTGAAGGGTAAGTCAAAAATAACCCCGGCCAATGGCGTGTCCCAGCCCCATGAACTCGAGATGAAATATTGTTTCAGCCAAAAAACACGACACACAATTTTTTCAGCCATTTCTCTTACTATAGTTCGGACTCACGCGATTCTCACCTAAATGACAAATGTAGTGTACATTTTAAAAATACAACTTCCTTATAGCTTTTGTTGCTCAAGTAATTGGAGAAAACTAGGTCGATTTTTGGGCTTCATTTAGGTAAATTACTTATGAAAAATATATTATAGTTTTTCATTGAAAGTTCTTATGAATGTCGCATTTACATGTCAAATAGCAATAGTATGCATCTTGAAGATTAATTATTATTTGTAAATATTAATCAATCAATAAGTTTTGTTTTAAGCTATGTACGATGGGAATGTTTTACCTTTATGATAAGTAAGAGATCATAGAGAAAAGTTCAGCAGATAATGTACTGAAATCTGATAAGTAAGAAAGAAGGAATCAAGGACCATAGATAAGTAGAAAAAGTGTAAGTATATAGGATTCTATATCGATAAGGAAGACGAAGAACCTCATTATTTGGTGCATCGTGGGAGAAGCCTATATCCAGTAATGGACTCATCGAACTAGTTGATAGGTAATTGATGCATGGCCATCTCTTTACTATTTATAATATAATATTATTAGTATTAACGTATCAACAAACTTGTAGTAAAACATACATTGATCTACGTATAAGAAAATACAAAAATAAGAATATAAGAAAAATATCAAACTCGTAGCGAAAGAGGGCACGAGCAAAGCGAAACTATTCCCCCTTCTTATACAAATTTCACGAACACTCGGGCCCAATACATTTTGCATGAAGTGCTGTAGGAAAACTTGGTATTCGTCCTCCGAACAAAGTTGGGTTTATAACTATTTTTATATAAAACGAGTTTGCATCTTGTTTGCGAACTTCAGCGTTATTTGTGCTGATATGTTTAGGTATACAAATATTTGGCAGCTGGAGTTGATGTTATGAAATAAAACGATATTTTTTAGATATAGGCTATGACTCTGATTTGTTAATCATATCAAAAAAGCATAGGTATAATATTTATTTAAAAAGTAACCAAATTTATGTACCTAGAACTCAATATAATAATGAAATGAATCCTAACTAAGTTAGTATAAAATTATCAAAGATAGTTCCTTGATAATTTAGGTAATCCTAATTACTTATTCATAAGTAGGTGATGAAGAATTTGATGAAGTAATCAATAATATTCATTATTGACATTGAGTCCCTAAGTTTCGACTGCTATAAATGGACCTAAAAATTACAACAACGGACAATCTTGGAGTAATCATGTCATCACATAGATAAACTCAACGAATCTTTATTATTTTAAAATGCCGATTTTAAACTACACAGTAAATTCCGAAACGCTAGCGAAACACTAATAGAAATTCTCATCGGATCCCAACGGTCTAGACATGGCAAGTTTAAAAAAACCACACAGGAGCGAGTTATACGTCGGATGCGACAGCACAAAGCCGTGAATGGACGCTTTAGCTGACTTGAATTACTAATAATGCGGTGTTGTGGCGCCTCGTGACGAACGTGCCATAGAATGTGAGAATTAGAATAATATATTATTGTTAAAATGTAGTTTTAAGTGTTTCATTAGATCTAATTCTACATACTTATTTTAATTTTATTTATCTAATATTATAAAGAGGTAAAATTTATTTGTTTGTTTGTATGTAACCCGGGATAATCTCTGGAACTAGCGAACTGAATCAAAATATTCTCTCTCCAAAAGGTACACTATCCCAGAGTGATATAGGCTATATTTTATTTTGAAAACATAAAACGCGCGAATGAAACCGTCAATAGCTAATTATATTACATTATTTATATATCTAGCTAATTGCCTATGAATTAGTATAGACACCTAAAAATCAGTGGATATTTTATCATTACCCCGTTATTCATAAAAACTTGTAATATTTAAACACTGACTAAACTATACCGGTCATTATCATTTGAATGCCAATGAATAGAGATGGCAATAGAATTAAGAGCTAGTTTAGTTAGATAACGTTTAATCATCGCTTATGAATAAGGGGGTCAGTTTTTATGACATGTGGGGCATTATACCATAGTTCTTCAAAAAAGGACCAAAAATAAATAGTTATTGCTAATCATGTATAACAACTTACTACGTGGTTGCACGCTAGAGCCTATGACGAAGACCACTTAACAGTAATTAGAGGCAAAAAATTATTTAAAAATGCCTAATTTATTACGTTCCAATCGGAAATGTATGACAACCTAAACGGCGCGTAACTGCGTGCGCATACAGATATTTGTTCCAAATTTAAATAATAACGTGTGACGAACATTTCAATGGCGCCCATACGTCACGGGGAATCCTAAGGAATCCTAATGCGAAACTAGACACGAATTTGAAGTGTTAAAAATGTTTCCGCATCTAGGTATGCCTGTCAAAACTTAACAAGAGGTGGTTCTTCGCATAAACATTGCCTCTTTGGAGGTTAAAGAACTAGACGTTTTCCTCTTATTTGTTTCCTACTTCATCATGCGGAATGTGTATAATACAGGATTAGCGGAGAATATACTGACAAACAACACTTTGGCCTGTGAGAAATAACTATGTAAATGTATACTTTTTTGCAAGTCTATGATCTTTTTGCGAAAAAATAAACAACTTGGCGAGTAGAATCTTGAATGTCACTTTAAGAATTAATTGACAATAGCACCTGCTTGGACAGATGTTTGTATCAGATGATGATGCTGTTATCATTATTTATTGCACCTATAATCACGATTACTATAAGAAAAAATTGCATAATTATTAAAAATTAAGAAAGAAAAATGTATATTTTACAGTTCTTTTTTTTATATAAGAAAATGCCGTAAATTAATTTAAAAAATAAGGCAAGAAAAATGCCGTCCAATTAAGCAAAAGGCCGTACAGACTCTGAAAAGCCAATCTAAATAGGTATTCATTCACAGTTCGTTGATTGAAGGTTATCAGAGTAGATATTGGGATCAGTTTAATCAGGAGCACGATTTCGATCAAACATTTTCTTTCTCCTTTCATCCTTGAAAATTGAATAATGAATAATAAAATTGTTGAAGTTTTTCCAAAACTGCTACGATTTTGTAGCACATTTATATTGTCTTTCTGACGTCCTATTTTTATATCTCAATCAGAAATAAAGGATCATTTATTGATTTTTCTGTTAGGAATCTGTTACGGCGTGGGATTGGATCTATGTCCGACTTTGGGACATAAATCCGCCATTGATAGAATAGGTATAACGATAAGTCAATAGGAATTCAGTCGATCAAAGATTTAGGTATACACGGTTACCAAATATAAATGAAGTTAGGTACCTAAAAAAACTGACGATGGATTTTTTGATTCGATGTTAGTTCTACTATTTCTATTAATTAAAAAATATATATTACGAATGCATCCATAATTCCCTGAGAAAATTATATTATAAAAATTATTATCTCCTTTATTCATTTAATATACATATTTTTTACATTTTTAAATACATAATTATAAAATTTAATAAAAACATACATTTAATAACATGAAAAATAGGCACCAACCGGTAAATTATTAATATATATATTTTTTTATTAAACTATTTTTTTTTTGTATTTCTGGTGAACTTGTATATACAAAGGATTTATCTATTGACGTTTGGCTATATTCTGGATCTTCAAGAGGGTTCGAAAGAAGTCCAACCCTCTTGAATCTCCTTAGGGATTAAAAGAACTAGGGTTTATATTACGCACGTATTGATATTATGCTCTATCACCCTAACCGCCGAATACAGAAACACAAGTCATTCTGTCGCTACTGTCCAAAAAAATCCAAATAAATGACAAAATAATAAATGAATAATAATAATGAAAAATATGAATATAAATAATAATGATAAATGAATGTGTGTGTAAATGACAGTGACAGCACGAGAGTTAATGGCTACTTAAACTTGAGATGTGTTTAAGTATTCGAGGGTATACAAAACTTACAAGAGAAATCAAAATTCAACCAAACATCGAGACAATATTATTACATTTTATATGTACAGTAACGTGCACGAAACAGATTGAAATAATAATATTAGAAGGCTGTTTATACACGCCACATATATTGTGTTAATAGTTGCTCTTATTGAAGTTTGCGTCGATTTTATGGGAAATCGTGATGGATTAATGGTGTTAATCGATACATTTTTCAATTCTGGTTTTCTTCCTTCGCAGATTTTTTACGGGAAAATAAATTAGACTAGCTGATGTAATTATTAACGTACAAGCATAGGTACACACGATTACATATTAAGCTACACATCTCCAGCTTAAGCTGACCTCTCATTTTACGGAGAGCTTATACTAAGCGAGGTTAGCACATACCGGAAATGCGTAACTCGATATTTAGCCGTGTGTACATACACTTCTACACATATATTATTAAGAAGAAACGTTTGTGAGTTTGTTTTTTTGGACTAAAAGACTACTAGACCAAATTTAATAGTTATTTTTCACTGCGTGATAGGTCATACTTTACCAATAAAGTCTACAATTTATAACAACAAAGAAAAAAGTTCGTGTTTTTAATTTCCACGCCGCCGAAGTCGGGGGTGAAAGTAGACAATAAATTACTTCAGACACCATTTCTTAACAGTAATTGTTAATACATGATTTCTTTGGACACTACTAGAATTACTTTAGAGTAGACTATCACATGCGATCGCGGGAACAGATATCCCACGTCAAAGTTTTCGACCAGTAAATTTGTAGAAGCAATGATTGTTAAGGTTTATTAAGTTAGTTAATTGCTCAGAACCTCTACTAAGCTACAAATGTTTGAATTCATGAATTTTAATTTACTCGTGCTCGGACAATTTCAAGACAAGATTAAACTTCCAAGTTTCTTGTTTTAATCTTCGTAATTTGTACTTGCGTACTCAGTTAATTCAAGTATAAAAATGTTAAGTTTTCGTGAACAAAGCTACATACGGACAATGACAATAATTTGTAGTACCTATATAATAAATTTTGTGATACAATCAACTGGATGGACGGCATTGAACATTACTAAACTTGAGACAAGACAAAGTTGCAGCAAACGAAATCTTGTTTATAGATACGACTTTCAGACGAGTAGAAATAACTTTAATTAAATTAAGAAATTTATTGATACAGTCGCTTAGCGATGTCAGAATTTGGGGACAGCGGGAACATTTGGCAGCAGTCCTTAGTTTGGCAAGTTATCGCGGGACGCTGGCCCGGCTGTCCGTCAACACGGGGAGGTATCTCACATCTTGGAAACGTTAGGGGACCACACACGATGATATTTTGTTTACGCTGTGTGAATTGGTTTTTGTTTTTTACCATTTTGGATATTATAGAGGTTCTCATAACAAAGGTTGTATGATACAAAATAAAATAATGTAGTAGGTATGTGGAAACTTAAATACGTAATCCATATATCCCTCATTTTAAGTCTTCTTTAAAATTACGATTTGTACATTTAGATTATGTCTATTATTCCACTGTATTTACAAAACTGTAAACATTTAAATTAAGTGTCTTATTTGTCGGTGAATGAACGCCTACACGCCTAAATTTGGAATTCTACAGAATGGAATCAACAAGCAATCCAATTTCACACACGACCTCACGACGTTATATTACAAACATATGACACAAAATACGTAATCAAAATTCTCAAGCCGGATTACGTATTTTTCATGCGACGTACACGAAAAAAATATACAAAAATAATACAAACAGCGAAAAACATGGCGGTGAATTGCTCGTCGTTGTTCCCTTACAAATTGGGCGCCTGTCGCCGTCTCCCATTCGCATATTGGCCGATATTACACTCTCGATGCGCGCCTGTACTTTGCCAACATATTGATATACACGTAGGTAGGTATGTACCTACAGCATGTTGTGTTTACATCACAGCGACGATATTTGCGTCGGAACAAACTTTATCCGAGACGTATTGCGACAAAAACGTGTTACACTTGATATACGAAAGTTGATCATGTTATCGGTAAGTTCTGCCCTAGTTTCCCCTATTCCCCTTTTATTGGAGAAATACACAAAGCCTATGCCTATTTATAGTTATATCAATGTTTGGCTTCAGTAAGTTTTTGGAAGATATGTCGGTATATTTACGCATACACATACATAAGTACTTGTTTTTATCTACCGTATGTGAAAACAAGAAAATCTCCCTTGAAACCTCTATAGTTACCTCTGTGCCTTCATATATTATAGTATATTATGGATCATTACGTTTAAAGTGTCAACTGTCAAGCTCGTTCCAGACCTTTACCTATCTTCAAAATTCTCATTTTCAGGCAAACAAAAATAGTCATACCTATAGAAACAGGCAAAGAATATTTTGTTTATACCAAACTTTTTAAGAACAAGAACAAAAATAAAAATAAAACTTTCTCTGCAACCAGTATGGAGTTTTATTTTTCCCTGTGTATGTGAGCGAATGATTTCAGATTTCACCGCTGTGCGGGGCGGACTGTGGAATTGGCCAGACTAAAATAACGAACGGACGTGCTCTGAAACTGTAAGGAATTATTTTTAAGTTCGCCCACTGTTGCGAATACAAACAAAGATGCCCGGAACTAATAGAAAATACTGCACACCTACAGATATATCTACGAGCAAAGAGATACTCTATATGTAGCTATACCTACTTATAAGAAGGTATTAACATCACAACATCTATAAGGAAAGCTTCCGTTAGGCCGCTATCTCACTTGCCGGTGCGGTATCATTTCAGTGCGGTGCTTGTACAGAAAATACAGGGTTAATTTTCAATGACAGGCCAAAATTTTTATGGTGTCTTAGGCTGATATGTGATTATGGAGCGTAGGTGCTTAGACTTTGCTTTAGAATTATGTAATTTCTTTATTGACTTTTAGACTTGTTTATTGATTTCGTTAGTCTTAGTATATGCTCAGCACACTTTCAGCGTGTTATGACTATATATTCCAAACCAAAGCATAAGATAAGTATATAAATAATCTTAACAAAGTTTAAGTAAACTCTGATTAATTCTTGCCTGACTGGAGGCCCTTGGTCTCACCGCTTGACCTTAGCAGAGAAGGTTCACTGAGCTGTGTTTGAGCTAAGTCAAAAGTACGCACTATAGTTCCAGGCTCAGTATACAGTAATATAACTCATCTACATAATTCCTAAACGAAATGGTGCGAAAAATAAACCGGCTTTATACAGCGTGTGCTAGTAAATAATCGGCTTTCTTCATATAAAGTCTTTTATTTTATTTGTACTTTTTGGAATACTGTAGCATTGGTTTTCAAATACATACTGAGTTATCATAAAAAAAATTCCTAGTCATTGAAATTTATGCCGCACTCTGTAAGTTTGTCTGTATTAACAGAAACCGCACCGACAAGTGAGAAAGCGGCTTTAAACGTCTATAGGTATTATATACTAACAGCTTTCAATTTATATAGCGGGTACGTGTTGATTAAAACAATTAGGGGAGATAGAAGCTGTTTGAAAGCTGGGTGCCTCACTGAAGGAAAATTGATTATGTATTAATTAAAATAGAATTCTTTGTTTTCGGTGAATAAAGTAAAAATATACGCAAGTAGGTAAGGTACCTATAACAAGTATTGTATCGAACAGAAGCGGCGATTAATTATTTTGATACCTACTGGCTACTTTTAGAGAATGTTTCTAAGAAGATTTAAAACAAAAATTCACTAATGTGTTGAGAGCTTGTCGTAAAAATGTGGTGAAGTTTGTTGAAACTAAGAAGAAGCACTGTTCAACCAGCACATTGACTGTGTTTTATTTTAAAGCTTGAAAAAATTAAGTGCATTTTCCCAACAGAGGAAAATAGAAAAAAATATTAAAACTAAGAAAAGTAAGCCTTATCTGAAGTCTCAAATGAAAAGGTTTTTATTAAAAAAAAGACACGATTGTTATCCCTACTAATATGAAAAATGCGAAAGTTGTTAACTGTTTCTCTGTCGGTCTGTTTGTTACATATTTATAATTAAATGGGTGAACCGATATTGATGAAATTTAACAAGAAAATAACGTGTAATAGAAAAGACACAGTTTATGATTTTTATTTTATTTTATGAATATCGCGGCTTCCAATGTCCTTGCGGATTGTGTCGCAGGCACAGCTAGTCTATACATCTATACAAATAAATAATATTGAAGTATCTGTTTCTAATGTCAAAATAACAGCTTTTTACTATAATTTCATATGAAAGTACATACAGAACCAAAAAAACAAAAAAAAAATTGTCTTTCTGTCTGTTTGTTTGTTTGTTCCAGCTAATCTCCGAAACGGCTGAACCGATTTTGACAGGACTTTCAATGGCAGATAGCTTTTGTTATACGGAGTAACTTAGGCTACTTTTATTTTAGAAAAAGAAAAGATGTAGGGTTCCTCCCCAAAAAATATGTTATATTCCACGCGAATGAATTCGCGGGCACAGCTAGTTCTAATATACAAAACAGAGCCTACATAACTAATATAAAACATAGCATCACGCCAGGATTCCCCGAAAGGAAAGAAAAAAAAAGGAGAAAATTCATATAGGTATTGGAATCTTAAGGCAACACAAAATAGTTTAGTTGTTATAGGTTAGTTTTAGTTTTAGTTTAGTAAGGTTATTTAGACGCCGGTGTACTGTTATACCCACACCCACATTTTGCCGATGCCGTTATTAAGTCCCATATAGGGGGTGAGCCTATTATACAACGTGTATCAGAAATGCGTAGTTATATTTAAGGGTGTGGATCAGACCATCATCCTGAACTACTTTACGTTTGGGTCGAGTATTGAGGTTTTGTATGGGACAGCTGATTATTTTTTCGCGACATAGAGAAAGGAGTTCAGTTTTATGGTCTGACCATATGATCACGCATTTCTGATACTCTTTGTAATATAGGTACCTACCTAACTACTATTAGTTTAGTAGGTAGGTATAATAAAATTCAAAATCATGTGCTGCTTGAATACCTACCTGTTTATAGATGCCTACATTTATATAGGTAGCTATCATTACCGAGTAACTGATCTCTTAAAATGGGAAATCCCCCCAATTATCCGACCAACAACAACTTGTAAATATAACCCGTAAATAACAAACGGGCAAATCAATTATCAATTCAACAAGAAATAAAACCAATAATGTTGATACACAAATAAAATAAATGAAGACTAATGATAATAAATTATAATTAGGCAAGTAGGTATGTGTTTTAATGATCACGAATAAAATTCTCACGTACCAAAGTCGATTTTTAATGAAAGATGATTAAGTATGGCTACCTTTTATGACAGACTCATAAGTAAATATGGATGATGATGGTTTCATTAGATTTTAATGTTTTAGCACCTGCTCAGGACTGTTTTATATTTAATATTTATTTATTTATTTTTCATTTACTGGTAGGTACCTACACTCTACTTCACGATACGTTGCGGTGATACATATAGATATCTTCTCTAGGACCAACCCACTTGGAACCGGAATCACGGCGAATCTAGAATCACGACGTTTTGAAACTGCCTGCAAAGGCACAGTTGAAATAAAAAACTTTGACTTTGACTTCGCAAATAAAATTGTCGATTGTACTATAAGTAATATTAAATATATATTAATAGTTGTAAGATAAGTGCATATATATTTTTAAGTGAATTTGTGCTATATGTCCTCATAGAAATAAAAATAAATATTTTGGATCTCTATTTAGTTCTAGCCACCGTATCGACTCTACATGTACTTAATAAATAGCACCTAGAATTTCGACATTTTATAAGTGCCTGTATCTGGTTTATATGAAATAAAGACCTATTCTAATATCTTAGCCGTAAAGGGTTTGGTACACGCATAAAAAGTTACCTGCAATGTTAAAACCTAGCAACTGACATTTTATAAAAAAAATCGGTGTTTTAGCATTTTTCACTTGCTAAGAATCTTAACAAGTGAAAAATGCAAAAACACAGAATTTTTTAAAAAATGCCAGTTGCTAGGTTTTAAAATTGCACAGCCGATTTAAGACAATGAAAACATTTATATTTAGAAATTGAGATACATGTACGAGTATGATTCGAATTCTATAATTATTATAAAGTTTAGATACCAACCCAATAGCTTCATCTACGAACTCAAAATTCGAGTAAAAAAATCACGTGAGGCTTCAATATATTTCCGCACATACATGTGTGCTCATTTCTCTCCAATCCATTTTACGTTCCCTTGGCCCAATCTCTTCGAAGCCAGCTTTGCTAAAGCTGCGGTGCCATAGATGTGCCATCAGCTTCAAATTTGAAATTGGAACGAATGGAACAGCCCCGGTAATGGAACAAGTTAGATGAGAGGGGGAGGGAGGGACGCTCACTTGATCGTCACACTTCGAGCCACGTTGACGTAAAGACGAGAAAACTTTGAATTCGTCTAAATTTAGGTACATTTGAGCGATATCACAAAATTTTTTTTGGTCCGGGGTTTAAAGTATTTAAACTTAAAATCTAGGTACCCAATCTAAGTACTTCGAGCTATTGAGCACTTGTCATGATCAGGTACCTACTGAGTTTACTTTAGTAGGTACTCAACGTAAGAACGTTAATTGGAAAACATTGTAGACTTATTCAAGACAAATCTACCGATGGAAAATGCATTAAGATTATTGCATAAAATATGTCTGTAGCTGACTCACCAAGCATTGATATTGATAATAGGTAGATATCTCGTAAAATATTCATAAGATCACTTCAATAAAATAGAAAATATAAATAAAGAATATTTTAAATCTAAACCTTTTTTACACAACACAACACAAAGTGTAGGTAAGTGCGACTACACACGTAGTTTTTGCCTCAACGTATCTACGATACGCATTACGTGATTAGCCATGCCAATTGTCTGCTTCACGTTTTTCTGATAACCCGTACAAAACTCACGGTTTCTATGTTCATGTAAAAAAATATTTTAACATTCATACAGGATTGATTTACAACGCAATTCCGTTGATGATTTAATTCCTTATTCATTTGAATTCCATTTGAACTCATCTCAGAGCAAAAAATCGGAATTATTGTATTTATTTAATCTTTTTTTTTTATCCATTTAATACTGACCAGATACATAAGCAGATATTTATGATTTATTCTAGTAAGACCAGTAACCAATCATGTTAGTATTTTTTGTATCTAATAAGACTACATTTTGTTCATTAGGTATTTTAAAATACCAGCTTGGTAATAATTAATCAAGCACTGGTTTATTAATACCTAAATTATTATTTTATATCTAGGTATTGCCTCATACCTAACCACTACCTAAACTCTACCTAGAGCTCTTTTTTTACAACACAAAAGGATATTTTGTATCAGTACACGTTCTTGTTCTCATCCATTTGCTCCGTAACTAAGTCTAATAAGTGCAAGCTAACAAAAGGAGTCCGTCTAATAAGAAAACTAATTTAAAACTTCGGTGGCACAGCAGCGCCAAACGCGTAAAGTTGGCGCCAGGCGGTCGAGATACGAACAATTGAAACAGTGCCACCGCGCGGCGAACGGCTGAAGCTTTTCAATGGCTGTTTTTACGACTTACGGGGCCGTTAGTGTGCGTGAAAGCTTTTACGCACACTCACGCACTATACGAGTTCACTTTTGTGCGTGTAGTGGACTTTTTATGTGTTTGTGTAACGTCCCATGTACAAAAGGTTGTACCATTGTCGGTCGAGTTCCATAGTTGTTATCTATTGGCTAGATAGATGGCATTAGGTGTATCGCGAGCACCTTACGCGTGATATAAAATCTGGTATACAGTTGAGCACTCACCAAAAATATTGCTGGCGGTGTTGGCGTGTTTTTCACACGTTTCAGTAAACACGTCTGGACAATATTCGGGCTGGGGCACGTGCATGCGAGTGGGTAGTATCAACGAATTTAGGCACACGGGGGCACTGTATGTGTTTAATTAAAACCGTAAAGACGTGCTGGCCAACGCGTGGTTTTCTCATAACTGTGATAAATTGCGGCATTTTTTTTTTCCACCAAGCAAAAAAACCAACCGCGTAGAAATGTGGAGCGAAACTGCATTGGCCATTGTTTAGTTTGCCAATTTATACGGGTCGGTTACACTTGCGACTTTTATTGAAGCATTACCGATAAAAGGAGTCATAATAGGTTTTATAGGCAAATTTTAATGGCGATGTGTTGAACAGATTTGCACTTCGTTCACTGGGTTATGAGAACGGTTTGCTGAAACACCTAACTATGTTATAATGCACGTTTTCAGTCTTGCGAGTATGATTTCTTGAATCATACTCGCATACATACATACCTTTTAAATTAGTTAATTTAATGTACCTACATGACGTAGGTACCTAGTAATCTACGTAATCCTACTATATTTTTTCGTAAAAGATACTATAGAAAGTACTCAATAGGATGCGCTATTCAGAAAATAAGATTAGATTTGAAAATAAGATGCTCACCATTCGGATATGTTTTGCATAAATATTAATCAATATTTATTATAAAATATTAAATTTATACAAAAATTATAGTAGAATTCAAATATCAACAAGAATAAAAACATAAATCTTTCCAATATTGATAAATGTCATCTGAATTGACATTGAATTCAAGAAACATACAAAGATATTAGGTATCAATATGGTAAAAACCAAGTGTGGAATGATTTATCTATATTCTGACGGAACGACCTACGAATGTGTAGGTATTTATATTATAGTTTCTATGACATTGAAAACTCATACCACGAAGAAACAGAAATTATAAAAATCGTTTACAGATAGGTACCTACAAGAAAATTCCATTACTGTCTAATTTCCAATTTCTTCCAATCGATTCTAATCTTGATAGTGTTCTCGAATGATTTTTCAATCGAGATCTTTTGATTAGCTATTCTCGACAACAATAGGAGGCTTTATCGGGAGTGTTTATCAGGTTTAATATGCGTAGAAAGTCGGCTTCGTTATCAACACGGAGGTTGCTCTACTTCGTTATCGCGGATTTGCGCTCTGAAATTGTTATTGTGTTAGGTATATGGCGTGTGGAGATTAGAGCTGTACAGAAATTTACTTTTACAGTTTAGACAGATTTGTTACATTTCCTGTCGAGGTACTGCGATTGTTTAACATTTTCAATAGGAGACAGTTATTTTTTTACATTACAGATATAATATTATAGAAAGAAAGCCCAATAATGAGAACCTACTTCAATAATCTACAATAGTTTTTTTGTTAATACTGATTCGAACGTACCTACATTTATTTATCTACTTATTGTAGATCTAAAGGAACTTGGTTTCAAAAGAACCAAGTTTACACCCACATTACTTATTACCTTTTTTACTTAAGTACTTTTACTTACCATTAAGTACTTTATTAGTTACGCAGAAAAAACGGAAATATTCACCTTAGAAATAATTTTATTTTTCTCACATTTGTCCCCTGAAGCCTTTTCTGTTTAAACGAATTTTTGGTTAGACCTGAAGGACCTCCAACTTTATATATAAAAAAAAAAAAAAATAAGCGACAACGCAGCTAACGCCGTCCCACAGTGGGAACAAAGCAATTTTCTTGCGGCACCTATTTATATATTCCGGTAATACTCAGCGTGTGTTTGTCTTCGTGACCTTGGCCAAATTGGAGAAAACAATTTGCCTACAAAGTAACCCTTACACACACATATGTAGCTCTACATGCAACCCCTCTTGACACCGTAAGCTGCACATAAGTATCTTCACAACTCGGCTCCCCTGGGCACAATTTTTTGTACAAAATTCCTGAATAAGAAGGGTATGGAATTTCGAAGACCGCTGGGCGGTCGGTCGATGAAATTATATCTATCTATATTAGTATAGGTTGATATCCACCTCCTTGGATAATAGTCGCAATAAAAGAAATCTATCAAACGATGCTTTTTTATTTTCATGTTCGTAAAGGAATGAAGATAGGTTATATCACTAACTAACTTATTAATTTCACTCTTGTCCATCCAAAGGCTGCCTGGAAAAAAATCGCAGTCCATGATAAGGCCGCCCATTGTAGGTTTACCTACTTACAAAATTATTTTCATGCAAGTTTTATATTATGTATGTATATTTTTTTTACAAGTGTACAATAAAATATAGATAAATAAATATAAGTTTTTAAACTGTCATGGTCACTAATGTATTAGAGTTCAAACAAGATATAATCATAAACATGGTTGGAACTCTAATACTGAATAAATATAAGTAGTATGTAGTATATTAATAAATTAAAATGTGTATAATTAATTTAATTGGCCTGCGGCCGTTTTAATTATAATAAATAAATAATAAGTTCTGAGACAACCCTAACGCTACCTAAAATTGTTATTTTCTATATTATATCTAACTATAAATAAAATGGCTGATGTTCAGAATAAGTAAGTAAATACCTAATATTGCGCAAAATAGCATATTGCGTAAACTCATTTTCCTATAAAAACATACCTACTCTTGTCAGTAGGCACATTGTGAGAGTAAATTAAAATTTTCTTTTGTTAGCCCAATTTGTCCTCAAGGAAAAAGTCCAAAACCACCGTTTGGTCAAATCTAAGTAAATTGTAATATAACTTATAATAATAATTATCACTTACTCATTCTTTTAAAAGTATTTATTTTTCTGCGTCTAGATCACGGTGTCCTATTACAATAGAATAGAAATATGCTTGCACACCAACATAAATAAAACATACAATAGAAACAGTGTAAAATCCATACTAATAATATAATCTACTTATAGGTATTTATATAAATTCTAAAAGAATTTTATTAAGACCTTCTTCACCTCAATTTCACCGGTTTTCCGACCTAAGAGTTCGTTGTAAAGCGACATCTACAGCTGTAACATAAGCAGACTTATCGGCAACATACTCCTACGCACGCATTGAAGCTACATTTATACGGGTTCAATATAATATAGGATAATATCGTGCTGCAATGCATGGTCACAGCGGCTGTGACCGTGCCGACCTCACACCTCAATGTGCCTCAGCTGATCGATCACGCCGTTAAATCTTTACGGCCTATGACGTCATTCAACGGCTTTTTTTCCCAAATGATTTACTACCCATAAACCTTCCACAATAACTGTACCGATTGTTTAACAGTTAACCGCAATATTTAAACCCTTTCTAGGTAGAAGTAATGTCCGTTATTGAGAGCATTTTTTTTTCAGAAACTTTTTGCTCCCATTTTGGTTATTGTCATTTAAAAACGAGTCAAGGAAGTCGTTAAGTTGCGCAATTATATGCAAAAAAGGGGTTATTGAATTTGTTTTGCCGGACAATGGATATCTTTTGGGAGAAGACAAGGTTTTGTGATGATTTTCCTTGTAAACTATTGTTAGATAATGTTATGCGCAACATGCATTGGTTTATGCTGAAACCGTAAAATGCAAAACAAACTTTTTGATGGCACGTAGACACCGTTTTTGTAAGGATTCGAATTTGAGGCAACGCAGATGACTGTTATGTTACAAGTTTCATATTAAAAATAATACCAATGATTTGCTCTGACAGCTAGGTATTCGTCGCCTCAGTTATACTGTTAAATCCACCAATGGGAACATTTTATATACTGTGAGTTGATTCATAATGAATCAATAATGAAAAGTTCAACATCTATGAAATAAAGCTTTTTGTTTTCAAAAAGGAGCCCAAAAATATATTTCTACTATAATATGTAAACATTGGTGTATTGAACAAAAAAGCATTGAGGCGATGTATTATTAATACTTATGAGTCAGACCTCCTTTTTAATCTAAGCGATTTTGCAGTTTTTAAGCCTGCGGCCCATATCCGTTTTGAATTATAAAACTGGTTGTAGAGACTTATGCAAATGTGCACTTGCACATGAGCGTACATTCGTACAAGATAATTCTTATGATAACATGCAAAGCAACTCTTAAGATATAGTATCTACTAGCTGTTAGCAATAGTAAATGTTTTGACATGCATTAGATTTATCATAGTATTTCTAAAATAATTAAAAATAAAAACCTTGTTGTGTTTTGTATACTACTAATAAACTTTTAATACCTACTAATTGACCACTGTGCTTGCCTTTAACTTAAATACACGCGAGATCAAAAACTGTAAAACCTGATAATAAGTAACTCTTTGCAGTGTGCGACTTTAGTTGCTAATTCAATAAATAAATAAGGACCATTAAAACAATACTTTACAATTGTTTTTATTAGGTATTTACTATTTAACAATCTAGAGTTACTTATAAAAAAATTATAAATTACAATTGTAAAACAAAAAACATACATTATTGATAAATATACATAAAAATATCAAAAGGCATCAAATTTCTTATAATAAGCCATCAAAGAAACAAACGACGCAATACAATAAAAGAAAAAGTGTCATAAAAATACACAATTAGATTCATTATTTATTTATAGTATAACGTAGTTATTGGGGACAATATTTTCTAATAATTGGCTATAAAAGCCTGTAAGTGTACCGCCTATGGCAAAAAGGAAACATTGAAACTGAAATAGCTTGTAATTCATGTACCTACTTAAATAATGAAAGACTTAGTAGATAGAAAAATGACATAGTAAATAAGCGGTGAATGTAATTACATATTAATCTCTTAATGTATCAAAATAATGGTAAGTAATTCAGAAAAATATCTATCAAAATGTTTGTAGAATAGCTATATAATTTCCAGTCCTAAGAACAAGGCCATCTCCAAGGTGGCTAATAATTATTGCTTATAAGGTAGGTAACTTGCATAATTAGATTCCATCCATTTCCTGAGTGTTATTAACGGATATAAAATTTGTGATACATACCTACATATTCTAGACTTAATTTAGGTTAAATTAGGTTCATAGTAATATTTCAATTAATGAAAGAAAAAGGAGAAGAAAAACTAAAAAGGAGAAAAAAACCCGTGATAAATGCAGTTTTACTTGGTAATAGTTTACATGCTAAGTAAAAATCTGTTACTTATCAGTCCAAGATTTAAAGATCTAGATGTCTTTCAACATGAAAAAATAAATTACTCAGGAATCTCAATCACGCATAGCTACAGGATGTTTGTTAAAAATGGTCGCGACTTGATCCACTCGGGCGCCGTCGCTGTTTTTTTTGTATCGTTCTAAATATATGTATGCGTTGTTGTCTGAAAACATAAATCATGAACTCGTTACGATTTACGAGCCCGCTCGAGC
This sequence comes from Allophyes oxyacanthae, assembly GCA_932294325.1. Lineage (NCBI taxonomy): Eukaryota > Metazoa > Arthropoda > Insecta > Lepidoptera > Noctuidae > Allophyes > Allophyes oxyacanthae. The sequence goes on along the minus strand of OW028620.1, from coordinate 9,799,236 downwards.
ATAGCTCCGATTGGAGATTTAATTTTAGGGTTAGCCACACTGATAGGCTTTAGCGAGGATTTAGAGTGATACGGCTTGTGTGGAGAATAATAAAGCTTTAAAATTCGAACAACTTCAAACGGTTTATTTTTAGGCATCATCAATCAAAAAGTTTCAACAAATCTGATTACGTTAAATTATTATGAACAATAATTCTCTTATGTTTACGTAGATGAGAAAGGTGATTTGATTACATTCATACGAAGCTATATTTGCATAGAAAATGTAAGGAAAATCGTCATGTATTTTCTAAAATTCGGTAAGTACGATTTCTTCGGTTGTTTATGGGAAACATTCCTGTTGAGAAATAGAATCAATGGAGCCCCACTTGAGTTTTTTGAGAAAAGAGAATTTTCTTGCTGACTGTACCTTTTTTATCTTTCTGTATAGGGTTAAGGGTATTTAATGCCTTCTAAATTCACCTAAAGTTTCCTAAGACCAAAACTTTCTAACTGTAACAGAAAGGGTAGCTACCCTTAATGCACCAAAATTTTACACCATCCTGTATAGATGAATGAAGCACGAAGTCTTCGCCCTTTTTCTGTAGGTATTAATCTGTAATGTTTCGTGATAGCCTCAATATCCCGTGACTATAATGCTCTATTTTTATACATCTTTTAGTATCTAAGATTTTTATGTAGGCTCATTTTAAATTAATGCCCACTTCAGCCGCTAAATGTAGTTTTCACGACATAAAATCATGTGTAAATTGACACTAATGGACCGCAGGGGCGACGTTTAAATGACACAGAAACTGTTAAAAACCACAGTCAGAAATAGACGCCTTTAAGTGCCATGTCATTGGGAAAAACGCGAAAATCATTCTCAAAATGTTTGAATTATTATTTTCTTGGTATTCGGGTCAACATTTTAAGTCTGATGTCCACTGTACGCCTAGATATTGTATGACAGGTAAATCAAGAATATTTATGTTAAGTGTATACAATACTTACTTGTAAATAATATTAGCTAGTCAAAGCTCATACTTTGCGATCATAAACATTTAAGACAATGTCTAGCCACACCCGCTACACTACATCTCAATAAACAGCGAACTTTATCCAATAATAATATGACGTGTACTTAGCCAAAGTTTTAAATACACGACTTTATTTAAATGAAAGACCGGTGTTTACGTTAACTGCACGTGTCAGTAACTTTCACCGCTTTACTTGTGCAATAAAACCCCAACCTAATCGCTTTCAAGGGCTTTAAGCGGCCATGACCCGTGCTGAGTGACGGCGGAGGATAACTGTTAACATACTTAGTGTACGCTGTGCTCCGTGCTTATGTCAATAAACAATATGTCTAGAGTTATGGTCGTTAGTGACTGCCTTAGAAGGTCCTGATTGGGAAATATTTATGTTGCGGTAGGTACATAATCAAAATGATTTTCGTCTCTCCGCCCGTCCATTTTCCGATATATACGACAAGAACTTCGTGTTACGGTCAATGGTGATTGATTGTACTTTAGACTCTTTAGCTTCATCTATCATTATTATTATGGCGAGAACTTGGTTCAAGCATAATAAATATGTGAGCAAGATTTGAGAATTGTATTGTGGGGATCAATTAGAACTCTGAACCCCCAAAGCATCTTTAATAAAAGAAGGCGTATAAATAATAATCTAGCTTAATAAAAACACAGAACAAACCATGAGTTATAGAATCAAATTGACAAATAGACCTGCTTAATTTTAATTTATGTCTATTTAAAATGCCGCGTCAAAACAAATTTAAATTCGTTGCCCATGTAAAATATGGTTAAAATGTCCACTGTTAACTGAACGAAATATTATGCCAAGACATTGTGTCAGTGATATAGTGTAGATATTTTCACGTAGCGTATGGTAATGATGTTTTCCGGCGTTTCGTCGCGATTGGATGCATAAGTTCTATCCACAAGTATAGGGATAACAACGGTTAGTACAACTTTCTTTATCATCAAATCTAATGAACAGATTTCTTGGGTCAATACACTTTAAGATTAAGTACTTAATAAGAGCCACATTGAAGCAGGTGTTGGCTGATTCTATCAAAAAACAAGTTGTACTTACTTTAACCATTTACATAATTATTGTAATATAGATGCTGCATCTAAATAGTATATGGCTGTGGATGATACCGATACACATTATAATGGTACAGTCAGCGCTATAATTTTGTGAAAAATAACATGGAAGGTAGTCACCATTTCACGTACAAAATTGTATACTTAATCTTAACAATGTTTTTAAAATGCTGTCATGTAAAGCTCTTTTCTTTTTACGTACAAATCTCTTAGACCTGTTCGTATTTTTCTTGCCATATAATTAACAAACACAAAGAAGATTGCTGAAATAAAACCTTATCCTACGCAATTAAATTTTGGAGGCGACTTAGACAAAATATGGAGCCTAATACCATCGCACTTTAGTAGCGTCAATTACATAAACGGCTCCTAGAATTACACTCTAAAGAGCTGCCACTTACAGAGCCCTGCTATAAATGTACAACAACAATTGTAAACAAAACTAGTTTGCTAGCATTAACCCTTTATGTTGTACTATAATAACGTATCTAATAAACAAAGATACTCATGTCGTTGTAAGGTAGAAGCTCACTGGAGTTTTTCTTTTTAACCCACGACAAAAAAGAGGGGTCTGTCTGTGTATATGTGTATCTTTCTGTGGTATCGTAGCTCCCAAACGGATGAACCGATTTTCGTTTAGATTTTTTTTTGTCATAGATAATTTTATCCCGAGTGTTCTTAGCCATGTTTCATGAAAATCTGTTCAGCCGTTCAAAAGTTACAGCTCTTTTTCTTTTTCTAGTTGGAGTCGGGGGTTTTTGACGTTTAGGTTATTTACTGATATGTTTCTATAAAAATCCTTTTCAATGAAAACGCATTCGCTAGCTGGTTTTCTTTAAGAAAATCCTAACAAAATGTTCGGATCAGCAAAAAAATTAAATTGATTAAATTTTTTATGACAAAATTTGTGCTGGCTTTAAAAATTGCTGACTGTACTTATCATTCTTCAAATTTTATTACAGTCAAACTATTTGGTAGTTCTCGTGTCACAATCTTTACATTTTTCTCCCATATCGACGCACTGTGGGAAGGTAAAGGCTCTTACATCAGTATTCCAAACAAAATTTATTCACCGATCAGCTTTGGAACCCGATAATCTCCATGTCTCTCGACAATTTGCCCGAAATCAACTTACAAAATACGTAAGTTATTATCTGATTCGTGTTCGGGCGAAGTCGCTTGTTGGTACATTAGTTGGGAGGGTTCAATCCAATTTAAACTTTGGCCCTCAGATGTTAAGGTCGATGTTTGTGGTTGTGTGTGTGATAAGGGTGGGATAATGGGGTCATATCACGGAGCGAGGTGTAACGCTGGATATACGCACATACACGCAGAGGCGTGTACCCAAAGTGTCAGAATATTGGCATCGTGTATTTGTCAACCATACGTACACCGCTTCCAACGTAAAATATCTCATGCAAAATCTAATAATATCACGCGTGGGAAAACTTGCAGTAAGTAGGTGTAATGCATTTAACTTCCGCTCAGAAGGCCTTCCACCATTTCTAGTAGGTTTCATTATAGTCAGACAGACAGACAGCATCCCTACCTACTACGAAAACAAAACATCATGTTTCAGGAACGTTTTGTTTCAACGTTAAACTAATATCAATCAAATTCGTATAATGACAGTTCAAGAATATTTGTCTATCCCTTGCTCTAAGAAAAAACAAGACAAAATATGATTTACGATGACGTCACAAAACTTCGTAGCAATACAATATTAAAGTAATCTTAGGTACTTTATGGACATTATAATACGAAATTTCGATGTAAGATTAAAACAATACTGCTGTAAAAAATAATGGTAGGCCCCTAGTAAGTGGTAGGTTGACAAAATAATCGACCTGCAAGAAAAAAAATAGAAAACCTAGTCGTAACTAATTCTGTAAGCAAATTGGACACTAACAATATCAAGATACCGCCTATTAAGAATCATATAAATCATAATTATTTCAGCATAATAATCTGCCATATAGGCCGTTGCGAATAACTTTATGTCGTGCTATCATGTAATCGTATCCTCTACAATTGCCTGAAAACAATCTCTAATTACCGTTCTCCATTGTCTCGGCCCATTTATATTACGTACATGCAGACATTGTTGCTTTGTATGAGTAGACCGTAATATTAAACTCTATAAAATAATATCTATTAAGAGTACCTACCTAGGCCTTTTCTCTCGATAAATATTAATAACTTTTTTTGACTCATTTCTCTGACAGGTGGCTCAGGGAGCCTTCAAGCGGGGAGACCAGAAGACCTCCAACCAAGCAAGAATTACCACATTACAAACCTGTTTTTCCTGCTTAATAAATAGTTTAACTTGGGAATAAAACAAAAAAATCAAAGCAAGCTAAATTGGGATTGGGCTGGCCACATCTGCCGTATGCCGTCTGAATTGCGGGTCAAAATAACTACGCAGTGGAGCCCTGACGGCAAAATGGCAACCCAGCCGACCGCGAAAGAGATGGCGGTACGAACTAGACACAATCATCAAAGCCTGGTCATCATTGGTCCACGATTGAACAGCATGAAAATCAAGGGGGAGGCCCTTGCCCAGCAGTGGGATGAGACAGGCTAACAGTAACAGTAAACATCAGAGGGTATTGTTAAGATTTTCCTCAATAAGTAAAAACCTATACCTATCCTAAAACCACACCTTATGTAATACCCAGGGAGGCAGTGTACACGATCTACCTTTCTCCCATATTGGCCGGTCCGTCATTACGCCGGATCGGTCTATCCGAGACATAGCCGCGCCATTACATGGGCCGTAAGCCGGATGGGCCGCCCGACCCGATCGGCTAATGACAACCTAAGAATTTTGTGACGCATCTCATTACCCTCTTCCACGTCATTCACGGGAATATTACGTTACGTAAGTCGAATTAACATAACTGTGAGAGACTTTATCTATTTATATCTCTATCTAGCTGGTTGGTTGGTTAAAGGTATGTATGTATTTGTGGAGATACCTATTTTTAAGGAATGTGGCTGTATGCGAATGTAGGCGATACGACGTGACTGTTCGGTGTATTAAATCGATATATTATTGAAATATTAGTATATTATATCTAAACGTGGTGACAAATATAACGTATAGACTCTATGTCTCTTGTTAAATTAGAAGGATTACTAGTAGTCTAGACGAATTGGTTTAGATAAGAGCTCACACAAACTTGCAGAAAGCGATCGTTAAATATATCTTAATTACTTGACAAATTTGTTCAGTCCTGAACAATTTTGTCGTTGACATCTTCAACAAATAAAAAAGTTAGGTAGTTATAGAATACACCTCCCTTTAATATCAGCGGGAGTTTCTGTAATGTAATAAACAATAAGACGTGAAGAACACACAGAGTCATAGTACGAGAAAGTAATGTTTGTAGGCAATAGCAACCTTAATAAAAAGTTTATGAAGCCCTATAGCCCTATATTATCATTAAGGAGCAAAATAATAGCAATATCAAATAATGATAATTTACAAAAATTACTCGTTACCTACTTTCATGTATATTTTATTAAATTAGTAATGCATGTTTTTGAATAAATTTTTTTTTTTTTTTTTTTTTTTTTATTCCACAACTATCACACAACGCCATCTAGTCCCAAGCTAAGCAGAGCTTGTGTTATGGGTACTAGACAACTGATAAACATACTTATATATTTCTAGATACATACATATTATAGATAAATTACACCCAGACACAGAACAAATGATCATGCTCATCACACAAACATTTGTCCTGGGTGGGAATCGAACCCACGACCTCCGGCATAGCAGTCAGGGTCACTAACCACTAGACCAACAGGCCAGTCAAATATTTCCATAAACATTTTATCCCCTTTTCCCCCTTTAACAACCGCACCGTAAGAGGGTGGATGGCAAGTATTTTCTGTTTTGAAGACTTCGGCATAAACAGGCACTATTCTCAAAATGAGAGCGTTTCCTTCTCGAGTTTTGTGCCAAACAATATTCTAGAAAGTTTATAGTATACGTACCTTATTCGTGGTTTATACTTTATATATTCTCATGCTATTACGCGAGCATTAAAGTTTTGGTTAAAAGTATTTAGTTTATATTATATTAAAAGTATTATTTTTAATTTAGCTTCACTAAATTCCCTAAGTATTTTTAAATAGGAATTTGGTAGTCGAATTTACTTTAACAAACTGCCAGTTTGCAATTTAGATAACAGATTGACATCCAAAGCTGTTCCTTTGTTTTTACTTTTCTATTTTTTTACCTACACCAAGTAATTAAGTCACCACACTATGTTTTTTGATGCATCTAATCCCAAACATTTATAACAACAATTTACTGTATAAACTGAACCATGATCATAATTTTATTAAATTACTTACATAATATTAAGATTGTCATATCTGAGTGGAGTAGGTAATTAATATTATAGCTGCGGAAGTCGAGCCGATGTGGGTGGCCCCCCATGCGAGCCGTAAGTGGTTCCGTTTTATAAAATGACCCGCCTTTTCTACCGATTCGACTCTTAAGAGTTACTTTGTTGCCGCAACTTTCTTTTAGGTATATAAATCGAAGATGGTTTTTTTAATAAGATTCCTAGTTTTACAAACGTTGTGCAACATGAACACACCTTATTTTAGTCGAACGTCCTCTTTACAAATGAGCCAATGCAAGCCAGAAAACTAAGTTCATTGCTCCACCAGTAGGTACGCATGACGTCTTTCGACGTAGTAAAAGAGCAATGGATGTAGCATTCTACGACTATACAGGGGAATATAATACACAGCGCAAGCGAAAAAAACGTAAGCGATAAATTCACTTAGATGCTAGTTAGCTTTTAACCTTATTGCGTAAGTGAGCTTTGTAAAAATGTGTGGGAAGGTAGGTTGTATATTTGCACTGCTGTGGGCTTAATATCATTTTAATTACATAAAAAAAATTAATTGTTTCTACTATGTAGCTACCACAGATTAGATATATATCTGTAGTAGCTACACTGTTCTTTTTTTAACACATTTAATCTATAGATATGAATGAATAAAATGGGATAAGGGCAGGAGGATGATGATGATGATGATATCTTGTCTACTAGTCATACCTTGGTTTTTTATTTCATAAGTAAGTATTTTTGGCAATACCCTGTATATTTTAGAGATAGTAACAATAGTATTTTTACAAATATTTTTTGAATAACATGACATAATATAATATTTAAGTCGCAGCTATAAGAATAGTCCCCCGTTATCTAACATCGCCTAAATCCGTCATCGATCAATTAGTGGGGTCCTCTAGCAAACACGTCGTAAATTAGTCCACACAAACAGAGTAAATGAGAGCCGGCAAACACTCTGAGTGTCGAGTACTTGTAGCCAATAAGGGCCGATCGAACCCGTGTCCCGATTGTTTGAACTCCGTTAGATCGTGTCACTGAGTATTTATTTGGTATCTACGTGATGTGAAGATTGTGGGACTGTGGTACATAGTTTAGACGATTTGGGTTCTGTATTCTGTAATAATTTATTGTCGAAAGAGCTCCGTGGCGTTTACTAGGCGAGCCATATGTCCATTGGGCTGATGATGATGATGAATAATTTATTATCGTTCGTTTCATTATTCGCGGTAGGACCAATTTGCTCAATAAATTGCCATTTATTCGTACCATGCGTACATTAAATTTAGTGGCTGAAAAATTCATCTGTTCTCTTGTTCTCGGAGCGAATTCGAGAAGATTATATCAATGGTATTATGTTACAGTTAGAAATAAATAAATAAGAACTGCACGATTATTAGAATTACCCTGTAATGATAGTTGTAAATGTAATTACATAAATTATTGTCGATTAGATACTGATAGTATCTACATTAAAAGAGTTATATTTTAAAAGGTCTAGAAGATTGCATAATAAATATTTAGGTACGTAGATCCTTTATTGATATAAAGAGGCGATAAAAATAAGTGATTGGTATAGGTTAAAATTTAGAATGACCAATGTCAGTATCTTATTTATAACTTTAAATCAAAAATATTCAAATATTCCATGTCACAAACTACGTAATGCTTTGAAATATAAAGTATCTACATATTTATTCAAATGTGAATATTGCAAATAAACACCAGAAAATATATTTGGCTCATTTTATATTTCACACTTTTATGAAATTCTCAGGAATTCTTCTTTGTCTGCGTCGGAGTCAAATCTTTTTATTGTCAAATAAACAAAACATTTGTAACTAATACCTATCTACATTCATCTATTCTTTAGAAGTTTCTAGACGCATCATCGTGTTTGTTCAACACCGACTGCACAAAGTGCCCAAGTTTAAATTCTAAACCACTAAACCGAGACCTCCGTGTCTGAATTCATTTCCGTTGCATCAGTGTTTAGAAACACAAATGCGGAGTGGAGGGAGAGGTCTACAAAGACTGGTTGTGTATCTTCAAGAATATCAGTTGGACAAACACACAGGAGGGGGGAGAGTTTTGTAAGTGGTGGGGGGAGGGGTGGTGTTTACTACGCTCCGGGGAGGTGAGCGGAGAAATGAAATTGGCAGATATTTCGGTGATGTGACACACACGTGTAGGTAAGCTTGGCTAGCAATGAAAGTTTTGCGAGGTTTTTCCACTTTCGACACGAGCAGAATAAAGTAAAAGGTGGAATGTATTTAGGTACCCTCTATACATACGTAAGAAATGAGAACCCTTCTGTTATATCCCTCGCAGAAAATATATTGCCTGTTTTCTGGGCTCGCCTACCCGCACGAAATATCGGTCTGCAGTAAAGAACTAACAAAATAAACAAGGCAAAATAATATCAGAAAAAGGTTTCGCTACGTTGATCAATGTTGCAGGGAGTAGTGTGAATATCTGTAAATTTCACATACGTCTGTATATGAATATACAAGGTCGAACCTTTCTAGTCCCGATCCGTTTATGGGGTTACTGTAGTCATCATTATGAACTACTTTTAATATTGGAGAAAAATAGAAATCGTTCTGTTCCATACAAACAATTCAATATTACGACCTACTACACCAATTAATGTAGAAAATAGCTGGTAAATTTTTCGCGATTTCCATACTAAAAGTTGTTCATAATGATGAGTACAATAAACCGCTAAAGGGATCGACACTAGACACGTTGGACCTTATAATATAAATACACAATTTATATATTTTGAAACAATACCTACTATATACTATGTTACCCACATAAAGCCTCCACCTTTTGTTAATTAAACATGGTAAATATCCCACAGCAGAAGCTCTACGACACGACATTTGCTTAAATGTCTTGGCTACGACTGTAATTTTTAACACCATGCAACTTGAAACTCGTGTAGTAATTACATTACAGTGTTACGTATTCGTCATACCTATAACTTCTACGTACTACCTAGACGTATAAATAGTTACATTTATATGGAAACTTCAACAAAGTGTTTTCCTAGAAAAGAAAAAAGAATAATAGACGTGTTTGTCGGTGCTACACGATATTGTTCTCAAACTTCAAGGATTTGTTCCATTTATTATCGATAAAACAATGTGTATGGATGTGTACGAAGATATAATATAAAACCAAAAGAAGTAAATATATTTTTGTCAGACTTGATTGGTTTGGAAATATATTATTGATATTTATCTAATAGAATAAATAAATTAACTTATTATGTGTTGTTGTCCAGCAGTGGACTATTATTGAATTAATTAATCCATGTAGTTTGTAGTTCTACTGTGCACGGAAAAAGATATCGCGAGATGATAATAAGTACCTATGCTGTAAGTACGCTGGCTTATCAAATAATATTTGTATACATACAGGTTGGCACCGACTGTATCGGCTCAAATACAGTATTTTAAAAAGATTGTTGATGAATCTTTGAGTTTATTAGCCATATATAAAATATATTATGTTATAAGTAAGGACATAACGAAACAATTGTATTGATTAAGTTTTTTATTTAATTTGCCCATTCAATTTACGAAGTAAATATAAAAATCGTTGTATCTAACTACCCGTCATCAACCGTTAGGCTCCGGCCCGCCAGGCAATATCAGCTCGCCTGGTTGTAGGATCCTCCCTTTTCAATGGAAGGATACCATATCTCGTTTCTCCACAAATTCAATTCTGATATAATGTTTGACCTTAGACCTGTTTAATAAACATGACAATGACAGGAGAGAGATGAAAATCGGATAATTTAAAACTGTTTTTTATTTTTATTTTGGCATCAAAAAAATACTTTTACACACACAATACCTACTATTTTCGTAATAATATTTTCTCCAGAATTTATCTTTCCCGAAATATTTGAGGCTAAACAAACAAGTTTGCGCTCCATGTTTTGTTCCAAACAATAAAGAAATAAAGCCTGGCATAATAATAAAGAAACTTACCGAGTTTGTAGATATTGCTGAGATGAAAGAGTATAAATAAAAGTACGGCGATATATTTTGGGTATACGCAAGACAGGTCGATAGGCGTTGCGTAATATTAAACTATGAACAGTAAAAACTAGCAGCGAATATCGGAACTGTGACTAATTGAACTGTGATTTTTCCATCAACGTGTGGAGAAAACCAAATGGTTACAATGTTTAATTTAAATTCAGACTTGCTTTCGAACGGTAAAGTGTTCTTGGCTGTATCATTAGTCGCAATTTACCTCTTTTGTATGCATGTTGGATGTTGTAAGCAGTCAATAGTGTTTACCTTCTACTCATAAATACTTGCTCTGCGTGTGTGTATTTCAAAATGTCTCCTTGCCACCGTCGACGATCAAATTGAATGTCTGACAGTGGCTGTAGTGGGCTCATTTCCTTTTTGTTATGTAGAATGATGTTAATTAACATAAATTTATCTATTGTTATTCTTAGTACGGCCACCATTTCTCCACAACGAGCGAGATCTCACCAATTCTATATCACCTGGGTTCGCAGTATTGTTTTGTTCAATGTTTTCTGGTTTCAGAAAAAATATGCTAAAAAATTTGACAAGAGAATACACGGAGAGTATTTAAAAAAAAGACATATTAATTTACAATTGATAAATTTTACCAACAAATCACCGTGTGCCTATGTAAGTGCAGAGAAAATAATCTGTTTTCTTCATTACTTAGGTATTTATGTTCCCACTTTCTACCTACACTACCTACCTACTTTGTGAATCCCATACATAGAAACTCATAAAACCAAGAAATTTCGCATTCTTTTTTTATTCGTTTTGTTTAAATACGATCGCGCAGAATCGATCCTGTTAGTTTTATTACACCTTCTATACAAGAGATAGATGAGGGAATTTCCTTCGATACCAAAGAATAGGCTGTATCGGAAACGAGTTAAATAACAGACCTCTTTTGTTTTGTTTTAAAGCCCCAAGGAAAATAACAAGACGGCGGAATATTGATGAGCTTGCTTGTAGATTGGATTTCTACTCGCTTGATTTTATATTTATAAACGTTTTGAGTTCTCTCAGCGTGAGTTTTCGTTTTCTGTCAGTTTACAAGACGCGAGTATTGCTTTCCTGCTTTTTATTGGCCGATAGGAAATGACAAAATATTACTTTTACTCAATGCCGGTAATAGCTTATTTCGTCGCGTGGGAGACACTACGCTTTCAACGTAAACATGATGAAAATTGTGTAAGTCATAATATTGTTGGATTTATGTAGATAATATACTTTTATATTCATAATATACATATTTTGCTATGGATCAATAAAGTATAAAGCGAACAAATTCCGTAAACGTCGAGAAAAAATCAGGATAACATAAAAGAGAGATGGCCCAAATCTGAATTCATATCATGCCTTATCAGAATGTCTTCCGAACGGATAAGTTTGATCGCGTGCGGGAAGGAAACGTGCATCTGTGGCCAAAAGATCTCATTTTCTTTACAGCTACAATTCCATCGGCAGCCTTTCTTGATAGGTTTTGTAAAAATAGAGTCTGATTAAAAGAATAAACTGAGTTATTTTAGTAGCTGGAGGCAAAATAATATATTATTTGTCGTCGTAAAGTATATTTACGGTTAATCGAGGAATACATTTGCTGTAATAAGACAGGAGATGGCTTAAAACACAATAGCCCTGTAGCATTTCGGACTGAACATCGACAAGTTAATGAAAGGCATTTGTATGTAACGGACTTGAGCAAGCTTCCTCCGGGGCCCGGTAATGGTGCGCATTGCGTGTTTTTATAGGAATTCTCTCTGACTGTCGCTATGGATGGCGGTCAAGAATATAGATATTTGTAGGTTCGTGTATGTGAAAGTTATACAAGTGTACCTTACGAAGAATAGAGTCCAATTTGCTTTTAATATTCTTCGACACTCAAACCTACTAGGCATTTAACGTAGACAATGTAGGAATGACAAGAAATATTGAATAACTACTTACTCAAAAACCTGCGTTATAATGCTGATTTTTTTTTTTTACTTATTGCTTTTAAAATACAGAATCGGGGCCGTCACAATTCCGGTACAAACGGCCGGCCGTAGCATTCGTCCCGAGAGGTAGCCATTTGGCTCGCGCTCTCTCAGATACTTCTCCGCCTCCGTTTCGAATAAACTGTGCACAGTTTTCAGCCAGAGTCGAGAACAGCATTTTAGCCGAGCGTCGTAAAGCGAAGGATCTCGAAACCCGTTACCACGCGACTCCCTGCGACATCTAAATTCAAATTTTTCTTCTCAACTCAGGCAAAACCTTACGACCCCTCTATCTGCATAAAACGAGATGAATTTCATTTTATAACGTTACGTTCACACTATTTTTATGTCAGCGACTGTAAATCGATTTTGCTTACAGCGTTTCCAGGTGCCTTTCTGATATTTACCCCAAGAAAATTTCTTGCGTTCTTTCATTCGATCCACCTAGGAACATAAAATAAGATGCGGTATTACACAATCCGGGAGCTGGAAAGGGAACCATTATCGTAACTAGTTTGGCAGCGCGCATTACATAACTCCGATGTTACTTACGTCTATAAGCTTCACTATCCATTTACCATCAGGTGGGCAACATCAACCTTTGCCTTTCATATCTCATAAAAATATCTTTAGAACCATTTTAAGATACCAATATCACTTCTTATTTACATAGGTATTTTTTTAATAAATTATTAAATACACAGACCGGTCCTATTGAAGGCAACAGAGTCATGGTTGCCTACAATATGCAACCCACTTTCAACTTGCCGACTAATTAAAATGTTACATTGTATTAAAGCGTCTGAAGCATGCGACTGTGTATTTTAATACAGAAGGCTAACGTATTAATTAATGCTGGAAATAGTTGTGTCTGGCAAGCACTCAACTCAATGGCTGCGCGTCGAAATACTTACATAGATATTTTGTTTTCTTTGTCCTGACCACGGATATGGAGTCCTGACCCACAGGCGTGCGTTAATAAATAAATACAATTTACTCGGGAAACGAACCCTACATTGATAAGCAACAGTTATTTAATCTTTCAATTTAAAATCATGGACCGTTAACTAGATGCTTGCGACATCCAGTATGAGCGGACCACAAAATGATTTCGATCTTTATATTTAAGCTCGATAGATAGGTATCCAAAAGGAGTCGGTAGGTATCTTTATGTACACTACGCTGCGGACATTCTGAGATAATATAATAATTTGGCAGGCGTCATATAATTTCATGACAAAATCTCGTCTACTTTTTCTTGTGGCAAATCTCTAAAGTTTCCAACCTAAAGCATTGTGAATAGACCCGTAAAACAACGAACAACCATTCATTTAGGGATCTCCAAGTTACGTCAGCGGCTTATGAATAAAGAGGGGTCGGCTCCCGGAAAAATAGGGGGTTATTCAAAAGGAAAAGTTTTTTTTGCGTAAAAAAGGACGACTAAGCGGTGGATTATCGTCCATTCGCTGACAAGAGTTTTGTGGAACTCGTGGCCGAGTTATATGAACAAGCTTTTTATTATCGCTTACTGGAAATGTTGGGGAAAATGTACGGATAAGAAAAACAATTATCACCACTCTCCTTTTGGTGTTTACTCTGACTGTGTTTACCCGGCCAAGCTTGGTCATGACTAAAATTTTAAACAGGGACAATGAGCCATTTCCTGGGCTGGTTTGGGTGGGTGCCCGTTTTAATATTGATGTCGATTGTGGCGCCGACATGACAGCCGTGTTTGTGAAAAATGCTAGAAAACTGAATAAATAATTTTACATTTCATTTGCTTGTAAAATACCCTAGTCGGCATTGAACTAAAACTCTTTATTATTCCAATCCCATCAAAGTCACAAATTATAAACTTATTTGGGTGCGATAAATAAGCAATTTCCGCCATCCAAACTCATAGTTCTCACGAAAAGGTGTACGATTTGGGCGGATGACTTTATAATTATTTTCTACATGTGGGCTAACGATTCGTTCCGGACCATTAGCGCTGGCCGGAGAGCCGGGACCAAATCCCGGCTGGGTAACGAGATCTCCGCCTCAGCGTGAAATTGTGAAATTACCGGGACGGCTAAAGCCAAACTATACTTTGAACTAATTAGGTCAAATTGTTTTGTAGTTATAATAATATCCATAGGTACCTATACACTGTTGCCAAACGGCATATGTTAATCTATTACATGTATGTAATGTCAATGGTGCGTAAGTGCAATTATTAAAAAAGTAGTCTTGGAAAATGGATCGTTTACCAAAAATAAAGGCATTTTTTCTATCTGGGTAAGATTTTTATCGTTAATAACTAATTGTATGGATGAGTGAGCATAGTGAGCACTGAGCATGTTGCTTATGTAATATACATATTTGTAAGTAGGTACATTTATAATAGTAAGTTTTCAAGTAAGGGTCTATAATTAAGGGTTGACGGTGCTCTGCTATGTAGTTAGTTACCCAGGTGAATGCCTAATTCTAAAGAGCGTGAGGTCTACGTAAAGATGAAGTAAGTAATAATTCGTATTTTTGGAACAAATAATAATTATCGTTATAGATATTTAGAAAATAAGAAGGAAGAAAACAGTTTTATTTTGGACTCACAGAAAAGAACACAAAAATATTAATGAAAAATAATAAGAAAAGTAAGCAACCTGTACGAGACCAAAAATGGCCCCCACCTCAGCATAATGCTGTGACATTTGGATAATGTGACAGCGCTGGTATGCGCTGGTTTTTAAGTCATCATCATCATCATCATCTTACCCTTATCCCATTTTATTTGAGTTCGGCAGAATGTCTTTTTTTCCATTCATCTCTCATTTCCGGATTTACTTCCTTCAAATTCATGTCAATTTTCACACAGTACATCCATCTTTTCATCGATCGATCTACTTCTTCTCTCATTACAACCTTCAACGTTCATACTTAAACCTCTTCTTATAAAATGATTCTCATCCCTCCGCATTACATGCCTCGTTTCTCTGTATTTAAGAATTGTAATAATAACCTAACTGCACTTAATCCAAATTAAATAAAACAGTAATTACCAATAAGATACCACGGAATTATTCAACTGACTTTAATTAAACGCGATTGCAACAAAGTAACGCAATTTGTATAGTAGTCTATGTATAGCAAACCATACCGCACTGCAGAGCTATATAAAGGGGGTATTCAAAGCGTATTTTGTGTTTACGCAAACGTAATGCTGTTCTGTGAAACTGTGAGATAATGCCTCCACCCGGGACCTCCGCCAATGTGCTCGGATATTTTGTCTTCTGATAAAAGAAAATGTCTTCAGCTGGTTACGACTTAAAGGTGTTATGTCTTGCATATATAAATATATGTAGGAGGTATTATATACAAAGGATTTATTAATGAAATAAATAGCATATTATATTTTTAGCTCCATATTTTCTCTACTAATAACATCATACATTAAGTATAAAGAATACGTCATTTCATTTAACATTTAATTATCATGGAAATATAAAATAATTTTAAAGAAAACTATGACAAAATTGGCACAATTACTGACCCTAATATCTTTGAATTTGCTTCAGTATCTATTAATATTCAATTCAATATAATATACGTACTTACACTGAAAATATTCCTGACATACTATTTTAGGGAAGATATTAAGCCAAAGACAACGTTTAGCTACCTCGCGCATGACAGCTAAGTAATTTAATTAAGTGTGGGGTACGGGTGGGAGATATTACCCATTGTATTTTACACCTACAATGCGTTATACAATATGTAACTAAGTCTATACATATTTATTAAGGATGTAGTTTGAAAATACGCGTTATTAAGCAACAGACACATTTATTTTTATAAATACACAATGGGTCTGGATGATTTATATTCAATTACAAAAGGAGATTCTACTTCTATCCCAAGAAATCCTGGTAGGTTTTTAACAGCAGTTGAGTGCTATTCTTTGTTTTCCAAAATATCGCTGAGTTATCAGTATCTACATTTTTGCTTAACTTCAAGCATTCTTTATATTACCTACTCTATATACTGACTTGAGAATAATACAATACGGGGGCAAAATAAAGCCTATTAGACCATAATATTCTCCATCCAATCTAACATAATCTTTAAAATTATACGAAACCTATTTTATACCGGAGAATATCAAAGACATTTTAGCAGATAGAGACGGGCTTATCAAAATTCAATATCTTTATTTTGTGTTGGAAAAGGACGGTGCACCCAGCCCAACTAATCTCGATGGAACAATGTTGCGTCTCAATCCAAAACAATTTATTTCTAAACGTATAAACTTGTAACTTCATTTTACAAATGTAAACTTTATTACAGCTTGACAAAGTTTAATATCGCATGTGGTTTATTGTCGCGTAAGTCGTATCGTCATGGATATGAGGATCTCATTTTCTGTAAGCTGCTCTTTACAAAGTAAGTATCAGAGACAAGTCAAAATGCCTTGAGCGAGCATTTGCGCGTATTTCTTAGGCGTATATAAGCAATTATGTCGCTAATTACAATAATGATAAGCTTAATGTGATTATCACAATAAAAATTACATTCGTTGGCCTACCGCAGCGCGACAAGGATGGTCAACTATAGAATTATACCCTGTTTTTATTCAAATGAGGATTTGTTGTACTTAAATGGACCTACTGTCCTTAAACATATTTCATTTTCTGTAACGTAAATAATTAGTTTCTAGCAATTCGACATGATCATAAATCGACATGTAGATTATTATAAGCAATTGTAATAAATATATGTAGGTATACCCAATCTAAATTAACACAAGAATCTTCCTACACAGAAAATGAAATCAAATACATACCCGCAACTACCATTAATAGTAAAATACACCGAATTACAGTCATAGTAAAATCGTAGTACAGTCAATAACAAAAATGTACCGGAGTCCATATTAGCGACATGCGTTAGTTAAATAAATCAAGCGGGGAGCGGTCGCCGCCCCTCGGTAGAATTCAAAATGGCCGTTGCACAGCTGACTGTTCTCTCACATTTTTTTAGCGTTGCGACCATTTTGTCGCTCCCATTCCTTTTTTTTCGAATTCCTTTAAGGATTTCTGCTTGTCAAATTAAGTTGTACCAATTTGAATCGATGTTTACGTGACAAATTAATAAATTGTTTCCTTGTTTACCACATTATGTAGGTTATGTATGTTTATACCGAACATGGTTTGGATGACTTCCAAATTACACCTACAAAGATGCTCGTTTCGCTGATCTTGCGACAAAACACATTTGTAATGATAATTAAGTACCTACTTATTTAAGTATTCCTTATTTTTATCATGCTATCAATGTCATCTTGTTAACATTCTAGTATATTTTTGTTGATATTGTTATAAATATGAAATCGATATGTTAGATATTTTTATGCTTTAGCTTTGTAAGAACATTCATTTTAAGAGCTTATAAATGTGTCAAGATATAACGAAGCATTTGAATCCTATAGCTGCAGTGCCGTCCTATCGCACGCCTACGTGGATTTAATAACTCCTTAATCTTCTCAAAGGATAATATTTGACTTTACTCTGTACAAGTTGCCTTGTTCCATCTTTATGATATTAGGTTAAGTTCGCTTCGAAAGGATTAAGGCGGCTCTTAATTCAACGCTCCCGGGCCGGAATAAATTTAACGTTTTGAGGAGCTTATGAAGAAAAACTTGAGATCTCCGGACGGGTAAGCTCTCTCGTTTAAAATATCGTTATATTCATGCGGAGTGTTATGCCGAACAAAGTATATAAAGCTTAAGTAAATATTGAACGCGAGTGTACTAACATAATGTTCTTGATTTTATACTGTAAAACATGCATTTTAATTTTGCTGGTGCATTAATGCTGCGTTCAGCCTTTGGACTCAATAAAAAGCTTTTAAATTCGGCTGTGTTTTACTTTCCGGAGCCACGCCAACAGTTTAATTGCAGCGCGAAATTTACGCGCGCTTCGAATTATACCTGCAAAACATAGGCACAAACGTGGGTAATGGGTACGCAGCCTCCATAGCGAGATACACACGGTAATTTGAACGGATCTCTCGATATTTCATTTTATTTTCTTCCTCAATTTTATTTTATTTTCGCAGAGCGGAACGCCTCTAGCTGAATGGAAGGTAATTGTAGGCTACGCAGCGAAGGGTTCGCTTCAGGGAATAATTGTACGAATATAGCGGAGCCTTTGGGAGTGTTTAATGCCAGGCTATATAGAGCCCGCATTTTACTGGGTCTGCGCGTTATGCTTAATGCTGGACCAAGGACGAAAATTATCTCAGTAACGAGTTTCGTAAAAGCAGCGATGGGAACTAATGAGACTATTGGGTCCCCCGACTTGTTGTATGAATATTTTTATAGGGCATAACTTTAATTTTGCAAGGGGACGATTAATTTAACGGTAGCGATGAAAAGCGCTTCGTGTCGGACCAGAGCGTGGAACACAAAGTGCTTTCACTGATAAATGTTAAAAGCGGTGGAAGGGTTCGCGATAAACTTAAGGTAAAAGCATACTCACCGATGTGGAAGCACTGGCGTCACATGGGACTTGAACCTCGGACACACTGCACACCACTGAATATTTAAAATAATGAAAAGCCCGGACAACGGACCGGGGCGTTCCCTTTTAAAAATGCACTGCACTCGGGGTTTTACTGCGGCCGTGCAGGTTGGTCGGACAGAAATTCTTAAGACCAGGATAACAGTCTCGTAAAGGAGGTGGTTCCTGAAATACACCAGTTGGATATAAACACATCGGCGTTAGCGCGGCAGAAAGCGGTGGATACAGTTAAACTGAAAAGTATCTGCAGTGGTCTAACATCATTTGCTTGTTCCGTCAGGATTGATGCTTAGGTTGGCAGACAGACTTATATTTAACCAACTAGACATGTGTAGACATTTATACAATTTCTAATTTATTTTGTACCTAACCTAACCACATCATTAAATTGAATTTTACCTATTTCGAGATTTTAATAGTTTTTTTTTTTTTTTTTTTTTTTAATACTTAATAGTAAACAAAACTAAAGCCTAAAAATCTATGAGCTCTTAATCTGGTAATAATTTTTACATAATTTTTCAATTCATTTACAAACATTTAAGCAGAACCTGTTTTAGGCTGATTACACACAATCTAAATGTTCGCCGAATAAATTAATGACTTGATACTCAAATAAGAGTTGAGGTTATCTAAAACGACATAATCTAGCGAGTTGTTCTGATAATTTAGATATTGAATGTTCGTTATAAAAAAGTTTTCCTTTTAATAATGCTATACCTTTCCGCTTTACCGATGTTATTATTATTCCTGATGTTCATATTATTAAAATTATCTAGTGTCCGGTTTGATAATTGTGCTGTATTCTTTTTATGCAGTGATAGTGTTTATTGAAAACATAACTACTAAGTCGGTTCAATAAGGCACAGTATACATTAATTGCGAGTTGCACACAAGTCAGTATCATTTACTGTGAAGCGCTTCTTCATTAAATCTCCGCTTACTATTCCGTTATTTTCAAGATAGGTACCTGCTCACCAAGTGCAAGATTAGAGAACTCTATATAAAAGATCTTCCTAATTAAGAAAAAAGATTTTTCTATAAAAACTCGTAACGGGATGTCACAAAAAAGCAATCACGAAAATAGAGCGGCTCTGTCTAATTAATTCTAATTAGGCAGCGGTAGGTGGCTCTATTACAGCTAAAAGGAAGCGGGGCGGGTTCGGAAAAGCGTCAATGTCCCGTAACGATAATTTAATACCACTTTACTACAGGATCAGTACCTACCATGCTCCATTTGAATAATTTTGTCGTTGATTTGAGCCAAAAAAGCGGTATCTGTATTACTTTATACTTTGATGAAAATAATGTCGTCAAAATACACAAGTTAGTTGATGGAGATTTTGTGGACTGTGCTTATCTTATCAAACAATCTCATTTATTGAGAGTTTAGATTAAGATATTACAATTTTAACTGTTTTGTTAGATAGTGTAGCTATGCCTTTATACCTTTAAAACGTTTACCAGTAGTTACGCAACTCACATAATATTATTATAAATATCAGTGGTGTCGATTCTGTTGCACATTTTGACAGGACTAAACTAAACTAAGGGCGATTGTCTCTTTCTGTTTCAATAGAAAAAGAAAGTGACAGATGCGTTTACTCTAGATTAGTACTGTCAAAATGCACTACATAATCGACACCATTAGCTTTTAAAGATTTTGAACAATTTTTTATCGAGAGTTATGTAAAAATACTAATTATACACGAAATAATAATAAATAATGTAAATATAAAAAGGTATTTAACCAAAGTCATAAATTAAAACCACCGGACCACAACACTTCCGGCAGTCAAAGACAACAATTTGTTAAAAATTTAAACTACCGCTTGTTTTCATTGTGATAGATGTTAATAGTTTTAGATAATCCTGAAGATAGTAGATAATTAAATAATTAGTTGGATACAACATTATAATAAAGTCGTAACTTTAACTTAATGATTTATTGAGATCATTTATTTTTATAGACATTTGAATGTTTAATTTGATTGAAGAGGGATTCTGTTTTATAAAAAAAAAAAGTATCTTACTTATACGAAACGTTTAATATGTATATGAGTACGTTTATCTTAATTTAAAAGAAAAGTCAGACTAGATTCAAAATTATTGACGAGAAACTTTGTCAACCTACGTTCATGCAGATTTTATTCCGAGCTTTAAACCATTTGGTTGCTCGTGAGAAACCATTATACATGTCCCGTTAAACATAACTTTGCAAAACTTACAGCAAATTGGCAGCATTGGTTACTGGTTATTTTGCATAATCAAATTGACTCCATCTAAACGCAGTTTCGATGCAAATATAACCGAAAATGTTCACAATAATGAGTGTTAAGGATTATAGAGGGTGACTGGGAATCTTTTATGAGCTCTGCAATTGGTCCTTGTATCCGCGAAACCACTGCATGTATTTATAATTGATAATTGGATTTGTTTCGGGAATTAGCGTGACTTTTTTATTGCATGACATTTCGACCTTGTTTTGATATAGATAGAATTTATAATAAAAAAAAATTGCCTTATTTTGTTTATAATTCAGCTTAAAGCCGCTACGGATTAAAATATAATATAAATTGTGTTTTCTTAATTTTTACAAAAAGATTTTATTCCTACTTAGTTATAAAAGGCTAAATACACAAGAGTAAACGTAAGTTTTGCGATAAAACTATTTTGCTGCACTTATGTTAATAAGTAAGCTACAGTTTTAACATTTTACTCAGAAACTGACGATAACAGCAACTTTGCATATCTACTTAGTACCTACAAAAATAAATATTACTATATAAGGGACTCGAGCAAATAATCATTTATAGAGACTTAATTAATTAAAAAAGCGTGTGTTGTTGAGAGTAACCTCAGAAGCTACTAGACCAGTTTTGCTTGAATATTAATTAATATTCTAAAACTGTCATTCTCTGTAGTACATAGGTACATGCTTCGAATAACAAGAATCGAATAGGTAATCATTGGTTATTTTTATCCAATGTCATAAGCCATAGAATACGTGGGTGGTGTATGTAGGTAGGTATTTGTATACAAATATCACTGTTCACACGACTACTGAGATACGTTAATGTAAAACCAATCACGGACTGGCTATTGAGTCATCCGATTCACGTATTCTACGAAATGTTGCTGCATTACGTACATAATTATTATTCATTCATAAATATTTTTATAGCGTAGCTCATAACCGGATTAAGCACAGGAAAAATCAATGAAATCATCACAGTTTAATTGCAACAACATTGTCACATGAAAGGCCTACATTGTTACAAATAGGTATAATTCGAATGCATTCAGGCTGTGCCTTCATGTAATCATAAATATTTATCTATCGTTTACTTCATGGACTCTGTATTTATAATGTAAATTTTTACTATTGGTATCTTGTATTATATTAATAGACACACGGTGTACCTCCTCCCTAATTTGTTAACTGGATTGACGAGGTCTGTAGTCCTCCCTGTCTTTTTCATGCGACTTCATATACTGTTATCTCCTTCGCTCTTAGGTGCAGGGATACACATGGATATATCGTGGTTGAAGATATCGGTTTTTCTTAGTGATGTTATACCTATTTAAGAGGGGTTGTTAAGTTATTAGAATAGATATACTATAATAAGTTCTTGAATACGTTTATCATAACTCGACTCTTCATAAGGCTATATTGTTTTTTTAAATTAATTTTTATTTGTAACCACTTAAAAAAGCGCAGAAAAGGACTTGGATAGAATCTACGAAATGTTAATTCCCGTTCTTAAAACCATTTTACCCATGCCCAATTAATTATGTTTATTTTTAAAACCTGTACAATGATGGCCCTAAATTTATCCTATCTACGTGATACTCAAGCCTCATAAGCTTCAGCACAGCTTATAAAACTGTATTACGTTATGAGACTACGTATTGAATAAGGCCACAGTTGAAAAGCGAGCGTCGACAGCGATTGATATACGGCGAGCAAACGCGTGCTGACTCACAACTATCGGTTTGTACGCTTGGAGCTTGGTTCAAGACATACACTTAGCAATAAACGGAAGCGAGAGCGATTTTTTCATAATATTTTTGTTTAAAAAAATGATTTTTTTTTCATTTACATTTACATTGGGACGGGGGGATGACCTATGTACATATATTCAACAAAAACTAATCATCATTGGTATATAATCAAGGGGAAGCCTTTGCCCAGCAGTGCGATGCGACAAGCTAACAGTAGGTAATAGTTACAATGTGCGTAAACAAAAAGAGAGACTTTACGTAAAGAAACTAACAAACACACTATAGAAATGAGAACGCGAAAGAAAGAAAACACAATTCATGATTCATGTGAAATATACAAAACTAGCTTCCGCCAGCGGCTTCGCCCGCGTGATATCTTTATAAAATATAGCCTATGTTACTCACGGATAATGTAGCATTCTGCTGGTGAAAGAATATTTGTAATCGGTCCAGTAGTTTTTGAGTTTATCCATTACAAACAAACAAACGTACAAAAAATTTAATCTTTTTTCTTTATAATATTAGTTTAGACTAGTATATTTTCTTATTAATAGTATACAACCGATGTTTTAAAGTTAGGTCCAGAAATCACAGAGCATGTGGCGCAAATGCTACGTACGGGTCGAACCACATATTGGATCGCACTAAATGTAACCAGCCCAGCTCAAAACGAGCATACTTCGCGAGGCATGTGAAATAAGGTATCCGAAAACCTGATTTCGACTTTGCTGCGAATTGCAGCGGAAAGTATTTTCCAACAATGAATGGCCCTGAGCTGGGTTCAAATTAACGTTCATTTTGGCCTGTAAACGTAACTTATCAACACGGATCTTCTTCTATTATATTATTATCAGTCTTTTTTTTTTTTTAAACATTGCCCCTCTCTAGGATTTCTCCTGTATCGAGGGTACAGTTTACAAACATACATGTCACATGCACACACCACCCAGACCCGAAACATCTATCTGTAGATCATACAAATACTTGTTCCGTGCGGGGATCGAACCCGCGGCACGTAGCGTAAAAGGCTAATCGCTTAGCCACTGCGCCAACCGTGTTGTCAAAATTAAATATGTCAATTAGATCACTTGTCATAATAACTGTATTTGAAAATCAGATTCTGATTGCAGTATGTTATATTATGTATTTGTACAGAGAAGGATACTGCTGCTCATGATCTTGGCATGATCCTTTCATAACGTTAACTAAATGAGAAGTGGCTTTGCTAGTATTGGGAACCATTAGGCCTTTTTTTCTGAAATCGTATTCCCTGAAAACGAATGAAAAAAGTAGTCAAGATTGTAATATCATTTTATTTTAAAAGAGTTTTTATGGAGTTATCATTCATACAGTTATGGATATTGCCGGTTCTTCTCCAACATTATTATTCCTACTAGTTGAAACCGCGCACCTAGGGTCTCGACATTTCATAAATGCCTGTATCTGGTTAAAATGAAACGAAGATATTATACAGGATATTTTTTTATGTAGTGCGCAAAATTTGCAGTGATTCAGTGTCCGTTCCCAAATGCAATCTATTAATAATAATCTACTAAAATTCACCCCAAAACAAAATAAAAATATGATTTTATATGGCTTGCGATAGTAAATTCTGCGTGTTCTCCATTCTAAGTCGAATTTTCGTTTTGATGCGCACTACATAAAACAATATCCTGTATTATATTCCATTCTAAGTGAATCTTTATCAAATTAATTTTCTCATGACTTGGACCACAGCGTGAGACCTCCTCATACGTGGAATTTTTACGTAAGCTACCCATGCTACTCCCGTCGAAGGAAATTTATTTCGAAGGCAGGTATTGAAGTGGTATGATGCGGTTACTTAAATATAAGCTGAGGTATGTAAGACAGGCGTTGAGTTGATAAATAACGGTAGCAGAGTGAATAAAGATATATTTCTCCGTTTGTTAAAATACCTAACATTTTTCGAGCTAGAGTACCTATAAAAATTATAATGGGTAATAAGATAAGATAAGCGAGAGATAGATAAACGTGTGTATATTTTAAAATGTCTATACGTTTAAATAAAGAGATTGCATACAAAATTCTACAAGCTTATCACAGCGCTTTTTTATTATTATTAATGAAAATGCCACCCCGTTCTTTTGTAATTTTGTTCTAATAATAAAAACAAAGCAACATAGCATGACGGGAGAGAGGGCCAGACTGCAGGGCAGGGTCGTCACGCAGTCGTCACGTAGTCGTAACGCTCCGGGCGAAGCGTCGCCGCCGCCAATCTAAATAATTGACCCGTCCGCTGTCCGTCCGACTGTGCAACTCCTTAGTTCGACAGCAAATGAATGGAGATGGCCTTCGTTTTATTTTATTCCGAAGACAAACATACGCCTACTTGTCTGCGATAAAAGATAACTTATTCATAAAATTATATCTGTAAAGCTTAAAGTCTTGTTCCATGTCGCAACATTTCATCGTCGATATTATGTCAATTGTTAACAACTATGTGGGCTTTTAAAATAAAATGTCCGTGAATAAAGTTAGCTTTTTGCGCAATATTAATTTATATTCACACGTACCAACGTTTTATACCTCTCGGCCATTGTTCAATAAAGTAAAAGTCCGTCTACATTTTCACGATTGTTGGAAAAAGTTTGCAAACGGTCGGCTCTACGCCATTCCATTTTCGTATATAACAGTAAAGGGTGGAAGTAAGAAGTAAAAAAGAGGAAAAAAGTATATTATTAGTCTCTTACCGAAATGGAATTGGAACATTTCGTAGAAAATTCCAGAAAATATTCACTTCGCTTTACTTAGCTGAGGGCAGCCATCATACTTTCGCTACTTTTACCTACACAATTTAATAGAATTTCGGGAGGAATGTAATATTTTTGCTACATACTTTATTTGATATCTATTTGCGTCTGCTGAATATAAAATTGAAATACGTGGTGAAGCTACGTGTAAACGCTGTACAATCAACTTTTAACAAAAATAATATGGTTTCATAATAAATTTAACGGTAGGTACTGGTCGTTTTTATAGAACCCATTTTATTGGAATCATTTTCCATGCAAATTTTTACAGTGGCGGATACTTACACATTTCATAGTCGCACAACTAAGTTGAAATTCAACTGAGACGTGAAAATACTATTATAATATCTATTAAAAACCTTACGGCTTAACTACCCCTAAAATTTGACGCTTTCCCTAAAGTTCTAACCTTTATCAACATTCAAGTTGGATGTAATCCACTCAAAATGGTTGTTTCAGAGAGAACATTAAAACTTTATGTCTATTGTAGTACAATCTATTGGGTTAATATTTTTCAACGGTCAGCTTAAACCTATCATAATTTTAGTTTCATAATATATAACTCTAACAACAGGTGAAAAATTCTAATCAAATTATCTCAGATCCATTTCGTCATAATCGTGCGCACAAAAATCGAATTTATTTTTTTATGACGTTCCAAAGCCATTAATTATCTAACCAATCGGTGCGGACTATTTCGAAAATCGAACTGTCAAACGTCAATGTAATGAAGACTTTATATATTTTTATGTTTTCTTTGACGATGCCGCCAAGACGAATGAAGTAAAGGTAAAATAATAGTACTGACGTTGGATGAGGCCAAGCTTCATTGTATAGCCATCCGAAGGGAGAAGTTACGACCGCGACAGGTGTGATGCCGAATTAACTTCTTATATAAAGTCGCTTTTTATACAACACCGACTGCTTAATGAGGCCGAGGGATCACAGTAATGAAACGCGAGGTGTCTCGGACTTTTCTTCTCGACCTCTCTTTTCCCAACTTAATTAAGACCTTTTTGGGGATTAAAACTTGATTTCTCGACATACTATCCCGTAGTTATTATAATGACAGACATTAATATGCGTAGTTTTAAAGCTTTCTAACGAGCGACCAACCTGCACGGGGCGTAGTTTCGTCATGACACACGGCACAGTACCTGTAACAGACGAAAACGATTAACATACCGAGCTGTTTTATACAGATGTCTATTTTAATAATATGAAAATCAATGTCGTTGTAAATTAAGTTGAACGCACAAAACGCACGCACCGAAAACTCGTTCCAATTTTGATCGCAGCGACATTTTCGTCGGGTCCGTTATCTGATGAGTGGTCAATGAACTCTCGATGGGATTCCAAATCGAAAAATGTGAGACGAGCGGTTGGGCGGGTGCGAGTGGCTCTGATCGAGTGTGCAGACAAGACGAGGCGCATAATGCGACATGTTTCATTCAATCAAGACAACGGATGCATTGTGTCACTGACCCGCCCTGAAACATATGTCGGCGCGTACCTGCCTACAATCAATATTCATGAACCACTGCACTTATGCCGAACATGAAGGCCTTTATGGTGAATGTCACTTTACTTTACGCTGCGTGAGGCATTAAACGCCCTAACTAGTTACACCCATCTCGGTAAAGGCTAATAGATATCCAGATAACATAATCTTAAGACGTAAAGTGAGTAAAGTAGACTTTACCTCATAAGAATATGTTATCTGCACATTTATGTGCCTCTGCACAGAGCGCCTATAATTTGCAAAATAATGTCACAACTGATGATTTTTATTAACTCATTATCTTTTGGAATATGTAAATAACAAGACTATAATTTCTGTATTATACGTATTTAATTAATCGCCTTGATATTACCACAAACATAAAGATACTCGATTCTTGTCTACTTCATAATAAATGAAACAATGTAGAGACACTAGAAATAGTCTATTAAAATAGATGAATTATTAGGTTATACACCTATGTTATGTAGTTTATGTAGATTTGCAGTATTTATTTCATAAATTAAAATAACATTGAAATCATCAGAATAATACCAAAATGATATAAAATAATTCCTTTTAAATAAGAATTTCAAATTGATAGCTCTCATTTTGAATCATCCCACTAAATTTCCAGTCTCGTGTTAATTAATTCGAAAGTGTGTTTCTACACGTCTTCCAATCGTCGCTGCTGAAATACGTTTATTTAATGACAGAAGTTAATGTACCTTTTCAATTTGAGAAGAAAATAACCCGACGTGGTTGTCCATTATCGCATACCGAACGTGATAGAACAGAAACTAAGAAGAGCCACTTTTGTCTCATACACCGTTAGAATACCCAAAACAAATATTTTAACTGGTTTCTCTAATACTTTGTTGTTTTCAATTAATCTAACCCATTTATACTAAGATACTAGAATAGATACATATACGGAGAAAATTCCTGTAGGTAGGTATATAACAAAGAAGTAAAAACATTTAATGCCAAAGATTTTAATCGCCCTAACTGAAACCAAATATCTACCTATAGGTATAAAGAAAAATTAACCTTTAATTATGCCTGGTAAGATTTTAGTATATTTTCTGAAATTTAATTTGACTGCAAGGGACACGCAAACCGCAACTCTGTTACACAAATCTGAGAGAATTTGCGCATTGGAGCAAATAAAGCTAATTTATAATCAATTAATAAAAGTCATCGATGTCTATAGATATGCTTAGTAAACTCAAAAAATGAGACGTGTCAGGTACTCCATTTTCAGAAAAATGGAGTAGTTGATCACCAGTCAAATGCCGTTTACAAACATAATTATTAATTTGTGTATTGAATAAAAAATATATAATAACAGTAGCTATTCCATTAGTGCATGTATCGCTGTTTTATTTAAATATAATTCGAACATTGTTGAATTTAGAATTTGACGTCTTCGAAAAATAAGTCTCATTTTTTTAGCTTCCCTTTGTATGAAAGAGCGTATCTATAGACATCGATGATAAAAGTATTGGTTGCATCGCTTGTCGTTCGGATGCAGTATAAAAACTAATTGAACTGCAGGAGAATGTCATCGTGGCGATAAAATTACAATTCACGGAGGCGCCAGATGTAGGTACGGATCTTTATTGTCGCAGCGCAAATTGAAAACGGTGTCGGCGGACAATTGCCTCCAAGTTATTGTTTAGCTATTAAAAATTGATGAGAAAATTGATGGGTAAACAAAGCCAATACTTACCTATGAAGGGTGGCAATATAAAAAGAATGATGCTGATTTTAGAGATAACGAAATAGACAGTTAAATGACATTCAATTGATGTTATTTATAAGGTAAAGATGCTTCGAAAACAGGAAAAATAAGAAACTATAAATAAAAATGTTTTTAATAAGCTTTTTAATAAAGATTAACTTAAAGACTAAAGCTTTTAAAAAGCTAAAATTGTCACCGTCTCGGTGCTAGATTTAGATTAAGACCTTGAAGTTATACCACCATAGGAACGTGTCTACTTCACGTAATTCGCATAGACATATTGGCATTCCGCCCATCACTAAAATAAATTGATGACATCAATTTGTCAATCGATTTATTCGAAAAATATCGTTTTTAAACCTTGAATATTTGAAAGAATATATAGAGTATAGGTAATAATCTTATCCCAAAATGCGAATGTAGCGTATAGGTAGGTACCTACTATTTGTAAATTATTCATCATAAAATTGTAGACGATTTTATTTATTTACCGCGTAACGACATTACAACAGAAAGATAACTTCAAAGACAAGATCTGTGTTAGAAATACACGAAATAATCTTTAACATTTCAACCGTCCGATGTTTCATTCAAGATGAAAGTAATGAAAACATGTCGCGAATAACGAATTTACGTCTGAAATCTTTCTAAGAACAAGCCCGTCTGCTGTATATCTACTAGAATAATAAAACTTCTATCTTTACTCAACTCAACAACGAAATGGACAAACGAAGAATCAGTTTTCACTGATTGATAACTCTAATATGAGGCAACCGCTTTATTACATAGGAGTAAGATGTAGAAAAAAAAATCAATAATTTAAATAAATATAGATAATATTTTCAAGAAAAAATCTCAAAACTCAATTCGCTAAAGACTTAGGTGTCCGTACTTACAGCAAATAAAAGTATAGTATGGTATCTTGATCGTTGAGTCGCGTTGAAATACCTATCGAGTGATCAAGAGAAAGAAGAAACAACAACGCTGTGGGGAGCAATCAATAGATAACGCAGCGATCTAAAGGCTGATTAGAATATGCTAATTTTAAAAGTGATCAGTACTTTAAATCTGCTTTCAGAATTTAATCAAGCTATCAAATCAATCGTGTCACTCGAATAAGCGTAACGGAATTCGACGGACATGTTTCTCGTTCATTTATTCGTGGACGAAAGCGGCGGTGTATTTTTATAAATAATTCTTTTTTATCCGTATTACGCGGTCCCGCCTCGAGCTACAATGTATGTATCCATTGGACGGACGATGGCGGGCGGGAGGAATCGAGCGTCCCGAAGTATCTTACTGTTCTATTTTCGAATCCTTCGATCCGAAGGAATTATTATCATCCACGATTATCAGACCGGTCCGCGGTCATATTTCGTTCGATATTACGATTGACTACATGAATGCAGCGTACGCGTTATCGATACGTAATTAAAGCTGCTTGTCGACCATCGATATTCACGATCGCCGCTCTATAATGAAGCGATTTACAAACGTCGCAGATACCAAGGTGAATCGAAAAAATGTATTTATGTACAGTCGTTTTGTCGGTATCACAAGAACATTGTAGATTACCTACATTGACTGAGATCGTTTAGGAAACATATTTTAAATGAATTGATAAGTAAATGGAGTGAACTCGGTATAATGTTTTTATAATTCCCCGCGCTAAGAGTAGGAACGCAATGTGTAAACGTGTGGGGTTCCGAATACTGTAACGATAAATACTTTGGTTAATTTACGTGGATGTTATGACTGTAACCGAATGTTCCCTTCCTATACACATGTAGCGGTAATGTTAGGATGGATACGACCTCCTACAACTCACAAATCAAGTCTCTTGATGTACCAAATGTGCTAATAAATTATGACTTCGTATATATAAATATCTGCTGTATATTCCAAAAGTGACAGATATATGGGAATCTTTCATTAGTAAGACATATTTAGACGTATTTTTAAGAAAGGCATATTAGCCCGACTTTCTGCTCAAAATTGGAGGTGCTCAAATGGGGAAATACCTCCACTTTACAGCATATAGTATGTGTCTAAGGTATCCACTTACCATCAGGCAGCCTGTATGCTTGTTTTCCGCCTTAGAAGAATAATAAAAAAAAAATGCTTGAAGAAAAAGGCTTGAATTTTTTCTCTGTTTATTCTACCTTTCTTTTCTAAATTTTAGACTTATAATTCTACAGTAATTACTTCATCCTATGACTGTCTTGTCAATGTTACTCTCTCTTTTATTACAGGCTGTATCACGACAAGACATAAATATCGAGTCCATACGCTGATTTGAATAAATTCGTAATAGAAATAAACCACTTGATGGGTGTCCCGCTAACAGCAAAGAATAATCTGAATTATCTGACACTTCTCTGTAATATAGTACCGATATATAGGCAAATTTTATATATAAAAATGTATTTTATGTCCAGCCTACTCTCTCTGCGTTAGACTGGTTTTGAAATAGAAAATATTTAATAGGTACCTCAGGTACGAAATTGAAAATATATAGGTAAGTAAATTTTCACAACATTTTTATGAATCAATATACTATTTTCAAGATACCAAAGACTTAATTTAAAGCATATTGTTCAGGAACATGCACTTACGCAAAAATAATAAAAAAGGCTAGAGAAAATAGTGAACTCTAAATTATAACTACCGTCCCGTAAGATTACCCGTTTATTAAACTCATAAATTATATGAAATTTAACTCTATAATATAATGTTTATGTTTTCATTTCCGAGATAAGACTGTCCTTGTAAATGTTTGCGTCATTAGCCGAAAATATATCAATGATCGTGTCATATCTATGTAAAACAACATTAATTATAATACACCACTTAGCCAAAGACCTTCCAAAGGCGGATCAGAAGCATTTTGATATAATATCTACGATCGGTATAAAAGTAAAAACCGTGATTGGAATCCCAAAATTTTGACTTAAGGATACTCTGCGCGCACTAAAAACTTTTTTATGTTTAAATCAGTTTGTTTGGGAGAAGTCTAATCAGTTTGAAAGACTCCACAGTAGTAAAATATACGTACATATACTTTAATACTTATCTAAGTCGAAAACTGCACAAGAATCTACTTCGTAGTTTTTCCAATCATACAAACATAAAATACGAAATTGTTCCGCGTGTACGTGTATCAGGTATTACTACTGTATTCCGGTTCCCGCTCTCTTATCTTTGTCTCAAGGCATTAGGTACTAGGCTCGGAACCAATAGCGGAAGCAGATAGATACTGACGGCTTGCAATAACAATAATGCGGGAACGAAGCTGGGCGACCTGCCAGGGTTCTATCGATCCGTACCACAGCACCGCACCAGAAGAACAAGACCTCCGAAAATATATTCCGTACCCCCTTATTTAAAGGTTAACTCATGATAGAGGGGGGTGTGGGAGTTCAATGTAATCTAGCCTCACAGATATACAAGTAGGTCAGAGGGAAAATTTACAAACACTACTCCCCGCGAATGTGGATTTTTTTTGCAAAATAAACTGAGAAAATTCTTTCCGGGTCAATGCAAATGGGGATGTTTACTTGATCGAGCAAGATACGATGGTATGAGGTGTATTTTAGTGGAGGAGGAAAATAGTGCGCGGGGGATGTTGGTTTTGTATAATAAAATGATGGGGAAGCAAAGTTACGATATGATTGTATCTGCGTATTTCACTGAAATAATTAAACAGAAAGGTGAAAATTATGAACATTAATGTACTTAAGTATAACTTTATAAAAGCTATAAAACCAAACGTTTACATTATTATAATTGTTTGTTAACTTCCATTACTATATAAAGTTACTTTTGTATAATTACTTACAATTTATCTAATTGATATCTGCAAAAAAAAAACAAGTTTTAAACGTACTATCTGATTTAATCGAGTCGTATCTGCGAACATCTTTTTTTGATGTGAAGACACTATTTATAACATAAACGTCTCGCAAAAGCTTGTAATTACTTTTAATTTGTTCGTGTTATTTAAATTCAAATTCTCCCATCAAAAGCACAGCTCTTAACATTATCTAAACACGAGATCTCTTTGTTCGACTGACAGCCACATTACATAAAGAAATATTAGGCCCACTTGTAACCAAATTAGATATTTTTTTACCAACGTCAATAAATCGTTGGGTGCTCAAGTACCTACCGACTTATTTTCGAGTTACGTCAAGTTTCTTCTCGAGATAAGTACTACCTATCCAATCCTACATAGCATCCAGTTTTGAAGGACCCATAAAAGGGGGCCGCATTTCCTCATTACGGCATTATTTTGTTATCTCGGGCGGAGGCGGGTGGTATCAAGATATATTGGGCGAATATAAAGGTACTAGAGAAAGGGACCCGTGGGTCGACAATCAAGCGAACTCCAGATAAAATATTTAAAGGTCACCTTAAATGCTAGCCTTTCTAAACCACTCGAAGCGGGAGGAGCGATTTAAATTCTTCGTTTGGGAATGGTTTTTGTTTAAATTATGCTATTAGGTGACACTTCATTTGACGTAGAGTTGGAATGATAAGAAATATATAATGTAGGTTACATTTGTGTCTTACATACCTAATACGCATCGCTTCTCTCTTGATATTATTTTTTGCTCCTTATATAAATAACACTTATTCAGGCGTCAATTTTTTGGGTTTATTAAGGTCTGGCCAATTAGTAGAAAAATATTTTATATAAAAAATTCTAATAAAAAGGCAATAATTTAAAAAAATTAACACGTCTCGTTTGATCGCAGCGTGAGTTCTACGTCTTGATTAGTTATGGAAATAGGCACAAATTATGCCCGTAGATATTTTAATTTAACTGCCTTTGTGTAGCTAAACAGCCTACAATTTTTCAATCTATATAAAAATAATTATACATAATAATTATTAGACTGGGGTCTTTTAATGACTAGTACCTATATCTATGTGAGCAAAATGCCAACCAAAACAGCTTGAAAAATTATTATACAAAAATAATTCTTTATCAAATTCGCTTATAGGAAACAAACACATTAATCCGATCTACAGTCTATTTATGATTCACTTTTATGTACCTACAACAGTACTACAAGCTATGGCTTTTAAAAGGTCTAGAATAATATCTAGAATATCCAGTTACAAAATACATCGGTAGTCGATGACTAGATATATGAGAAGATAGATATTTTTCATTATTTTTATTTTATGTAATTTCCTGGTTTTTTTATTTTTTATGTTTGTTATGTGTGCATGCTCGGTGTCCTGTGTGCAAAAAATAAATTGATTTTCTTTCTTTCTTTATTTCTCTGTCTGTTTGCAAAAGGGCGCGTATGTTAAGTCAATACCAGGAAGACATTAAGGTCGATACGATCAAATTGGTTTATAATGGCGTCAATTACGTATGCCAGCAAATAATTTAAATTTTAAATATTTTTATCTATTTCTAACTGGTAAATTAAGCATGTGACATTACAAATTTGAAGATATCTAATTATTTGACAGGTGAAACTATCATATTTTTTTAACGGTATTTTCGGATGTCATCTATAGATATTTATGGGATTTTCAGTTTAGTCTAAATTTGACACCTGTAAACTGTGGGTCTCACTGTTGTTTCATCTCATCGGTTCGAAAAAGGCAAACGGATGCCTTATAGAATCAATGCCTACGTAGCTGCGCTATGCGTACGTGCTTTTATTTGACATCTATGTATGTTGTATGGAGCCTGGTTTAAGTGCAAGGTATCAGGTGTATCGTTGTCAAGTTTATATGCTCTGGCGTAATGGAAGTGAACCATTTAATAGGACTGTATGAAATGCAAGCCTCATTGGAATTCAGTACAGAAATTGTTTGTATAGGTACCTACACGGACAAAAATATTGTGTTAACAAGACTAGCAGAACATAAGTAAGCAAGTTAGTAAGTTGCATCAACTAAACTTTAGTAGGTACTAGATACATAATGAATATTCTATTTATAAATACATTATATGCCTTAAATTTACTTTTTTTATTATTAAGTAATTAAAAGAACAAACTCAAACTCATTGTGAGCTAAGCTCGCCTTTGTGCATAAATCAGTAAATTGCATTTTTTATATAATCCTTATTTTGTGTACGATATAGAATAAGAACAAGGTAAAGTTTATTGATTCTTGTTGTCACATAAAGCACGAGAAATTGCGTAATTACAACGAGGATTTTTCCTCGGTGTACGTAGGTACACCGAGGAACAAATTAAGAACAGCACGAATACTACTATTCGTGCTGTTCTTAATTTTTATTTATAACTAAAGGCCGAAATCAGAGTAAAAAACCTGTGAATTATTATAACATTCTTTATCGTTTCATCTATACTCTATACTAATTATAAAGAGAAAAGATTTGATTTTTTGTATGTTTGTTTGTAATGGATAAACTCAAAAAACTACTAGAGCGATTTTAAAAATTCTTTCACCAGCAGAATGCTACATTATCAGTGAGTAACATAGGCTATAATTTATAAAGATATCACGCGGGCAAAGCCGCTGGCGGAAGCTAGTAAGTTATAATAAAATTAACCAACTCTTCTGATAAATTACATAGACTGAAAATCGTCATAGGTTTACCTATGTATGTTCCTATATATCAATTTAAAAATAAGTAGGTACCATTAATTCGTAATAAAGACACGTCTTTGTCCGCGTGGTAAAAGTGACCGATCCTTTCTTAATAGTAAAAACCCTGCATCATAAAATAGTGTATTTGTATTCTTTTTTCTAGGCTTCTTTGCACCACTGTACGTATTTTAAGTTTCAGCATTTTGGTTTGTGATTCGAAGCATCACTCAGTTAATCAGCTCTTAATATTTTATATAAGACAAAAGGCAGCACTTTAACCACGAAAAGAAATAGCAGAAATACGTCTTGCAACATGCTCAAGAACATATTTTTATTTACAAAATACCTACGTACCTGTAAGGCTTATATGATGCGAGTTACACACGAAAGGTCATCGTTTCTTTAACAAAACTTGTTTTCAGAGTTTCTTGTACTGATATCGTGTTATTTCTCGTTCCTGTCACAGTTTTGACAACCTCACACGAAATAACGAAATGTCGAAGACGCGAATGTGTTACGAATTTCAGGCATTTATACCATTTGGATATTTTATCAAGTAAACCTACATATTAGTATGTAAATTGCTTAAAAAATACTTAGTATGGTAAATACGCACATAGTTATCAAATCGATGAAAAAATTAGCTCACGAAGAGTTACCAAAACATATAGGTATGTAACCTTGTAGGTCTGTAGGCAATGAAAGCTTTCATGTTATATATCTAGGCTAGCCAAAATTGCAACAAGTCATGCGTGTATAATCAAAATAAATAATTCAAGATATGTACAATAAACAACTGAATCGACCAATTGCCAAGTCCATTCCGTTTTCCTACGTTTTCCTTGCTGACAAAGCATAGCTGAATGCCAAAATAGCGGTTGTAGTTAAGGAAATCTATTGTTTAGGGATTTTGTTCTTTAATACAAGGTTGTAAAGGTTATATTTACCGTGATTATTGTTTTTTTCTATGGGATATTTGCGTTGTGTAGGCAAGTTTTGCGTCGGCTGTGAGTGTCCGACGGCACGCGACGTTGCGTGTCACCAAAGCCCGCCCAAATTGCTTCTACAATTCGTATCTACCTGTGGTTTCAGTTTCATAGTAACAACATGACAACCTTATACTTTGTTACAATGTACGTGAATAGGCTTAATTAAATCCTAATTGCTGTTTGTGATACGTTGAATGGGACATTATTTACACATTTATATTGCTTTTGCATGTGGAGCAGAAAATAAATGTTTAAAATTTAGTTAGTTGCTCTAGCAATTATCCAATGTTAATCTAACCGAAAATGGAAGCCTACTTAAGGAACCTATAAGTGAATTATTGAATTAAATATTGTCTTAGGTTTGTTACCGCTTTTTATTATTAAACGACAGTATTGCAAAACACTGATGTAATTAAAGCCAATGACTGTTATATTTTCTCACTTATATTATCTCATTGTTGATAACTTAATTTCAGAACATGGTAAATACCCCGTTTTGAATTCTAATACTAATTAATTTCAGAAGTTATATTATATGCCAAGATAACCTAACCATCAAAAACCCCCAACTCCATCTAAAAAAAGAGCTGTAACTTTTGAACGACTAAACAAATTTTCACGAAACATAGCTAAGATGATACTCGATTAAACTAGCTTTCGATTAAAAAACAGATACACTGATACACATACACATTTACACAGATACACACTACAAACTTATAAAACACCCCTCTTTTTTGCCGCGGGTTAAAATAGGTAGAGTCAAAAGCAAATTATATTCTACGGCTCAAGCCTCTTTGAATTCTAAATAAGGCTTCATAACAACGCAGGCCAACTTGCCTAAAAGTAAATAATAGATGCAGATACATGACCACCTAATTGTTAGCCAAATATAAGGCCTGACACATAGTAGCAACACTTGAATATTAATTGAATGCCGATGATTGCTGCATTAAATTTGGAATTCAAACAATTAAAATAATTGTTCGGTATCCTGTCACGACTACTGAAGGATATAAGTAGCTACCTACTGTGAGTATACCCAAATATAATCACGTAGGTTGAGATAATAATAAACTTAGTATACCTAAGATATATAAGAATAAACTTGTATTGCTTACAATAGTAGATAAACAATCTTCTTATGTATAGATAATTTTTATATTTATGAATTAATAATTCTTTGATTTATTTAGTTATTTACAATATCACGCGTATAACGTAGGTACCTACTCATATTCTGATGATTTAAAAGGATTTGAAGTTTAAAATTTTGATTGGTAGGTACTTATCAACTTACTTTAATTTATATGATAATTTTATTACAAACAAGTAATCTGTAGGTATTGATATATTTAATTAACTCTGTTTATTGATTCATACTGGTAAAAAATCGCTTGTGAAAACGTTTGGGTAAAATCGAATGATTTTGTGTGTTAATAATTTTTCTTAGATGCTATAGAATGCTACTGTTTATACTGTGGCTCAGAATAACATTTTTATAAAATTGTTTGAACTCAAATGTATATAAATCTATAATTAAGAATGAGGTCATTAATAGTAAACGTAGGAATTTACATAAATTTCATACAAATGATTTCTAAAATGACATATAATTCTCTGCGAATAACTTCATTAGTAAATTGCTTATATTCACACATAAACATTTGTATAAATGTTAAAGTTTTATTATACAATATCGGCCTCATAAAACAGGCAATTAATAGGTTTATAACATTTCATAGCATGTAATTAATAAATGCGATTCTCACCAATAAAAGAAACACTTTCCTCGACACTTCGTTATCAACTCACAGCACCCGCACAATAAATGATAACAAAACAATTATAACCATTATATCAAGAGTTCACTGATTGGTGACTGGTGGTTATTTTAACAAACATACGCGGTCTCAACTGTACAAGACAAATAATCGTACTGAGGCGCATAACGTCGAAATGTCGTTCAGTTATTTTTATAAAGAGCATTAGTAACAACCAATGTCACACGACCATTGTATGTTTATATTGCCCTATAAATGGATCGTCCCTTATAGTATTGTACCATAACCCTTTGTGCATAAAAAGGTAACGTTTTTACAATGAGTTTTTACTCTACTTTTTACGGGTTACCGCAGTTACGAAACAAAGTGACGGTCATTATTAGGCTAAGGATTATAAAAAAAATACCGGTATTCATTGCTGTTTTGCTAAAAAATTGTAATAAGCCTCGTTTAAGGCCTGAGTGCAAAAAAAAATTACGTTACAGTTTTTTCTTTGGTCTCCTTTCCGTTATTTTGGTTCTTTGCAAGGAGTTTGCAAGTTAACAGATAATATTTGAGATACCAAGGTATAAGTTACATAGAAATTTAACTGTTTAATGTTGCATGCTCTGTATTAGCTGCACTGAAAAAGTTACTAACATCGCAATTCTCAGACGAATTCATAAGAAGGTAGCACCTGTGACCACCATCAAGCAGCGTAAGGTTGTCTATTTAGGCTTCATTTCGTGACACAAACCATATCAACTGCTATACACCATAATGATAGGCAAGGTGGATTGAAAGAGAATGCCTGAAAGGAGAAAAATGTCATGGCTGTGCAACATCAAGGAATGGACCGGTGTTAAAATAGCGATGGAATTATTCAGGATTGTCAGGGATAGGAAGCGTTGCTAAGAGCTGACTGCCAACCTTCAATGATGGAGAGGTACTCTAAGTAAAAGAAAAATATGAATAAAGATCGATATTACCTTAGTAATGGTTACATTCCACAAAAGTCCTGATAAATTATGATGAAATTGAATAAATTGAAGTAGACTATGTTATAGAATAGTCTGATATTCAAGTTGGTTCAAAATACTGACTTGTGATTCACAAATTGTTGGTACAAAAATTTAAATTAACATGAGTATAAGTTATAAGTTAAGAAGCCATGTTACTTTGTTAATATTTAGTTTCAAGACTTCTTACGAAATGCAAGTCTTTTTATGAAATGTTAATATTAAATAATATAATAGGTAAGCTTTATTTCTCACGTTATATTTCATTAAATTTCAAGGTTAAATTATATAGCATTATTCTACATACGTAGGTACCTATAGCTGTTTCAATTCCTGAAATGATGAAGTCATAAGTAATCAAGTTTGTATCATTAGCTTGCCCGTTCACATACAATGAGCAATTATGATTAATGATCGCCAATCCTTTTGTATTAATCTGCAATCTATTGTTGCTATTGGTTTATATTTAAATACCAACATTATCCTTTTTTGTATCTCTACTCTCGATCTTGTATGCATTTAAACTTTAACATATTGTTTTATATAATCATTTAGATGTTCAGTTTTATGAAGTCAAGAAAAAATTGCCAGATCACAAAATATTTTTTGTGATCTGTACAAAACAAGTAAATTCAAGAGACTGCGTCGATTCTTAAAACTTAAAATACATATGCCAGACAAATAAAATTAATATTTTATTCTTCTGGCATAATATGCCTTTTATTTCCATTGAGATACCTACATATTTACTATAAAAAATAATCTGCAGAAAAATTATTACCAAAAAAGCATTACGTATAAATTGGCTTGGGTAAGCTACGAAAAAAAGGATACATTCAATCACTTAGAACATCCACAATTCCACATACCTACCTACCTATATAAAGAAATATTTTTCTACCGTGTTTCAATCAAACATAGAAGCCAGAATAATATAAAACGCTGATCAGTTTATATGCTAACGTGATCTTTTACATAAGATATCCCGATTTACCGCACGGCCCTTCAGTTTTTTCATAGCGTAATAGTGTGCGTTAATGTTGACACAGGAGGGAGATTCTGTCTATGTGTGCGTGAGCTCGCTTCGAAGTTCCGCCATTCGATACGAGATGGCGCTGTAAACACTACCATATTCAGTGGATGGATAGTTTAGTTTTAAAATGCTTCAATTTAGATTTGAACCTATACAATAATATTTTATGAGTTTGAGTTGAGATTGATGATTAAAAATAGTTAAATAAGTTTCCAGATTATTTTAAACATGAAGTTAACAATAAAATCACCAGTTGTCTCTATCGAGTTAGCTTTTTTATAGCCACCAATCTAAATAATATTTTTTGAATCAATATTTAATTTAATTACACACCCTAAAGAACTGAAAAGAATGTTTTTCAGGGAAAACCTCGCACAGTGGTGCCACCAATAATGCGGCAAGAGCCGGAACTAACGACCGTTCCCCTTCGATTGCCATCACGTAAACGACGTCGCCTTTCACAGAGCTATAAAACGTAACCTATTAACTTTAAAGACCTTTTTGCGATAACAAGCTACTGTCGCTTACGGCAATTTCGTATTTAGTGGACGCTTTAATGGAATGCATTCAAGTCTACTGAAAGGATTCGCGCCAAAAGGGATAAAGAGAAATAGAAAGAGTTTGATCAAAAATAAACTTTTCTTTTAGATTAACAAAAAATATTAAATTATTCATTTTGCGTCCAACATGTTGTAGCAAATTTTCTTAGACATTGATTTGATTAGATTTAGATTTGATATAACATGTAAAGCAACTTTAGACTCGACAATAATAATTTAATTATTATCAACCTTATTACATAATTATACTCTTTTTAAGTAACTGTAGACTAAGTTTCTTAAGAAATAAAATCTTATTACCTTCTTCTCTACCTTAATCTTATTTTTTTTTCTTACTTCATAATTTATCTAAACAACTGCAATTATTGTAGAGGATTAGATAATTTATGACAATTATCAAAAAGTGTATATTATTACAAAAAACATTTATTATATTTTATTGTTGTTATTTTTCATGGTTACCGAAAATTTAGATATTAGAAATTAAATGTTTCATAACAATTTGTGTTGATGGTGTTCAACTTTTAGACATTTTACATGTAAATAAAGTTAAACAGGCTATATTTACTTGATTCTTAATGTACAATATTATTATTTAATTGATGTATAATATAAAGAACTTGCAAGAGTTAAAAAAAGATCACTAATTACATTATTACCTCTTTGATAGAAGGTTATTTATTACTACATAAACACTCGATTTTTTACTTATAATTTTCTAATGTAGGTAGTACGTACGTCCCTGTATCTGTAATACTGATTTTGGATAATTGCTACGATATTAATAAATTAATTATTTTTATATAATATGCTTCAGACATAAGTGTCGCACAGAGTTTCAGTGATATTCAAAGGTATGAAATCTTAATACAAATAAAATCAAAACATATCGATGGAAAAATTATGCAATTACCTTCATGTAGAGCTCCTCGTAAAATTTGTGTTTCTGTTAGTGAGGTAAATAAGTACATAAGTTACTTAAATCTCCACAAAAACTTTGGTTTGTTATGAACCATTTTTAATATGGGACCAACAATGAAATTTTGGAAAAAAGAAATCGGCCTACCATACAAATAATTTAATATTACTCGACTAAATGTATGAAACAACGGATTTTTTATTGCGATTTCAGTTTCGGCCCCATAGTAAAAGTTGTTCATATTGATAATACAATAACCACTTAAAGGGACTGGAAAGGCAGGACTTTATATAGGTACCATGAGATCACACCATCTCATCGCAATCATCTGATCTGGGATCATGTTTCTTTAAAGTTTATTTATTTTATTTTTATTAAAGTTTATTTATTTTATTTTTATACCGGTGGCAAAAAAGCATATGGTCCGCCTGATGGTAAGCGGTTACCATAATCTATGGAGGCTTGCAACACCAGAGGCATCACGCGCGTTACTGACTCCTGTTGCAACACGACGGTGATGCTTCCCCAAGGAGCACTGGCGATCTCACAACACTGCAAAAGAGCGGTGTTATTTGGCTACGATATTCTACAATCAATTATTTAATAAGTTTTCCTAAACTTTTCCAGGATTTTCTGTGTAGCATGGAAGTACCCCATATTATATAATATTATTTGCCCTTAGCTACCGACGTCTTGGATCAACGTATCACTTTCATATCTCTTAAAACTTTATGAAAGGAAGGGTCAGACCCGCATCCTTAACGTGCTTTCGCAAGTACCTAACTTCTTAAAATCCCTATTCCAAATTAGATTTATGACATGATGGTATGATATCACAATAAAGTTTTACAATAACCTAAGTATGATATTTTACCTTGTTCCGGAACAGGGAGAATTAGAGACAGAGAGAGAAGAAATTAATAAATATTAAATTACCTACACAAACCCATAAACTGAAAAAAAAACTGTAAAAAATTATTAGGAAATGCAGCACCAGATGCACAATATTTAGCAGTGGACCTTTCCGGGCTTTACCTAGGATATAAAATTGCTACTTTAACTACTAAGTAATATTGTTATAGATATTATTTACTAAATGCCTGTTGTCTGGTAGGTACTATGAGTCTTGTCATGCTCACTAAAATGTCTCTACTCTTCAATTACATATTAGCATAGTTCACAAATTTTGATTACAAGTTTTGTTAAAGTACAGACAAAAATTGCGATATTAGTATCTACTAGGCAATGTCTTTGAATGTATCTCAAATTTTCTATGCGTAGGTACATGTAATTGGAACGTATGTGGATGTACATAAATTACCACCTGCAGATTCCATAGATTAACCAATTTGAGCATACCTACGGGAACCAGGAAATAAGAAACGCTACTTGGATTAAAGTAGTGAACGTGGGAATAGTCAGCCTTTAAGTTGGTTTCGAATAGAAATCTCCATTATTATACAGATCAAAAACGATATGTATGCAGGCAATTTTTTTTATAATAAGAAATATCAAGTAACTATTTAGGTGATTTCAAAATATGTTACATAGGTACCTAGTTAACAAAATAATATAATATTTAATATACCTTTCACTTACAAGAGAAACGTCGCTAATACTGTTACTGTTAGCCTATATTATCCCTCTGCTGAGCAAAGGCCTCCCCCCATGACTTTCATGTCTTCTGGTCCAGAGCCAGTGTGGACCATTCCTTATTAATTTTATCCAACTCGTCTCTCCATCTCCTTCGCGTAAAAGAAACGTAATAAGTCAAAAATATTTTTACAATACAATACAATATCTACATTAAACTTTATTGTAGGTACACCAGAAATACAAAAAATACATTATCATAAATATATACATGTACAATGTATATGTATGTGTGTGTGTATATATATGTATATGTATGTATTTTTATTTTCTTTCGGCCGAATATTAGATAAGATATAATTTCAAGGAGATAGGTCTAGACTGATGGCAAAATTATGTTATGAATGTAAAGGTGCTGCCCGCCCTCTAAATATGGTTTAGTCCTCTTCCACAACAGCCAAAAGATTTCGATCTGGTCTTGGAGGTCGGTTCACCTTATCATGAATACAGACGGTTTTTCCTGAAGCCATGAAAGTAATCATCCTACTCCTACCTTTTACACGACTATATTCCAGAACAAGTACACTTGCAACGTGCATCGGAAATGAGTAGTAATATTTGAGGGTGTGGATCAGACCATCAAATAGTCGAACTTTCGATATGGGACCAACATCGTAATCGCGAAAAATAATCAGCTGTCGTTTAAGTTTGGGTTGAGTGGGTATTGAAGTTTTGTATAGGACAGCTGATTATGTTATCGCGATTACGATGTTGTTCCCATAGAGAAAGTTGTTCAGTTTGATGGTCTGATCCACAATTATAAATATGACCACAAATTTATGTACTAGACACAACGTGCATGGGAAAACAAGAAGCTAAATACAATATGTTCCTTCTTCGTCTCCCAGATCAGCGTTTAAATAAAGTCTAAGTAGCTTCAGGCAACTATAAATTAATATCTATCTGTCTATGTTGCATGCAAGCCAGTACCTACAGTAAAAGAGTAAAATATTAGTCATGCTAAATAATGATCTTGCGCATTTACAGTGACTACACTGTATTCACTGAAGCATGAGACCCCCGGAAATATTATTTTTTTATTTTTCATTCGTTACTTTATTTGTTGCAATTTTGTCTCCTGGGTTGTGATAGTATTTCATAATATTATATACGTCAGCATAGATACATCTTAGGTTAACTTAAGATGTTTAAGCACCAGGCCTTTACATCCTACGAACATGATTATAATA
Source organism: Allophyes oxyacanthae (assembly GCA_932294325.1). NCBI lineage: Eukaryota > Metazoa > Arthropoda > Insecta > Lepidoptera > Noctuidae > Allophyes > Allophyes oxyacanthae. The sequence continues at coordinate 9,754,415 of OW028620.1, read as the reverse complement.
CTGCAACTCAAGAATATTACAAACTAAACATAGGGAGAGCCGTAAAGTACATTCATCATTATCATAGTAGCTAGAAGAGGACCACAAATCGTCATAGGCCACTACTATAAAATACCTGATGCAATACAGAGGTCACAATTTTTTTATTTAATCATTAATTATCACTATATACACCCCTTTACAAACAACGTTCAATAAAGTTATGTCAAGCTTATGTAACGTCATTAATCGTATATTTAAAATGCAGTTATTCATGACCTAACTTTATATATACTGCATTTATTTATTTTATTTATCGATTAATTTACTCATAAAATTCATAAGTAATATGAAGTAGGAGTAGGAGGAATAGTTTAAAAATAATAAATGTAGACACAGTGTGTAAAGGTGTGAATAATTTACATTAAATACATAAATACCTAATACGAATAAAGTAGTAAGATGTATCCGGATCCATTCATTAGTAAGATGGAAACCCAGTAGAAGCAGTTAGTTCTGAAGCGCCTCTATAAATAAATGCCTCATATGCAGGCGACATAGCTGATTCAGAATTGGACGTAGGTTAACGAAAAGACCAACTTTAACAACTTGAAGTACCGGTAAACGTGGCACTCCATCAAGCCACAGACCGCAGCAAATGGAGATCAAGTATCAGAAAAATCATGGTAACGGTCACGATCCTCATCATTGAGGAAGAAACGAAAAGAATCCAACCCAGCTTCTAGCAAAGCTACTTTTGAGATATTTAATTTTACTGGTGGTCGCCTAGTGGTCAATATTCGACCACATACCGTATTAATTTAACATTTAACTTTTTGCACTTCTTCTCCATATAAACTTTAACTATGCGAAATCACACACTCCTCCGTGCGCGCAATATGCTTAAAAAGTGGTACAAAGTTTTCTCTTCAGGTATTAATAATATATAAATTATATCATATTAAATATGAAACCAAACCTAATTACACATTTTAAAGTAAAAAATATTAAAAGTTTGCCCTTCAATTTACAGCACTGCATCAATGTAGAATTACGATATAATTTTTAAAATTAAATATCTCAGCTCAATGTGGGCTGGATCCTGTTCTTGTAACTACGTCCATTTATGGAAAATATACGTCTAAACGTTACATCCAGTTACAACCTATGTGTACATACCATTTATAAAATATAAAAGAACCAAGTTTCCGTGAAACCACGCTATTATTAAATCCAATTCCCTGGGAAACTCAGAATGTGTTTAGGGAGAATTACGATGAAATGAAAAGGAGTGGAAACCACCATGATAATACTTGTTTGACATGAAAATCAGCTGTGCATGTTGTAAGAACATAACTATCTAATTGTTGAATGAGTTGTTGCATTGATTTATACTTGTTTAACATTGTATCAGGGGTTTTATCTACCACTGGTAATAAGAATGTCAAAATAAGTACTACTTACTGACTAACCTGCCATATCAGAATAAGTACCAGCCTGCTAATCAAGAATTCGGTTTTGTGTTTTGGTAGATAGTACCTGGTATTTGATGGTTAAATATTGGTCTACTGATTTAAATAATACGACGTGCATCAGAAATGCGTGGTCATATTTATGGGTGAGGATAAGACCATCAAACTGAACAAGTTTCTCTATCGGACCAGCATCGTAATCGCGAAAAAATAATTAGTTGACCCATACGTTTGGATCGAGTACCTAAGTATTCTATTGTGAGTAAATAGTGTAATATCTACTATTTGGAACCATGCACCTAGAGTCTCGACATTTCATAAGTGCCTGTATCTAGTTTACATGAAATAAAGATCTATTCTATTGAATTTTGTTTGACTGATATTTTTTTCGCGATAACGATATTGGTCCCATAGAGAAAGTAGTTCAGTTTGATGGTTTGGTCTACCTTTAAGGGTGTGGATCAAACCATCAAACTGAATTTCTCTCATATTTAAATATGGGCACGCATTTCTGATACTCGTCGTTATTGATTTTAAAATAAAAGGATTAAGGCGGTGGGTGGGGCTAAAATTTTCTTCTTTATCATAGCTTCTTCCTGTCCGCCCTGATAAAGACTGGTCGCGGCTTATTAGATAGGGCCTCTGGGCTTATCCAGCAAGAACTATATTTTCAATGTGGTAAAGGCTTTTACCACATTGAAAGTACAAGTGCTGCACAACTGTTTCGCCTCGCAAGAGACAGAAAGAAATATGCAGAGCTGACTGCCAACCTTCGCTAGTCGGAGAGGCACTCTAAGAAGAAGAAGAAAGGCTTTTACTATGTATCTATCTTTTGCAGAGTAGACGTGTTCAGTTTAAGCTAGGAGTCGAATCAGATTGATTTATATTCATAAAATGGCAGTAAAGAAAACTTATATGTAATATGCATAGAAATAATAAATAAGTCTCCCCTATGCAAATAACAGATGCAAAGGCTGTCAATGTCTAATGTCTGTCCATATATGTTTTTTTAATTTATTTAAGTGACTACAAACATTTTTATTTATAGCTAGAAGTCTATTATAAACTAAAAAAAAAACATTAAAAATAAAGACATAAAAACTACGTGCAATTTAATTTACAGGTGCAAATGCAAAGGATTGCTATTATAAAAAGGTGCACAACTACATGTGCGCAGTATTAATTACTCAAGAAAATGAATTATTACGCACTATATAACAATATCTTAGATAAAGCTATTATTTTTTACCTTTACGTGTTTGTACATACCAGGTTTTTTGACAACACGGTTGGCGCAGTGGCTAAGCGATTAGCTTTCTATGCTTTGTGCCGCGGGTTCGATCCCCGCACGGAGCAATTATTTGTATGATCTATAGATAGTTGTTCCGGGTCTGGGTGTGTGTGCATGTGACATGTATGTTTGTAAACTGTATCCTCGATACAGGAGAAAACCTAGTGAGGGGCAACGATTTAAAAAAAAAATAAGAAGAAGGTTACAGTACCTTTGTACTTAAGTGTTTCTTATTCTATGTATTTTTCTTTTTGTTGTGTGTACATAAATAATAAAATAAATAAATAATAATAAATAAGGTTTTGCTCTATTGATATACCTACAAAAACCCTGATGCATAGAATAATATTACAAAACCATTATTGAAAACAGTAAACTAGATAGGTACTGATGACAAAACTATAGGTATATAATATGATCCCATTGATTAATTCCGTTATGGCATTCGTGGATTCAGCACTCCACTAGTTTTTCTTGAATATTATTTTGTCTAGAATATTTTCAAAATATTTATTTCCATTTTTATAATTATTTCTCTTTATATAGATTCACTCTTCACTCCATGTTTACACAATACTGAAAACTATATTGGCTTTATGTAGTTGGTTCACTGATAAATTAATTGTGTATGTTTTCCTATGAATTAATAAATGGTTCTAAGCCTACCTGTTTTAACATTACTTTTTATTATAAACTAAAAAAAATACAAGGACATAAAAAGGAATGCATAAAGTATTTTTATACCAATACCAAATTTTTATACCAGTTTACACGAACAAGCATTAAACAGTAAGTTATGGTATCCTATAATGCTCCCAATATCTGTATGAAGGTAATCTAAAGAAATCTAAATGGTGTAATAATATAAATGGTGTAATAATATAAATGAATAAGTAATCAACAACTAGTTCTACTACGAATGTCGTGTATGCCTGTAAGTAACTTATTTGCAAAGGGTCCCATAATGAGCTAAAAACTTAGTAAAATTATTGTTGGTTATATAATAAAATTAAAATAAAGAAATCTCTAGTAGGTAGACGGTGATGCCAATCGAATTGCTTTTTGGATGAGTTCTGTTTCCACAGTAAGACTCTATGAAGATACTGGTCGCCGCTAAATCTGATGGGATTCCAATTAGGGATTCAAATATTAATTAGTAATAGCAGGACGAATAGCTCCTAGTTATAAATGTCTTGATATTTCCGGTTCTCATACCACATAGTTTCAGAGAAGTTTCCCGCGCACGCTTAGGTTGTGGGATAAGCAATACCGAGGATTTTCCCAAGATACTACAGCATGGGGTTCTTTAAAAAGGGAGTGATAGATTTTTACAGGATCGGCAACGCACGAGTGATGCGCCTGGTGGTGCAAGCGTCCATAGGTTACGGTAACCGGTTGCCATCAGGCGGGCCGTAAGCTTGGTTGCGACCTTAGTGGTATAAAAAAATGTTTGTAGAGACCTTAATTAAAAACCACAGGTCAGTCATCATAAGCTACTTTCTTGGATCCATGGTCTCCCTCTGTTGTGACGTCAAGCAAAATGTTATGAAATCAACTTGGATAATGCCTATTTCCATAAGTGGACTACATTAAAGAGTAAAAGAAAGATATCCGATCAATTCGTTACGTTGACTTTGACAACTGGCTCGAGATGACTAACAAGAATTCAAATCTAAAAAGAGACCTAAATATAGCTCAGGTAACCGTCAAATTCAGACCCCGAATTATACCAGGTTATCTTTCTCTCATACCGAAATAAGATTCATCGAATATAAGGGAAAATTTTATATATTTCACAAATAAAAAAGAATCATCCACTATCTGAGACTACCTACCTGAGAAACAAAGAAACTCGTTTTTAAGAAGTAAAAAGGTGCGTTAGGCATAGACTACTTTTTTTAAATAGTTTTACACGTAATAGTACTTTACCGTGATAAAAATTAGATTTAAAGAAGTGTAATTATTTTTTGCAGACTCAACAAACTGTCAAGAAAGTTACAGACAGAGAAAAAAAATACTATTCTCATGTGGGTCATTTACACTTGCAGAAAAGGTAATAAGTAATTCTAAAAGATGAGGGCTATTACATAATTATATCCTTCTAATATTATAAAGAGGTAAAATTTTGTTTGTTTGTATGTAGAGGGTAGATAATCTCTAGCACTACTAAACCGATTCTAAAAATGATTTCACTAATAGAGAACTATTATAGCTTTATTTAATTTATTTATTAACTGTCCCTGAGCAATATAGGCTATATTTTATTTGATGAAAATAAAACACGCGTGTCATACCGCGGGCAACTGCTATTTATTATAACTATAGTCGCCCAGTGGTCGAAATTCGACCACATATTACGAGTGTATAGAAATTTTAGCTGTCTGCTCTCCTTCTCCGTATAAACTTTAACTGTGCCAAATCTCACACTCCTCTGTGCGCGTCATATATGCTTAAAAAGGGAGATTTAGGTAATTAAGATTATAATTTTAATATTAAATAAACACCTCAAGGAATTTATCAAAATAGGTATGAGGTTCAACTGTAACATATTGAGTTTCATATTTACAAAATCAAAAGATTTTTAAATTTTAAATGCACCTTTGCAATCTCTTCCAAAACATAGATAGGTAGTTGTTTCGGGTCTGGGTGAGTGTGCATGTGAGATGTATGTTTGTAAACTGTATCCACGATACAGGAAAAATCTAAGTGACGGAGAAGGGTTAAAAAAAATATACAGCATATAATTTAAAACCCTAGGTAGGTAGGTAGGTAGGTTTAAAACTATTTACTGAATGTGAATTCAGTAAATAGTAAATACCTATATTTACAACAAAACTTTATGACACTCATACTAAAGACTTAATAATAAACCAAAATCAATTTAATCAGAAAGTGGCTAACCACTCGATTTTCCACAATTTTCTTCTAGTCCATGTGATCAGATACATACTTACCTATTAATACTAGGTAGGTAATAATAAGATAATACCTAAGCTAATTAAAAAAATCATGAGGTTTAATTCTATGTCAATGACAACTTTACCTGAAAACGCTCATTTAAAACTCGATATTTACAGACTTTATATGAAGATTTATAATTATTTAATATGTTAACATATTACACCTAAATAAATTTACAATCTGTACCTATTGTAACTGGTTTAAAAAAATATGTAGCTTTATTTTTATTTTATTGGGTTAAACAACTTTACCTATACTTAAAATCTTTATCCTTAGATATAAGTAGGTAAGTAGCTACATAATCTCATATATAAAGCGTAGCTATAAAATATGGCACTGAAACAGAATACCAAAATTACCATACAAATTTTACAGCAGCGGTTGGCATAATTCAACAATTCGGCTACTCATCCACTAAATCCCGGAGTTTATTCAAATAAAACTTATAGAATACGGCAGTTTCCAACTATACCGCCATAATCGTACTTTAACACTGCGATCCTACTAAACGAGGAACTAAACCACACGCTCCGCCTATTTCATCATGGTGGTACTTCTACCGGCTTAACATCCCATACAAACTGTCACAACTAACAGACATCTGTTTATCTCCCACCGAACGAGATATCTACATATAAAACTACACGCACCAAAAAGAGATGACAGCTTGTGTGCGAGCGAGATAACCATATTTCAAGGTGCACACCACAGCGGTAAGGTAACATCTTTAATAGAAACTAAATAAGAATCATTTGCATTGCAAGTGCAACCTTATCTTCTGAGCGAGAGGGTTGTATTTAGATCGCGCGAATGCATCGACTGTATCATTCGAATGGAGGCCGACATGAAGAGTAGAGGTATATTCCGGGTGCATAAATTAGACAAGGATGGGGAATATATGGAATTTACTTGCCATGTTGCAGTAAAGTTTATTCCAAATTTTCAGTTATGTAGTTTCTAGTGCGGCTAAAAGATGGCGCTACACATGTTTTGCAACCGATTTAGTGGAAATTAATAATTATTTTACGTATATGGTAAACATTAAAATTATTTTATTTTTATATTACGTTTTTTTTTTCTGGAATTTGGGATAAAAAGCTTAGTAAAACATGCTTCTATAAAAATAAATCAATGCAAGTCTGCGCTCTACATAAGTAATAAGTACTAAGTAAATGCATTACTTATTACAAAAACAAGTAGGTAATACAACGAAATTATTATAATAGCTAGATATAATACGCCTACTTATCATCTAAAAGCTCTATAGGAACCTATGGCTTTTCATTCAGTGCCTACATTCGTAGGTAGAGACCTTGAAGATATTGGTAGGTATCTAGGTAATTGAGAGATATTTATAACTTCTCCGTAAGAAAATATATACATTGAACATTTAATCAATCCTAAGTAGGTTGGTAAGCATCTATTTATCTATTTGGGTTTAATTTTACACTGTAATAGGAAAAATGCGTTTCACTTCCGGGAAAAAAGTCACGAGAATTCGGACATTTCCATTGATTTCATGTATGAAAACTGCTGTTAAATATTATTATTCACTGATATTTTGTTAGATTCAGTTATATTTGTGTTAAATAAAGCATTTTTAGTCCGAATTCACATCATTACCAGTAAAAAAACTACTGGATTCTTTAGAATTACGCGTTAAAAACATGGCAAACAAACATAGGAAAGCGACATCTATCATAAAAAAAATTTTGAACAGTTGTAGAGCGTCATTCTACGTAAAATATTCAAATTCAGTACTCACAAATTGTTTTTGTACGGCGTACAAACGTCAAAGTTGGTGATATCACATCGCGTGAGCGCGCCGCGACGACGCGCGTCCACGTCCGCGCCACTACACCGACGACGAACGATTTAACCTTGTTTTTACACGAAAAAACCCGAGTATTCACACAAAAAACACCTTCATATTTCGGTAAAAGTACGGAGCGAGCCGAGATGTGTCGTCCGTGGCCGCGTTCGCATCTAAACGGCCCGAGTTTTATGTTAGATTACAGACGTAACTTTTATAGATCCTCGGTGCTATATAACGCGGTGGGCGGGTTCAGGGGAGTGTGGCCCTTACGTGGAGGGAGGAGAGGCTATAATGGCGTGTGTCGGTCGTTGCACGGGTGTCATTAAATGTCGCGCGACGAGGGGCGAGGCGGGTGGAGGTGTGCGAGTAAAGTTTTGGGTATTGATTGAATATGAGACGGATTAGTGGCTAATGATCAACAATTGGGTGTTGGGCCCTTAATTGACATCATTGTTGGACGGGGTGGCTTCATAAGAACGCTCGATATTTGTTCTACAACCTACCCACAGATACATAGAAGTACCTATACCTATTTATATAGTAGGTATCTAGCTACGAGATCGTAAAATACCAGAATGAATGGCTTGAATGAATTAAAATATGTACCTACTTCAAGAGCGCAGACGCGACTGTTTTCAAAATAAATCACGACACGCTTTTAACACACTTTCGTAAACATAATAGAGAAATTGTGGAATAAATTATATTTTATAAACAAATGCATTTTAATTTATGTGTCTACAATCTACGTGTGAGATTTAAAAAAAACGATACACTTATCTACAAAATGTTATTTGTGGGCGCATAAACTTTCTTAAAGAAAAATGTATGCATGATCTTTTAACATACCTACTACAAGACTAACTAGAAGTAAGCATAATTAAATATTCAGTGAAACTCTACAAAGCACGTGCTTCCAGCGGTAGGTATAAACAAACACACCTGCGAAACCTATGTAGAGTAGGTAATTGAAACACGCGTAGTAAATATGACATAAGAGGTTAAGTCACGATGTTATCTCTAGCGAATAGGTACAATAGATGTAGAGATACGCCTACAAGGTAGAGACGTTCTTGGAATGCGACATTGTCCTAACGCTCTTGATAGAGTCCACTCACGATGCTACAGCGACGAGCTAATGTTGCCACAAATTTTGATTGAAGTTGAGATCGGAGTTGAAATGTTATAACTATGGCTAATTATTATATTAATTGGCATATTTTAAAGAAAAACGAAGGAAAATTTTGCAAGTGCCTGAATGTCCCTTTCTTGAATACTTATGACCTCTGTCCTATATATAGGACTTAATTTAAAGGATGTTGACACCTCTCTCTGTGTGTCCTAATAGCACCTAAAATATTATTCTTTATTTATACCTATCCATACTAATTATAAATCCGTATAAACCCGAAAGTGTGTCTGTTTGTTTGTTTCTTCTTGATGCCTCAACTACACAAACCGATTTTAACGAAATTTGGTACATCTACAATTTAAATTCCTGGGGAAGGACGTAGGATACTTTTTATCCCGGAAACAATCCACGCGAGCGAAGCCACGGGCATAAGCTAGTATTATTATATTAAAAATTCTACCGGTATTGAGAATTATTTTTAGCGTTCAACGTGAGACGCTGAATGACGCCAGCCATACGAGAAAATCCTTATGAAGCAGGACGTCTTACGTTTATAGGGAAGCATGGCTACCCTAAGATCCCTAGTGAGACAAGAGGCGGAATTTATCCGTTTAGATATCGTATGCTGCTTATGGTGCTTAGTTGTTTGAAGTCAAGAGTGAGCCTGTTTGTTGTATAGTTATATCTACGAGAATAAATTAAGAATTTATAACTTTTCTCATCTCAACCCTTTTAACTTTTTCTGTACTTCTTTTCTTTGTCATGTACATGTATGAGTGTACGATGAACGGTCAAGTCTAATAAATTTATTTATATAAATAAATGTTTATTTAAAAGCTACAAGAAAATATATCATACAATAAAACACATAATATTCAATGATCCTGTGTAGGTCCACTATCAGATATCATCTCAAAATAACTGACAAATCATCATCATCTTAAAATGACCACCTACTGTTTATGTTTATACAAATATAAATACTCAAAAACCTTAAAATCCCTTCTATTAACAAAACAAACAAAAATTTAATGCTGTCTGTTATGACGAGTAAAACGAAGTATATATACGCAGCCAGGGGGCTTCCTACCATCTCTCATTGTTTTAACCTTACATCAAAGTTTCATAATTATAACGTCCATAAAGTGAGATTACTATAATATTGTATTGCTAAGAAGTTTTGTGACGTCATCATAAATCATTTGTCTCATTTTCTCTTAGAGCAAGAAATAGACAAAACATTATTATTCTTCAGATGTCATTGCACGAATTTGATTGACGTTAGTTAAAGCTTGAAACAAAACGTTCCTGTAATATGATGGTTTTGTAAAAGATAATGGTAAACCCCCAGGTCCTAGGTATGTTTTCTAAACTGTTAATTTATTTATTTATTAATGAAAAGTTCATCAACATAATAAACACTATGACGAAGGTTAGTATTTATGTAAACATTAATTTTCAAATGGCATTAGCAGATCTTGTTAAAACCCAATCATGCATTTATTATTATTTTTATTGTTTTTGTGCTGTGTCAAATAAATACTATTTTCTTTCTTTCTTTTTTCTTTCTTTCTTTTTTTTTTTAAATAAAAACTTCATGAATAAAAATGTACTTAAAATGGAATATTATTTATTTATTTATACTTCATGTACATAAATGGTAGGTACTTATGGTGGACTTAATGCCATGAGGCATTTTCAGCCACTTTTGGGTTATTAACATTACATCGAAAAAGATAGATACACAAAAAGCATAATTGAAATTGAAAAATGAAATATTTAATTGACAACTTATATCAAGAAAACTCACTCTTGCACATTTGCCAAGCAACAGACACAGAACTTAAGCCAATTATAATATAAAACGTATAAAAAAAGAAGTATGGCAACACTTGCGATGTGTACCTACTCGTACGTACAGATCGACACGTCTCTGTGTATATCAGATCGATCGCAACCTCGGGCACAATCAACCTGACACCATTTGTATTCGCATCACACCACGCCTCGAATGCACTGACGGACAGGAAAACGGACAACCTACTTATAATATTGCGAAATTTGTACGAAAAATACCTACAAATGTATTTGTTTTTTATTATTTTATTTCTAGATTTATGTTATATGCTTTTCGTCAACTAATATCAAATATATATAGGTATATATCAAAACTTCATCCGTAATAGTCAATATAAATTATTTCCTGAAATTCGTGTAAGACGTTTGTTTTTTCACATGCAGGTTCACAAAAAATCTTCCCACTGCAAATATTTAATCAAACTTTGAAGTCATGTAAGTATACTGCAAAGTTATTTGTGGTTGGTATATCTTATTTCTGATTTATTGCTACGTCATCATCGTTCATAATTTTATCACAATTGTTTGAGATAAATTATATGCATAAAACATTGTTCACTGCAATGTTAAGTTCACAAAAGTCGCAATGTTAACTAGGTACTATTAAAATAATGTAATATTATTTTGTCTAGTATTACACGTTAATATTGTATCATCATCACAAACCTTTACATCTATTACACAAATTATTGCGATGATGTGATTCATAAGTAGAAGAAAACATAATTTAATTAATAAAATAGGTACCTATCTATATTTTTTTTATTGATATACTAGTAATCTATTTTTTTTCTACCAAATATTTGTATGCCTTGCAAGGTGAAACATAGTGGAACATAAATACTCTTAATTTTCTACCAAGTTTGTAACTTTTACCTTTGTTTTTTACTAATAAATTATTTTGATTTGATTTGATTTGATTTAAGTAATGTTATTTATAATCGTTGAGTTTAATTTACAGGTTGATATTTATGTAATTATCTAGTTATTAAATTGGCACCAAGGAATTTAAATGCCTATATTATTGCTTTATACCTAAATATAATCTTTATGGTAAAATATGTTTTTATTCATGTAAAACATATACAAATACATAAGAATAGTCCAACTCTAGGTGCCACGTTCTAAAGTACAGACTTTCTATGGAGAAGAACGAGCAAAAAAACTCCATAGTTATTCTTTTAAATTCAAGCTACAATGTCTTATGTGAAGACTTATGTGAAGACAATGTAGAACAAATTCTAAACTAAACAAGTCTAATTACGAAATGAATGAGAAATTATTGATAAAATTGCCATGGCAGCAGGCTATGAGCTGACTAGGCCCAACAAACAGCACCCGATCGCGAGTATAGGGAACTCCACCTAAGTAAAACCCTATTGCAACATTATGCGCGGTTTCTGCATTATAAACAAAAATCTTATGTACCAGTAGTGTCTCTAAAATTTTAACTACTTACCTAATACAAAGATTTTTGAATAAACTTCCATGACAATACCGGGAGCATAATCAACAAAAAAAACTGAATGTATAAAGGTGTCAAAATCCATACACCCGAGCAAAAAGGCGTCCCATGAAAATGTCCGCCACTGCACACTTTATGCTTACCCAGTTTGATCCAGCAAATTCGGCAAAATGTACGTCATCTCACATATAACCTACATGTAGCTATGCTACCTGCCGTCCGCTCTACCTACGGCTTCTGAATAACAAAACGATTTTTAAGGGACGTGTTTATTCGCACGTTTTAAAGGACGGATATGTTTATAGGTAGGAACCTACCTATTCGTTTTATAGTGGGGCGGCTTATGATATAAAGATGTACCTAGATGATTAATATTTGTAGGGTTTATTTAAAAAGGTAGAAATAACGAGTCTATTTTATAACACCTGACATAAAGATTTCTATCAATTTTAATTATTAATTCAGATATAAACTGAAAGATGAAACACATGAACTAATTTCGAATAAATATCTTAAGACTTTTTATTTACATTTCAGCAGAGCAATTTTTTTTTTAATTCGTATCATGTTAAAAATATGCACGGCCCAAAGATTTCTCACAACACTCCAAACAATATGCTCATCAGGAGCATTATCATTTCATTAAAATTCATTGGTCCAACTCTGAGTGGAAAATTTCAACCCTTTGGCAAAACAAAAGAGGAAATTTCCTGCCACAGAGAGAGCCATTAAAGGGTCTTAAGACTAGTCCGGGTTTAGTTCCCTCGGAGGTATTGCCAAAAACAAAGAGGTTTGCAGACGGGCGCCGGGGTGTGGGGGGTGAAGTGCGCGGGACGGGAGGGGGAGGTTTAGGGGTAGGTGCGATGGGGGTAGCCTCCGCGGCTGTAACAGTTTTACGATCGGATATGCGGAGTGCTCATGCGCGGTGCAGCCTCAACTCTCGTATTTGCATCAGATTATCGACGGATGTCCAGTCCATGGGAATTTATGAGGTACCAGCTACGTATGTAGTGGACGGGTTGAAAATAATTAGCTAATAAGTTGAGAATACCGATTGATTCTTCTGATACGATAATTTTCAAACATAGTAAAGTAGAATTAAGTGTTAGGTAAAGATATGAAAATAAAATATATATCAGGAAATTTTGGTATTTTCCACTAATATATTTATTTCGCATCTCATATCAAACGACTGAATTTTATTTGTTATTGAATTATTTAAAAAATTCATAACAGACAACATATTTTTGTCGATGAAGAAGAATTGGTGACACACAGGTACATACCTAAATAGAAACATAGCTTAATATTTTAATTTCACTTATCTTTGTAATTCTTATGATAAATTCTAACCATGTATAAGTAGTAAAATTGTCATTTATGATCAATACGTTTTGATAGAATTGATAAAAATTAATTCACTTACAAGAATTCTTAACTTAATCATCAATTAAAATACGTTTTAATAATCTCCTATAGATACAAAGTTACATAAGTTTTACAATATATTGATATAAAATTTTATATGCATCATTATAATAATTATTGATGCACAGTATAGTGAAGTTGAATTTGAAAAAAATAAGAGCTTTATACACAACCATTTTTTTTTTATCATTTTTTTTCACTTGTCTATTACGAGTAGTAGCGGCTGAAAAACATGGTTACAATATCAAGTTATACATTTCCAGTATACGATAATCTCGCATAGACATTCCGTACAATGAGAGGATAGCTTATACTGAAAATGTATAGCTTACATATGAAGCTGCATAGCTAGGTACCTCATTATAAACATAATTTAAAGATATATTAAAACCACAGTATTGTACCTAGTAGTAGTAATTGACCATGAACATAAACCTCAAGTTCAAACACAATCAATTTTAATTGGTCCTAAGCCAAAAGCTGTAAATATGTGACGTAAGCCAACGTCATGTAAAAATGACGCGACACCGCGTGGCACCGGTCATCGACTCTGTCGGGAGTACAACTCTTAGAGACTTGTACAACGTAGGTACTAATGTAATAGATACACCTATGCTATGAGCTACGATCTTTGATGTGATAGTTGGAACTTTATCTTAGAGGTTAAGTTTCTTTTAGGAAAATTGACAAAGTTTATCTGACAGATTTCATAATTTAATAAGTAGGTAATTATTAAGAATGTTTTATTTGCGAGAAACATGGTATGGTTACATAGTGTTATATAAAATTGGTATATCATGCTATATAGGAAATAAATAAAGGAAGTACCTAATATAATATGTATCTACTTATTTCAAACACAATGCAAATTAATATAAATAAATAAATAAAATAAAATAAATAATACAAAATAAATGTTCGTGAGGTGTTCACACCAATACCGTTTTTCCGGTGGATAATAATTTTTAAATGAAATTGAATTTTCAGAATTAAAGGATTAGAAATCTTTTCGATTTGTTTATTTTTTAAGGCAAAGAGTTTAATAGATTTAAAAAAATTAAGTCTGTGTTTAATAGTAACTTTTTACAAAAAAAAACAACAAAATAACATTGAAAGCAAAAATTTCAAAAAGAAAACTTTTAATGCTTTTTTCTTGTCACTCTCTGATCCTATTATTTTTTCTGTATTATGTCAATGAATTCAAAGTAGGTACTTACTAGTTATTCTCCCATTTATCACTTATGAATTTATGATATAATAATGCATGTTGATAGCTATGTATTGTATCTACATACATTTACTTGAACTATTGATGAGAGTCAACGAACTGAACATCCATAACTATTATTTGATTACATCTGTCTATATATTACAATTTATTCAATTGCAGTGGACAGGAGAGCTTCCCATTTCAATTGTTCTATTACAGAAGGCGACAATATTAATTAAAGGTTCAGAAGGGTAGGAGTTAATTATTGTTTTAACAACAATGAAGAAGTGTCAAGGAGTTCAGAAAGTTTAGCTTTAAATACTTAAACTTTACTTAGATAATTATGATAGTGGTTGTTTGCAATGAGCAGTTGTAATACCAAGTTACTTAAGGTAGTTACTGCCAATGAAATTTTATATTCTAAAAGTAATACGTAGGTAATACTTTTACAGGAAGTTAAAGCTATACCTTTATCTACACAAGAAAATTATTTATTCGTAGGTATACCAGGTGTGTATGTGTGTACATAAATAATAAAAAACAAAAAAAACAATCATACTTATCTTAGTATATAATAAGTATCCCTCTTAAACATGCATGCTGGATTCACATCTAGTAGATGTCAATCAGATGTATTAAGTTTAAACTTTCCTTATTGTATGTAAGATTTGACATGAGTTTTGTTTCTTTTTTTAATACCTTGAAAAAGGAATTAAAAAGTATTCGATCTCAAAAAGAACTGGGTTGCAAGGAGCCCGCACAAGTGACGAAACCTGAGATAGTCTGGCGCACCCTGGGCAGTCAGCCTCGATACTCGATACTGACCACTGCTGACTGGCTAATCTTCCCACTGCCGCATGTGAAATCCCTATGATAGCTCATGCTGACTCAACAGAAGAAGAAGAAGAAAATAATAACAAAAGTAGGATTTGAACAAAACGACTACACATAAGATACCAATATATAAGTACTAGGTAAATTATGCAATTAAACGGTAGGTATAAAAGGCATTTTTAGATACAGTAAAATCTCCATGTAAATGTAAGTATATCTACATTCTTACATTAATATATTTCCGTCAGCGGAACATCTGCATTCGAGTACATATGCATTCCACACAAAGATTACCAATGAGCCTTCACCATATAAGTTAAACAGGTAAAAAAACAACATTGAAAAAGAACCGTGAATAAACATGCGTATATTTCGAATAAATGTGTTCTAACTGCAGGAGAGACTGGTTGGTATTCATAAAGGAAACTAAAGTCGATCCAACGATTCCAAGGCTCGGGTTTTATCCGACAATTTAAGAGACAGGGATGACATTGTCGACGATACGGGCGTCGGGCAACAACGTTGCACCGTCCATTGCCCACTTCTATATGGATTTTATGTTTCTGCTGATATCAAGGCATTTACATACAACTTTATATTTTGACGACGCTGCCCTTTAAACACATTCCAAGGTTTATTTTTCTTTGTGTTTCTTTTGCGTTAATTGAGAATCGCGTGTTTGCTTTTTATTTGTTTTAAGTTTTATTTTAGAGCCTTCTGCGATGAAAACGATAAGTTATTATGCTCACATATTTTTGCATCAAATAGGCTTAAAAACAAACTCCAATAATTTCACTATTAGGTAAAGTGTAGATTTCCTTGATTTTAATATGATTAAAAGATATAATAAGTTATTTAAATTTTATTCATAGGTAGGTATTACAAGTTCTATGAAATAGTTAAATGTAGTTTCTATACAGGAAACAGGTATAACATCCGATAATATTGATTTTAAATCCAAATATCCAATATTGAATGTGCATAAAATCTCGAATATAACTTAGAAACTCGTAGATAGTTAATATCTGCAAAGAAAGTCATCTTTCTACCATAAACCGGTAGATACACTAACCAATTATTATTATTGGACATTAATTATTATAAAATATGCAAAGCTTAAGCCCATATTACTCAGTTACTTAATCGTCGTAATCACAGTGACATTGTTGCTAAATATATCTACTAATTAGCATTGCTTGGATGACGCCGCATGCAAATGAGGATAATTTGTATATATATATTTTAAGTAAGTATATTATATTTATTTGTTAGCCTTGTTAATATCTAATAATTTATATTTATAGTTAGGTAAAATGACATGTACCTACTCATACCAAATTGTGAACAATATTTTTTTAATATAAATCTTTCAGCTTCAAAAATTAAGTTAATGTTTGAATTTATTTAAATTAAGCACAATAAAATTATAGACATAAATCTTAGTATTATCCCCATGAATTTAAATATGACTTAGTCGTCAGTAAATTATCGCGTTGCAATTTATTAATGAATGTCTAAATCACTTAAAGGAATCGTCGAAAAGAGAAAAAAAATTAATTACTATCTAATATTTTGTCATTCAATCTTGAATCTACCATTTAGACAAAAAAGGACCGAATACCTACTAATTCTCCAAAAACAAATAATTTAAATGAAAAATTACTTAACATTTACCAATTATTTATTTAATAACTTAAAATTGGCCGTGTCTGTTCAGCAGAAAATATTTCATTACCCGGTAAGAAATGACATTTTAATTTATCTACCTCACACACTCACCCAACATTACGTTATACTCATTAAGGATCACACATACTGCTTAGTGTTGTAAGTATGCATTAAATAACTATAAATCCAGACTTATTGACTGTTTCTATGTCAAATTAACTTAAACCTGTTTTACCATTTACCCGTAGGTATCGGATAAAGTAACGACTAAACAGGTGTTGAATTAAGTATCAAGTAATTTGTATATTCGCTGATAAAATCCCGCTTAAGTATTCTTATTTATGCAATTGAGTAATTTAACCAACACCTTTTGCATTCGGTATTTTACCTAAAGTAAAGACTCAAATAAAATGCAAGTAGGTTTTTGTAACGTGTGATTAGAGGTTGAACGCTCGCCTTCTAAGCAGGAGGGCCTGAATTTGTATCAAGCCCGCCTCCTGACTTTTTGCATTCATATATGCGGATCAGAATTTGGTTAACACTTGCGTTAACGGTGAAGGAACACATCGTGAGGATACCTGCACATCTGAGAGAGCCTCATACAGTTCTCGATGGTGTGTGTAGTTCACCAACCTGCATTTGGCCAGCGTGGTGAAGTTAAGCCTAACCTTTCTCATTCTAGAAGAGGCCCCTATCCAGCAGTGGGACAATAATGGGTTGGATTTATTTATTATATTATTATAGGTTTTTGTTACCATTGTTATAAGCGTTGAACATTTCTGCTACCAACTTTCGAATACACAAACACTTTCAATGTACCTACACAGATTATTGTTGCTCACAGGATGAATCTCACATAACCACAAGACACACAGTAATTCCAACGAATAGGTACAGATAAAATCACGCATGAATTTTGTTTTAAAGTATACTCAAAGGACTACCATCTTCAATGACCGTCAAAAGCACTTTGTTTGTATTCTTAAAGTTACAGGAGGCTAGAGACTGGAAGTTTGGCCATCTATAAGTGATTTGCATGTAAATAGCCGCCCCTGCCGAGCTAAGCTCTGTGACACACTTTCAAACTTGTTATATTTTTACGAGAACTGGGAATTCTCATTTACATAACGTAGAAAAAATGGTGCGAAAATTTTACTGAGATTATTGTTGGAAGAAAATAACTCCTAAGGTCTGTTTAGATTTAAGCAGGACATTCCAATTAATTTTAGATTATTTGATTGTTATTGCAGATTGAAAGTGTGGATTATAAGATGCTTTATTTCCATAGATTGTTATATTTTTTAGGTAATAAATAAGGACCACATATTGTGAATGTCAGGTTATAATATTATAAAGAAATGGTTTCTTTTCATTTCTTTATATGTCGTCGTTAAGTAAGTCTTCTTAATTACTTATACTTACTTAACTTTAGAAATCGACAATGATGACAAAACTAAACACAGTATTTATCACACACACGTTTAAATATGCTTCCATGATTTCCTTCTAAACCAAAAGTCACATACCACAGCACACAAGTAGCTAAATAACTCCACAAAAATCTCAAAGCCATCATCTGCATTCCCACTGGCTCACTCAAGACACTCGCGTCGAGATCTCCAAGGCAAATGTACGGTCTCAAGCCACTTGGGACCGTAGCCCTTGTTATGCAAATGTGGAGAAACTACTTACAGAAGAATTCGATGACGGACAGGACGACTACGTGATAAGTTTAGCATGAATGCTTGAAAAAAATGTTTATACCTACAAGATATAAATAATCTACTTATTTGGAATATGTGTAAAGATTTTGAATGAACTGTGCAACACCCTTGAGGTACCAATTTAGTAAAAATGTAAATTAGGAATACTTTAAAAAAAAAATTGTAGCGTATGTTTATAACCGGGGTATACCTACTAACGTATTGAAATTTTCTTAGAAATTAAATAGTACTTATTTATTTTATAAAAATCCAAGTATTCTATCTATTCTCTTTATCCTCATTTCTATATCATTATGATTAGGTATGTCCGCTCCCATACAAACAGTCAAATATTACCTAGCCAATCCCTTAATAAATAAGCAGATACATAACGATATCAGAAACTACATATTTCTCGCTTTAAAAATCTTTATTTTTCCATCAACGCCTTTACATTTTTATATCAGTTCCTTAATTGGTCGTCCCGACTCTTTTAGCATCTGGGCCAATAAACAAGTAAGCTTATTAACATCGATACTGTACCGAGAGAAACCATTGGATTAAAAGTTCCAACTCCAAAAATCTTTATCGAAACTTTTAAGATTATTATCAGTCGAAAGCTGGCGTTCAATGACATTTTTATGCAAATTAAGCGTCAATACACGGAAAGGTCGACAATGACCCTCTCGAATTGGTTAAAATAAATTGTTTTCATACAGACTCCGACGCATGTTGTTATGGTAATTTTGTGAAAGTTCAGATATGAAAAAATATGAAAGGATTATTTGAAACAAATGTGCATTGTTGCATTAGTTTTACATTTGAATGGGGTATGTTATAGGATATTTTACAGTTAGCACAATTATTTATTTTTTCCTTTTGTCCTTTGATTCGATGTTGAAATAATATTACCATGTCTACTCATACATAGTACCTACTCATATTAAAACATTTTGGAACCTATAGGTACCTACTGTCTCAAAATTAATTGAAACGTGCTTGCTAGTATTTTTAAATATGGAGGCTTTTTTATTTGTTAGATCTCGACTGGTGCCCACTTATTTTATATAATCCCTGAGAAATAATTTTAATTACGATACATAGGTACCCTCCGCAAGGAAATATGGGATACAGATTATCCCCATCCAAAGACCACGTGGAAAAGTGGTAAATAGATATGGTACGTTTATTTGCGTTAGCACAGATCAAAATTAAATAAACACACCAATTTTCTTTTAAATCCTTAGGTATGATAACATTTATGCTGTATTTGATTGAAGTCTTGGCATCAAACAACACAGCGTTGAGTTCCAATTGCTAAGTCATCAATTAGTTTTCTTGTTAGCATAGCGCCTAATGAAAAAATAAACAATAATAGTTTATTCATTATGAAGACGTGATCATGCACTTAATTTACACACAGTAATTATGTATTTACAATGCACTGGATATAAATTAAAGCACCCTCATCATTCGGCGCCGTCCTGAACATTATTTAAATTTTACCCAATCGAAACCTACCTTTAAACAAAGTAATGTAAATTGAATTCAATTATCATGCATACATTTGATACGTAGGTATTATTGTGTCAATTTAGCTATCAAACCTGACTCATGCAGTCATAAAACTTAGGTATCTACAATGGCAAGGTGACTGAACGCTGTTCTTCGAACACATTATCAATCTTTATTGACAACACAACTTGACATACTGCAATACAATGACGTAGGAAACCGAGTACAAACATAAAATGCAACTAAAGGAGGTTATCTTGACTAAGAACCGGTCGGCAGTGGCTGGCTAGTGAACTCAGTATAACTATGTTGAGCATGGAGCGATGACGTGTCGAGGTCGCCGAGGGCTACAAAGGTATAGCCTATGGTTCGCTATGTATATTACTCACGTGGCGTAGCGATGGTTGTCGTCGCGTAGCAACAAGTCGGAGTCGTGTCGCAGTCGTGGTGGCTGTCATCGTGAACATCGGTCGCACTGCACTATGCACCAGTCCACCAGTACCTTCCGTCTTGCCACTATCACTCGCGTATCTACGCTCGCGAATGCGGACTGATTTTTTCTCGCGTAACGGCCCATTAAACTTGTAGATTTCTATCTCACTCGAGAACACGATAGCATTAAGAGGCGAGACAAAGAAAGGTTGCGGTTTATGGGTTGTTGATAGAATTGGTATCCGCTCGGTAACGTACCGCCGCCGTGTTGCATATTTTTATGAGATGTAACCTTGTAATGATGTAGGCGGAAAATTAATAGCAAAGTTTTTAATAATTACGTTTCACCTACAGTTTCATTTGCGTTTTGCCAATATAATGCAAGTGATATGCTTACTTACTTAAATTCGTTCGTAAAAAAACTCAGTGTCTTATATTACCATCAGTTTCCCGTCATATACACAAACTACTAATACTTATTACTGTTAGCCTACATCATCCCACTGCTGGGCAAAGGCCTCCCCCCATGATTTCCAGAATAAAAAAAAAAAAATATCTTATTAAAAAATAAAAATATTATTCTACTTCAATAGAAGGCGATTAGAAGCGATTTTTTTTATTCTACCTACCTGACTTCCAAATACGCGTTTTTATAAAGTAAAACAAGTTACTAAATTCTTTACTACTTACTTAAATTAATATCTACGGCGATAACTATGCTATACTGATGTTAATAAGCAATAAGCACTTACCAAAACAGCGTATCTAACACTTCTCGTAACTATTGTTCTTATTACGAATATAAACACTGACACTGTGGTTCATGCGCAATGAAATTCGAGTGAGACGTAAAAGGATCTATTTATCAACGCGTGTGCACTAACCAAATCGAAACTGAAAGACACATGACTTATCTAATCTGAGACCTCGGTGAGCGACCAACAAGACGGACTATCAAAGACAAAATGCTTAAGATCGGCCAAACGCAACCCGGCCGGCCGTACAAAATATAAAAAATAATGCGGGTAGATTGCAATACATTGAAACGTGACTCTACCCACATAATAGGTATTACCTTATAATCTATTCCGAACAGTTAAATTATGTATCTATAGTTTATAAACATATTTTCACATTATACGTTATCATTATTTCATTTTTTTTTAATATTCGTAACATCTGTAGCAAACAAAAACACCAGTGAGTCTAAGAAGGAAGGTTTAAAATGTACCGTAAGTATAGGTACTATGATTCACATTACAAATTACAAAATAGCAAGTTAATTTACGATTACTAACGTGATTCGCGTAAGGTTCTTATTCACAGCTAATATGGAGATTCGTAAATTCATTGTTCAATGTGGCCTTTTTAAGTGTTGTAGCTCGCTGATAATTATTGAATAAATCGTCTGGTCTCGTCTCGTCTCTTTAAAAACGTTGCCCCTCACTAGGATTTCTCCTGTATCGAGGGTACAGTTTACAAACATACATGTCACATGCACATACAACCAAAAATCATACATGTATTTATTATGGTCTTATCTAAGTTTGTACACACAGATCCTTAACACTTATAATAGGGAATAAGACATTGAACAATATAATAACAGATCGACTTACCAAACTGTACTACGAAACTGCATAGCAGCTTGCTACGTAATCTACTCTATTTCGTAGACACCAGCTACGAGCAACAAGAATACTACGAACAATTTTGAATCGAAAAAGAAAACGGTTACATCGCCCGCACAAGGTTACGTCGTACGGAATTATAACGCCGAAAGATGTTTAGGAAATATAGGCGTCACCGAGAGCGCAGCCGTACATCTTGCTTATATCGCCTCTACCAGCATTGGAGAGCAGAACATCAAACGGCGTTATGGCCCCCGGACGTGCCGACCGCTCTGCCTGCCAGAAAAAGACAAAACTACTCGAAAGAATGAGACAGCACATATTTTTGCACTTTCAATACTTTTATTATTCGCAACACAAACAAATATTTGGATCGAATATAACGCGGCGAATGAAATCAAGTTTTGCTAAGATCAAAGTTTGGGTACAACTTTTTAAAACCTAAAGACGTTCAGATGGCGTTCAACGTGGGTGGTGTGTCAACGTTTCTCACTTAGCGTCGGCATTTACTTAATAAAGTTATAGCTTATTTATTAAGTTTGTATTCAAAATTTATATCCTTCGCTGTTTTTGTTTACATGCCTTTTAGTAGCTGTACCTTTAGTATTCAAAATAAAACTTGCAATACTTACGAAATATCGTGAAAAAACCTGAGACGGGTTCATAAATTTCTCGAGGGTGTGTGTAGTACACCAACCCGCATCAGGTCGGCGTGGTAGACTAAGGCCTAACCCTTCTCATTCTGAGAACAGGCCTATGCCCAGCAGTGGGACAGTAATGGGCTCAATTTATTATTAGTATTTACGATATCATTAGTTTTATAGCGGACGTACTTACTGTAAGATAAAGTTGGAAACGAGTTTTTCTAAATATGTATCATTAAATATCCTGTTAGCTTGTGCCGTTGTTACTTGATAAAAAGGTACTCAAAATTAAAACGCTTTATTGCTTCAATTGATAAAACTGGATTCGTAACTTATCCACCTCAAGTACCTACCTTCAAATAAACTACCTATACCTACTGTCTAATTAAAACAATGGATAAAAACAAAATTGATACGACCAATTGCAATGAAAATACTTGCATGTACAATTAGGTATTAAAGTGCTATGCATTTACTCGTCTGCACAATTTATATGATAAGACACACAAATGGCGGAATACCTAACTAGAGCCAACGGTTTTATTTACATTTGCGCAAATTGAATCCTTGGTTCGACGCCAAGAGGAAGCTCGTTCACATATCCAGCTACAGGCAGGAGGGTGGGAGGGAGGAGGGACGAGATTCGATTTGCCTAATAGCAGGCGCGAGGTACGGAGGGCACACTCAATTACGCAGAGTGGAGGTGTCCCGTAGCGCTCTGAACATAATTACATTATCTGATAAACGGTTAGCACCCCAATTTCCCACATGTGTAAATTTTCTTTTTTAGCGCTCTAATAAAAAAGAATTTACTGTGATATGGGAGATTGATTTTTAAACACGCAAGAATTTGAATATCTAAGTAATGACTCGGAGTTGTCTAGCTCTGTATCTGTTGTTATGCTTACTCTTAAGTGCACATACAAATGCAGTAAGTATACAAATACACAGGCGTTGCACTTATCAGAATCTTTATCGTCCAGGTTCGATTCAAGATCTTAACACTTATGCAGGTTTGCCCTCAATTTACTCATTGTCTTAGATACACTTATTTTTTTCATGAATATAATATTGAGGTAGATTCTGCGAAGGTTTCAACTTATTTCATAATTGTCTTAGCCTATTTGCGTGTGTCCCACAACACGGTAAACGCCTCTTTTTTAACAGGCTTTTATTAGCTTCACCTGTAACTAACTATTTAAGAAAATCTTGGAAGTTAAATTTGACCCACTTCCTGGTTTCCAATTGCGCTGAAATTTTGCATACACGTTCAGTTTGGATGACTAAAGCGTGTTCTATAGTTTTTTTTAAACTATAATATTTTATTCTCACAAACGTTATTAGGCTTTTTCAAGCTACAAATTTTCCACATGAAAGCTTTGATATCACGTCAGATTTCAACTGCATTTTAGAAATGTACTTAAACGTTAACAAGCAGAAAATGAAGTTTCTATAATTTATTCCCGTCGGATCAGCTTGTTGGCTGTCTGCACTAAAATATACACCAAATAAACATCTCTGCAAGCTCCGTACTTTATTATCTTACCGTAAATTGCATCACGTCATTGCAATTTTCACATAAAATATGCAATTAGTAAAAAACTGCGTTTGCAGAATTCTTTGCAATTGAGAAAATTCAATTATGATGGTTATTTCTTACCAAAATATCGCACGTTCTTGAGTGTGAAGGTTGCTCACATCTGGACTTTCCAGTTGATAATTACGAAAGTGTGACCATAAAAGCCTGAAGTGGGGGCTACCATGTGGCCTCTGGCAGTAAGTTTTCGTATATTGAACCGGTTTTTAAGATACTCTGTCTCCGACATTGAAACGTTTCACTTGGCCGTCTCTGTGTAAGTTTAGTGAGAATTTCAAACTTGACGTATTTTTAACTTATACTTAAAAGATCTTCTGTATACTATGTGTTTTTTTAAGACTTTCATGTGGGCCTAATTATTTAATAAGCTAGTCTAATTTGGAAAACAATCTAGGAATCATACGACATGATTATTGGCTATCTTTGTAAGATCTTTGTCCATTGGGTCTACCGCATAACTAAAATGGCAATGAACATCGACATTGGTAATAAACTTCAATGCGATCATGAGAGACTAAACTTTGAGCTACTTTGTAAAAAAAATACCGATCATAAGGTTGGGATTCCCATCTTCATGATTGGTAAACTACAATCATGTGGGCCTCACGGTTGCACCAAAAAGGTTCAGTTCAGCGTATGCCAGACATAGCCCGGCGCTGATTTTCAACTGAATCCGATTTTGATGGTAAACATTTTAAATTCAATTGATAACATCACGCAACTTGGTTTTTCCTTGGGTCAAGTGGCAGACCTTGTAAATGATAAAAAAGTAACTGATCTCGCCTTTACTAAAAATAGGTAATGGTGTCAATGAGAGAGCTTCCTATAGTCCTCGATGGTGTGTGTAGTCCGCCAACCAGCACTAGGCCAGCGTGTTAAACTAAGGGGAACATGCGGGGGGGGAGGGTTATTTTGAATTGTATTAAATATTAATAGTTTTTGGCGTATGATGGAAATTACCAATAAATTGATTTATGATTTAAGGCCTAACCCTTCTCATTCTGAGAAACGCCCTTGTCCAGCAGTGGGACAGTAATCGGCAGGATTTATTTATGAAGTTGGGAGTCCCAAAGTTACACGCGGTAGATCCCCAGAGTTATCATATTATTATCACATTGAACAAGAAGGTACCTATTTATTTTTGAGAGTAAACATTTTAAATTCTATTGATAACATCACACAACTTGGTTTTTCCTAGGGTCAAGTGGCAGACGCTGTAAAT
This sequence comes from Allophyes oxyacanthae, assembly GCA_932294325.1. Taxonomy (NCBI): domain Eukaryota; kingdom Metazoa; phylum Arthropoda; class Insecta; order Lepidoptera; family Noctuidae; genus Allophyes; species Allophyes oxyacanthae. The sequence goes on along the minus strand of OW028620.1, from coordinate 9,728,558 downwards.
GATAAAAACTTAACTGATCCCGCCTTTGCTAAAAATAGGTAATGGTGTCAATTACGAACTAGACTAAACGGATCCATCTCTTTCTTTTTACATTGAAACTGAAAGAGAAACACCGACGGGTGCAAAGTAAAAAATGTCAACTGCAAATTGGTAACTTCCCAATAGAGAGCTTAGAAAGAAAACAGCTGCGTATTTTTTAATATTATTGACCGATTTCGATGTGACTTAGCGTATGGTTTTATCATTACAAAGGTCCATGTGCATTTAATAAGATATCTAGGTATTAAAAAAAGAACACTATTTTGTAGAACACACACACACATTTCTGTAATCCCTATGTTAGTTAAATGGATTAGTAAATGTGGTACTTACCTATGCTGCTGTCCATCTTTTTAGCATTATTCCTTACTCACCTTTTCTACAAACACAGCAAGAAAGCTTATTTTATTTTATATATTATACCAAGTCCTACCTTTCTAATTCCGATCCCTTCATGAGGTTATTGTATTCATCATTATGAACAATTTTTATTAAAGGACCAACCCTCAAACCGCAAAAAGAAATCAGCTGATTCACACATTTAGTCGAGTAATATTGAATTAATTATTAAATACTTGTGAGATGGTCCCTTAATAAAAGTTGCTCATAGTGCACAGTACAATAAACTCTTATGGAGATCGGGATTAGAAAGGCCTTATATTTTGGTGAAGTCATAAGTTTTTCTGAAATAGGAATATCTACTTATATGTGTAAAATAAGCAAAATGAAGTTGCAGGATACCAAAGCTTAGTGTTTCAAACGGAGTTTCTTGTCGGTTCTTCTCCATAGGACCAACTTTCTTTTTGGAACCGTGCACCTATAAGTGTTTATTTGGTTTATTTATAATAAAAACATTTCTATTCTATTCTTCTTAACCAAAAATAAAAAGCAGGTATCCTAACTTTCTGCCTACTCAATATTCTTAATTTTATATAATTAATACCTAAGTATCTACTTAGGTTAAAAAATCTTAGATCTAAGAGAAATCTTAGATCTTAGGGTAAATAATCTTATTTTAATTTCTTTTTTTTTAACATGTCATTTATTTACTTTATTTTTAGTATTGCATTTTGAGGCAAAACTGACTCGATGTTGCAACCAAATAAATTATTTTTCATTCTTTTTGTATTTAGACTTCCGAATCGGTGGCGTAAAGAAAATATTTGCCTAATCAACCTATTTTTAGCTGTGTGTACCTGCCTTATTAGTTATCCACTTACGTCCAAGATGGGAACTGGATATTATTAACATCATAAATTAGATTTATCCCCAATTGCTTTCATAAACACATATAAAGTGAAAGTGAAATACACAACAAAATAACTGTGAAATTATCCTCTCCAGGGTTTAGCCATATTCTACTTTACTAGTGACTCGTACCCGGCTTTGCATGGGTGCAATTTCTCTACTATCCTTACATTAAATATCAAAGTATTATACATGTATAAACCTTCCGTGAAAAATTATTTAACTGATGGTGAAAACCGCATCAAAATCCGTTGCGTGGTTTAGGAGGAGCTAGCGGATATACAGAAAGACAGACAGACATTGAAAACGTTTTTATTTTATACTATGTAGAGAAGTTTACAATGACTATTGAATATTAACAACTCGATGGATAATTCTGAGGCTAACATACCCATAACACGAACCTTCAATATCACTAAACCACTGATTTAATTACCGCTACATATTTACTTTGTACTAGTGACGTACATTGTTGCTATAATATCACTGCTTAAGATATCAGAACTGAATAAAAACGCAATGGTAAATGTAAAATTATCGTCGATATTTTATTCATAATTATCGTCGGAGAAGTGCGCGCGCGCGGATTTACAGGGCTCCGAAAGAACGCAGGGTTGACGTCGACCAATAGGAACGAGTTCCACATTTAAACTGTAAGGCGTCCAGAGAGAATGAGACGTGATATTTACGTTGGTGAGTGTTTTTGTGGTGTTTTGTGAAGCGGGGGGAAGGTCTAATTATGTTGGTGGTATAATATGAAGTTGTCTCGGTTCGGTTCATTTATATGCTAATCGGCGAGGAGGCGGCGTGCTCCACAATAACCGGTAGGGCCACAAGCGCAGTGTAGGTGCATACCACTCCGGTTACTTTGTCGATCATCCTGGGAATACAAATTTATAAGGGTATCGATTCAAATCTCTGGAGAGTTCTTCTAGTTTTTTTTAATTTGAGATGTCTTTTACGGCTTTTTCTTTTAGATTATAAGTTGGTGATACATACATAATATACAATGGTTTGTTCGGTGAATATTATTCACCGAAGGAACTATTTTCAACCTTCATTTATATGGTATTAGTAAGTTTAAGAATAGTTAACATAAGCTATTACAGTACCTAAACTTGTACTTGTACACAACAAGATAAGGAGGCATTTACCATAATCCAAAATTAGATCATTGCTAGGGAAGAATGGTATAATTTTGGATTATGGTAAATACCTTCTAAATTATGGTGGATAACCCTTATCCTATCCTTTCTATCTACTTACTGTATTTATTTTAGTATTTCTGTCGTAGGTAAATCATTGTCAGTCTGAAGGTATATTCGACCTGCCTAGTAATTATTATAAACATAGGCCAGAAGTTGCACCATAGAGCAATCTCAGCTACAATGAACAATCATGAGAGGACAATGCCATAATCACTACGCTTGACAGGCGGATAATGATTAGATGTTATCTGTCCTATGCATAGAGATAATAATATATAGTAGGTAGGTACCTGTAATATTTTTATGGTCCTATGTGAAAGAATAGTGGTTGTAAAACGTATGTCTACTCCAGATAATACGAGATAAGTTTTAAAGATTTCTAGAGTTTTATAACCTTCAGTTTGAAATTAGCCTGATTGCCCAGGGTACGGAGCTTATGTTTCGTTGCTTGTGGATACTCTTTCCTTGCACCCCCAATTAGCTAGGGTACAACTAGCTTCATAGTGAAGATGACTGAGTAGTCAACTTCCCTATGAAACTAGTTGTTCCACCCTGTGAAGGGTAGACCGGACGGATCAATTAAAATTAAATACCCTATGCCCCTTCCGATGCACACTACTTCATCAAGATCAGTTCAGCTGTTTTATCATGAAAAAGTAACAAGCAGATAGAGAGACAGAGTTTCTGTCGCATTTGTAGGGTTGAAAAACAATTGTATAAAAATGTATGTAGCGTCGACATTTCCATCTAAAATAAGACCTGGAAACACTTGAAGTTAATCCAATATCAACATAGGTACTTAGATAAAAAAAGGCCTAGCCATAGTTTTCTTGCAACAAAACTGTGATAACTTTACACCGATAGATGGCGTGATTTCAATATTTTCATTTGGAATAGAAAAAAAAACAGTTATCTGAATAAATGGCTCAAACGTATCCTATCCTATTATTAAAAAAATATTAGAGGTAAAATTCAAACAAATAGATATCTATCCGTAAAATATTCATTTATTCAGGAAAACGACATGTTTGTCCTTTCAGGTGACTGGTTCTGAGAGGGCGCTACATGCTTTAATTTAAGACGAATGAAAATCAGTCTTATTACCTTTATTTTTAGGCACAAAATCAATTTATACTGTGATACTTATTTACACTCGAAAACAAGGGATCCCAAATATAATTTCCGATGGTATTTAAATGTGAAATGAATGTAGGTTTAAGTACTTTCTAGTCAGGCAGGATATGGAATTTTATCAATTTTAATTGTCTTGCCAAACACGCACATAAAGTACCTAGGAACGTAGGTAAATATTCCACCAATAGTTTTCATTCTAGGGTTAAGAACCTGATAATGGTTAATTTGGAAATGCTAATTTGATTTCTATCATGAAGTACCATCGTTACCAACCTACGTTAGTTTGTGGGTATCTATTATGTATCAACCGATGCAAAACATTCACTTTGTTCCATTGCCTGTTTATAATACCATATTTGCTTGTGAATATTTACTAAAAAGGCAATATATAGAGTGCCTAGGCGTATTCCCCCACTTGTGTAGAGATCGAGTTTTATTCTGTCCGCAAAAATAAGTACCTGTGTAGGACTTGTTACTTTTTATTTTTCTTTTACAAATTATCAGTAAGCAAGTTAGATTGTAAGTACCTACCTATCTACAAACTTACCTATTTATTTCAGAATTTTAGCTGACTGTCAACTTAAAATAATTAACTATTCGGAAACACCATCAAATCCAACATAAATAATTATTGATATCTTTGATGGCTTCTTCAATGTAAGTAGTTACATTACATACATTGAAGAAGCCGTTATACAATAGTACCTTCGCTTCCTAAGGTTGAGACCTATAGCGCATACTTTGACTTTGCTCAGGCTTTACTTAAAATAAACTTTTCTAAGCTTATAGATACTTTGATTTAAAATTTATATACTAACACGCTAAAATTTTGCTGAGCATGCACTAAGACCGACGAAATCATTAAACTAAGTCTAAAAAGTCAATAAATAAATAAAAAAGTCCAAAGTAAAGTCTGAGCAAAGTTTAAGTACGCTCTATAGATCTCAGCCTAAGTATCCGTCAATAATTTGTTGACGTTACATTTGCCTCACCTCACCCTGTTTCTACATTTGGTCCGACAATGCAAACATTTCCAAGTCCATTGCTTGATTACTGTACAGATTGAGAGGTCTTTAGCATACAAAAAGAGCAATGGGAGGTTGTCTAAACTATTTCTACGTTCGTGGTTTCTATTTCGCGTAAAACTGAGCATACGTTGTCGTTATAAGTCAGGAAAAGCGGCAAACAAATATCACTATATTTTATTTTATACTTTAAAATTTTCATTTTCCTAATTTGTAATTTTTTACAGGGCTTTTTTTTAAATGAGTTGTATTAATATTTTTTTTAATTACTCGACTATCGATCTAGGCAATTAGGTATCTACCTTCTCATCATTTACTTACGTTTACATTTAACGTAGGTAGCCAAGGGAAGCATTATCTTCGCCCTCCAAAATAAGAATACGTAGATAGGTACCAAAATCTGATAATGTTTCAGATATATTTTTATTTCATGAAATTATTTATTTTCATTAGATTATGAGAGGTGTTGAATGTGCCCAAGTCTCTTCGTGAAGAATTGGATGCACAGCGCAAAGGGTGGAAAACCCATTACGCCTACCATCTCTTCGTTAGATCTATCGATGAAGTCTATCTATTCTTAACGATTATCACAGAGTAAAGCAGCCAGTTCTTAATAAGTAGATTGTGAATCGAATAATTTTAGCTAATCATTTTTTGTTTATTCATAAGATTGTTTGAAGCTAGACCTTATTGATAACTACTTACCTATAGATATTGTCTGTATGCACGTGCATTAATTTAAATGATTTCAGGGTCTACTAGCTATTTATGAACTGGCTGTTCCACCCAACTTTATTACCAACATAAGGAAAACTCAAGAGGGTTACAAAAGAAAAAATGAAGACACGACGAAGTATTTAATTTTTTCCCCTTTCATACATTCTCTTCTAAATTCGTCATAAAACTGTGGAGAGCACATTCATTTTTAATTATACATTATACTTAACAAAACCTCACATTTTCTGGCGTGATTAACTACATTAATTTAACTGTACAATAATAATTACGAGACCTTTAATTATTACAATTATATATTATAGTTTAGGTAAGTATGGTTCTAATCGTAAATCTACTGAAATCGATGAATAATACAGTCTGAAAGCTGTTTTGTTGAATTTTATCTGAAAAGCAAATAGCTTTTGTGGATTGCGGACTTCTAAAATGATCAATTAATCCATTGTACTAAGTACTTTGCCGAATTGATAAACAAGAGTAAATTTTGAATAACTGAATTAGATTGAGCGTTCTTGATATTGCTTTTCAGATAAACTGGATGACAAATAATAGGATCCATATTCCGTTAAAGGTACCATACAATAGATAATGCTTTAAAATGTCATATTCGCTTAAATTAGTCTTCCATTCGTCTAAGTTCCAGCAAAGGTTCATTAGATGCCTCGCTCCTTCATTTATATAGAAATTCGGTTACCTAGACGAGGTCGCCATTTTGTACAAAAACACCTAATTTTAATTCACTATATCATTACGGGACAATACAGATTTAATGAATTAGATCCGAGGAGTAAACTACTAAGTTTACAATAAAACATTTATTAGGTACATAGATATAAAATAGGTAGCTAAATAGTACAAAGATGATATCCTAAGACTGGGATGATTTCACTTCGATCACTAGATGATAATCCAAATAAAACAGTACCTAGTGTACACAATTCATTCGATGTAGAGCAAGATACTTTCTAGATTGTAGTTATACTCGTTTATAAATAAATAATAAAATATTTAACTAAAACAAAAATAAAAAGTAATAGACAGGTTATAGCGAACAGTACAATGATCAATAGAGGACAATATTAATGCACTTGCCCAAATTACCTAATTAATTGATTATAACACCAACTTCAATATTTAAAAAAGTCATAACAGTAACTTAATGTATAATTCTACTGGAACCGAGTTAAAGCTTTGTCAGAAATCCATAATTTAAATAACAAAATTTACGAATTATGAGATAAGAAATTAAACAGTAATAAATATTTGATCATAATGCGATATCTTTGCTTATGTATATATTATATGCGATGCGTCGATGGTAGTAATAGGTATGTATTAGCAAGCTGTCTGTCTGTTAGTCGGCTGAAGTAGGTGAACAGGTCGCGTCGCGAACATTACATCTATAACTGCCACCAAAGCAACCCGAGTCATTCAACAATTTGGTAACGAAAATAAAAGTTAACTGATTAAGACTAAACCACCCTCCGAACAGCGATACGAATACAACAATAAGCAGTCTCACGAAATATTTTACAAAATTTCTTTTCAATAAACTATCTAGAAACTATAATTCATCGGTGACGTCTTTAATATTTCGTAATTCGTACTTAAATAAATTTCAAATACATAATCAGCACTATACTAGACATTATTAATATCAGGAATCGTTATCTACTCATGTATATACTTAGTCTCGTTAAAATTACAGAACATAATTTCGTAATTAATACTATACACAAATCGACAACACAATATTATCTTAGTGCGAGATTCTCTGGGACTGAGGCGCGCCCGGCACCGAAGCGTCCACATTACGTACGATACGGTATAGCGAACAAACGTCTAGTCCATCGGGTAACGAACCTGAGCATAGTCCTCCCGGAACCTTAAGTACAACCACATTCCACACTTTAGTCCTATGGAACTTTTCCTTCCCGGCTGTTTAGCTGGCTATACCGTGGTGAAGGGGGTAAGTCCCAGAGAAGGGCGCGGGTCACTGATGGTGCTTGGGCGGCGGTGCGTGGTGCAGCGCCACGTGATGCGGCGCGTGGTGGTGCCCGCCGTGATGGTTGTGGTTGTTCGCATTCGAATTATTGTTGTTGTTCTGGGCTGCCTGCGCCGCCTGCCGCTGCGAATTCTTCTTGTTCTTCATCCGTCGATTCTGAAACCATATCTTCACCTGCCTCTCTGTCAGGTTCAGGTTTCGCGCCAGCTCCCACCGCTTCTGCTTCGACACGTAAGCGTTGAAGAGGAACTCTTTCTCTAGTTCGAGAGTTTGGAACTTGGAGTAGGGTTTGCGTTTTTTGCGCACAGTCACTTGGCCAGTCCAGTCCAGCGGGTTCGAGGACCCGCAGCCGACGCCCACGCCCACCGACATCGACAGGGAACCTGCACAAATAAACGACGTGTTTTACTTGGAACGAGTTTAGCTTGAGTAAAATTAGACATCACTAAGTCCACATGTTCTAGTTCGAACAAACAGTTGTTGTAACCTAATCAAAATGGTGTCGAACACGTAAATATTTGTTGGCACGACTGCACTGGTAGACCTAAATGTATCCAAGATTATACTTCACAAAAATTTATTTTGAAATATCAATCGTAATTCAATTGCTTTCTTCGCCGAATACATTACATTTCCACAGCAAAACGATTTGAATTACTTTCTAGGACCTAGGTCATTCCTATTCGCTCCGCTATTCGTTAATTGTCTCGGGCAGAATGCATTACAGACTGCACCGGCTGCACGTTTCGCTTTTAACTAGCTATTTCCATGCCGTGTTCATAGAAACAATTGTGGGCCGGTACGGCGCGTTAGAAGTTAACACACACCGCGATTTATGCGACCGGTCCTTTTGATGAGATCACCCGCAATAAACTTTGTATGCGATCCGCGACCTTCTCGATATTCGATGCGTGCAACACACTGCACCATTTCCTATTATTCAAAATGGTACACGTATGATCATTGCGAAATAGATGCCTCATTGTCTAGCGGATGAATATGAGCGGGCCAGGTGTCGTAAGTAAACGCTCGAAGACATCTCGACACAAACAGTACCAACATCTCGTTCCGTCTCAGTTAAACTCGAGTCTCCACACGAGTGTTTGTCTCAATCATGCTCGAAGCTTTTAGAGCATTAGAAGCTATTTACTTTAGAAAGGACAACAAATTAACTTGATTATAAACTTCAGTTTAAATGTAACTTATTCGATTTTAAATTTTATATTGATGTTTGAAATGTAATCTCAGAAAATTACCACTTGTGTTTCCTAGCAACATGTGTAGGTAATAGAAATTGTACATGTTGAAATAATCTCTGATATAGTTAGAACAATTCCGTGTTATCGAATTCGTATGAGATTTATAAACATGACTATTGACACTATCGCAACATATTTTTACTAGTTTTAAATTGTTTTTTTTTTTTTGTTATGCATTTTACTATTTTAACTGGGAGTAAATATATTTGATATTGAAGTACGGACAAATATTCAATAGTAAAATGATTTTATCGCTACAAAAATAAAGACAATGAAGATATTTTCAATTATTTATTTTTTATATCCATTGTACCATTGTAAACACAACATTTTAAAATATTGATTTTACGTTCCATAACTTCTTCACATCATGACCTCTCGGATAAAAAACGATATAGATCTATTTGTATAAAAAACGATCACTTATTCATAACTGCCCTACCACAACTATTACGGTCCGTGAGCCATCCATGATTTATATCTTTAGAACTACTCTTTGAATATTGATTAAATACCACTAATGTGTCAATTTGTATTGTACTGACGCTATGTTGTAAAACTTGATGAGGCTTAAGCAGACACTAAATAACTTAACGTAATCTCTACAGTTAAGAAAAAAATATACAACTTGACTATACAAAGGGTTAAATTTTATGGAGTATTATAAAAATAAATTAATAAAATTCCTAATAAATCGTTTAGTGAATGTTAAAGTAACAAAATGGAAGAGTTTATTGGTCTCCAATAAAGGTTAACAACTGAACAGGTGTATGAACTTCAAAAGGTTACCAATCAATGATTGTGTTCTCAACAATATAATTACGGCTATTAAACTAATTTACATGAAACCAATTTTTGTGCAGTTTGTGCTGTCGGTGGCAATAGAGAACAATATTGAAGATGTAGTCGCACTGGATGTGCTCTGAACATTCTTTTTTCGTTTTCTTATTTGAAGTAAAGAATATTTTGCTTTTGATAAAAATAATTCCTGGATTCCTGGTTTGTGTGTAGTTAAAAAGTCTAACAAAATACTTTAAGAAAAATAATTAAAAATCACGACTGCTCAAAACCTCATTTTTTTTATTTACTAACTGAAAATTAAAAAACAAGTTGTGTTGGTTTAAATCTTATTGCTGAATACGGTGTACGGTATACGAAAAAATGTATTATGGGAATACAGTGTACCGTAATAAATTTTTCCAAACAAAATTATCCCCCGACTGCAATAAAATTTAAACTAACACAAAATATTTTTAAATTCTCTTAAATTCTAAGTTATTTAATAAAAACAGAGATTTTGAGCAGTCGTGCTTTTCAATTTTTAATTATTAAATTACGTTATTATCTATTATTATAATATTATAATTTATCATACCTTTTATTATTTTTAAATTAATCCACGTAGTTTACAATACCTATACATTATTTAGGTACCACTTTTCAAGTAGTCACGACTTATTGGCAGAGTTTTAAATGGGTATGTTTAGAAATGTCTGGTTATTGAAAGGTAGTGTCATATATTTTTGTAATTTTCTCATTATGTTCTAGATAGTGATCACACGCATAATCAGATACGATTATTTTTTCTTTTTATGTTTGGTTTTTATTCATGTACTACAACTACTGCATTAATTTTTTTATGATGTCACCCGGGATAATACAAAATGTTTAACGATACCATAGACATTTAAATCGGTTCAGGCGTTTAGAAGATATGGTGGAATACCTAAAGAAACTTACACACATACATTCAAACATACATGAATCCTAAAAATATTACATTTTTTTGGGCAGTCGTGACCACCATCTACTGGTTTAAACTCCTAAAGATTGAGAATTTTGAGACGTTTTAATAATATTGCAATGGAAGCCGCGGAGTTCCAAACAAATATTGAATTGCTACCTTAGAGTTTCCAGCGATAAAATATTACCATTCTACTTTAAAAGGACTCGAGACATTCCTATAGGAAATGAATAGTAAGCTAGCACTACTCCAAGGTAAAATAAAATAATAAGCTAGTGGGCGTAAAAATCCTTCTAGCCGGGTTCTTTATTCCGTGGAACAAACGGCAATTGTTTAAAGAGAACATAATGACAAGTGGAGTTGTCAATTATGAGGGAATAGGTAGCGATCAGGAGCTATAAAAGTGCGGGTTCTCTTCGACCATAAAAGTTTACCTACCCGACCGCGGGCTTTGTCTATTTCGTGTACCAACATTACTTTGCCAATTCGCTACAGAGACCTTTCCGTTATTGCAGCGGAATAGAGTCCAAAATGGTACTGAAGAAAGTATTTCGTTTCGTAGCCGAGCTGCGGAGTGAACGTATGATTGAAAGGAATTTCTGAGTTAAGATGTTTCTTTTGACGTATACCGTGGGACCACAAATGAATTTCTCGTGTTCTGATCAATTTTTATTTTTCTAAACTGAGTTGTTACCGATATTACAAATATGAACTGCATGAAGTAATGGTTGAAGATTGATGAACGCATCTGGTATACGCGGCGAGAAAGCGGAACGAGCCGAACGAGTCTCACTAACGGAGCTATTCTACAAACTGTTTACTAAGCCGTAAATGCACAAATCAAAGTCAATGTCAACCTCAGGTGGGCCGTAAACACACAATCATAAAGTGACGTGAACACTCGTATAACTTTTTCAACAATTGTTTCCTTTTAATGGCCCATTATATGCGCGTTTTACGCAAAATTATGTCAAGTTACACCTCTGCCGTAACAGAGGCGCGATAAACCCATCTTTATGGTTAGGCGGCGATCGAAAGCGAACTAGCGGCGAGCGTTTATGAATGGAGCCTTTTTATTGCTCTCATATTTACATGGCGCTTGTAGTTTAGTAATTACTACTTACTAGCGCGATTTGGGGAAGGAACCAGTATTATTGCATGTATGTGACGTGGCCGTGGTTTTACGATTCATAAAAGTGATATGTATCTACGAGAGCGGCGCGCGTATGCACCGGCCGGTCGCTCGAGGAGGCTCCTACTTTTTTATCGACTCATCAACCTGTAATGTGTTTATTGTAGCAATATTTGGTTTATTGCCACTACTCAAAGATCGGTTTATTGTCTTAACGCTCAGGTATCGTGTTTATTTATTAGTTATACATTTTTATTGGCGCTTTATTTTACGTAAACTTTAATTTATTGTCGGTTGTATAGCGCCGTTTTACATTGCCTATAAAAAGGTGCTTACGGTTCATTTTTAAACAGTAGTAGCACGTGTTTCGTTCATTCATCAAATTTATGGTGGTCTGAGGGAAAATGTTTTGGTTTGGGCGTTCGATGGCTCTCTGAGGGAGCTCTAAGGGATTCCTTTACGAACGTAGCGCCTGTGTTTATTTGGTTTACAGCCGATGTTATCGAATTGTTTAGTGCTACAATGGGAAATATTCTTTAGCAGATTCTATATCATGTAGGGACTTACCTGTTGCTTACAATTATAACTCTACTTTTCTCTCTGTCTCTGTTCTTTTAGGAAAATTAATTTCCTTAAGCAGATTTTTTACTGGGTTATTCAAGGACTCTACAAAATGTAAAATTATATCTTAGATGGGGATTTTTATTAAAAGATTGAGTGACCAATTCAGTATTTTTACAAACAAACGTTCGAGATCAATTTTTACTAAAAGACATTTCATTTACCAAATAGCCATAACATACAATTCTACATTCATTATTACATACACATAAAATTCATGAGTGTGAAGTATCGTGCAGTCGTGCCAATCAGCTGTCTTCGATTAGAGGAAAGAATGCGGTACGGAGCGGCGAGTGTGCTCGCTTGATATGAGACACCCCCACAACAACGCTCTGAGGCGCTGTCGCTGTGTGCGTGCCGCACTCATGCATGCTGCCGCTCTCTGTGTGCGCTCTGCGCAGCGCCACCTGGCGCCCAGTGGACCGCAATCCGCGGGTCAAGGTTGACAAACTCATAATAAATTATTTACAAATCAACTTATCAGCTTCAGCTTGTCGCAGATTATTGCAAACTTCCAACTATAACTCAAAGTACAAAAAAAAAAGTCAAAACCGAACCCCAGAACTCACGTTTTAGTATATTGAACTTTTAATAGTATTTGTTTATAAATTCCGATAAATGTTTGCCTCAACCATGTTTGGTTCTAGTCTCGAGCTACCGATAAGTTCCAAAGATTACAAACAGCGATGCCGCGACCGGACGTCAAAAACGTGAGCTCTGGATTGGTAACGATCACAAAAAGTATGAAGAAGTAATGAGATGTACTGACCGGGCAGAGAACCTGGAGGCGGATATGGCGCGCTGGACTCGGGAGCGTAGTTTCGAAGACCATAAGCGTCGTGGGAGAAACTGGACGCCTCGGAGACTGCCGTCCTGCGTTCCTCACCACCGACGTAGGGCAGGGGCTGGTCACCGCGCGGCGCTCCATACGGGTAGTTCCAGCAAGGCTGCGAGAAGCCCTGGTGACAGCCACCATCAGCGTACGGCTTGTACTCTCCGCTGTTGGCCGGCCAAAAAGGCAGCGTCGATTTACGCTCCCTCTCGACTGGCAAATTGTAGTAGGTGGGAGCGGTAGGGTACGGGTGCTCGAAGGAACCGGTTGCATCAGGCGGGTATCCCCAGGGCTGCTGCGCGTGACGGATGACGCCTGGCTCGGGATCGTAGCGCTTGGCTGGGATGTGCAGTGGCGGCTGCGGTGGGTTGGAGCCCACGGAGGCGGGCGACGCGCTGGAAGCAGACTGCGGCGCGGCAGCTGGAGCGGCCGGCGGGCTGCCTCCGGGCGGCGACGCGTGAGGCTCCTCGTAGAGCGTGCCGCCCACCCCGTTCATCATGGTCCACCAGGCCGGCCCGGCGGAGTGGCCGGATGGGGGCGCTGGCGACGCGGCCGCCGCATCGCAGGGCGCGCCGAGGCCCCCGACATGGTTGTCAGGGTACAGGGTGGCGGCCGGGCAAGCCACGGGGGATCGGGACGGTCACCGGCCGGTTCACGCGCGTCGCGGGCACATTGCACCGCGCAAACACGCGTCCCACACACAGCAGCAGCACATGAAAATCAAAAGGCGATCCCGATTTAGCTAGCCGACCGGACGGGACTCACCGCAACGTTTACTGTCCAAAAAACTATAACTCTTGGCTGCGATGGAAGTTTATAAACTATTTCGAGAGTGCATCGAACAGTCACTGATAATATGAAGACTCTCGTAACCTTAAAAAATATTTTAGTCCATTTATGAGTATGAAACTGTCTCTATTATTTTTGCGATAGTTTTATTTTTTTTGAAAACAATTCACACTAGTAATTTCTTCTGTAGAATAAAGTTTTTATATTCGCTGGATAAAGTTTGTGGGTGACGCAACAGTTTTCTTATTTATTTGATTGGACGTATTGGTAGGTTGTTGTCGCGAACGTGTCGTGTTTGTGGCGGTTGGTGCGGCAGAGAATACGCGAGGCGCGCGTTCAGCGGCGCGGTCGAGCGCGGAGTGGCGGCGGCATGTGCCAGTGTGATGGCGCACACACGCGCGCACGCCGCCACTACCATCTAGCGGTGGGCAGCGGAACTAAACGACGTCTCCTCGTAGAACTCTACACGCGCTCGTAGGCGGGCGGCCTGGCGAGGCGCCCAGTTTATGCCCTCGTTGTATTTTCCTGATGTTCAGTTTTGGAGATATTTTTTCAATTGAGTATTTGTATTTTTCATCATTACAGTTTTATACTTTATTTTGACGGCATTTTTAAAGAAACAGTCAAGTTTTGCGATTTTTCAAGAAAAATATAATGGTTTGGTACTTAAACCATTTTTTTTCTCTCTTTAAATTATCCCAAAATAAACCACCATAAAACAAAATTTATATCAATTAAAAAAAATACCGACTCTACCTTAGTTGTATAAGCGTGCCGCCAGTTTGTATCGTTGTATCTCAAAGGGTTGACGAGAGCGGAGGCGCGGGTGCGTAGTAAAGCGATTAATGGAGGCAAAATAGCCATAAACTGCCGTTTAACCAAACTGCAAGCATCACTCGACCATCGTCGACTTGCCACCAATAAAAAACGCGAGACTTTATGACGGCAACTCACTCACATTTTATTGTGAGTATAAACTTAATTTTATCGTCTGTTAATTTCACCACAAATAATGTTAGGCACCTACTAGATTAAATTATATAATTTTATTTTATTGCTATTGTCAATGGCAAGGCCGCGGACTAATGCCTTATATTCAGCCGCTAGTTCAATGACTATGAAACTAAGTAATTTTATGTGTAGTACAATTATCTTTCTGGATTGAATAACGATTGTAACTGTTTCTTTACATATTACTTAATTTAATTACTTCAGTTTTGGCAGATTATTTTCTTTATTTCTTTAAATTTTTTACTACCTGCTAAAAAAGTTTCTTGAGTCATGATTAATTATTTTTTTGTTGACTTCCGATATTTTTCTTAATTTCGACCATAAATCACAACATGGAAACACGTAACAAGTATCAACACAAAAAAAATACAAACTAATTATCTTCAAACGTCTAAAGAGCATGTAGATCATCTAATTCGCCACACCCCCCGAGCCACCCCTCGCGAACAAAGCCTTACAACCAATAAATCCACTCGCAATATTTCACACTACACATTATACATGTTATGTTTACACAAGACATGGCTATAAAATATATCAGGCGAACAATGCTAAAACATACATACATTGAAGTTATGTTACCTCTTGTTACTTGCCGAATAACACGACGCGATAATATAACCGAATTGTCAAAATAATAAGGTGTTGAGCGTTTGTCAGAGGTGGAGCGATTAGCGATTTTATTTGACGTTTTTAATTCATATTATTTGGTTTTTGAGTGATTAGGTAATAGTTACTTTATTATTTATAAAATTGTGATTTTTGGATTTAGAGGAATCAGATAGTTATCTAATTTTATTTATTGCAATATTCAGAAAATAAACATTTAATTTAATTTATTTTCTTTATTACATAATTATCTTCACACCAGTAATAAAATATGCGATACCTTTCCTACTAATGGTTTCTTTTAAATGTCATATCAAGTATTTACAATAGTTAATATTTTATTTATTTTAATTACATTATACTTTTACCTCTTATACATACAGGTGCAATTTTTTATCGCAAACTGAAAAGGTGATCTACATTTTTAATTTACGGATACACATTACTAAACTCATAATTATTTGAATAATTTTCTTTAGACACGCACTATTCATTCAAGTATAAATTTTGAAAGAAAGAAAATATACAGGGTGTAATTGATACTATAACGAAAACGAATACCATGGATTCAGAACATGATTCAGAACTGGACATTCAAAAATTTTACGATTTTGTAGCAGTATTTTTAGTTAGTTAAAAAAAAGCGACTCAAAGTTCTTACACTGAGGTATCCAGTTCAGAATTATGTACCTATCTAAGTACTGAATCCATGGTATCAGTTTTCGTCACGATGTCACTTACACCCTATTATTTTGTTCTCATAAATTCACACATAGACAAAACGGTCGCTTTTCGCGTGCGGTATCGCCACAGCCTACCGTAGAGTCAAACATTAATTTCCCACACTTAGCGTATGAGTAATTACAATAGGTGGTGTACAAAGAAAGCCAAAACGATAAATTGACGACACTTTGTGGACGTGTCAACAAAACTAATAACATGGATTATGTTGTGCTTTTCTAATGTTAAAATTTCAACACAAAAGAGATTTATAAGAACACCTCTATCGTTGGTTCTATTTGGCGTATTTACATTGTGTAGAGACGGTAATGTAACACGAAACACAATAGTCCTTGGAAAGAGTAAAATGATATAAATCTCTATTTTTAGTGATGATTTATGTACGTGAATACCTGGTTAGATATATATACGTAAATACGTATTACAATTGATATCTATTGAGCTATTCACAACCACATAGGTATATCTACATACATGTAGTATGAAAATACCCAACATCTTACGTAGATATTCAACTACATTATGTATCTAGGTATGTCGTACATGCCAGAGATGCATATATTTACGCAAATAAAAATAAAACTGGCGTAACGTAGACAAACAAAGATATGGTTTACAACATAGAGGATCTTTATGTAGCAACAAAACGAAAGTAACATTATCTCGGTGCAGTAACGAAACACAAACAGGCCGTCTCGCGTTGAATGACAGAAACAAACATAGGCACAAGTGTGCGCTTGCGCCGAGCCCGTCTATAAATATTTACGTTAGGAAACTCTTCAGGCCAATGGTCGGCCATACATCGAGTACGTAAATAAAAGTACGCTTTCTTATCTCGGCACATGTGTGCGGGAGTTGCGCAAACGCTGGATTGGGGCTATGTATAAATAATGTTCGTAGGCTAGACTCACGCGAAGTAGTTTTTTTTTTTTTTCAATAACTACATTGCAACTATTGTTATCGGAAACAAGAACTGGTCTCATTAATGCAACGTCTATGATAATTTATCGCGTTGTAGGAAAACTTGAGACGACAATCGTGCAATTATAATAAATCTTAGTAATTCTTTAGGTAGAGTACTTCAACTTGGTTATTTTATACGATATTGTTTACAAAAGATATGATACTGACAATACGTGGAAACGAATCGAAAACTCGATAACGAGTTCTGTTGTTTAATAAATAGCGTAGTTTTCTTAGATTTATTAAACAGATATTTAACCTACACTAGGTTTAAAATATTAAGTTTTAAAAGCAAAATTCTCCAATCAAACTTAATCCTATTCCAAAATTTTGTGTTGCCCCGGCCTTTACCTTGGACTAACTATAATAAAGCATTGAATATATTTATTTTCAAAATTAGAATAAGGTTATAATACTCTAGATATAAACAACAGAACGCGTCTGCAAAACATCGACGCGGCTAACGGTCCAGCCACTTCGCGTTCCCATCGCCGAGGCATTAAATAGATTGTAAAGAAGGCTTTATACTCGTCGCAATTGAAAAACTCGTCTGCTTTCGACTTTCTCTGAACAAGCTGTAAATTGGCTTGTAACCTGGAACTGTATGTTACCGTTCAGAAAATTAAACTCTTTAAACTTCAGCTTGTTAAGCTTCACTCATTTAAAAGGTTGTAAAATAATCGCGACCGAATTGAAAATAATTTATCTACACGCATAAATAACTCAGAGACAATCATGATGAAGGTAATAATTGGTAAGATTACCGGTTTGTATAACCTTAATTACATGAGAAATTAATGCATTAAATATGCAAAGGTCTTATGTTTAAGTTACTCGAGCTACTTAGTATAATAACATTAAAGTGACTGTTCGATTAAGGATTTCATTAAATAGATATAAAATAGATACATATTTATAAAGATTACTACAAAACTGGTATGGACATAATTGAATGCAAATCTTAATGTTAATGCAAAGTTTTCCAAGAACTTAGCAAGAGAACGGTATTTCATTATCGATGTATAGATACCGTGCTATGAACACGTTTCAGTATATAAAAGATAATATATCCACGTATATAACAATAGCTTGCGTATTTAATAGGTTCTCTACAAGGCTTAGTTACTACGTACTGAGCATAAAATGACATCACAATATAAAGAAAATAACGTACCTATATGTAAAACACAAACTTTACAATAGTAATAAATCAAATATGCTCAAGTATTGCTATTGCTATTTTGTTTGCATTTTTAATATTTTGTATATCGATTATACACATTCAACTCAATAAACTCATTTTGTCGGCTAATAAGTAGATATACCTATTAAATAATTATCAAGATTTTGGTACATAAGAATTTCTGTTGACTTTACTTGCGTTGAGTCTAATAAATATGCAGATATTATCCCAAGAGGACTACATCAAGTTTCTGAGAACAAAGTTCCGTCAGGGACATATTCTTTTACGCAGCTGAAAATCCCTCTTAAAAAACTTTACGGAAATTTTTACAAACAAACATTGTATTTTTACACTAGCTACAACGAAGCAAAAGCCTCCTATATAAATATATATAAATAATATGATCCCAACTTAAACTAAACCTAAGCTAAGACCCAGATAATCATGTCGGATTATCCGCAAATATACACACCAATATAATATAAAAAATTAAAATGTAATATTCACCTTGTCGTAAACTTGCTAGCGACGTTTGCGTAAAAGGACACGGTAATCTGTGAACAAAGTATAAAATTATGTACACTGTAAGTATATAAATTATACATATTCATTATATACAGCTGCATAATTACATTAAGCGACTCAGGTGTATCCAATCAGTAAATTGTAAACCGTTTATTGGATAACACTATGCGGCGTTTGTTAATTAATTCGTTAATTGCTTTGAGACCTACGCGATAGCTACAACCAAAACCATTATAATGACATATGTAGACATTTACTAGACTGTATATTATAATTGAAGTTATTAACCGTAACTGTTCTATGTCGTGAGTAAAGGCGGTATGTTACTGAAAAAATTCGTTGGAAAAGTTGTTTTTTGTTACCAAAAAAACTTTATTAACTGCGTGAATGGATGCTATTTAGTCAGGTGGAGCGATTATGTGGATATAAAAGGAGCATAATAATTTATCGAATTTTGTACCTTAAATGACGTTAATTCTTTAGAATCATTTGCAACTGGTTTAGGTATACACGATCAAGCGAAGGTTTGCAAAAGACGATAAAATAAGGAGGATGTACAGTCATACTTCACGGTCGCTACACACTGACGTTTAAGGAAATTTATACGCGACATAAGGGCCAATTACGAAGAAAGTTTGTATCAGCAGGTTTCATTACGACGTGTCTAATGAGCGCGCGTGGAACTGCGCATTAAATCATCGACGCGCACTGCACGCCCGCCGTCGACATTACTCAGTTTATTTTTAAAGCGAACACTCCTCCGCCCTCAAACATCCCATTGACAACTTCTATGGTTACAATTTTATTTCCTAGCTCCGTTCGAAGCCAGTTTGAATATAAATAAATCCTTTCTAAGTCATTCGATACGGCAGTAAGTCACGAAGTTTACATAAAATAGGTGATTTGCGACGAATACCACGGTTATTTTTTCTGGTTTTCTGTTGGGGGTGCTACCCTATATTTATGAGCGAAAAAAATCATGTTTACAAGCCTTTTTTTAGGGAAAGATTGCGTCGTATACGTGTGGGAGTCGTAAAACTGTTTTGTGTTACCTAACAATTATGAGGATTGATGATTGACTCTTAACAGATTTCGATTGAAACACAATATAATTTTCACAATAGATCTTAGGGCCATAGCAGACTAGCTACGTTTTCCAGCAGAATCGCGCATTTTTGCGTTCATTGGCTGCTTTTTGCTTACAAAAATTAATTAGCGAACGCGAAAACGCGCGGTTCTGCTACAGAAAGTGACTAATGTGCTATGGCCCTTACAAGCAAAAAATATTGTATATTATGTGTACTTATAGATCTTTTTATGGACCTATTTAATACTTCAGCTGTTTGACATTAGTTGTATTACACACATAAAATAACTACTAGAGATTAGGCGTTAAGTCCAATACTAATTGGAAAACTTGAGACCCATCTGCGTCGAAACTTAGTCGATGTTCATTTAAGTTTATACTCATTCCGTCCGGAGTAAACTTCAGTACGCGTAATCCTGCCGAGGGTTTAGTTAACCGAGACTTTTTTACTTTTTTCATCAAGTACGAGTAAATAGAGCAGCAGAACTATGGCGGAGGGCACTCGACTTGACATTTACGACTCAATCCCAAAACATAGGCCGCCGGCTGGCCAAACGGGGTGTAATTTCACCAAATTATTTAGCCCTCCCACTCTCCCCGCGTAACCCGACTAATGAAGCAGCTGGAATGGGACCCGGATGTGAGTTTAGAGGTCTTTTTACACTGGTAGGTAGAGGATTTCAATGGCCGGAGTGTCAGGATGAGTTTGGCCGCGTATTACAAGCTGTCAGTTCACGTTATCTGTGCCACAAGTATAATATATGTTATCGGAATGTCTCTCCCACGGTTGGCTGGTCAGACCGACGACGCTACAGAACTGTTTATAATGTAGCGTTTTATCATAAAACTGTCGTCGGCTGTGATCTCAATAAGACCGACAAAAACTTCCGATGGCGGACATAATTATCGAAATTTATTTATTTATGTCTAAAAAAAATGTCGTAGACAAATTGCGAAACATAGGTAACGACAAATTTGATTTAAGATTATGTAAATAGATTAAATTAATTTAGTTTAATGGGCATCACAGTTTCGGTAGACAGCTATCATTCTTATCTATGGCGACATATTTACAATAACAGGATCGCGAGGGTGTAAGGAGGAGGTCCGAGCGGTTAATGGTGCGAGAACTGACTGGATCATATCCCTGAGTTTACGACGCGAGAGTAAACGGCCGATTCATTTGCAATTCTAACTGTGCCTTGGATATTCTGCTATGCCTCGCCGACGTCAAAACACGGCTGTCTCCTCTCCGATTTGGTATTATGAATGTTATTATACATTAAAATAACGGTTTCCTAGATATCTATTCCTTCCTTTGCAGAATACAGAATTAGCGTGGGTTTCAATTTGGTGTCGAAGGATTTAGAGGAAATCACTGAGGAAATATAATTCTCATTGAAATTACGTACAGAAGTTAGGGATTATTAAACTTTATAAAATTACGTGATACAATGCGAACGAAATAATATTTCTGTAGCGTCACGTGATCCTTCGTGGAACAATACAATTTTCCACACCGGATCCCAAACGATTAGGGCATCCACACACATAGCCGTACGCACGCATGTACTCGTCGAAAAGCCGGTGGTCCATCTCACTTAGTATTCTAAACACGCTCGCAGCCCGATGTTATCGTCAAGGACATATATTGTGATTCGTAATCGTACCCGGCCCGGAATAGATCGTCCGCCCGATATCTACCAATCGATTATTAGAATGTCTATGAGCTCTCTATGTTGCGTTTGCGTGGAACAAGTTTCATGCGTCGATCAAATTCTGTCTTTACTGTTTGCAATACCTATGTAAATCGGCCGGTACACCTATTTGGCCTCCTGATAAATGCTCGTTTGGTTCGATCCCTGGTTTGCGAACAAAAATAAATGATTAGACAGCCGAATGAAATGTATTTGATTGCTGAACCCAAATGCGTAGGAGGTAAATGCGGGCCTTTATTGGACGCAGACATGGTTTGTTAGCTGTGATTGGATATTTCAAAGGAATTCGGCTTACAACGCCCAACCACAATGGTTCAGAATTATTTTCACTTAAAATCATGTAGAAGGGACTTTGTATTATCCAGTTTACCTCTGTCCTTATTAAGGTAGTTATGATCTTATGAGACACAAAGAAATACCTGATACCTATCATTATGATGTGTATATTAAGTTAGTAAAACACCTTGAAAAATACCTTGGCATTTAAGGTTCTTCGGTTCACAACCAAAAACGAAGTTATAACTTTTAGTGATTTTGTTTTAGTTTTTTGTTGCCTTTTTGTTTTCTGCTCTAATTTCTACCTCCAGAAAGGCTAGCACGGTGGGTGAATAAACCCGTTCTTTCCGCACTTTGTCTCCTTGAAAGAAAACAAAATGAAAAATCAGAAAAACGGTTAATAGATGGTTTTGTCCCCGATTATTGTCTCTCCCCATTTCGCCGTGATAGATCTGCTGGTGGAAAATTTAAACATGATGACCAATCATCTAAAAGACTAAGATTAAGATAAAAAGAATCCTTAATATCTATATCTCTTTCTCTATTCTCTATCTCTACATAGTATAAAATAAAGTCGCTTTTCGCATCTTTCTGTCTGTATTTCCGCTAACTCCTCCTAAACCACGGAACGGATTTTGATGCGGTTTCCACCATCAGTTAGATAATTTTTCACGAAAGGTTTATATGTATAATACTTTCATATTTAATGTAAGGATAGTAGAGAAATTGCATCCGTGCGAAGCCGGGGGTGGGTCGAACTTCCGTTTTTATTTGAGCAAGCAGGTCTTAAGTTTATAGAACTGAACACTACATCAAACCTGAAAGAAAGAAAGAAAGAAAGAAAGAAAAGAACATTTATTCGGCACAGACACATTGACAACATAAGAGAGAGAGGATAAAAAAAAAAAAAAAAAAAAAAAAAACACATCAAAAGTTAACAATAATTATGAAAATATTTTTAAATAACCTGCAGAACTTCACACAAAAATTCCTTTGCACTTAGCTTCGGTCAGATTAAATCGTCGCCAGGAATATCACAATCGCAACATTGTAGCCAGTTTTTGTTGGCATTTAATATTTGCACGACTATAAATTAAGGCACTGAATTAATATGACAACATGGCAAGTCAGAAGTATACTATAAAGCCTGGATTTTTACGAACCTTTGATGTCAAAATTGAATATTTTAATTAGAAATGCATATATGAAGTTATAGGTACAGAGTTGTGTATCAGTCGTAAAAATAAGTGGTTACGTTGGCATATATTATATGGTTAAATATCGTGTTTATTCATTAATTTGAAACAAAGTAAGTAAACATGGTATTTATAATAAACTTTCGTTGATTATACGTACCAAAGGACATCTCAATTTTTGATTGTATAAAATATTGTTATAAGAAATAAAAGTAAATCATGGAAAAATTAATATCTAAGCTGGGAGAGTTCCTTATAAAAGGTCCTACTTTTCGAGTCCCGACCCCTTTAAGGGGTTTTGTACTCATCATGATGAAATTCTTTTACTATGAGGCCAATGCTGATCGCGAAAATAATACTGCTGTTCCATGCAAATTATTCAATATAACTCGACTAAATGTATGGAACAGCTGATTCTTTTTGCAATTTATTTATAGATCTCATAGTAAAAGTTGTTCATAATATATGTTAAGAGATCGAGACCAGAAAGGTATAAGGAGCTTAAATAATTACATATTTCTTTTTACGGCTAATTACCTAAGGTGTATACGTTTAGTTGAATTTATTATTATTGTTTAGTGACTATGATTGTAATTGCTGTAAATTTAAATGTTTTTCTTGTTAATAAGTATTGTATGCCAACATGGCAGGTCATAGCAGTACATTTATTTATATGTTTAACAGCTATATTTTTATCCACCTATGTACCATGATACTTAAATAAATTGAATTGAATTGAATTGGATTCTATTTTTATGTTCATCATGTATGTAAGCTACCCATTTTCTTAATTATTTTAGGCTTATGAAAGAAAGAAAAAGAAAAGAAGAAAATTAATTTATGCTGTTTCACTCTTGGCATACCTTTATTATATCTACTTATTGCAATCCTGCGCTAGATCTTTGATCATATTATGAGTACTTAAGTGTGTATTTTTACTGGTGTACAATAAAAAATATTTGTATTTAAATAAAAATATACCTAAAAGCAAACGGAATTCCTAATATTATATCTAAAAAAACTCTAAAACTAATGCCTCAATCAATCTTTGTCAAGATGCCATCTCTACATTCCTACATACATTTACTCATGCTTATGAGTATGCAATAAAAATGTAAATGAGTTGGCGAGCGGGTGGGGTACATTACAACGAAGGCACGTTGCACATAATGCATTTTGACCCGAGAGCTACCTGCATGCTTATTACTTGCCATTTTCGTCGTGAGAACTGTTTTTACTAAATTTTTAAGGTATTTGCGTGCGTTTTGCGACTGTAAAAAGATATGTGGTTAAGTGTAATGATGCCATAATGATACGAATGGCAAGAAATATTGAGGCTGAAGAGGTAATAGCAATAAATGGTTCATTGTTAAGTAAAAAACAATGGCTCCGAAAAATAACTGAAGAATTACCTAATGATAACAGCAAGAATCCTAATTAATTTTAATATTCGGATGAAATTAACATCTAAAATATTTTTGCAAGCTTTAACTTTTAAGGCTAATAACAATAAAACTTTATAAAAAAACCTTTAACGTAAAATTGGAATTTTAATAAAATGCTACATTAAAACAATTCCTAGAACATAATTTAAACAAATAATGCGCCCACACACCGAAAATTAAGCCCTATTTTCATAAAAACAGGCTAGCAGTCAGTAATGAAAGCTCAGCGTTAATTGCAGTAGGTAAGCTGATGGGGGTGTGCAAATGAAAGTAAGCTTTATGATGTACAAAATAAAGTTTAAATTCAAACCTTAGTATCATGTTCTGTGTGGCGTCGCCGCCTCACCTGTTTGTAAGGTCGACCGCGAGGATGGCCGCGCCCGAACCTTACCCGCAACACGCCTGTAACAAACGGACAAACCCTTTTTTATACAAATATACATACCAAAGAAAACCTATAGACTTAGATTATGATTATTATACCTTTGTAGTACCCAGTGGCGAAGGGTGAATATTTACAAAGGGGAAGCCGTCCCAAAAAGGCCCTCCAAAAAAAAGCACACTCACCAAATTAATGCTGCAAGACAAAAATCCATACCGTCTCTTGTAATCTATATATTAGTCATGTCTGGAAGAGATCGACCTAACTGAATAACATGCCATTTTTTTGTCAGTTGGATGAATAAATAATATAATATTACGTTGGTTTATGCACTAACCAATTCCTAAAGGGAAGCCGATGGGAATCGGGTTGTATGGACTCTTCGCCACTGGTAGTACCATCGATAATGTTTCTTTCAAAGTTCAGTCATTAACTATTAGGTAGCGCTGAAGTCAATGTTTTAAAAGGTTGCATGCGACCATTATTGAAACACAGTTAAATTTGATATATTTTCAGTAAAAAATCCAGTTTTGCAAACTCTACAATTATCTATAGGTACTAATATTATAAAGAGATAAAATATGTTTGTATATAGGTAGGTAGGGAGTAATTTTTGGAACTACTGGAATAATTCTAAAAAATATTTCAGTACTAGAAAGCTACGCTATATAAGTGATATAGATAAGCTGTATTTCATTTTGATTAAAAAAACACGCGAGTGTAACAGATGTAGGCATTAAGACCGCCTTTGTACATATTTGTATAAAAAGCATAAATAAATAACCGCGGGCATCAGCTAGATTATTATAATTTATTTCTTCACAGCAAAGGTCAGACAATCTTGACCTAGCACCTTTTATTATAACAACCTTAGAGCGACCAGTTTATAAATACCTATTTATCATGACATGTTATAAGACAATTATTTTATGAAACGATGTGTGTAATACTCCCTAGGTGGGGCGCATATCTATAGGCACAAAAACAATGCAGTGCCATTCACACCCACACATGAAATGCAACAATCTTGCACATATTACCACAATAATTTAGTTAAAAACATTTATAGAATTTTTACTACGCAGTAAAACTGGAAAAAGCCCATATTCTCCTGTGGTTGTGCCCTTAACAAGTCGCTTGGGTATATGTTACTCGTTAAGTAACTTTATTTAGTGGAACGAACTTCATATTACTGATACAATCGTGACAAACATATTCTTTGTTTCATTACTTTGTAAGTTCAGGAAAAAAGATATAAGTTATTTTATGTAGAAATTTGATATACCGTGGGTAATTGTAGTAATTTATAAAAAATCTGATCTTATATTAAAACAAGTTCTTGCCTACTACTTCGTCCGCTTGAAATTAAATTTCTATTTCAACATGGACACCTCTTTTTAAATTCCCTTTCAAATAATTCCTTCTTGGTACAAAATTTCATGTTTCTAGACCCAGTGGCAGTGGTTTGAGCTGTATGTTGATATGTCAGTCAGTCTGTCTGTCAGTTTGTTCTGTTATCTAGAGGTAGGTACTTTAGTATAATAAAGAGGTATTTTTCTTTTGTTATTATCTAGGAATATTCTCTGGAACTACTGAACCGATTCTAAAAATTGATTGACTAATAAAAAGCAAAGTGTAGCTTTGGACCCTGAGTGGTATAGGCTATATAGGGTATTTTTTATGTATTGTGCAAAATTTGCAGAGTGATTCAGCTCCGTTCCCAAATGCAACTGCAGTAAAAATAATTCACTCCAAAACAAAATAAAAAATTGATTTTGTATGGCTTGCGCTAGTAAATTATGCGTCCCCCCCATACCAA
Source organism: Allophyes oxyacanthae (assembly GCA_932294325.1). Lineage (NCBI taxonomy): Eukaryota > Metazoa > Arthropoda > Insecta > Lepidoptera > Noctuidae > Allophyes > Allophyes oxyacanthae. Next base: position 9,701,832 of record OW028620.1, on the reverse strand, counting down.
GTAGAATTTTCGTTTCGTTTTAAAGTGTATCCCAATACTGCGGTTACATTAGAATAGAAACTGAATCACTCTACAGATTATGCGGACTACATAAAAAATATCCTGTATTTTATTTGGTCAAAATAAAACATGTACCCCAGAATAATCATATGCTTTTCAAGAATATAATACTCGTATAAGCTACCAAAGGCTCACATAGACTGCTTAGGTACTATGCCTCCTTTCGTACATCCACGGTTTGATGGCAGTATTAGAGTATTAGACTCGCAACGATTGGGGGAAACGCCTCATGCCATTTATCGGGCACAGAAAAACCCAATTACCTGTATTTTTCCGTAACTTGGGGTGCGAGGTTGCCTATTTAATACCACTTTGTCAATGAAGAGACGCTTGTAACATTGATTATTTAATTAGATAGATCGGTATCTAAGAAAGAATAGTGTTTATTTACGGAAAACAACATTAAAAGATTTTTTTTTACTTCTGCCGAACTCACGACTCTGTTCCCTTTACATAATTTACTACAAATATTTTTAATCTAGATATAACATATACTTTCTCACGTGACTGTTATATTATAACATTATAAAAAGAAATATTTTATCAAATATGTAATCTACTCCAATAAATTCATATTTTTACCAAAGCAAACAACTTTTTGTTCTATTTTGAAACGAGTTCGGATGCGAAATACCGAAATACGCTAATGGATCTTATTTTTTTTGTTATGTTTGTCCAGAGTTACACACATACAGCTTGTATAAATATCTACCAACATTTTACATCTACGAATAAACCATTAGTAACTGCAACATGTTTCTCCTTCTTCTTTATAAGAAAAAACAAAAAAGATTGACTGACTGACCGATCAACGCCCCAACCGCTGCGTCTAACAGCTTGAAATTTTGCACAGAGTATAATGTAGGCCATATGTAGGCAATTACTAAGAAGGGATGAAAATCCCCTTAGGGGTAGAAAAGAGTTTTCACAGTTAGTATGGAAATGCACAATGACAACATTGCTGGCAAAATCTAGCTTGATTACCACTTACCTACATAAAAAGGTAAAATATGTGGTGAAACCTATTCAATACAGAATGATATTCAATATATTCATAGCATACGCAGACACTATTTAGGTAAATTAACGCTATAAATTATTTACGAACAGTCGGCAGACGACAGTCTCAGTTAATAGTGTTGACAACGCGCGCTTTTAGAAACTGGGAGCGATTTTATTTATTAAAATTTATATTTATTTAAAAAAAGTATTTTAAATTTTTATTTGGAACGTTCCATTCTGTGATCTCGTTTATTCGATTTTTTATTTTTATATAATTAATAGAACAGGTTTTAAATAAGATATCGGTACTGGATATATTTTTAAAGGTGCGCCAAGATAATAATATAAGGAACTCTTGCGCATATTTTAGTAATTTTCGGATTCCTGACGGCCATTTAAAATAAAGTGAGCTATTTGTATGATAATTATTTGGTTATATTATCAAGTGTGGGCGTGTTACAGCTCTACTAGATATTTCAGTATTATTAGGATGTCGTTGTCTAGAATTAATATAAATTATTTTTCTGAAATTTCCCAATTAACGTCCTAATGTGTTTACTGTAACTGAGCGGCAAAACGAAATAAAGAGGACCAGTGAATGCCAATAGTTTAACCTTTGTATTCTCTAACAGCGGCAATTATTGTGATAAAAATATGAGAATTTAAAAAATGAGATGCATAATTTATATTATTTAATTCTATTCTATATGCGGTATTGTCTCTGACGTTAGTCCCATTAAAATGGAAATTATTTTTATGGCTTATTTGCAACTGATATTTAGTTAAGTAGAAGTTGATAATTAAGAAACTGGTTTAACATACTATTTATTAAAATCAGGGTATCAAGAAGATAAATAAAATTATAATACGATTTAGTTATATTCACAATTTGTTTCTTTCATGCAGTTAAAGAACATTGCCCCGAGGTATATAATACCACACCAGTCCTTGCAGCTTGCAATCGCGTAAACAAAACTCTATACCTACTCAACTGAGACAGGTTTCCTTAAAAGGAAACTTTATTTTTTTTTCTAATTCACTGCGCTATTGCTCCCCAAGGAGGTTCCATTAGCCGCCAAGAAAATGGAAGTGCGTCTACCCTTCAGAGCTCTAGAAATCTCAGCAATAAATGCCCACAAGCGCTAAATTTATTTTTATCGTTTGTTCCACTTAAGACACAAGATTGAAAACAGCTCGCGATATTTTCCGGTAAAAGGTATAATTTGTTCGGATGTTTTTCTACGCTGGCAATAAAATATTTACGGGGCCCGGATGAATTCATGAGTGGATCTCGAATCTTATCCCCGTTTTTCCTCTTGGACAAATTAATTCATTTTCATGAACGAACATTATTAATATTCAACGTTGTTCATCGTGGATATTTTTTTCCGGGATCACTTGGAATAAATGAGTTTGGGGAATTCGGTCAATTTTGGGAATGTGTTATCTATATTTATATATCGTGAAAAGAAACGTGAAAGAAAACGTAAAAAGAAAACTTTAAAAGGTTTAAGCATATTGCGCACACGGAGAAGTGTGAGATTTGGCATAGTTCAAGTTTATAATTGGGGAAGGAATGCAGAAATCTAAAATTATGGTCGAATTTCAACCACTGGGCGACCACTAGTACTTAGTAATAGACGATTTAATTTATTTAAGATCAATCATAGCCGACTAACATTTAGAATATTCAAGTACACGTCATATTGATCTTTCCAATTGAAATTTATTTAATTATGAACGTTGTTATTGTAATCAGAGGTGTGATTAATATTCATATAAAATTTTGTCTCATATAATCCACTATCTCTATACTTTATACATTGAAGTAACGAAGTAAATCCGCAAAACAAAAAACTCAAACAAAATGTCATGCAAAAAGTCGAGTGCATTGCACCGATTTCTTAGAAGTGCAGTATCAGGAATCTTTCTGTCGGCGCGCAGTCGTTACGTCGCGCGTCGCGGATGCAACGATGCACTTACAGATACCACACTCATGTACTTGTATACTTTACTACATAATGTAGGTAATGAGACAGACTTGCAAGATTATATACCTATAGAACTGTCGCATAATACTCAATGTTTGTAGGTTGGAAAGTATGGCGTGGTTTGCTTGTTCGTCGATCTCTTCCCTTTTGGAGTTAATTTATTTTCATACTGTAATTTCTCTCGACATGAAACTACAGTAATTTGGACAGTACAAAACTAACAAATAAATTAACTCCGCATTACCCATTCAAAAATACACATTAATGTTTGAATAATGTACCTTAATATGCAATATAATGTTATTTATTTAAAGCGGAACTATATTCAGGTTACATTACACCACAAATAAATATCACTTACAGAGCGACAGCGATTTATCTGCCCAAATACAATTTTCGCCCTACGCAGTTACGACGTAGCGAGTAGGCGTAGGTAATTTTACTCAACTTTAAATATAAGTTAACTGTAAAATATCTTATACGTTTAAGTCACTTCGATTTCATGTCGAAGTCTAATTATTTAGGCAGCGATGAAAAACTTATTTAGATGGAGTGACTTTTGTCACGCCAGACTTTGTCACGCTATTAACTATTAGGTACGGATTTATTATTTCTTAGCTTGAATATAATTCCACTGATTAATTATTTCGATGAAATAACAATAGAACATGAATATGCATTTGTATAACTAAGTTGTAAATCACAACACGGGGAATATTATGACCATAACTTAAGGTTGTTTAAGTCGTAGCAGAATGATTGTTTTTGAATTACGGCTACATTCAGCAACAATGACTAATTATGTAATATTTAACATTTAAAATAAATATGTTGCGGATGTGTGACCTACCTCCCGCGCATGCTAGTGCATCGTTTATGGTCTTATCATAATTTAGAGGGGGCGAGCTGATGAATGCGAGTCTTTGTTTCGCCGGCTTTATGTCTTTCTTTATGGCGAGGTCGCTACGCAACGTGACATAAGGTACCCGGGTACCTACAGTACCGTCTTAGTACCGCGTTATGGTCAAAGGGTCATTAGGATCATAATAACAGTTAGGAAGATATAGTTACATGGTGTTTTGCACGACACTGTAAGTACCATTGGTCACGTTTTTCTTAAAATTGTTGAAGATTTGTATGTATGTGCCGTTCACGACTTTATAATGTTATGTTACCGGGAATTGTGTTCGTATATTACTTTTGATATACATACTTAGTAGCCCTCAGAACAATGTAAGTACCTACGTGTTGTTTGAGCGGTCTGTATAGCCTGCTTTATATTAAAGATACGAATATATCGATATCATCGTCTGAAACCAACTACGTGCTGATAATTTTGAGCACGGATCCAAGGGCACACGTCTTTCATATCATACCACACCTACACATACCCAACTCTAAAGAAAGAACATAAAAATCATACCACAATATGTAGCTATACATAAAAATGTACGGATTCAATTACTTATAGCAATAACAGAGATAAAGCAGCGAACACACGAGGGTGGTAGAGCAATGATTCAATATAATCCGGCCCGGACATATGTCGAAGACTTATGCGGACTTTTATTAAACCGACTTATTTGGGAAAACAATATGGTGGACCATTGTACTCAATTGAGACATTGTGGGTAGGTATATGGCTTCATTAAGCTTCTTTAAAGGTAACATTAAAATACTTTTAAGTATATATAAATATAAACTGTTTTCGTTTTCTTTTTAGAGGAGACAATTTTGCAAGCGTTTTGGTTTTGTTTTTGATTCGAACTGTTATTCAGTTGTTTTTATTTGGCTTCGCTGTAGGTAACTTAATTCAAACTGTTTTATATCAAACAGTTGCACATATTATTGCTGTGAACGTTAGCAACACGTGCGTCAAGAAAATTCATATTAACAAAACAAACTGAGTAACTTCATTCCCTTTAATTAGTAGACATAAAGCATTTTGTATTTTCATTTACACCCTGTTTCACAATGTCGGTGTTCGTTACATCTGGCCTGAAAATTATTTTAGCCGAGCTCCTAATTTTGGTTGGTACATTTGCGATGAGCTTAACAAGAACGAGCCAGCGGCGCGCTTTTCATCTTTGAAGCGCAACATTTACATTTTCGTCTCATTTATTTGCTATTTCGGGCCAAGCCCTCTCCCCTCTCTCTGCCCTCCACAAACCCCTCCTACGCCCTCACTCCAATGAATAAGTCTCAGCGTGCGTCAGACGAGAGTAAAACGAAATTGGGAAGGAACGCTCTATAAAGTCTAATTAAGTTTGAAGTGAATGCACAAATGTAAGGAAATATAAAAATGTCCGTAAGAAACAAGAATTTATTTAGCTGTGGTTTGAATAAATTTTATTAAGTATTTGATTTTTTTTTACAATTTCTTTTCTTCGTTGTTATCACGGGCGCTCAACGTACCACTTCATATAACGAGCGCCGACGTTCTAACTGCCGACACCATTGACCTTATACATAAACTAATTAATCAAACGACACCACAGCATAATACATGTAATAAAAAACTTAAACGTATCCTTTTAAATAACTATAAATCTTGTGTAAAGTAAACATAAATCAAATTCAACAAAAACAATAGTTCGGAGGCAAACGGAGGAAGCGAGATGGCGCATGATCAGAATGTAATCGCCTAATTCCGGCTTTTATTAAGATATTTTTACGAAGAAAAGCCGTCGTTTTGTTATTCTACAGTCGTTTCGTATAAAAATAACGCGTCCCTTAACGCGGACCTTTTGTCTCGGGGCGGTAGTGCGGCACCCGCTACCATAATAGATATTATTTCGTTGCCACCCTCTCTTAGTTGACATTCGTGGCCTGCAGTTGGCAGGATGCAACCGTAACGCGTGATTGAATTATCAATTTAGCTAAGACAGAAATTAAAACGTACGGAGTACATACTTAAAAAATATTTAGTTAGGAAGAAAGGAATTATATCATAAAACCGTGTTGTTGTTAGCTACTGAAACTTTTGAATGTCTCTCTAAGATGCTAAATGTCGGACAGACATGATATCCTCTCCCGTAGACTGCAATATCAAAGAGTATCAGTCTCACTAATAGATGTGTAGAAATTATGTCACCGCATCAATGTCACGTTTAGAATAATGGTAATGGAATAATAGAAACTACACATTATAGGTGTGTTTCGGTTCAATAAGTTCCATTCCAGATGGTACAAATAAGTTGAATAGCGGAGGGGTGCCCGGTATAATACGGAACACATATAGGCCCAGATTTTTCGATAGAAAACGAGGCCCAAACCACCCCCGAATATAAATCGCCTTGTTATATTTTCCGGGACATTGGGATTCATGAAGTTTGTGAGCCCTGACGATACGATTCTTCAGAAATAGGAACTTTTTACTGGCTGCGACAAAATGGTATAGAAAAAATATGTACTACTAGTATATAACTTTCTATGTAGTTTAACAGTAAATGTAGTATAGCTGTTAATTTTCTGTAATATCTACAATGGCAACCTTGGAGGATCTAGCTGTTTATAACTTCTACTTTAAATATACTGTCATATTTATAGTGAATTTGTTCAGTTTGATGCTGAAAAGTTGTTTGTTATAGGTAATGTTATGAAGATAAATTCATTATAAAATAAATAATGGTTTTCGAAGTTTTTATGAGCATTTCCTTCTAATGCTACATGCTAATTGGGTGTCTTTCTGTAGATTATAATAATTTACAATAGCTATGTAATTTTTTTGATGCTAATTGTCTTTATTCTTGAAAATCTTAGATATTTAATATTAATATTGTGCAACTTAAAAAAGATTTGGAGTAATAATATAACCATAGCTATTGAAAATACGTAACGGGTAGATATATACAAGTTAGTGCTATTTACAGCCAAATAACTTGGTATGGATGGAACCCACAAAGTCGTTTTTCCTTGTACAAAATAAAAGCTCTTATAATCAGAATAAAGTTTCTTTAGCATTCCTATTTTCAAATAATTCACGATTCCAGAATAGCTTCCAGTAAGTAGCTAAGTTTTTTTTTAATGTTTCAAACATAGAACAAAAATTTGAATGCATTTTCATAACCAGATCGCAGGTAATAATATCTCCAGCCATCTATTTTGGGTGACGAGCATAACGAGTTATCTTGATCTCGACACGGTGAGGCATGCCTCTCACTGTACATATGGATTACAAATGCTTTATATTTCGTAAGCTGAGCACGTTAACCCAGATACTGCGACGGGACTTTTAAAAGGCCCAAAAAATCAATTAAATCTATCTGCATTTTTCGTATTATTGTAATAAATTGACAGAGATATTTATACTGTCACGTTTCTTAGTACCTATTAACGTTTGATTTGATGCAGTTACGTTTACGACTGGACACACGGTTCCTTGTTATTTTAATGTTTTTGAGGAACTTGTGAGTTTTTTTTATGATGGTTGCACTAAGGTAAGCTTTTTTTATATTTATATGCGGAATATGAAGATATTTCACTATGATATTTGATTTTAGATATGTTATAAAGACAAAAACCTTCTTACCTTGTTTAGAATCAACAACTAAACAGTCTTTTTTTACGTTTGAAATTGATGGCCTTTTAAAAGTCCCGTCGTAATATAGGGGTAACAAAATTATTATTTTATTTGTAGTACACGACCAGTGAAAACACTGAATTTCAATTAAATTGATGATGAATTGGAGTGATATGATGAAGACACTTTATTGCCGTCCCAAATAACCATTTTTTCAACCTGAGAATGCAAACGCGGATGTTACTGATGAAGACTCCAGAGATGAAGAGTTAGTAACATTACAAAATCTTAGAGGTAAAGTAATTGTTTATTATTTATTTTCGATGTCAAAGAACTTATATTGCCTAGTTTATATAATTACAACATATTGTATGTTTTAGTCTCACAACTAAGAACTCGAGCTGAGGTAGCGTTTTATGAGAGTTCTGACGAGGAAAATGTCGAGCCTTTGTCTAGATTGCGCAAAAGAAGATGTACGACTGACACGATTGCTGATGATAGTGAAGTTGCTGAACCTTCCAGATCTATTTCTCCTACACCAGGCGTGTCAAGCGTTTCTAGTAGATATATGGTTGAACCGAAAGTTCCGCGAAACCAAACAGATGGAGAAATCATCATACTCTAAACAACTACAGCCAATCGAATGACGAGCACGGTCCAAGAACCTTACACCACCTTTATAATTATTATTTCAACTGTATGTTCAATGATGGTATAATTCAGTTACTGGTGCGATATACAAATTTGTATGCAGGACAGTGGAATAAACTGGATAATGTTACCTCCTATATTCAGCGGGTATGTCGTTCTATCTCGTAGATTTATAAATTAGGAGACATCTTCGGATGCTGATTTGTATTTTGTGCACAGTGAGATACCGAGAATCTTCTCGGTATGATGGGATTGATCACTTGGTCCAATATAGTGCACCCCAACTCGGATGCAGTTTGCAGAATAAAAAGCTTTTCCAGAAGTGAAGAAGAATGTATGTATTTACACCAGAATATCAATTTTCTTGGAATATCACAGGCAATCAGTAATAAATATATTTGCTAATACGAGTATGTGTCTTTTTTAATTACCTATGTTAATCTCTGTAATTGTGTGTTTATTACTAGCTAAAATGATTAAAAATTCTTTGTTTCATTATTATACCACCACATATGTAGACCATCCCCATATTACGACAGGGCTTTTAAAAGGCCACCTTTTCCTGGCTTTCCCAGAAAATCTACATTTTTTTTATTATTTTTCCTAGTTATTATGAGTCATTTGTTGAAACATATCCAAAAATCACGATGATCGGAGATGAAAAATAGTTTCAGTAACATCTGGGTTAAGGAACGTGTGACCAATCTGATCTTATACTTGATACATACCCTATTTTAAATTGAGATTTTGAGACACACCTTTAAACAAAAACATATATTTTCTGGATAAAATTTTATGGAAATATTGTTAAAAATATAAAACTTCCCAGATGGGTTTTCTTACTTAGTGAAATAAGTTACTTAAGTTAGTTTCCCTAGGTATGCCTACATAACTTATTTTACTTGGTTGACTATGGAGTCGGAATATTCCGAAATGGGTCTTTGATTTAGTTATAATTTATAATCTAGGTACTATCTATACAAGTAGATAAGTATTACATAAGATGCATAAACGTTTACATTTTCCAAGTTTAATTACAATACCGCTAAGGTCCACACAAATAGGTTCCTAATATAAGTTGGTTATACAGTTCTATCCTCTCACCCTGTTTATTGTAGCTTGTGTATATTTTATGTACCTATATCTAGTATTTATTTTGTAGTAAGTATACCTATATATTGATAGTTTCGAGCGTATGGCACTCGTGGGTTGCAGCTGAAAACCAGCGTCAGGTGGCCTTTTGGCACAATAACTCATTTTATGTTTTCTTTGATTTGTTTTATTAATTTTTTATTGTGCTAATAAACTCATTTTCTTTCTTTTCTTTCTTTCTTTCTTTCTAAGTAAAATAGACGTTAGAATGTATGATATACGTACATAACTATGAGATTCTCAGGCCGCAAGTGATTAAGGGGCTTAGAACTCTACCTCTTACAGAACTAATAATGAGATTCACACGCGCAGAATTGAAATCCAAATGTTTTACAAAAAGAAAACAGTTGATAATTTTATTTTATTTAATAGCCACCTATAGGCCATCTATATGATTAAATAATATTTATTGAATTGTTTTAAGAATTTCCGAATTTTAATAGGTACAATGAACCTCACTTTAGCCGACGAAATCTTCTCCAAGTTTGCTTTTAAAGAATTGTATGAATTTTGACATAAAATTCGAATAGATTTTCATAATTATGCATCTGGTTGGGTCTCCCCCGCGCCGGGGCAGTTAAAAGGCATTTTCGAGTTCATCCTCCTCTCTTTGTGTCTACTTCATTGTAATTCAAAGAAATGCAAATTTTAGCTAGAAATTATGTTTATTTTCGATACGCTCCAGCGAGGGTCTTGAATAAAAACATGATAAGAAGCTCTAATTAGAATAAAATAAAAAACTTTTTTCGGACTAAACACTAGACAATAAAATGCACAAACGGAGAAAAAAGAAACATAGATTAGAAAAACAAAAAAGAAAATAAATACCTATGTGAAGTCGGCCAGTAATAAATTCCTAAATTAACTTGCAACATTTGCTGGGCTTATGAATACCCAGCGCTGATTTCCAATTGGCACCTTTTCAGTGACATACAGACAGACGCACCAAAGATTCTTATACCTCTATAATTAGAATACTAAGTCTTTATGTATATTTTTTGTTTATTTGCAATATTGTTTTCTTCTTCTGACATGCCAATCAAAATTGGTAATGTTTTCGTACACTATAATAAGCTCGTGCAATAAAACCGAGTTCTTTATAAATATTTGTAGCACTACAGAATATTAGATATCCGATTCATTTGACAATTCGCATATAGCGGAAACAAGAAGCTAGGAGTGCGCTTTCCTTCTTACGTTTAAAGTTTAATCGATTTGACATTTTTTTTTTTATTATAATTACTTATTAATTGTTAATATTAATTGTTATCAATAAATTTTTTATTAAGAACATTTAATTTAATTAGTGTTCATTAATTTTAAGGTCAATATGAAACACTTATAATTACGGGAATAATGTTAGTACTTATTATTGAAATAGTTTCTATACCAATCATTCATTAATTAACTCGATGAGCTGGCGGAATTTTATTAGTCATTTATTTCAAATGTAAATAGGTATCAATAAAAGGAAAAATTATATTATTAGGAGGAACAGACCTTAATCGTCCATACCAAATTATACAATTCCTCAAGAAAAATTTAGTTCCCTCTGTACTGTAAAATATACATAGCATTTATACGTATGTATACATCAAAGTAGGCTTCGGGACCGGTTTTAGGGCGAGAGCCTGCGCGACCAAGTTATCATTCGTATGTAAATCAGCCCAGCCTCGACTCAGCGAAGCCTTTATCATCTCGTTAAGTATGATAAGTAAAGTGGATCTCTTTTTTTACTTAAAAAACCCCTCAACTTAATATTTTTCATAAAATATTTAAAGATCGTCCACAATTATGTATGCAAATTAAATTAAGTTGTTCAAGTTTTTGTTGTGATAGTACCAATGTTTTAAGACTGATACTTGTGATTATTGAAGCTATGTATCTAAGAAGTTATATAAACTTTTAATAAAATCTTTGATACAACAACCTCATTATTCACACGTGACCAAAGTGACGTCAGTGACCATAAAAACGCGAAGAGAACATAAAAATTGCATAACAAGCAAAGCCTTAGTGTAACGAACTTTCAACATTTGCATTTAAGAAAAAAACACATTATAATGTAGATCGACAGATAATTTTATTGTTGTGGACAAAAGGCTTGCTTACTCCTTTCAATAAAGTTTGAGCAAGATAAATTAACAAAAGAAAACGGGGTAACAAAGCGGAGTTGCGTAATACGGCACAAAGGGTACCCGGTATGAATATGAATAGCGTGTTTGGTGAAATTGGGCCGAAAACAACGACGGAGCACAATTTCTTTTGTCTATTTTTTTTTCTTCGTGACTGCCGACGATTCGCTACTGAACAGTCGCGATGGTAAAATTCTGTTTTTACGCTAAAAATATTATTTTCTTATGCGCGCAGAACGTTTTATCAAAGCGGAAGTGTGAGTACTTTATATTCAGATTTTCTGAGTTACATTTTCCGTTTTCATACTATTGTGATTGATATTCTGAGCGATTTTCGCAATATCGAACATACATTTCTCATGAAATCTGCATAAGAATATACTTTCCAGTCACGAATTGCTTACAGAATATAACAGTAATTTTCTTCATACTTGCGTACTTATACTATTTTGTTTAACAAACTTTACCCTAAATATAATCAGTGCATAAACGAGAAAACACAGTAGATGGACAGTACGAAACTTTCTCCCACTCGCTGCCTATTAAGCGGTCAGCATCCTCGGGTTTCCCAACGAGTTTCCTCAATTGTTTCGGTCGGTATTTATTAAATAACCCGGGCAAGGGCGTAACGGACCGGCCTGCGAGCTAAGCCCGGTCGTGCTCTTAATAAGGCCCTAGCTTAATATTGTATGTGAATACAACAAAAGCCATGTGTTTTTATTTTTATTTTAGGCGAAAGTCCGAGTAGGCTCGCTTTTTATTATCTTTTTAATGATGCCAACATTTTCTTTGTTTTTCATTATATTTTTTACAGTTAATTTACTTAATTAATACAATAATGAAGGTAGGACGGTGTCGGCTTAATTTATGATTTCAATTATTCGACAGGCGGTATAAGAAGATGGATGACAACATTTATTTAGGGCGACATTTTATTACCTATCTACGTAGCGTTAATTTCCGTAATACCTAGCTGAAGTAAGAACGTTTAATTTCAAATAAGCTCCTTGTGAATCCTTGCTTAGACTTGTGGTATCGAGCGCGCTTTCAAGAGAACGCCGCTGCCATGCCGACTGTGACTACGGTCCGGAAACGTTATCTTGGTTCAACTAAACAACTCACTCCAAACGAATGATACCCCTCGCAACCTCAAACGTCATAAACGACTCTATATTCTATTGTAATTTGTATTTTATTACCCAAAACAAAGGGTTGTAAATTGAATGCTGGGAGTCAAGTAGCAAAGATATTACAGAACATAAGACAAAAGCAATACTGCCTCAGTAAACCTCTCTCAGACGAGTTAACCAGTTACCGCAGAGCTGGAGCTATTCAAATAACTTCTAGGTTGGATACCTACCTATAGGTTACATGGTGTACAGGTGTATGTACCTACGTACTTACATGTGTAAAGATATCAGAGGCATTGTGATATGGTTATACACATGTAAAATCTTATTTATTCAGCTGAGACATGACACAACTGCAGTAAAAGTCTACAAATTGCTGTCAACAATACGGAGTCATTTCTGAGATTATAAAAACAAAAATCGAGGTTAATGTAAGCCGTTTTCTCTTCACAATTTAAAAATGAAAAAAATCAACTTAATTCATTAAAATTACGAGACAGAAGATTGTCAGTTATGGTCGCTGGGACTGAATGTGCTGAATCGACGAGCGTCGAAGTCGGTCGTAAATCTCTTGAATTCTCTCTGGATGAAAATAAGCGACAGAGTCGCGCCAAAGACCAACTCGCGCCGAAAAACAGAATGTTACTATTCCAAAGTATTCTATTATTATTTCCGACAACTTGCTCTGTTTACTTCAACGAACGATGTTTGGCTAATTTATTTGTCACTTACTGTTTACTTTGCCAAATGCAATTTGTTGGTACCTATTAACTACCAATATATTTTCAGACAGCTAATTCAGTAATTTTCTTTTTTTTAAATATTTTAAAATGCCTTTTTAGGTCTTTTTTCTCAGTTAATAATGTATCAGTGGTGTATTATATATTATGATAATTTTAACCATTTTCAGAGCGAAGATATAAAATTCAATATAAATTCGAAAATTCAAACCTTTCAGCTAAATAAAATGGAAAAAAAATAACATTCTATAGAATATTGTCATCCGAATCTCGATATGGGTTCGTTCAAAGCACCAATGTCATACAAACAGAATGCAGCCATCTTGTCACGCCGACCAATCACAAAGCGCTCTGCTCTTAAATCCAATATGGCGGACAGATACCTGCCTATCGCGTAGCGGTTAGTACCATTCCGGAATGTGGAGCCACAGTGAATGGTAGCCTGGTGGTTGGATAAACCATTATATTCATGTTATTTTAAGTTATATTTTATTCTGTCGATAATTTAAAATAGGTTTTGGTTTGATTTGTATTCTTCTGATTACTTATAAAATATTGCATTTTGTAAATAGCTTTTTGGCATATTTTTATACTATCGCATCGTAATAATTGTTTTAAATTACTCTTAATTTATTAATAAAAACCACACAAACAGATAATAAATTACTAGTTAACATTTAGCACCGGTATTAGCGTGTTTAACGACGTTTAGTTAGATAGCCTTTGTAACTGACCTAGGTAAGTACAGGCACATAATAAAACTTTATGGATTTTCAAATAAACAAACTATAAGTAATTTACAAACAAAATACTATACAATTCGGAGATAACAACCCCTGGAAGTATTTACGGTCAAGTACGTATGTTGATAAAGACTGACTGAAATATGAGAACAGATGTTCGGGGTGAATGAACGAGGAACGATGCGCCCGCGCCGAGCGACCCGCTTTGACGATTTATTTATTAAATATGTGACCACATTAACCTGACAATTTATACCAAAATAGTCTTAATTAATTTATTACACCATTTGACAATGCATTAATGGCTCTATCTGGCTATCTTTGACGCCATAAAACATGTAAATTGCACATCAGTGTTACAACATGATAACAATCTTTATTAACACTGCATAAATGCGTTTAGCATTTAATTGTGTGCATGTAATTGCAAACGTTTATTGTTGGATTGTGTTTTCATAATGATAGAACGCTTTTTACTCGTACCTATACAAGTTCTATACGGGCGCGTTTTTTAACAGCTGTTGTAAAAATGTACACTGATATACTAACACTTGAAGCAATTGCATTTTAATCTATTTTTTGTCGAGTACATGCCAATAAAATATAGTTCACTCATGATAGGCTCTATAACGCGCTACTCATAAAAAACTAAACGTACTAATTAAACCGAGCATCGTTTTTATCACGTTGAAAAAAAATAAAACATATTTTTTTCTCTGAACATAATTTGTTGCGTTAATAGATACGTATAGTAGGTAGATATAGGGAGGGCAGAGGAGGTGATTTAAGAAAATTACATTATAAAAAGAATAGAAAGAGACCGGAGGGGCCGCGGCGGCGTCGGCGTCGTTTCAAAGACATTATTATAAAAAATGTAGCAATTTAAATTCAAACATAAAGACGGTCTACCGATGTTATATTGAGAGTGGATTTATTCCTACTACTTATAATACAGATGGGACAGAAATAAAACTATCCAAAAGATGAGGTAGATACTACAAGTAGGTAAAAGTTTAAAACGAATTATCTGAAGAACCTGAGGTCTAAGTGTAACGAAAAATTATGAAGCAGGTGACCATTATCTTGATCGAAAATATAGGAAACCAATGACTGTTTGGTTTACACTTTTAGTATTCTACTAAATTACTTTAAAAAAATATTGAACTTATTACGTCCGCCGTGTCAGTTGGTTCAGCTAGCATTTTTTTTTAAATTATATCTAGGTATACTTTATTGCAATACACCTGAATATATAAAGAAAATCGTTATTGTATTGTTATAAATCATTGGCAGGTGTCACCAATAATTTACAAGCAGAATCAAGGTTCAAAGTAAATCTAAAACTACTATGTTTCACTTGAACAAAACTAATCTATCTAAATACCTTTGTGCTAGCTTTTACTGCTACTTTTCTTAAATTGGAAAAGCTGAGACGGATCAAATCCTGTCGAAACGGCAACTTCGCCAATAAAAACTTTCTTTGTTACCGAGATACTATCGACTAAACTCTTTGATTCGTTCTTCTATTTCGAGGGGAAGTCACTGCACAGTACTATGGGTTTAAATTACTTCAAGGTGGGAAACGTAAAAGGACTCGCGGTAAGAAAGGGCCGGTGGGATTGTTCACAGGAGTTATTAAAACTTTTCAAATCTTGGTGATAAGAATTTAAAGCTTTTTATGCTTTAAAAATAAGGGAGCCATCAAACTGATAAGGATGGGATTCATGGGAGTGACCCTAAATTGCACTGTTTTAGAAACAGGAAGTCATATACTTTTTTAATATTTTTCGTTATCCGGTTAACTGATAACCAGGAACAATAAGTCCAGAAAAAATACAGGCAGTAATTTTTATTATGCTCTAAAATATTATCTCAGCTGCAATTTTGGTGACAAATTTAGATAAATGATCTAGATATGCTACATTCATAGACAAGATGAGACATGAAAATATTTACAAACCGTATCTGATTTCTACTCAGCGCTACGTGAATCTGGCAAAATCAAAACAAAGACAAACAGAATCGTGTGATCTAAATTCAAACGCGGCATATCAAACGAATTCTTGGCTCTTAGCTGGCTGCAATTACAAAATATTCTCGCGGGATTCCAATTAAAACGTTTTATCCGCAAAATTCCACGGGGTCGGAAACTTCCAAGATTCCTCCCACTTCCCCCTTACGGGAGGGTAATTGCTCCTCACATTCCCCGGATGTCTTACAGGCGAGTTCTTGTTCCCACTTCGGACGGAATGTCACTACGTTACCGACGCTAAAGGAATAATTATTACTTAAGGCTGCAGTCCACTGATGAGTAACGTGTGATCTGACATTTAGTTAGGATAAGTTACCCTTTATTAACTGTAATAAAGGGTAACTTATCCTAACTAAACTGTAACAATCACTGGATTGTTACAGAAATGAATGATTATTTACGAATGTTGGTTCCAAATGTTTAATATTATGAGACTTGTTTACGGTGCCACGCTCTACTGGTTGTAGGCCTAATTATAATAATGATTACACCTAATAGGTGGCCATAATAATTTTTCTGTCTGCTAATTGTAAAGATACACCAAGGCTATAAAATAAAAGATAATTATTGTTACATAACGCCTCGATAGAGTTTACTTTACTTTTATGCTAATTACTTAAAAGTAAGTGTCACACCGACTTCAACCGACTAGTTATTTTTATATGCCCACTTTCGAACGTCACAAAGTAACTTATCTGCCGAATAGGTGCCTATTTATAAATTTTCCCCGTAAGTAAATTGCCCGATTAGGTATAATTAAGATAAGTAGAAGTGCATTAGTGGGAGAGAAGGGAATTTTTTCCCCATAATTCCCACTGAGCCAGTCGGCACACACACCAACGATATTTATAAATAATAACATAAAACAATATAGCAGCGGCTCTTAAGAGTACGCTACATAAAGCTCGCCCCGAGAATAAATGGATTACTTGTGTCCGCAGCGCGCCATCTAGCGGGGGGCGCGCGAAACTGTATGAGTTATTGTTATTGCATGGATATCCCTGCTTCCGTACATGTTTTCACTTACACCCCTCTTGTAGGAGTCGTAAAAATCTGGCCGAAATATTTTATTAAATTGATTGTGTTTTCAAAACATGTCGCCGCAAAATTTTCTTAGACGTAATGGCATTCAATTTATTCAGACTTCGTAGACAACGCGTCGAGACTTTTATATCCCCACTTAGCTTTTTCAGTTATAGTATTATCCAGGATAGTAATTCTCTTGATAATGTAAATTATTCAAAACGGTGTTCATTGGTTTGGTTATTATAGCGAATCCTCTATGTTTTCATTTTGTTATAAGTATGAGTGCTTTATACAAAAAAAAACACTCGGGAAAAATCATTTTAAAAATCGAATCCCACGTTATCGTCAATTATATTGATGACTATCACAAGTTTTAATTCAGATAAAGTAAACCGGTTACATCTTTATTACATCAAGTGATTTCAAATATAATAGCTAAAGTTAAATTCCTTTGAGATATCGTAACTGTAGATACTATCTACTTATAATGAGATAAGGTGGAGTACGTAAGAGTTGTTTGAGATGGAGTGGTGAACGATAGCCGAGACTTATTAGCAATAACGAGGCCGTAAAGACGGAGTTCGTTAGCTCGCGGACAAACGGACACATAACTTACCAACCGTACAGGAACACCCGCGTTGTGGACTACCGTACGTAGTATTCTTTTTAAATTACCGACACTTGCTTCAAGACGGTTGTAATAAACTTTTTTCTTTTTAGGTAGGTATTCGAAATTCTTTTTTTGAAGTTTGATTTATTAGATGAAGGGTTCAGAAATCTGTGGGGTGTCTAAATAATTAATGACATTGACCTTTATAATTATTTAAAAATACTATATCAATACATAGATCACCTGTCCATCAGAACAAGCACATTGACCGGTCCCCCTCAATAATCTATAACAACTGCTCAGGATCAGAGCATGGTAACAAAAATATAAGAAGAAAACGAAATAAAATAAGTTTCAGATTGCAGTTAATATAAAAAGTAGTGGACCTATTTCTATGCTTATTTGGACACAATAGAAAATATTGATGGCATGCCATCGACATCGCTGATGTGTAAAGATATAATATCAATTCTATTATCAGGAAATAATGAAGATAACATAACAACAGTCCGAGATTGAAGTCAAAATAGCCTTATCGTTGTTGATAATATATTATAAGGGGCCTGCCGCTCCCTGAGTAAGAACTCCCTACTCAGGGAGCGCCAGGTAGATAAAAGTTCGACAAAGGGCAAAATGGGTCAAGTCAAGAGACTATATTTAACTAAATTGGGGTCTAATCTATCGTAAGATTAGATGGATGAAATTAACCATATCAAAGCTGATTTTTTTTTAAATGAATTCCAAAATTTAATAAAAAAAAAAAAACTATCCATAATTCGTTTAGTAAATACCTAGCTTTTAAAAGGTCGTACCAAATCTCTTTTTGCATCATATAAAAATCGTAAATTTATGCTACAATTCCAAATAATAATATCTAAGATAAGATTAGTCCTGACTTGTTTGATATTAACGGTACTAGGTATTTTATTAGTTCTTAGGCAATGAGTAATTTTTTGTGAACTGTGAGAATGCACTCTTGGAAAATGTCACATACTTGGTTTTAGTACCTATAGGTACCTATTTCAAACCTCAATAGCGTTCCAATGATACCATTTAAAATACCTATACATTTTATGACCAACCAACTATAGAATGTTGTACTTATAAACCGATAATAGAGAACTTATTATAATAAGAAAGAATATAGACATTTAACGTTAAAATAATCCGCGCATAATCTCTTCGGATAATTATCCGCAGTAAATTAAGTTGCATCCTAAGATCATTAAACTGTTGACTGGGCGGTTTCGAGACAAAATATAACATAAAGAGACCACACACCACGTGGAATTCAGAATCGGTCTCTGAGATTTATAATTTAATTTATTTAACAAACCTCCTTTTTTAAACAGGTTTTTGTAGATGAACATTTTTGTATAATACCTATATATTATGTTGCGTGGTCATTTGACATCTAACACAAGAAATATTTTGGAAATAAGGTTATGTTCTGCAATAAACAGATATTTTCGATCAAACAATTTGATTTGATTGATTCTTGGTAAAGTTAGATTGACAGTTTTAATGACTTTTTAATTTAATTTCCGACACGTAAAATCTAAACCAGAGACAGTTTTAATTAGTAACAAGGAAAATTCTTAAAAAAAAACATACCTAGATGAATTTCCCCGTCGCCATCTGTGTTTGAAGCTCAACGAGATATGTTTGGCGTGAAGCCAAACAACACGCATTCGTTTACACCCAGTGTTTACATCAAAATTATCTTTTGAAACTAAAACAAAACTGAATTTCGTCATTTTTCGTACACACAGCACTACTTCAGCGTATAAAATCTGGAACTATACTGACTGGTAATACTCAGCTTTCTCTTTGCTCGCAAAAAAAACTAATTTGAATTTTTATAGAAAATTGGGTCAACACGCCTTTCTAGGAACCGCTTGCGCAGCCCACGCTTGCATTGTCTCTATGTAGATGCAAGTGTCTTCAAACATAAACATTTTTTGTCAGAATTTTAATTAGATCCTGACACAAACACCTTTTAGAATTTTTTTCATAATTTCCTCTTGTCATTTGGAGAGATCGTAAACGAAGAGTTACGAGTACCTATGTAAGTGTTTACTTATGCATAATTTACAAATAGGTACCTAGAACGAAATTAAACCATAATTTACGTGTAGGTATTAATACTATTTTTGTATAAGGATATGATTCCCAAGAAAAATACCTTATTTTGTTATGAACAACTGAATGTAGAGTCCGTATTCATTGATTCACATTTTTCTAATAATAACTATGTCTGCAGCATGTTATTGTAATATCATAAAGTATTTACCTAACATAACATTAACATTCTTTATACGTATACGGCTCTTCAATAACCTTAACATAGAACTGACAAAGTTAAATTATAGCGCAATATGATTTTGATTAAAAAAGCGCCATCTATTAAAAATGTGTGGAACTTTTAGAAGCTTAAAGCACAGTGATCATACCATACCAGTTTGGGCTCTATCAAAGCGACAAAGCTGGGTACTTCAGTAATTATTATGGATATAACTTTAATTATGAATAAGACAGCATAAGTTGCGACACAAAAACCTTTACCTATAGAATTTACATAAGCTTGGTTTAAGTATAGAAAATAGTTACCCGGGTATATTAATATGTACCTAACTACCTACTCATCTTAAGTGTTTAGATTGAATTTATTTTATGCTCGAGTTGCTTTAAATAGCTTGTTTTAATTATTTATATATTAGGCACCTAAACATGACGTGTATTTTTTAAATTTAAAAATCTCATTTATTATTTTTCTAATTTATAGACCTGGTTACCTATTTACGTAACCTACCTATCTGTTACTATTATTACTAGTGGCTGGTACACGCGGCTACAATATCAAGCTATTTCCAGTATAAGTTGACCTCGCATTGTATAGGCTTTCATTACAGTGAGAGGTCAGCTTATACTGAAAATGTATAGTTTGATATGTAGCTGTGCGTAGGTACTTGATGGCTATTATGTCAACAGAAATTAATAGGTAGGTACTAAGTGGTAAAATTCATATTCAGACAGTAAACTAGATGGAAATCTATCAGTAGGAATCTATAATAATCAGTGGCTAAAAATTACCTTCCAAGGTTTCCAATTTATACCTGTCTACTCAACCGTTTATCTTTTTCTGCTCACTATAACAATAATTACATGTATCAGTCGTAATCATACGTAAAAATATATTTATACGTTCATAATAATTCATCGTAAAAGACAATAATTATTCAAAAGCTTATAAAGCTTTACATGGCTCTACATTTTTGTTCAACACTGTTGAGAACAGCGCCATCTCTCTAATATTAGATGAATCAATACTTACACTGCTAGAGGAGTGGTCGTAAACATTTTGGAAGATTCCTGTTGTTTTTTTTTTACTTTCGCTAATTTGTTTAAAACAATTTGTTAGTAACTTAGGTTAAATTACATTTTATTTAATCAAGTAAAAATCCTTTAATTTCAAATTGTGTAATTTGTAATTAAACGCTATTTCTTATATTTCCATTTTCATCATCAGGTAAGTAATATTGTTGTCCTATCTTGTAAAGCATATCAATAAGTTTCGTTATACTAATACAAAATTATTTGAAAAGCTATATTAAAATGAGTTAAACATATCAATTTCTAAAATAGACTATCATGAGGTCCGGACATGAAATTGGAATCCTATTGTAAAATATCATTTATAAATCTTACAAGAAACGATAGCCCCAAGAAAGGTTGAAGACAACTGATCTTCGGGCCCTCCCTATCTGCAATACGATCAAAACTCACACATTGACATTCTTTGTATGTGTGCTTAAGAATTTCAGCTGCAGGGCCATTGCCATACCGTGATATCGACGCCATTTTACTTTATTTGTTGTCTCTTTTCCCCATACGAGATACGACTAAAGAGTAATGAGAAAAAAATAAGTCGTTCTATCTCTTTCGCACGACGACGGGAGAGCTGGGTGATCGCAGCGTGAGTTCTTCCGATTTGAGAAGGGGAATGAAAAATTAAAAAGAAAGAAGTATGGCGATACCGTTCGATGCGTGGTAGGACGGTCCCTGACCGGGCGGACATTTTTGAGATACCTACTCCAATGATGGCGGAAAACAGAGTGTTTCAGTTTTTAACCTAAACCTATTTATAACTCACGAGCTAAAATTAATAATACTAATTCCTTTGTGCCCCCTTTGCTTAAACTAATTCCGTTTTCCATCCTGAGAGGTAATTAGTTAAGTAATGGCAGCAAAAAAAAGGAAAGTCAATTTTAGAATTTGTTAAAAAATATTTATTGATGGATAATAATAACATTCAAATTTTTTAACTACATAACGTTTGGAATTTAGAAGGAAATAAATAACATTTTTCTTATAAAATCATAAATCACTAGCTAGTGTTTTATGATTCTATTAAAAAAAAAATGATTTTATAAATTCTGTCTCTCAAAAAATTTGAATACATATTTTTAGGTAGAATACAGAGAAAAAAATAGTTACATATTAATTGTCACTGTGGGTTAAAATATTTGTGGGTTGAAAATGTGGGTTAAAAACAGAAACACTTCGGATAAAATGTGGTTTATGAGATCTATTTTTTTTTCTCTTGAAATTGGATCTTAAAGCTTTTTATTTTTTACAGATGAAGTTGTTTTGTATTCAATAGTAATAAAGACGTGGTCGTTCATTTTACTTTCCAAAGGTTTTTTTTAAAACAAAATATAGGTAGCTCAGCAAGGGTGATTTCATGTAGATAACATTGAGATAATCAAATCTTTAATAAAAATCTTTAATAATATATTGAAATATGCAAGAGTACCTTCATGATCAAAAGTGTTTCTCCTATATTAAACCTGGATAAAAATAAAATTTGATTAAGTAGTTACAATCAGATAGGTAAATATAATAAAAATATATATAAAGAGGTATTATCTCTCTTACCTTTTAGGCAACGTCTTGCAAAGGTTACACAGATTTTTCTTGCTTCAAACCATTTTGTCGGGATCTGTAACAAAACACAGCTTGTTTAATGAAATGACAAGGGTATGGTAAACTGTGATCCTAATCCTACTTCACCTTATGTATATCACCAATACGTATCTACCTATCTACCTACCTATATATAAAATGTTTCCTGCCGTCTGCAAACTTTCTACTCATAGCATAAATATTATAAAATATGGCTGCAACCTTCCTGTGCATAAGTATTTCTTTCGAACTTGCATTAATTTATATTGTTAATTACTCCAATTATTTTTCAAACGCCGTAAACAGTGGCTGGTTTGAACGCATCACATTGCTTAGTTGCACAGCAGTTACTTACTCAAAGCGGTATACAACGACCAGTCATAAATTAACTCACTACGTATGTACAGTGCAGTAACATCGATTATTTACAGCCACATACCTCTGAGATAATCTTTACTAAGTGCACGTTTTACTGGCCGACCCGAAGCGGTTCGCCACTTCACTTTATGGTAAGTTAAGCAAATATTAATGGCGGTGAATTTATGACACTCTAAACTAAAGGTGCCGTGATCTCGCTGTCTCTTCTGCTGGCGACTGTACTTTGTTCGGTGGCTAAACATAGCGTTTAGTTATTACATTGCATTTAATGCGGGGCGTTAATGATAAAACCTTTAACAAAATTAATTCTGAAGGAAGGTTATTGAAACCGAAAAAAGCGAACCTACATTTTTTCAGTCGACTGTAATTTGTCTAATCTTTGGAAATCGAGATATTTGGAACTTTTAGTCGTGATATCAACGGACTGGTAAAAATAACGTATTTCTGTTTTGTAGATTTTCTTCTATATAAGTAAACTTTTAGTTGAAATTGTTTCACAGAAATTAATAATTAATATAATTATTTTATGAATGTGAGTGTATGTATTTTGTTGGAGACCCTAAATAAATAAATTAGGTGGCTCCGAAGGTTAGTGATAAATTGTTCTTTGTGAATTTTTATTTTAGTAAAGCTTGGCGACCCTAAATTATACTCCCTTTGACTATAAATTTTCTTCTTGCTTGTTATGCACCTATGTATCCGTTATAAGAAGTTTTACTATCAATCGCGAACCTATTTAGCATAAAGCATTTGCAGAGAAAAGCTACCAGTTACAAGTAAGAGTTATAGCCTCAATAAAAAAAATATTTACTACGGACGGCTGCAAAGGCCGGTGGAGGCGAAACTGAGTTGAGTCGCGTCCACCGCGACGACTATCGCGTGATTGATACGCAATAAAGTGAATTTATTACGAGACCGCTATAAACGCACGCCCGAATGGCTAATCATCTATTAATCGCAATTTAACGCATCAACACTGTCAAATAATACTTGAAAGAACAAGCGATAAAAGTTTATTGCGCACTCGTGACGAAACACTGTGCGCTATGTTCTGCCATCGCGCGTCGCTCGACGGGCGTGCGCGACCTGCTAGCGACGAATAGGCGCCGCCTTAATTTGCTCCAATCGCGGCCGTGTAAGGCGACACTATAAAAAATGCATAAAACCACACGGAAGGACTCACAATGCTCCATAACCTACCGCAAAAGTTTGACATTACAACAGCGCGATTGTTTCTTTGTTTATCGTATAAAATTTATAGGTGCCGCTTACCGTTTACGAGAGCACGGCTATGGCCGTTGAACTTTGAATCGCTTGATTACGGTTTTTTAATGGTTGAGTGCGAATATTCGTTAATATTTCATTGTTGGCTGACGCATTGTATTCGAGAGGCTCGGGCGTGCCTGCCCGCCTAATGTAATCTACACCTGCTTGCACGCCATTCGACCTACGTAGCATTGCTGTGTTGGTCGGTCATACCCTGGCTACATTTAAAATTAATGTTACATTCTTTCAGTAATGGAATTAAAAAGAAAAAATACTTCTAAGAGCACATTTTTTAAGAAATTGATGATAGATTCATCGTAATATAAGACGAGAACACAAGAAAAATCTAAAGGATGATGACAATTTTCTTACGTGACCGAATTTATTTTCCTGTAGCCGCTCACAGCCATAAAACTAATGGCTGGAATAACACACCGACGTACGTTTATTCTGTGAAGTCAGCAGAAAATAGGTTGGAAGATTTTAGTAGATATGTCGCTTATGTACCGACACGTAGCAAGTGAAAGTAGCTTATGTGGTTGTCAAATTCTTGCTTATTAAGTGAGTTATTCTATAGCATTTTATATAGGTTGATACGGCATATAGCTGATGATAACTGATAGTGGTTCACAAAAAACTAGGCTGAATGTTTTGAACACCGATTTGACAACCATGAGACCCCAAAATTCTAAAGACCGTGGAAAGTATGAAAGTTTGATGATGATTTTAGCCAGGTCAACTCGGTTCAATACTGAAAAATAAATCACTGGCTAACTTTTCAGGAAGTTTTTTTTTTATTAATCTGGCTACATTGCTACGCTCATATACTCAGTCCCTTTGAGTAGCATCTACATTCCACGTATATACCCAAGTTGGTGTTATTAATTTGAAACTGTCTGAAAAACCACAGATTTATCTCGGATTAGTCTGATTATCAAATTATATACATTAAATTCCTGGAAGGAAGATTCATCTAAATATTCAGGTCTCGCAGGTATCATGGATAATTAATTGAGAATTTCAATAGGTGGTAGAAAGAGAACAATGTCATATAGGCTTCACGTACAATGAGAGGTCAGTTTATACTGAAAATGCATAGCTTGATATAATGTGTATAAGAAGCCTTGCGTCTCTATGCTACAGAACTGAATGCAGTTTTTCAAAAATGGTATGAATTAGGACATTAAAATCTACCTTTTAAGGTAGTATTCCTTACTTTATAATAATACTGTAATATATCATCATATAATTATCTGTGTACATAGAAACTTATTGGTATAAACCACCATGATTTAGCTTAGGTATAGATAACAGTTCTTAAAATGGTTACATTCACTAGTACCTATTGGAAACGAAAAGTATGTAGGAATAAAACGATTTTAATTTAGTTTTCAGTCATTTTTAGTCAATGTCAAAGTCTAAGTTTTTCATTTCAACTGGGCCTTTGCAGCAGGCGCTTTCAAAACGTCGTGATTCTAGTGCAAGGTTCCATACGGGTTGGTCCCGGAGAAGATACCGGCAAGAAACTCCATAGTGTCGGTATTGCTGTTTTAATAAGTGTTACAAAAATCTGTAAGATTATACCTAGTACTATTGTTATCACTTACAGTGTGTACCTTCTGTGATTAGTTGTTGAAATGAGGTCCCGATATTTTAACGCTGTTACAAGCGCCATGATCGCGAGGAGACTGGAAATGCGGTTGGATGTTAAATACATTACACAAATCCGTCTACCCACCCTCTTTCTTAGGCTTTTGGTACGCGCAGTACTCGAACTCGATTGTAAGTCATGAGTGTCATGAAAAACACACTCATAGTATCACTACGTTTTTTGGAGTCAATCACAGAAGATATCCCGTAAGTGATAATAATATTATAGTTGCAAAACGTCAGTGCTTAAAACAACGTTTAAGATCTCTAGTATTCCGAATGATTTGGGATGAAACAGGTACCTACTTCTGTTTATCACCAATTCTGATTGTAAATCAATGTGGAAACATTGGAAACTAACAGTAAGGTATCCACTCTCTACCGTTAGTTTACAGCCAATGTATTTTCTCCCAACCATAAATACGTACAAATACCTAAATTACGGCTATTAGATACGTAATACCATTTCATTCAAAGGCGCGAGGCGAACGTATCGCGATCGCCCAAACACCGGCTGTTTAGTGATGTTGTAAATCAAATCATCAATTATCGACAAGCGTTTACACTCGTGACGCCGCCGTGTAAACAATCTGGACATTAAAACTGCTGCTACCTACGTTTTACGACTATTCAATTTGGGGGAAAATCGATTTTATTCGCTTGCTTTTCAATCGATTCACGGGTAAAGTCGCTCGGAGATTGCCGCGTTAGTGTTTGGCTTCAGATTTTTTTTCCGTAGCGAGGAAGTGGTTGGCGGATACTGTTCAACGCGGAAGAGATGCATGCGAAGGTAAACAACGCTGTTGTAAACTAAGGTTTATTTACTTAACCCTACAGTATACGTTAATCTTAGGACGCAATTAGAGTTAAACGGGAAGGGTTGTAACTTTAACGACAAGAAAATATTGGGACTGAAATTGGATCACTTACCCGATTTTCATTACCTTTTTCACAACCATTCTGCTTAAACAAGATATTCTATTTAAATGTGTGATTTCACTACTAATAACAATAATTTAAAATACACTTTTCACTAATCAAAGTCCATTTAAATTGGAGCACCAGTAGATATAAAATCACTCTTAATTCCGAGTGCGTCCATCGGAGTCATCAAGTCGACTGACACTATGTACCGGCTAACAATTGTATCACATATTTATGCGACTAACAAAACACTAACAAATTGATATGTTTATCTACAAAGGACCATAAATTCATTCAGGTCGGGCCCACCCTTTAGTGAAGGGATCCACCCTTCATATTAAAAAATTGCAAAATATAACATAAATAATAAAAAGACCGGCGTTCCCCTATGATGTTCCCGCTATCTTACGATAGATATAATTTTGGCTAACTCATAGATCCGGGGAAATGGTCTGTGATGCTCCTTTTGAGATTTAAATTTGTGTCATGCATTATTCATCACACATAAAGTAAATATCAACATTATTTTTTATAAATAGGTACTGCAGTGCAGAGGCTCTAGCAGTACTTTTTAATATCTCTCGTTAAAGTATGGCTAATATCACGGTGAAGAAGATTTTGTTTGTTGAACAAAGAACAAGCCGTTCCTTACACGGAAAGGATAAATATACCAAGACAACGTAATTTAACTATTTTGTAAGGTGGAAGGCAGGTTTTCCATTTTCCCAAAAAAAATAAAAATCTCACTCCTCTTGTGTTCATCTTTTAATGAGAGAGATACAAATTTTAAAAAGAATACATATCTTCCAAATAATACATTGGTACCTATGTGATATTCTTCGCATAATCCGCCTGAAATACATTTTCCCTCCATAATGACAATAATAACCCGCACTGGATTCACACCGCTACCCTTTCCCATACAATTTGGAGTTACCCCTAAAATTACCAGCAGCGCCATTAAAAAATCAAACTGTGACGAACGAATAGGGGTGTCCTATGTTTTAATTTAGTATTTAATTTGATGGGAAAAGTTGAAATTGTTCCTGCGTGGGTACATAATAATCGTCAACTTGATTAGCCGCTTGAGAATTTGTAAAAGACATTATTTTCTTACACAGCTAGTAACTGTAATCACAATACATCTTAGCTATAAAATCGTAATGGAAGGACGGTTCGAGGCACTTCGTTTGTTTTTGTGTTGCATCGCTTGGTTTTTCAATCTCAATTTTATTTTTTATGTAAATAGGTATAAGAACTTGATGCTTTTTAGAATGGTAGTTGTATAAAATATTGAAAATAAAAATCATATTTAATTCCTATCTCAGTAATCAGTTTAGAATCTTGTCAGATAAGTCACGTCTGTAGTCTGCTATTTCAATTGTGACAGAATAGTTTCACAATGACATCTAAATTGCATAGTTTGACAGAATTACCATACAAAATCTGTTAAAATGCTGTTGTGAAACTATTCTGACACAATTGAAATAGCAGACTTGGGAGCCATGACGCCAAAAAGTATTTAAATGGTCTAAACGAAAATTTGAAGATGGAAAGCCCTAATCACGTTACTTACTTCCGTTTGCCGATAAGCCATATCCTGTGTGACGCACGCAAATTCGAAAAGTATGAGGTCATCGATTATACTAACACGAGCAGAAATTTTATACTTACTTAGAATTACGTACCAAAGTAAGTTTGAAGAAACTCTTTACAAAATCCTAATTGCTCAAAAAGTTTTTATTTTATTACGAACCTACAGTCGCATATCCAGCCCTTGCGTAAATATGTACTATATCAAAGGGAATCATACACGATTAACTACTCTGCATAATAATATGTGTTTATACAGACGTAGTTATGTAGGTACCTACGTAGCTATGAAACAAGAGAGGATACGGATATAACGCGGGCTCTATATTTAAATCTGGTTTTTGTTTCCCCGGCTAGGCGGGCCGCGGGCTGGGGGCACTAATTCTGGTCGTTTACGAGCTTCGCCAGATCACCCGCTCCAGATGCCGCTCCCACGCCGCTAGTGTCCCTTCACACGAACGTGGGACGACTCGCGGCGGAGCGAAGTACCTACTGTTGCGAAAAAAAATTAAAATACCTACTTAGGCTAGCGAAGGTTTCTGTAAACGAATCAAGACGAAAATTTTCTTTTCAGTGTGAAAACTTGTGAATTTTGTAGCATTAATATTAGTTGGACGCATTGATGCGGTTGTCGGATATTTATTTATAAGTTTTCTTAAGGATTTATAGAAATCTCGAAAAACTGAAAAAATCTTTGCCTTTTTATTATTTTTCAGTTGCTTCTTAACGGATATGTAATTAGATTTTAGGTTACAAAGATGTATCTAATGTATCTCGAACGGCCAAAAGCAAAATGATGACACAACACAATTTACGTCACCGACTAACTGAATTCCTTTATCCGTATGAAAGGTCCTTACCCCGTATCAAGTCCTCCTACACCTCACGTTCGTATATTATGGGAGAGCCGACCAATTTATCGATATTATACTGCCCACTATCCAAATGTTTGGGGACATTCTGATTGGGTTTCAAAACATGGCCTACCCACCTCAAATAATGCTTAAGTGGTCAAACATGTACGCGTTTCAGGTAGGTATGTGAAAGGGTTTTTGGTGGCTAGAGGTTTGATATTTTATAGCAGCGTTTACAAAAGTGTTCCCATGTTGATCTTGAGATGTGTTTTAAATAAACGTATGAACTGCCTCAATCAGGATTTAAGAGAAAATAACTAGATTTAATTGTAAACTTTTCAATGTGAATATCATATGCGTATCTATCTTTTTCACTAATATTTTATATAGTACTTAAATGAATGAAGAAAACAAATTATACTAAACATAACTGTGTTTCTTGTTTGCACAATGAACAACGTAATAGGTACCATTTTTTCCTATTAGAAGCTTCACTAAGAAATTATGGTCACCGTCGTCGAACGTAATAGTTTTCTAAGTAAATAGGTAGTTATTGTATTGTATATGTACAAATTAATTATTAAAGTTGATTGTATTAATAATTACAGTTTTAATAGTTAATTATCATCACTCTGATAGCCTAGCCATAACAATAATAACCTAGTGGTTGAACGCTTGCCTTCCATACAAGAGGATCTGAGTTCGAGCCCGGCTCACACCTCTGAGTTTTCCAATTTATGTCCGGATCAGAATTTGATTATCATTTGCGTTAACGGTAAAGAAAAACATCATGAGTAATCCTGCGCATCTGAGAGGGCTTCATAAAGTTCTCGATGGTAGGTGTAGTCCGCTAACCCGCATCGGGCCAGCGGGGTGGGCCAAGGCCTGATCCTTCTCATTCTGAGAAGAGGCCCGTACCCAGCAGTGGGACAGTAATGGGCTGGATTCATTTATAATCATCACACTATTCTCACTATTAGAACTCCTGCCTCTCTGAATTAGAGAGCCTTGAGTCTCTGATTGATTTCTAGATAGATGAAAGTCACAAAGTAACAGAAAACCATACAAAAATATCGGACAACATCACAGACACGTAATTGGTAACGAGATTAATATTATCGCAATAATAACACAGATTATTAGATTTCACTGCTGCTGCAATCGTAACTAGTCATAGTGAAAGCCAATGAAATCTAACGTCGAATTAAATACCGTTGTAAAACGGGCACGCGCTAAGCAAATCATAATGCATACTACCTATACGTTATAAATCTCAACTTTTTATGTACCATTAAAGCGTTTTATTAGTTATTAACACATGTTAAACGGTTAAAAGACTAAAACATTTGTAGAAAACTCCGGTCATTAACATATACATGTATCATATAGGTACTTGTACGGCCTACCGTTTTAACTTGCCCACTAATTATGATTGGTATGACGGGACAGTAAAAATAATCTCCGGTAATAAATACTGGACTTAATGTTAGATGCATCTCTGTGTTGACGCTAAAACCGAAATGAGATGTCATAAAATGTGGTTTTCGATATTTTGGAGTGACTTTTGTGGCGTACCTTTAGTGTGCGGCTTATTTTCTCCAAAAATACCTAACTTAAACTTAACCAACAGTTACCGCACAATATGTTATCTAATCTTGATAAGCGATTAAATAATCATAATCTAGTATCGTATTCTATAAATACACCGGAAAACAGTGCCGGATTAAGCCAGCGCGGGGCTTGTAGCAAATTCTATCAAGGGGCCCTTAGACTGTTTTAGACAAACTTTTCTTGATTTAATTTGGGCAAATTTACAAATAATTCTGTTGATATCGACTTCTCGGAGTAAATCATGTTCAATATTCATTAAAGTGAGGTGATTAAGACGTTGTTGGCTCATCGTGTTCCTCAATTCATTTTTAACACGTTTTAATGTTGAGAAAGATCGTTCACCACTGCAGTTGGTGATCATGAGAGACAAATAAATGCGCAAAGCAATTTCGACGTTTGGGAAACAAGATTGTAAAGAATTATTTATCAACAGCTTGTAAACCTGCATTTCCAGAGCCTAATGATTCCTGCTGTCAATAATACTAGCTATATCAGAATTGAGCATTGCAGCGAACTGCACTAAATCGTCGCCCAGACTGTCCTCCAA
The DNA here is from genome assembly GCA_932294325.1 of Allophyes oxyacanthae. Classification (NCBI taxonomy): domain Eukaryota; kingdom Metazoa; phylum Arthropoda; class Insecta; order Lepidoptera; family Noctuidae; genus Allophyes; species Allophyes oxyacanthae. Next base: position 9,670,250 of record OW028620.1, on the reverse strand, counting down.
ATCATCATTTTAAGAGATAACTGAATACTTAAAAAAATCGGTTGCACCGCTATATTATGTAAGAAAATAATACTCAACACAATTACGAAACCACTTTTCTCAAGAATGGTTCATATCGAAAGTACTATTATTATCATCCAAACGTAAATATCGATCATTCCTTATAGATTGGTAGTCAATATAACCCTTTTCAAATCGGTCGGGTTATTACGACTAGCGCGGAGAAAATTCCCCGTTTTGTTTAGCAGTATTGCCAACTTGCGTGTAGTGCGGTGCGAAACATGATTTTTGGTATGACCAGCAGATAGAAAAATAAAATTATAGTTGATCATTTTGATGCAAATATTTTCTTCTTAGTAATTTTGACTAAATCTAATATATAAATACCTAATACTTTTTTATGGTCAGAAAACGTTGGTGCGCGGGGCCCCCAAATGCGCGGGGCCTGCAGCATTTGCTACTCTTGCTTCGTGGCTAATCCGGCACTGCCGGAAAATTAATTATAAATGAGGAAATTCACTTCCTAATAAAATCCATAGTTTCATATGTTGTAAAAACCTACCAATAAACATTTACAAGCGTTACTTAACACGATAATATCAAATTAACATTAATAACCGGCGTAAATCAATTATTCGTCTCAAACAGTCATCGACTTTTAAATCGTAATAAAATGTACAAACGGCAGTCAATTTATTTATTGCCTTAAAGTTGTAAAACGATATTACACGCCATAATGACGTGTGTTATTGGCATTTATTTCAACCATTTTACCATCAATGACCACTTATTCAAAGTTTATGTTTATTGTTTAATTAAAAACAAATTAGTTACACATAAACAAACGTTGAAAACACAAGTCAAGAGTCTAGCCTTAGCTCAGCGCGCAAACAAGCTCTTTCTGAAATATTTGAAGTTAATTTTACCGAACAAAATTTTCTCACGAGTAAACGGTGCGCTAAAGCATAACAGTGCCTTTATCACCGTATATACTGGCCGTTACATAAACGAGCCAGGTTCACAAGGACTCAGCCGACATAAGGCAACATTGTAGTCATGCACATGCGCCGGACCTTATAAATTTGCGCCTGATTTATTTATTACTCGCACAAATGTCAACAATGCAACGTTAAAAGTGAAACTAAAAAGTATTGTACAAGAAAGGGTGTCTGAGCATTGTGCCCGCACCCTGTTATGCAAATTAGTACGCTGAAACCGAAAGTGTAACTTCAGCTTAACAAAAGGCCGGTGCTTGCGTAACCTTTACATAAATTGTCGATACGCATTAGGCAAATTACTTGCGCCTTTATATGAGATCTCGAAAAACCAGACAAAACGAGTCCGAAATCAACAAAAAATACCCAAATTATCGACTGCATTATCTTTCCTCTCAGTCGTTAAAACTCAAAGGGTGAATTTTGCATAATATTCAAATAACTCTTTCTGGTGAAATATTTTGGCTTTTGTGGTAAACTTTACTTTCGTTTTTGGCTCGCAAACGGTTTTAATAACATATAGTTAGAAGTGGGCATTCGTACGAATCGGTGCAGTGCGTGATTTTCAATAATTTAAATAACGGTTTGCTTGCTACTGCGTGGTCGTAGCGTCATAAGGTTTCATAAGGAGTGATCATGTTGTACATATTTCGATAAGTCGTTTACCGGTGGTTGTGATTTATATCCAGGTGTGTTCGTGTTACCGGATAGTTAAGTTTTTACTGTCACGATAGAGGGCCCGTTGAGTGAACTCTACGATTTGTTTATCGGTAACGGCGGGGCGACGACAGGCGACGCGGTATCAGACCTGTATGTACCTCCGATCTCTTTATGTGTAAGTGTTAAGTTTAGTGCCCTATTTATAGCTTTTTGGTTGTGTTAAGCTAGTGGTATCAAAGTGGGTAGGTGTGTTTAGAAACTCGTAAGCGCCTGCTCGTGAGAAAATATTGTATTTCTTTTTATTAGGTCCGTTAAAAAGGGGAGGACTGGTTTCTAAGTGATAAATACATAAATGACCGTCAACTATTATAGTCAATCTGTGATTCTGGTGTTTTATATCCTGTTGCATACAATTATATCTGAAGTTAGTTTCCTATTTAGCAAGTTTTACGTTTCCCAGAATCATAATTATTCATTTCGAATCTTGAATAGGCTTCAATAACATCTACGTAATAAAACAAGCCAAATCTACTAAATAAGCAGAATTATCAGTACTTAATTCATATTCATCACATACTTGATGTTCATTTTATTATTTTAAGTCTATATAATTGAATATTCGAATTCTTAGAATATAGGTAATATATTCATATTGGCTTTTTTCAAAACCCTGCAGCAGTTTTATGTATGTATGTACTACGCTTATCCAGACATTAGGTACATAGTATAGATAGGGAATTTAACTCTGGTGTTAAAATAATGTTCCTCTTCTAAGCATTGAAGCATTTTACTTAGTTAAATACAAAATATTCCTATTTATAACCTGATCCTGTGATTCCCGATAGATGTAGGAGTATTCAAGGCACGAGTGAGTTAAATTATTTTATAAATTTGTTCCTGGCGAGTCCAGAATAAAACGGTTTACTTTCTTTCCTCTTTAAATGCAATACTATACAAAAAAAAGCTAGAGTGGCTCGAACGTTTACCTGCATCTGTACTTGTCATACATTTTTATTTAGAAGAGGGACCTACATTATTACTATAGGCACCCATTTTATTTTCCTAATCCTATAAATAAATTTCAACTTAAGACCTTCACCTGACAACCCTTCCCTACAACTATATCTACTCCCAAGCCTGGGATTGTCATAGCTCAACCGCAACACGACACAGCAACTCAATCCAAAATGGCGTCAGAAACCGCACACAGTCGTCAGTCATACATCAGGGGAATTGTCATAAAATAGAATTACTGGACGGATCACAGGCTCGCCCATGATTACTATGAATCATCATAAATCAATCCCTCAGTGGCCCGCAGCAGCTAATTGCACTAGATCTCATAATAAATCAAACATTTCGGGAGTTCGGGTGTTCGGGTGTGCGGGCACATTTTTTTATAGGTCGGTTTTGGGTGTCGTAAACCACTGAAACTTTTTGACGGATTAACGACGCGGTTCTTAAAGGAATTTTTCGGTCCCGTTCTGTAACACGATATCCGCCTATTTTCGTTTACGTAACTTCTATAATAAATGTTGACCCCGAACTGTTGAAACGCGGGTGAAGATCAAGTATCTTGGCTCTAAAAAAATAATTGAAAAGAACATTTTTTTTAACGTTTCTCCCATCTGGATTTTGTCTTTCTTATGGGTAGGTACAGTTTATAGACTTATATACCACACGCAAAAAACAATAATCAAAATAACTCTTGTAATACTTGATTATTTATATTCAACTACCATAATTATAATTTAGAAGTAAATAATCATTTGCTTTGTATAATAGAACTATAATATCTACTGATGATTTTATTTCCAATGTTAAAATATTATTTTCTCTTGTAAGTGAACATGTAAGAAAAAAAATCTTGAAACCGAATTATGATCTACGAAAGACTATCTACTAGACTAACTACTTTATGGTTAAGGAAAACATCATGATTAAACCGGCATGTTCTGGACCGCACAAGACCCCCGGGCCCAGCACTGAGAACATTAATAGGCTGATGATTACGACCAAAGTTAGGTTCCTATACTCCATTTATTATAACAACTAGCTATTGCCCGCAGTTTCACCCACACGTTTAATTTTTATCAAAATAAAATATAGCCTATATAACTCAAGGATATTCTAGCTTTCTTTAAGTGAAAGATTTTTTTTAATCGGTTCTGTAGTTCCAGACTTTGCCCGCTACATGCAAACAAACAAATGTTACCTCTTTTAATTTATATATATATTAATACGTGAAAGAATATTTGACGAGTGTGAGATTTAGCATAGTTAGAATAGAATAGATCTTTATTTCATATAAACCAGATACAGGCACTTATGAAATGTTAAGACTTAGGAGGACGTACGTAGTTAAAGTTTAAATGCAGAAGGAATGCAGAAAGTTAAAATTTATATATAATATTACGGTCGAATTGCAACTACTGGGTGACCACTAGTATTAGTATAGATAAACATAAGTGGCCCACCACGGCACGAATATAATTAAGCCATTTCTTAGTAGTTTCAGCGCATCTAGATTGACAGTAAAGGTTCATAAAGCATTATACTGTGATGAATCTCTGTTAGCAAACACGTTTTTTATTTCTAAACATTTCTTTGCTAAAATGTGTCTTAATTGTCTATTCAATTGTTACAATAAATGGAGCATATATCTCGGTTACCAAAAGAGAGGCCGAATAAAGAAAAGATGGATAGACTGTATGAAACATGACATGAATGTGATGGAACTGAATCCAGAAATGACGTCTGATAGAGATGAATGGAAGACATATTCCGCCGACCTCAAATAAAATAGGATAAGGTCAGGAGAATGATAATGATGATGATGAGAAGTGCAAGGGATATCTAATTCTTACCATCCATCCAGTATCTATAATGTGATAAACTTCGAGAAATAATATCCCCTTACATGTATTGAAATAACAAAACACGTAATCAACGCAAGAACAATAACTACACAGCTGAACCTTCCAACAAAACTTTGATAAACCAAAAGATTTTAATTTAACGCTTGATTACATTTCATTACGGGACACATTGTGTTGTAACATGTAACACGTAGGTACGCGCGCTATCAATCCAATTTCGTTGTTTAATTACTGTAACCATTCTACTAAACAAACACTACACAGCTCACAGGGCTAGGGAGTACCAATATACCTACGAGGTTATTTCACACCTACAAACTCATCGTGGAGTTAATCCAACGTAATTGACTCTCGCTGAGAAAGCAATAAATGGTTATTGAGTGTGCCAATAAAGTCTCACAATTAATACCTCGGCGGGTACTTGTATAAATCTCTATGTATAGTAAAAATCCACCTCTGCTGTAATGGATACCGTTTCCGCGACCAAGTAGAATTCTGTCATAGTAAAGTAATTGTATCCCTTTTGGTGGTCGATTACTTACCGAATAGTTTTATAGTGTAAGTTTATATTTTATTGAAGTCATTAAAATCGGTTATTATTTGAAATAAGTTGACATACCACTACAGAAATCATATTAAAAACATACCATAGTTCTATACCGTGTATACGTGTCTTTCGGAACTGGTCAGCTTGTAACTGCCATGGCAATCTTATTCAGAGGCAATTCATTATTATCTTAGTCTTATTTGTATTCACATTGAAATGCATTATTCTCGCCGCTCTTACCACAACATTGTACTGATAAAGATTGTAATCTATTATTTATTTGAAAAGAGTTACCATGGAGTTTCTTGCCGGTTCTTCTCCATAGGATCTACAATTTGGAACCGTGCACCTAGAGTCTCGACATTTCATAAGTGCTTGTATCTGGTTTACATGAAATAAAGATCTATTCTATTCTATTCCATACTTTCACAGTTTTAAGCTCTCTCTTTGTACTAACAACAGTAGACTTAAGACCAAATTAAATGAATTAGGTAAATTATTTTTTAGATAATAAATATCAGTGAGTTACGATTAGTAACTAGAATACTCAACAGAATTTATTTCAAAACCGACGGTTAAACTGGCTGTTATGCATTGAACTGCGTACTTTTGCGTAAAAGATTAACATAAATCCAATCTTGTAAGTTGCCTGAAAGTGTTTATATAGAAAATGAATTTAGACAAATTTTGCAACAGATGCATGCATTAAAGATACGAACTTTGTTTAAGTAGGTACTTAAGTAATCTTCTGTATTACTCATAGATTTTACCTAACGAAATGCCTATACAGCGAAAAAGACTTTTAGATTTTTTTATCCCTTACTTCCACGTTGTATCTTCAAGTAGCGTTTTTCTTCCAGATGCTCACGTATATTTTACGTTGGTTCGCTAAAAGATTCAGGGACATAATTCAGGGGTAGCCATTATCTTTCCAAGCTACGGATACGGGCGCACAGAACGACAACGCTCTTAGACCGTAAATAAGTCTGGCGTTTTGAGAACCTCGCCTAGCATTTTACGTGCATTGGCAAATACTTACGTACAATGCGACAATAAACCTTACGGAATCCCAAATGCGCTAAATAAAGGTCAACGGCGATACTAAATTATACTTTATTGCTCGCATGAAACGGTCCAATTTTCTGTGTCAGCTTTCAATACGGACTTGCAACGCTACGCCAGCAATGGCGACTCACGATTCGAAAACAGATTTATGATCGGCACGATAACGGTCTTGCGATAAAAATTTTACCATACCAAGGAGCACGTAGGTTCCACCGCACACACGACGAATTTAGATCGAAGTTAAAAGCACGTAGGATGTACAAAAGTGGGGTATAGTCATACTTTTCAGCAGTGATTCCTTGAAAAAATCAAAACGGTACCTACTTTTTCGGAGAAATAAATCTAAATCAATCAAATTATATTTAACACACGATAATGCCAACAAAACAAGTCACATAAAATTCTTATAGCATAAAAATACGATTTTCATGCAATTTTATCGAAAACCTAAATCCCGAAAAGCTAAATCCCGACGGAAAAATCGGAAAAAGACCAAGGTATTTCAGATTCAAAAGGAATATATTTAATATTTTGTGCAATTCGTTGCATACCCACTTCTACGACCTACCTACTGGCCAAACGTGCGACACGACATTCCAGTTTCCAGCGCACGAGTTGTAGTCGTGGCAATTAAACAATTAAATATGTGTTACTTGATAGCGACGGTCACGATGCGCTTGACTATATACTTTTGACTTGAATACTTTGCGCAAAATATTGGATCTCAAAAGAAATCAAAAATGTGCATAACTACTAGATAGAATTACAAGCATTTATTTAAGGTAATTGGCCATTTTTTATTCAAGTTTAATGTCAGTAGGTATATGAAACTAGGATAGGATAACAATTTTCACGAATATTTTAGTTGTATCAAGTTAATTAGAGTAGAGGCATTCAACATTGACAGGAAGGCTGCAAGCAATATTAAAATTCAAAGCTTGTGTTAGGCAATAAAAATACCGTTTAGTATATAAAGTACAAATGTTAAATTCGAGAAAATATCAATTGTATATAAACATAGCCAAGAAAATCACAAGTAACATAACATCCCACTAAATCCTATAAATCATTGTATTAGCGTTATCTATAATTGCCGACACCCACATCAGGATATAGGCTACAACAAGGAAGACGATCACAACACCAGCGAACCCAACTAGAAACTATAAATACGAGAGATGAAAGGCCGCCGCAAACATACGAGGTCGTATGCGCGGGCGCGGATAAAGCAATATTGTTTTCAGCTTAGTCACAACGCGTAGGTGAGGGTATGGTCGCATGCCATATGCTAAGTAGGTGCATATGTCGACACAAACAAAGACTTATGCATCTGTATGCTAACTTGAAATCTGCTTGCAATTTAGATTATTTTATCTTACCTTTTGTGTTGGAATGAACTATTGAGGATATTGTATTTTGGAAGCCACAACAAGTTTCTAAGATAGAAAGCACAACTGTTTGAAATTTGCCAAATCTGAGCACATGGATCAAAATCTGAAGACATGATCTTCAGATTTTGGCCCATCTGGTGGCAATATCCGAACATCTGTGCCAACGGCCAGTATTTTATTGAATGTAGTAGGTGAATACCACCTTGTATGCGGCTGTTTATGTCCATCTAGGGGCCGAAGCTTATTTATGTCTACTTAGAGGAGAAATGGTGTCTAGAGTCAAAAATAAGTCGGATTAGAAGATCATTCCTTGTCAATGACTTATCTGACACGATACGTTGGAACTTAGGAAATCATACAAGCCACAAGTGCCGTAGGCCTGCATTAAACTAAACTGGATCTGCAGAGGCCATGAGAAAAATGCAGGATGAGAAAATTATTGCGAAATGCTGTAATAAGCTCAGTGTCAGCAATTATTTTTAAGTAATTTATTTTATTTCAGACATATTCCGATATTAGACAGGTTTTCAAAGCCTAAAAAACATAAACACCCTATGTGGGCCATACTGAATATGGATCTTGTAATAATTTGAACTTAAACCTAGGTATATCAAAGGGGTTAGAAGCGTTATGACTACCCCTCGCTAAGACTATAGCAGATATGACTAGTTCGCTATAGGACTTAATCTCGATATGACTAGATCGCTGTAAAACTAATTAGCTGTTTGACTATATATGCATACGTCCTTATAGGTACCTACTAACTTACACATAACTTACCTATAATTTATGTTAATTGACATTATTACCTATACTTTATATTATATAGACATCTATAATAAACTTTATTATTCAATATAATGATTCACTTCCAAAACAAAAACTGTTGGCATGGAATTACTTATTCCAACGTTTTAGATGAAAATGTTTAAAAAGAGGTAAGAAAAAGTCTATTCAGTTTGTATTTAAATAACTAGAGTTTGAGTGCTGATATGATAATAACGAGTAATTAACTACCATAATTCATTTTGCATTTAATAATTCATTTGTAAGTTACGTGTTTGGATATATTTTTAGACAACTGAAATTTAAAGATTTTAGTTCTCAGAAAATGTTATCAAATTATAACATCAAAGAAATTAAATTAGCTCGCAAGCGCGCTAATTTAAAAAATTGTAACATCATAATCATAAAAATTACTCACTAGCAATCCATAAATCTCCTAATTCTTCTGGCACATAATGACTCTGAGTCATAACTGTGTAATGAAGTTATAAACATGCAACTATACTCATGTAGCACTCTGTGAAAATCAATGTCCGAGCAAAACGAGCGATAAGGGGGCAGACGGCGCACGATTCGAAACAACGATGATTTCCCATGGAAAATAGTTTGTTCGCTTATCGATATATTGTAACACCGTATTCGAAATTTAAAAATTAAACTTTAAGAACGACTCGGCCGCCATCTTGGTCCGGCGTGCGTAAACGCCTGCGCGCCGCGACCACCGCGAAATTACAGCCGGCGCGCGCTCCACCGCTCGCGCGTTTAAAAATAAAATAAAGTTAAAACAACGTCATTTTGTGCACGTGTGTGTGCGAGGGCCGGTATTTATTTATAGGCTAGTAGCTATGTAAATAACGAACGACCGAGTCCGGTCCAGCATTTCTTGTGGTTTGCAAAACGTCTTAATTCGAACGTGCTCGTAGCGATTCCCGCAACCTACTTTGTGCCTGGACCCGATGACGTGACTACTTTATTATTCTTACAACCTACTCGTATACATAATACAAGTTGGTAGCCTTCACTAAAATTTCAATGACTTGCCGGCTAAGGTTGTTGGATGGTCGGTTGATAGAATATTAATCGACGTAGTTGTTGGAACATGAAAACGAAACGTTAAAAACGGTATTATTGAAAGCTAAGGGACTGCAATATCACTCTAAAACATCCAATTAGCGTTTTGTTTAATAATCAAATAAAATTTATTGTTTCCAGCCACGTGATGATAACAATTACTTCCCAGGATCATTCGCAACCTAGCGAGAGAAGGCCTACGTTCAATAGAGCATGTTTTACGGCAGACAGAACAACAGACATGACTAGTGGTCACACAGCTTCATAAACATTTTTGTTAAAGCCTCTTGAAAGTGATTATTTTGTGTGTTAATTGTGTTTTGTTCTTATGGCTGCTCCTAGTTATTCGTTACGTTTATTTACACATAAACACGGAAAATAATTAGACTGTCATTAGATCTTAAGCAATTTAAATTTAGACAGCGTGTCAGGAATTCAAAGCCTTTTTAAATGTTAATTATTTGTTAACACCAGATTGTTGCCGACATGATTTAATTGCAGAATTTATTTGTGGAAAGAAACCTCATTTTTTGCACCTAATTTTATTTCACATTTTCGCACGCACTGTTTTCCGTGTTGAAATATTTTTATTGTTTTTTTAACATGATAAAAAATTCTCGAACTAAAATATTTGACTATCAAACCACAGAAATATTTGTGTCGTTATAAGGTTACCCACGCAATTTCCATAGATATCTATACTAATTAGATATCCACATATTTTAAAATACATCCAACTGTGGATTGCGTGAATATTTATGCTAATTTTGAACTGGGTGGATTAAGGTGCGGTGTTCATTACCACATAGAGCGTTTTTCCCCATTTAACCTTTAGTAAGCATAATAATATATTAAATAATGGTAAGTATATGTAGAGGAATTTTAATAATAACTAGTGGTCGCCCAGTGGGCGAAATTCGACCGTAATTTTAGCTTTCTGCACTCCTTCTCCATATAAACTTTAACTATGCCAAATCTCATACTCCCCCATGCGCGCAATAAGCTTAAAAACGGGTACAAAGTTTTCTCTTCACGTATAAATATCATATCATATCAAGTCAAAAAGTAACTTCATTTGCATATGCTGAGATAGGGGTCACTTTTGGCTTCGTGCAAGTTTTTTAATTTTTTCTGATACCTATTACATTTTTTCCTCTGCGCGTTTTTGTAATTCCTTGTGCGAATCTTTTTTCTTTCTTTCTGTCTTTCCATCATGCGTCAGATGTTTTTCTTATGCCTTTAGTAAGGTTGCACGCCTGAAAGTAAGCGATTACCGCCTACGGACGCCTATGGACGCTTGCAACACCAGGGACATCACTCGCGCGTTGCCGACATTCCCATTTAGAAGATATAATTTTAATAACTATAATAAGACCTGAGAATGTCGTAAACTGGTGTGATTGTATGCCTTTTTACTTAAAATATGAATCACTGATGACTCAAACTAATATTTACTTTTATAGCTGGACTGGAGAGTCATGTTTTCAGAAGGTTATATCACACACACACACACACACAAATATGCAACACAACACACATGTATATGTATATGGTTACACTTATATATGTTAACGGAAAAGTATGTAATCCGTCATTGTATCCGGAACTCTATGATATATTTTGTAATATGACTACAATAATTTCAGCCACAAATGAACTCTGTCACAGTAGGTTAAGGTGCGGCTGACTTAGTCGCCAATATGAAACTGAAAAATGAAGATTACAGGATTAAACAGATTGACGGTAACATCTGTTACCAGAATTTCATATATTTCATACATTTCCGATAACATATACACTACTCAAAAGAACAAGCAAATTATATCCACTATTTATGAAAACTCTTTAGATGGTAAAGGTACTGGCCACTAAACTCTATAGGTAAATGTAGGTTGAAATTGCATTAAATAATTGTCCGAAAAATTACGCTTCTGCTTCTATTGATGCATAACATCTAAAACATAAAAATATTGCATTGAAAATAAACACTATCGGTAACCCTTGTTCAGTAGACTTTGTTGAGTAGTGTAGTGTAGTGTGTGTGCTGAGCGCGGCGTTGTTCTAGGCACTGTTTAAATTGTCTAATAAACGTCGGATAAAGTCGATGAATACAAGGTCCTAGCGACACAGAATACGTGTAGTAATAATACTGCAGGTCCTAATATGTTACCTACTTCAACTTGGTTGCAGTATTTAAAATAATGTTCAATAAAAATAAATTAAGTGGTATATCTATAATTTATCGTAGCATTTTCACCAGACTAGCGGCAGGCTAGGGTAGGTGGTAGGCGGAATTACACAAACACACGTAGTCTATTATTTTTCATTATGCTATAACTTTAATATTATCGTTTATAAATGTTCTGGCTTATTATAAAGTTTATAAAGGTTAGGTTGAACTTGCAGAGCAGCGCTCGGATTAAGCCGAGCGAGATATTGCAAGGCGATATTTCAGAGCGGCGCGGGCGGCCGGTCAGTGAACCCAACGCCCCACGCCACTGCTCCACCAACAGGGCTGCCAGATGCAGTATTTTCACGTGATCCAGATATAACCTATTACTTGTTAAAAAAAGTTAAAACGTTCATAAGGTTTCTGGTGTACGAGTAAAATAACAAATTGTAAGTGCTACGTAGGAGGAACTGTTCTGCTCTAACATCCGAGTTAAACAGAACTATAGCTATATTATAAAGCTTATCTACGTATTTATCTTCTAAAAACTAATTATAAACCGACAAGATATTGCACTCATAATTACAAGAAAAAGAAAAAGTAATTCCCTTCTCTCCTTCATGGTAATACCATAAAACATAACCGCTACGAATTTCGTAGCAAAACCGTAGCCATACAAAAATGTAATAATTTTCACAAAATTAACCAAATCTGTGTATTTGAAACAAATTATTTATTTTTATCGAGTAGTTACATTTATAAACTAACCTTAACCAGTATCTGACGGCCCTACTGCAACTCCTTCGTCCGCTTTTTAATTTTACTTTGCAGCTGACACACGCCTGTATAAACACACCCTTAAACATACAGACATGTAGGTATGTTCACCGACACCTTTAAACATAACGTCGGTAAGAAACATATGTTTAAAACCTCTATAGTTTTACCTACTAATTGATGCAAATAATAAAGAAATTCACACAGCGCGAATCGACATGGATTGATCATAATTGTACGCCTGAAAATTAAATAATAATTCATAACGATAGTGTATTAATTTGTAGGGTAAACATAAAAATCATTATCGATTTCCTAATAGATACTTACAGAGATATATTATTTATTGTAGGTATTCTTAAGTAATGCTCGTGACTTTGCCTATCCAAAAAAGTAAGTCACAATCTGAGCGATAAGATCGCATAAATTCCATTAATTCAATTTAAAATAGAACACACTTAAATAATGGTTTCTTATTTTAATTCTTATCGTACATAATAGTTCTATAAAAACAGCATTCCACGAAAAAAGTTTCAATAATATATCTAGTTTGCTTAGATAATGATAATTTATTATGATTAGATATTCTCCTTTGTTTTCACATGATAATCAATAGACTTAAAGAATTAAGCAGACGCATTAACAATTAGCATAAAATATAGTCAACACGTAAGCCATTAAAATGGAAATATATAGGTAGACTTAAAATATGGGCTGTCAAGCAAACATGAAAAAATCTTTCGTGCGAATCGTGATTGGTATCTAGAGCCGTAAAAATTCTATGAAATAATTAATAGTTTAAATTGAAATATCCACGAAAATCACACATCTCAATCTACAAACAAGAATTCCTCTGAATCAACAGAAAAACGTTAGACTTGTTAGTATTTTTATGTTATTTTAACAAACGTTTACTTTCTGAGCTTGTTAATTTTTTTGTGGTAGACAGTTTATCTTGTAGCGAGAATCAAAATATTTTATCTCAACATCGTGTTTTGTTGCATCCCCTGCGCTGAGGCAAGCAAGGTATGTTCTCCCCTTCGAAGAAGCCCCCGCCCTTCCAAAACAATAAATATGTCAGTGTAGGATATTACACGACGCGACGTTAAGACGCGGCCTGTCTTAACTAAATTATTACACTGCAACTTTTCCCAATGAGTTCCCCGCTCCAACTAATAACTTTTTACTTTTTATTGCTTTGAGGATTAAGCGGAGATGTCTCATTTTATTTTTGGGAGGTAGATTATATTTTGTTGTGTTTTGAGAAGTTGAACGATTCAGTGTTGAATATTTAAATTGGTTGAACCATATAATTAAAATTAAATATAGCAGGTAACTCGAATATATGAGAGGATTAGATCCTAAGGTTTGAACGTGCTTGATTTAGACCTATCAACATTTTAATCAGTTATTATTAATCATAACGAAATATAATGTTTTTGGTTAGTTGTCATTGTCAGGTAATTCAAGTAGAGTCACTAAAAGAATACTCGCAACCACTTTGTTTAACATGCCGTCGGTCGCTCGTTTAATAGCGGCAACATTTTTAATGCTGAATCATAAATATGTTTAACATTTTTTTTTTAATTGATAGCATATATTTTGATGTCAAATGTAAGATTTTCTTGAATAAGTAAAATATGCCTAAAAATGTTAAACAGTAGTCTAATGATAGCTATATCACCAAAACTTAATAAAATGTTCGCTAATGTCAATATAAATTTTTCCTCTCCGACATTTCAGGGTAAAAATATTAATTATACAGTCTCATGTACCTAGATATTTTCTTCTCATGGTTTTAGCAAAAAGTGCAACATTTTAAAACAAAAGAAGTGTTTGTTCCACATTAAAGAAAAACTCGTATATTTAAACTCGAAACACGGGAAAAACACTTTATTATACATTGTAGCGCACCTTACAAAGCAAACAAAACAATTTCCCGCAAAAAAAAATCAGGAAAAAGCGCGCCAGAGAAAAACAACGTCGCCCATAAAAGAAAGAGCAGAGTTGGCGGGCGAATTGCCTTGCTCGCTCAGCGGAGCGCCATTGGTCGGGTGTGCCCCCCTCGGGCCGCGCCCCCCTTCGCCCGCGTCCGACCGTAACTCACTCTTCACTTGTTTTTACGGCCGCCATTTTGTGACGTTCGCTCGCGCGGCAGCCCGCGCTAATCCATACTCGCTCTGAGACCGGCCGCGCTGCGCTTGTGTGCGTGACCCCGTACTCGGTTGGTAGTAAGGGTATCGTAGCGTAATGTTGGTAACTGCATAGTGATAATGACTCTTATTTCTCATTTCTCACTATTGTTTAGGTTTTTGACTGTAGGTGGTTTAAAAATTAGTTTACTGAGTACCTGCATTGTTACTTAGCAAACATTAAGTTTAATTGACAAATCTAATGAATAACTAACAAGAAGTAAGAGGTCATAATAAAAAATTAACCTGAAAACTTGAATTAAGTAGCCACTTTCTTGGCACTCGGTCTTATGAATGAACAATATATTTACTTACCAACTATTTTTGATATACATTTGAACGCGTTATTCAATTTTACAATTACAAACTTATCTAAAGATATTTTGACACCATAATCAAAGGAGTAGCGTCAAGAAGCGATAGCGAGATACTTTATCGTACTAGAGTTTATGCAAATTTTCAAGCATTCAGGCTGACATTCAGAGACGACAGAAACGAGTCTAAGCGTGAACTTACGCTTCCATCTGTCAAACTTACGAACAAATTTTGACAGATGGAAGCGTAAGTTCACGCTTAGACTCGTTTCTGTCGTCTCTGAATGTCAGCCTTAGAGTATGACCAAAACTTCCCAGGTAATCCAGGTATTACTAAACTACCAATATAACTTTAAATCATATTTTATATCTCTGTCATATAAATATGTCTATCTCTGACCGAAAACATGATTTCCATTGTCCACAAAAAACCGTTTCTAGAGCGCTCTATATGCAGATGTCCCTATACCTACTGGGCATCCATTAGGGAACATCATTAACTCACTCGTGGGGCGTATCTCCCTAATGAGAACCGCCATCCATAGATGCATGAGTCTTGGGCCCTTAATGACGTATCGCGCCCTATCTTTACGTCTTAATCCTTGTCATTAGGGCCCTCACTGCTCTTGTTAACTATCTTTGTCGGAGGTTTAATTGCACTTGAGGAGTTTCGGTACGATACTGATGTTGAATGGTAAATGGATAATTAAAATGGAAATACTTTTGGAGGATATTGCACATGGATTTAGAAAGAGGCGTCATGAACATGGTGATGGTGGTACTTTCGAGACAAGACGTCGGAAAATTCATCTCGGCTCTGATTTTCCATGTTATATATAGGTATATATTTATTATTTTTGTATGAATATTTGGTTTATTTAGCATGTAATACATATTTATACTAGGTAATTTTTATGTAAGTTTATAGGTATAGCTGTTTACTATGTATTATATAAATTTATGTCTACTTACCCATCAAGTAAGTTTGTTTTTTGGTGCATCTACCTTCATTGTCTCTATAGCCTTTGTACATTGTACATGAAGAATTATAAGTAATTAAATAAATTAATGAAGCTTATTATATTTATGTGGCAAACTAGGAAACAGTGGACGAGATCATTTTTACACGTACATCGAGTACCTACCTACATGTACCTATGTAGAATGGCACAAAATTGTCCGTTACTTAGAGTCTGTATACAAATTATCTTAACAATCACAGGTGTAAAAATATTGAAAACAGATGCTAATATCTTCAAACTATTTTCGTTTACTCGAAAATAGCCTTAAACCAAGCAAATATTAACCATTAGACATTAGAAAGCAAAATTTTATTAATGGACTAGATAAAAATACTTTTCTTGATCAGCACAACTCTTCAATAAAAGGCAATCATTTTATAAACTATGAATAAAAAATCAACAGAACACATTTAAAAAAACTTAACCTTGGTATGTCACTAAAAAATCTAAACCTCAAATAAAATCCTAACCGAACATCAGTTAGTACTTAAACGCAACCGATGATGCATGGTGTGCGTTCACCATTTTATAGTTTACGTTTATAGCGTTAAAAGTGAAACGATGTAGTAAACGATACGATTGTCGCACCAGAGTTAACGTACTTTATGTACAACACTGCTTGGGTCAACAGCTAGAGGTGACGGTGAGCGATAAACATGGCGTTTTGCTTAGGCAAGTGAGGCTCTAGTGATGGGCTAAGCTGATTTGTTGTACTCGATAGATAGTGTGGTGATTTTATTTTAGCCCCGACTAGAAAGAGTGGTTTTATAAGTTTGTAGCGTATATCTGTGGATAAAGAAAGAAAGAAAGAAAGAAAATTGCGTTTATTGGCACAATTAAAATAAAAACACATAACATTTAATACATAAAATTAAGTACATTTATGCCAAAAGAGCTTCAGCTCAGCATAATGTCAGATGGCAACACCAGGTGCTACCATCTGACGCTGATTATATTTGATCGCTTATTATGATTATGGTTGGATATTGTGTATCTGTCTATGGTATCCTAGCTCCAAAACTAATGGACCTATTTTAATGCAGATGTTTTAAATTGAAAGCTTGTTTAATCGGGTATCATGTTAGCTATGTTTCATGAAAATCTGTTCAGCCGTTCAAAAGTTACAGCTCTTTTTCTAGTTTAAGTCGGAAGTTTTTGATGGTTAGGTTACCTACATATATAATAGCTGATAGACTATTTTACAAGATCTGACACCAAGTATTAAACATAATTTCAAACTTACAGGGATATCATTGATTCCTCATAAGCCATGTTTGTTGGTTGATAAGAATATAGTATCGTTTCTTAGTAGAAACTACTGTTTTGATACCTAAGTCATGTTTTATTATTATCAGCCTTGTGTCCTCGATAATCGATACTTTTAGATAGTTTTCGAATAAATTTTAATGGACCACATAAACCTATAATTGTATAGTTTCAAATAGTCATAGTCGGTAAACGTGATCTTCAAACAGAATCCCCAAAAGGAAAAACGAAATAAGTTATAATGAAATAAGTAACAACAAAAGATATTTGCATAATTTATACAAACACAAACAAAATAATTGTTTTGTTGACAAAACTCTATGATTCTCAATCATTACGCCTTTGTTAATTTGGGGCAATAAATAAATGGTAATTAAGCATTGTTCGGGTTTTATTGCATGTTGTTATAATGAATGTTTATGCCGAAAAGGGTTCACGCCTGTGAATATCAATAGCTGTAAATTATATCCCTTTTTGTTACGTAATATGTAAGAAAAAAGGTTAGAACGCATAAATTAAATTAGGGCGACCTTTCCTTCGAAATGCTCTTACTATACAGGCATTGGGATGTGTGATGTTTGGTTATTGTAGGATAGTTGGTAGCAAATCCATAAGTAGTTTCATCATTACATAGTATACCTACATTACCTACAATAAAGTCGGCGGCGCGTCTGTCTGTTCGTTCGCAAACTACTCGTACTTCTTAACTAAACAACTGATTTTGATGCGGTTTTCACTATCATTTTATGTATTTCTTCCGGAAGGTTTAATCTAAGTATAATAATTTAATTTTGCAAGGATAGTACAGAAATTTGACCCGTGCGAAGTCGGGGGCGAGGCACTAGCTTATCAATAAAGTATTATATTTGGTACATAATTAAGTGAAATAATTAGAAATCATTCTTTCTTTTAATTAATTATAATTTCTGCTGTAGGATAATAATTATAATACCTTTACCTTACTCTTACTTTTCTACTTATTTTAGTTAGTATATAAATAGGTATAAATAAACCTACATGAACCAAGTTCATGAAAGTCAATTTTTAATATACTTAGGTTTTCAATGTACTTCCTAAGTTCCTACGTCTAGCATCGTCAACTCCCGAAATAAATAAAGAACTAGTTGAGTTCCCGTTTCCATAAATATATATTGACTAATCCAGATCATTCACCATTATATTTAACAGTAAAGCCACCTGAAAGATTGATGGCTTTCGCCTTAAAATAACAGTTGGAGAGGAAAACTGAAGGAGAGGAGGGCGGGGGACAGGTGCCATATGTTGGTGATGGATTAACTAAGTGTTTGCGGAGAAATTCAACCGTGTCGAGCGAATTTAAACCTTATTGCTAAGAGAGTATTAGGTTTTAAAGTTTAGTTGCTGGTTTCGTACATTTGTCCACCATCTAGGTGACACCCGAACTGTCGATACATTTCACAATTGTCGTAAACTCCTCGAGACGGAAGGGGAGCGCAGTAAAATTATCATTTTATGCCGTTCGACGACTGAAATGACACGGGAATGCTGTAAAACTGATTTATTGGATACATCCCGAGAGTCACATGCTGAATTTTTGATGAGATCTTTGTTTTTAGATAACGGGACCGGCTTATATTGAAGATATAGCAAGGGTTTCCCCGTCGAAACTTTTTAAATTTTAAGTATTCATTTGATTCTGATCTGATTTTGTTTACCTAGTCAAAACTATGTGAATAAACCTACTCTACTTACGGATACCTATAAATATAGCTACATCTTTTTACAAAAATGCTCATTTAAAGAAGTGATTTCGACGTACTCTTGAATCCAATAAATCCTTAAAATATTGTTAATTCTACCAATTTTCAATGTGACCTAATGATTTCGAACTATTGCCTTTTAAATTTTCAGGGCGCATAAAATAGTACCTATTTATGTTATTATGATGTACGAGTAGTTTCTCAATAAAAGGGAACTGTACCTGTTCCTTTTACGAAAATTAATATCCATAAACCTAAACACTTTCCATATCAGTAAAGTTACTTAAACAGATACTCTGTAGGTAATTATGGTGATGTCAGTAGCATCACTAGGTTCCCATCGGCCATTTCGACAATTTGATTAAGTCGGCTCGCCACTGGCCAGTTTTATGACCCTATATTTCCTTATTAAGACCACTGGGCCGACCTGCGGCCCTCGTGGTCAGTTAATGAGAGCGAATCCCTATCTCTCGATCGTAGGTAATGATATAGGTATAGCAAAAAATCGTAAGTGTATTTGTGTATTAAAAAATATAGGTTTTAGTACAGCCTTCTTTTTTTAAATTCGAGTTTAGTCACTCAGTGTCTATGTCTCTATGCTACATAAACTTATTATTACTAGTGGTACGTTTATGCTTTGCTACAACCTTAGAAGCACAGAACATAGAGAATCATTGGCGGTCATAAATAATAAACTCAAGAAAAATCAACGAAGAATTTGTCTTTCAGTCCTAGTTCTCAAAATAAAGTTTTTGCCTGAGAACCTAATTAGTACAAAAATTTCTAAATTATTATTAAATTAAGGCTCACTTAAAGTTAATACACTTATAAGTTATACAATGGCGTGTATAGACATTTCTTACAGAGTAGGTAAAAACAACTTAGTGCTATATTATCAAGATAAATGATGTTTGTAATTGACCACCTCACCCTAAGACTTGAATTTACTGATATTACAGACACATTAACGTTTGTATTACTTAATACTAAATTTATTAGGGTGTATTTTTGCCTTTATGGACTGCACGCCACTGAAGTTATAACACTTTCACATACTAGATGAACTTTCAGAAGTAAATATATTATCTACTTCTTTTAACGAACAACTTCTACTAACAGTACCTATCAACTACGCTTTTTTAATTTTGCAAAAGTCGTAAAACAAAAGGTGTTACCTATAACGAGGAGATAAACTCACCCCAGACAGGTTGCCTAGCCGCTATAAGGTGTATATTTACCTGTTTAACTAAACAGAAATTCTGAGAATAGTAGCTAAAATAATAATCAATGTCGTATATTTTTTCCGACCCACCAGATAAGACAAGATAATATATTATTTATTTATTCGCCAAAGACATGATACTACAAATGGTGTTATACAATAGTTTTTCCGACATATCTGCCAATATACATAAGAGAAATAGGTAGTTACGAATATTTTCCTAATTCTCGGATAAGGGCAAGAGAATAATGATTTATTTATTTATATTTATATACACACATAAATAAGAATAATTTAATAGGAAATATAACACATCGGTAGTGCTTATTTCTTTATAAATCTCTTCTAGCAGGTCTCTGCGAGAGGAGAGAAGAGACACAGAAATGTAGACTTTAGTGTGGGTGTGTGTATAAAAGCGGTCACTACATACTTTATTTTGTTTTTATAATAACTTGCACGCCGATTTCGATTTTTATAATATTCTATGTTATATATGCCAGGCCACAGCACTTGATTTATATTCTCTATTAAGAGCTATATAAAAAACACGTTCATTCTACAGGTCATAACTTAATTCATACCTGTCAGAATCAACAGAAAAAATACATTGTGATTTATTTATTACCGACAAAATACGACAACGCATACGCCCACCCAGTGGCATAGTAGACACAATCCTAGACACACTTGACTTTTACTAACAACTCATTAAATGTACATAAGATAGATCATTCAAATCATTAAAATAAATATATAGCTCACACTGAATCTGAATAGTCTACTGAACGTAACGCAATAAATGAATGAAAAAACAGTCGTCGCGACCTCTCCACTCGCGAAAAGCGTATTAAAACAAACAGTGCAGTAAAAATAAATCTAACTGCCTATAAAAAATGCCATAACTATCACTTAAAGGCCATTGTTGGGCTTCGTTTATCTCAATGCTGACGAAACGCATCAGCAACAATGTGTATGTACCTTTACTTTGTGTGACGCAAAAATTATTCCAAGCCAACGTGTTTCTTTAAGATGATATTAAAGCCGTAAAACTAAATTTATAGACTGGTTGACACTGGACAGGCGTGAACCTAGACTAGGAATAAATTTTCATGAATTATTAATTGAATAAATCTACTATTGACAGTATCTACTCCATTCAATTTATATTCTGTTAAGCAGAGATATCTGTATAGTTTTGCTTCAATAAAAATATTTAAATGTTTCAAACCGCCCAGTATCTAATATTCTCCGAGTCAGACGCTAATACAGCTAAAAAGTTATCGCCGTCGGTGAAATAGTAAAAGATTTTCCTTCGTAAAGTCAACGCGATAAGATAGAGGGATACTTATGTGAAGCCAACCAAATCCCAACAAGCATTTACTGTGAACAGAACGTGAATCGTATAGATACGTAATGTTTATCGAGGGCCGGGGCGACCTAACACAATAATAATAAAGGCAGTTTATTAGACCTCTCGACACGACGCGTTATCGACTTCAATTAAATATCATTTTTATTAGGAAACCCTGGTAACGCCCCGCGGTCACTAAACACTTTATTTTGTTTTTTATCATAACTTACACGCCGCCTTCGATTTTATGTGACCTCAACAATGTTATGTTAGCATAAAATGCAAATGAATCGATATCATAAATCCATATTTACCCATTTTATTAATCCATATTCACGCGAGCTGGCAATCCATTAATCTGCAAAGATAAAAAAGACAAATTTAGTGATAGAGGTAGCTTTGATACAAATCTTGATTTTGAACATTTACGATCGAAATAAACATAATTAACCATCTCACATCAAAACATAAAAGGCTTTCTCAAATAAATCAAACGCTACAAAAACTGTTGATACCATTATTTATTTAAACGCTAAGAAAGCATCACGATCCATAAAACGGAATGTGAGCCACGGCCTTCGCAACAATGAATACGAAAAAATACACGGAGCCAAACAGAGATCGCTTTTCTTCAATGGTTACTTTATATGCAAATTCCTTGCAATAAAAGTGGGAACCCTTCTCTCTAGCTTTATATAAAGAGCGCAAGACTCGAATCCGACGTTTTATGTATTCGCGAATCGACGCTGTTTTATTGGTATCGACTATCGATTCGACTCGTCCGCGTTTGAGAATTCGGAAGTAATGCCCGCTATTTCGAGTATTTCGACTGCTAGTCGTGCCTATCCGATCGCTATCAAAATTTGATTGCCTCGGATAAAGGATCCATTTATATGCAGTTGTTGTTGCTAAAATTTATTCAAATCGTCACAAAACGAGTAAAAGCAAGTAGGTAAATATTCCATAAATTATGCGGGTAGCATCCATATTTCAAAGACTTCATTGGATTTACACACGTAAATATCTACATGTAAACGTATCGTGATTGACATGACAAGCAAACGTAAAAGCTCTATCAAATATTTTGATATTTAATACCATACCATTACTTCCTGTTATTTCCATAGTTACCGTACAGATACATTTATTGTTTAAACAGACAGTGTTTTATGTACTTATCAATGTGAGCAAATCATGTGAGTATTAATTCTGATAAATAATTGATTGATATGAAATACAATATTAGATAGAAAAATATTTACAGAGGAAATATAAAAAATACATTATTATAATGAGCCTTGAGGCAAAAGGTGCCCATCACACTTGCTTTGTTATTAATAAAAATAAAAATTATAAATGAAATAGGTGATAGGTACCCAAGTAGAATCATATTTACCAAAACATTTTTAAGATTTAAATATCAACGAACGCTGTCATAATCTTATACCTAGTTACTGAACTAAGTACCTACATTTTCCAACCTTTAAGATAGCTATAAATAACAAAGTTACACAGCCTCTTCCTACATAGCTATTCGTGAGATAAAATCCATATGTATGTAAAGATAGGTAGTCAGGTACAAGAGATTACACTCTGAGGCGAGCGAGGAGGGCAGGGCGGCGTGTAAGCGTCACCGACAAGGATCTTATATTTCCATAAAACGTACGTTTTACGAGCACACCTCCGCATCTCCCCGCGCACTGTATACAATGACCAAAATTTTAAGTTCCACTAAGTATAACTAGATGTAGAACCTAGACGTTTGAATTTGGAATGTGAATCGTCTTTTTCCTAGACCTGAATAAAATCTGAAATCTTGACTTTTGAAAATTGCATTCAGATGAATATCTGGGGGCACGGCAGTGCCCCAGCCAAGTCTCGAGCAAAACGGGCACGGCCGTACCATCTTTTCTCGATGCGATTCGCGGCTGTTTCGCCCCCCCTATATCTTCAACGTGGACAAAGCTACGAGTTTAGGTTTTCGGTGAATAATAGTAGGCATTAGAACAAGCTTAAGATCGAAATTACATGCCAATTGAATTAATAGTTTAGGAGTTACGGTCGATCAAAGTTACACCATTTTGTCACTCACTGACTCACTGACTCACTGACTCACTGACTCACTGACTCACTGACCGATCATCAAAAATCTAAGGTACTTCTAGCAGACTTAGAAACATCAAATTTTGCACCAAGATAGGTCATTAGCCACATATAAAGGAAAAATTATAAAAACATAAAAAAATAATATACCATAGAAAACAATTTTATATTTGCGGTTTGGCAAGAACATTGTGTATGGATTTTGACTGCATTGTTAACTTTGTTCGTTGTTTAAGTATTCAATTGGATGAATAAATACATAGAATAGAAAAGAATAATATAAACTGTGGTCAAGCATACGTGGCCCTTTCAAGAGTGACTAGTTTGGGTGGATTACATTTAATAAATGTGAATTTTAGTAGTATCAAAGCTCAGGAGATAGCAATAGCTGAATATAATCGACTCCGAAGTATATATCGCCCAGACTTGTCTACCTTAGAAGTAACGAAGCCTCAGAAAAGAAACAAAAAAGATAGAGATAGAGAATGGGTTCTAAGCAAAGCAGTAGCTGAAGTCCAAGAAATTATGAGGTCACCTAAAAAAAAAAGAAAGAAATACACTTACAAAAAATAAATGAGATCCCACCAAAAACATTAAATGTAAAAAAATGCCAAGCCTCTCGATGCAGTCTTTCCATCGTAAAAAGTTTTGAGATCTCATAGAAGCCAAGTCCTATTCAAATTATTTTGTAGTTATAAATCAACATTTAGTAATTGTATCAATAGTTTTCTTTATATTATAATTATAGTGACTTGGCAATGAGCACAAATTAAAAGCTGCTTGCTGCCTGGAATTATGTGCAAATGTTACTGACGAGACCTGTGATCAGATTATCCTGCGCAGTTTACTAGTCTTGGATGAGACTGACTGCCGTTGCCGAAATTCGGTTGGGACGACACGGATAAACCAAAAGAAAATTAATTTTGTGATATTAATGTTTACGCATGCGGTGTGTGACTTTCAACTCCTCCAAATATGCCGTTTTATTTGTTTCTTCTTGTGCTCATTGCCAAGTCACTATAATTATAATATAAAGAAAACTATTGATACAATTACTAAATGTTGATTTATAACTACAAAATAATTTGAATAGGACTTGGCTTCTATGAGATCTCAAAACTTTTTACGATGGAAAGACTGCATCGAGAGGCTTGGCATTTTTTTACATTTAATGTTTTTGGTGGGATTGTCTTTTCCCGACTCCTTAAAGCAGGGTGGGTGGTCATGTTTTCTGTTAGTAGGTATACTAGGTACATTGTTTACTCTTACAGCCTTACCTTAAGAGTATGTTACGTCACAAAAAGAACAACATGTTTAAAGTAAAAATCTCTAAGGTAAAAATCGTTTGAGTAGGTATTATCTATAGGGTAGTTATGTTTTTAATATTATAGGGAGCTTGTTAACCCCAATCAATATAGATATTTTTCAAACTATATGTATTAAAAACATATTTGTATTAGAGTAGAAGTTCCGTTTTCTAAAATAGGGATGTTTGTGGCAAAATCACATCGTAAAAACCGTTTAGCGGTATTTTCTTCCGCAACGTTTAACACACACAAATTTAATATAGATTTAACACACATAAAATATTAACCACGCATTGTGTTATGTGCATTACATAAATCATAAATATTGGTTTAAACAGCGTTCAGTAGAGCGTTATTATACTATTATTTGATGGTATTTATGATACGTAGATATAAAAAAACATATCCCACCAAGAAATGGCCAAGTTCAATAGCCGTAGAAAGAAGTCAAATTGATTGTTGTGAAGTTCTTCGTTGAAAGTTTAAACAAAAGTGTGTTGGAACTTTGCTTTGATTTTAGTGTAGATAAATCGGTACAGTGCCTTTAATTTAGGAAATATGATAGTTGATACAAAGTCCGAAGTAACCAAGATAAGTACTAGAAATAGGGTCATCACCACAGTTTGAAAGCGTATGTCCTTTTATGCCATGAGCAATTTCCTTGAGCTACTGCCGACACGACAAGAAGTAAGTTAATATCTAAATAATATACAGGGTTGATATACGTGCCTTTTACCTGTATAACGCAGATAAACACGTGCAGTTAAAAAGGCATTTAACTCTTTCACCACATCACAAATTAATATAATGTCACCGAGAACGTTAAACGCCGAAGCGGTCCCCCTATGATCTAGTTTACGACTGTAGTTTTAATAAAAATCTCTAATAACATTCCAACATGATGTTCCACAATCTCCATGGCGTTTATCATAACTCTACTTCCACCTACGTATCATAAAACGTAAAATATGTATTTATGTAACTATCCAACTGCTTATAAGTTTTCATAATTTCTGTTTTGTACTTTTTATCTACCAAGGCGATTCAATCTCCTAAATTATTACACATAATGTTCGAAATCGCCGCCTTTTTTTCGTGTCCCAATGAGCATGTAACTAGAACCGTGTTGGCTCCACTATAAACTTCATAACAAACTGCCACACGAGGCCATATCTTGTGTATATTATGAGCTTTTTCGTTTAAGTCAAAGCTCCACAGTTATAACTTAAAAGGTCATATGGAACATTAGAACACGAACGATTTAAACGTCTAAAGCCAAGTTATAAAATTTATTTTGCAATGTTTTAGGTAATGTGAGTTCGTTAACAAAATTAAGGAGGAGGAACGCCCTTTAGATGTTTTACTTAACTGTTAATAACATCGAGGTGTAGATATAAAATGCGGACTTACTTGACTTTTAATGTATTATTTTAAGAAATTGTGGATTTTAATGTACTTTTTATATCATTAACCTTGTATACGAATTAGGTACCTAAATACATACTCAAAACCCCTTTGAACGATATGAAACCATTTTGATGTCATTAGTAGTTTTTCAGCAAATTATGGAAATGTCGGATGTCAATTTATTTATCTTTATAATACATTATACATTGATTTTAATGTTATTTGAATCATAAATTAAAACAACATAAAAATCAAGATGTAGATTTATACATTCTTAAAATTATTGTAAATCAACTTTTATCTAGGAAGGTATTTATATATTTGAATTTTATATTATAGAACAATATAACATTAATGTCTAAGCTCATTAGTTATATGGTTTTTCTATTCTTGTTTCAATAATACTGTTGTCAATTCAAAAGTTTTGTGTTTTCCAGCATGGCATAAATAAACAGGTTTTTTTAAGTATCTAACTTAAATTTTAATATCTGTGAAGAATACTAAAAAAGGAGGTTTTTGGGCAAACTTCATAAACTTTCCTATTGAATCACGGTTCCTCCAGATGCAGTGCATCACTCAACGCGCTAATAAACCCCAGCCGAGTTCCGTTCTCATTACGACAATGTTGCCAACATCTAAATTACCTATTGAACGCAACCTGTCCAACTGAGTTATAGTAACATAAATTAACTCACAGATACGCCCTCTGCAGTTATTGGCCTACGGAACCCATGCCTGTTCCAGAACTTCAATTATCTCTTATAAAAGCCATTACCCTCGAAAATATTCGATTATGGTATCTCTCGGGTCGTTTCATTACCGGTTTTGGGCGGCGATTGCGGCGTCGGCGTCGTCGTGGCAGGCCATTCCGATGTACATTTTATTGAAACACTCGTAAGTTCGTGCGTTACTGAGTAGGTTTCATTGAACGGTAATAACACCACCGCATATCGATGAAAAATACATAAAATGTAATTTATGCAAGAATTATTTTAAAAAGCAGCTATGTTAGTATTTAATGTCGCTATTATTTTAATTAAATTATTTAAATAAAATCAAATTAGTCTATAATAATATTTTATAATTAAGATATTTAAAGGCAATCAATGTTATATTAATATTAAATACTGTAGGCACTTAAGATCGACAGTATTTCAAGTTTCCTGAAGTTTCCCCTAACAAGATTATAAGCAATATCGGGATGTGCTCAATAAATAAAATAAGTCAAATGTAAATAAGTCAGGATAGTAAAACTACAATACGTATGGCGCACGGTTCAGAGAACACATTTGGCTCCGGGGTCGTCCCGGCTGCGTCACGTTCGCGTCAACGTTAGCATTTCTTTTGTGAACGTTCCAAATTGCTCACATAAAACTCCCAGACCTGTTTTGCTACGTGACGTCTTCAGTATTTTTACAGCCTATATTACCCGATATAATTCTTATCAGCTCCACGACGGAACTAGGCCCGTCCCTTTTCATTCTAGAAAAAGCAAAATCGTAAAAATATACTGTTGTCAGAAAGTGGAAAAATAAATATAAATGAGCGACGCTATTCGAAGGCAGGGAACTTTCCGAGTTTCGTAATTAATGTTGCAAGAAGATATTGCCGGGAAAAGTTTTTTCATCATGTTCCGCGGAGGCAGTGTTGTAATGAGCGCCCCCGCGGCGTTACATCGTAAAAACACCATACAACTTAATAAATAAAACTGGAATTCGTGAAGATTTATCACGAGGCCCATATTGCGATTCGTGACTCAAGCCCGAGGCGTGTTTTTGCCGCGTATCTACGAGGATAAGAGCCTCGGTTGTAAAAAAATAGAGATATATGTCATAGAGCGGTCCGCGTCTCATATTTACAAAAGTCTTTGTATGAAATATTTTGACATTTCTTGGTAGAACCGCGGTGGAGCGAGCGTGGCACGCGGGTGTTCCTTCGTGGAAACAATCTTGTTATTTATCGCATGTGATCTACACGTGCTAGGTAGATATACGAACACAATATAGTCGACGGGCACATGAACCATATTTTTGGGATTATAGTTACGAGCACGCACAACGAAGTCTTAAAAAGTATTTCGAATATCATTACTGGAGGAATGAATTTTTATGGGAAATTCTCATGAAGCAAATACATATTTCCTGTTGAATTACCTTGATAAATTGACCTAAATAACGCGATGCTTGAACGTGGAATAATATATGGATGCAGTGAGTTTAACGTTGATATAATTAAGGTTCTTTATGCGACTCTGACATGAAAAGAAATTTTAATAGAGTTCGTTGTAAGAAATTCTTATACATTCTTATATATTTCTTAGATACATACGCACAAGAGACTAAGGTAATACATAAGATCGAGTTTAAAATTCTTTCCCAAAGCTTTGTATATTCAGAGCACGTATTGGGCGCAGGTGATGCTGGAAAATACACGGGCCAAGTTTTATTGTTATTCCCACTCTGCGAATTGAATTTGAAACAAGCGAGTGCGGCGATCAATACTAGACAGTGCCGAAGCTGAGCTCACCCACTATTTACCTATCTCACTTGTACATAGATGAGGGATGGTATGTTTGCAAGAAAGCAATGTTTGAATATTGAGAGAATTATTTAGAATAGAATAGTATAAAATACTCTTTATTGTACACCGATACAAATTATTCTTATAAAAGATAATTTATATACAAAAGGCGGCCTCGCAGTCGGCGATCTCTTGCAGACTACCTTAGGATAGACAAGAATTACAGAAGGTGAAAGGACAAGGGTAGTCTGCGTTATTAAATCTACTGCAATTTCTTTATGAGATAATAAATTAATTATAATCATAGGGAAACCAGTGTCGCAGAAAGAATTGATCCTACGCCCGTTTTTACGCTAACGGATAGTAAAAATAAATATGGGAAATCATTTTATTATATTAAGTCTTGAGATCAATTTAATTCCGTATAACAATGAGGTTGTAAGTATTGCGGATTGTAAAAAAGAACTTATGAGGATTAAAATATTAGAAGTACGATTAATAGGACATCATTTTCAAGCATTTTCCTTATTCTAGGTGCCTTATATAAGAAATTTTCAACGTTTCGCTCAATTTTAATTTTGTTTTAGAGCCGGCTTCAGGCCCGGCTTTTGGGGGCGCTATTATCTGAGCCATTTTATCTTCAATGTAATCTTGTTAAGAGGCCCCTCGCCCCTCACCCCCGTACCTCGAAGGGAAGCAATAATGCTGAAATCCCCGGTTTTCGGCGCTTAAACTAAGCCTAGTATTACGGTGGAATCCAGAGCAAAATTAGTATTTGTTTACACCCATCACAGTTTCGTAGGTACTCCAAGTAAACGAAGAATAGAAATGCCCATTTTTAAAAAAATATTTTTTTATTACATGAAATTAATAAAGTGTGAGAAAATCATATTTTTTTGACTATGCTTACGATTGTTAATATCGCGGTTATTACGGTTCAGGACCGACAAAAAGCACTGAAAAGGGAAACCTATGTTCGGCAATGTAAACATATTTATATTCAACAGATAGAGTTTGATTGTTAGAGTTTGGCCAGCGAAAGAAGTCCACGAATTATTTTATAAACTTTTATTATGGCAACAATTTAGGATTGTCAAAATTGTAACATTGACGTTTCGTACTTTGTCATCTTGTGTTTATTTATGCATCATGTTTTCGTTAGTTCTCTTTAAAATAATGCCGAAAACAATCAAAATTTCGATGAGGAAGCATCTATTTACTATGATTGACAAATATAAAGACGTAAAAAGTGATTTGAATCGGAAATATGTAGAGAAAATACAACAACTAGATTCAATCCTTTCGCTATTAGGTTAGTTTTTTGAATTTCTATTCAAACAACTTGATACTTTTGGACTATTTATAAAAAATCGCAATATTTTTCATGGTGTATCTACTTTTCAGGAAGTATCAACAACAAGGTAACAAAACATAAAATTGTGGAAATAGTAAAGTAATTGAAAGCTCTCTAAGAAAATGAAATGTCGACTTGTGTAACACATTATTTAGAAAAGATATCTTCAATGACAGATATTCTTATCAGTTCAGACACACAAGGAAACATGGTACCTAATAAATGTGAGAAAAATGAAAGACACTAAGAAGAATTAAAATTGAAAGGTCTAAAAATCACGGACAGTGGAATACTCCGGGGAAAACTCGACCACATTCAGCAATAGTTTCCAATTTCGGCTATAGGAAACAAAATAAACGAATAACCCCTACGTTTTGTGTGGATTTCATTGTTTCATCACATCAGTGGTCTCAATTCCATTATATAAACTTATAGTAATAACTTTTTGTTTAATTCAACCTTTTTTATGTATCGCCGTGCCAGGAAAGTTGAGCGATGAACTTTAATACGTAAAAGATAAAAAAATGCCAAGCTAGTTTCGTTTAGCGCTTAAAATTTGGTACTGTGGGCCGAGCACGAATGCTTTGACGTGTCATAACGTAAACGTAAGAATCAAAAGTACACGAAATAATCCATGATATTTTTGTAAAAAAACATGCAGTATTTTTACATTTTCATGAAACAAGTGTATATGTTGCATAATATATAATTTATCAAAAATATGATAGATTCATTGTATTTTATCAAAATTTGCTTACGTTAACGTTACTATACGTCAAAACATTCGTGCTCTGATTATGACCATCCTCAATGTAAGTCAATGAACCTCAAGACGAAATATTGTAAATATTATTAAATAAATACGAAATACTGATGTAGGTAAGTATCGCTTATATCTTGAATAATAGATAGTATCAACTCCATTTATGCAGTGTATAGACAGGGATAACAGCTCTTAATTTTTTTAATGGAACCTCCTTTTTTTTTGGACAGCTTTCGCTGGCCAAGCTTTCTAACATGTATTTTACATTGAACAAGGATCTGTCCATACGATGCGAAGCGCCCATGGCGGCACTTGCACGGTGCCGCTGATATATAGAAATATCCGTGGTATGTATCCCACAAGGCGCGCGGCGCCCTCCGTCACAGCACCGCACTCACACCAGACTTGCAACCGGCGCGGCGGCGAGGCGAGGTAGGGAGGGTTGTACGCTTTGCGGCACTATAGCAATGACGTAGCAATGTCGCACAGCCTGTGTGGCTGCCAATGCGCCGCAAAGTCTTTGCAATGCGACGCCGCACCGCATCGTGTGGACAGACCCTTACGCAATTCCTGACGAATAATTATTTAAAAGAAAGGCGAAAAACAATAAAAATGTTTTTATGAATAGTGTGGTTATGATATATCCTCAACTAAACTTCTTTCTCATTTCGAAATCATTGTCTGTGCATTCCTCAGTATCTGTCAAGATCTGTCACAGATGACAGATAAAAGATCTGTGCAAGGCAGTGCAAGGCGCAAGGCGCGTAGACAGAGAGCAAGGCGTCTTCTTGATCTGTCGATATATTTTTATAGGTTTATATTTGTGTATACAATATACCACATACATATTTAGTGTACCATGCCAAAGATCAGGTTGCCAGACGTGGAGAAGTGCTGCGGTTGCGTCACAGACTTGAAAACGGCAACTGCCATTATTGCCGTCCTCGGTATAGTGAGTATCTGGTTTTAAAAGAACCAAATGTATGCTTTCAACGCCGAGATAAGTAGGTACTTGAAATATTTAGGGCTTCGAATTTTGTGTTGGATTTATTATTGTTGGTTTGGATTTGGATATGTTTTATTTGTATTTACATTACCTAACCTAACTTTTAAAAGCTCTACGTTTCTGTAGTTTTTGTAGACTTTGGGAGAATAATATTTATCAATAAAATATTACGAACGCAGTATTCTAAGAGTAAAACTTACAGATCGTATAAGGAATACGATACTGCATTCCAAAACTCAAATTGCTGATATAAGCCAAACAGCTGCCAAGCTCAAATGGAACTGGGCTGGTAATATCTGCCGCATGCTGGAAAGGGTATAGACCAAAACAATCACACAGTGGGCTCCAAACAGCAGAAAACAGCATCGCAGCAGACCCAGAAAGAGGTGGCGGGACGAGACTCCTATTCAAAGTATTGGCCCTTAATAGCAGCAGACAAGGAATAGTGGAAAGAGGGGAGGGAGGCCTTCGCCCAACAGTAGGATACCGTAGGCTAATAATTAATGATCGCACAGTGGTCGAAATTCGTCCACTATTAAATATAAATTTTAGCTTTCTGCACTCTTCTATACCAAAAATTTGATAATGTCAAATCTCACACTCCTCCGTGCGCGCAATATACTTAAAAAGGGGTACAAAGTTTTCTCTTCACGTATTACATACCACCACCACTAGTTTATAGTACCTACTCTGGAGGTCTGTCTTTTACTGGAAACTATGCATATTTTAGGAGAAATCGAATCTTATGTAGAACCTAAATGAGGATATAGATAGGTCCAACACAGAGAGACATTTAGAGAATAAAAAAATTAATTAGATTCAGACAGTTGACCTGTTTTTTATAACGTATAAATTAAGAGATCATTAGCATTTATTTACTCTAATTGCAGGTAACCAGTCCAGCGGTGTCCTGGGCAGTAGTACGACACTCGTTCGTGATCCGGGTCTCTTGCTTTGTAACTTCTAGCGCGACCCGAGCTGATGTCGTCGACATCAACCTTAACAATATTGTGAGTGAATCAATATTATTCGTAATAGTAGATCTAATTAAATATATTTCACAGAAAACTGTAACTGTGTGTATTTTTTTGTTATGAAGTATAATTATTATCATCTTTGATAAGAAATTAATTACAACAAATCTAAGAAAACTAAATTCAACTATGTAGGTATACTGCCTAATTATCTAAATCATAAAATAAAAATATTAAACTATGCAAACTCAGCACTAAGGGCCTATCCACACTCGATACTTTTAGAAGCAGAATTGCGCGTTTTCGCAGTCGTTATTCACTTTTTGTAAGCAAAAGTCAGCCAACAAACTAGAAATCTAGGCGTCATAGTACTTTTGCATCGACAGTATTGAAATAATCCTCTGATAACGAAGAATATTACGAGTATGTTCATGTTGATAAAGCAACTGTCAAATTGCCCTGAAGTTCTATCTAATAAATAATCGAACTTATACTGAACATGAACATGAGCCCTCTTAAAACCGCCACATTGTTCCATTGATAATTCCATAATCATCACACTTGACAGGCAAATTGGTGATCACAGTAAGAAGTACATTTTTTAGCACAAGGGAGATTCTGCTTAGTGCAAATATTTGCATGGCCTACTGATAGTTATTCCAAGTCTGGGTGTTTGCCCATGTGAAGATTTGTGTTTATAAACGTACCCACGATACAGGAATAAATAGAAGTACGGGGTAATTTTTAAAAAATATAATCCCTTCCACTTCGCCCACGATGGAAACGACCCATCGATTAATTGCTAAAGGGCCGTCTACACGTTCGGTGAATAGAGACCTTATGGAGGCGAACACGAACCTGTAGAAGGCGCATTTGCCAGCATTCGTTGATGTTCGGCATCGTTCTTCCGTTATGCGTCATCAGTGCACGCAAATGCGCCTTTCATATGTTCGTATTCGCCTCTATTCGCCGAACGTGTAGAGCCCTCTACACTTACGCTAAACACACAACAAATATATAAAGATCATTTTTTATTCCACAGTTAAGCTTCGGGTTTGGTGCGAATGCTGGTCTCGGACCTTCGTGCTTGGGTCCCAAAAATGGAACAAAAGTAACTACCTTCCGGTCAGCTGAAACTGAAGCAGGAACTGGTTCCACTTTTGTAAATACTGTCCGATGGATGGGGTGGCTCGTTCTAGTGGCCGACTTGATTTTTTTAGGTTTCAGTATTCACTTCCTGTTTAGAATTTATAGGGTAAGTTGTTCTTACGTTACTTTGGCCACATTCATGACTAGGGCCCGAAAATGTGACATGGACATGAAATTTTTAAAAATGATATCTTTACCATAAATATACAAAAATACTTTGTAAATACGATTAAATAAAAGTATGAAATAAATCCGGGCCCTATTCACACTCGTACTTAATTTTGCTTCAAGCCTTTCATGTTTCTTTCTCAATATATTTCATCCTTATTGCTCGCTTGTTAAACCTTTTGCAGTTGAATTTCAGTATTTAACTTGGAGTGGCTGCCATATGGAATATAGTTGGAATCGAACTCTGTTTAAAAATGCAACTGCCAAAACGTAAATAGATAGTTGCAAAACGGCCATATTTACCGGTTTCAAATAGAAACAGATTTTAACAGAATTTACGTAATAGGACTGCTGACATTCGCGACCCAAATACTGGCTACCAATATCCTTAGTTAAACCGGTTGTCAGAATCTCAGGCTGGCTTACAGCTTTAATCTAGTGACAACCGAGACCAACAGCTTAACATGTTAGGTAGGTATAATTCTATTATTTAATTTATACTTTCAGCCACCAGAAAGAAAAGCAGCGATACGGTTCATGGTGTCGTGTATAATAGCAATAACATTATCGTTTGTCTACGGCATGTTGTATGTAGGAGCATGCATATCAGTGGGGGGAGCCTTCCCCGTTTTCGAGTTCTTTTTCTGTATAGTCGATGTTTTGAGTAAGTTATTCCCACTTGTATTATTAATGCGAATGTTTGGTTGAATGTATTTTACTCGATCCGCGTACTGGCTGAACAGATTTAG
Organism: Allophyes oxyacanthae; assembly: GCA_932294325.1. NCBI lineage: Eukaryota > Metazoa > Arthropoda > Insecta > Lepidoptera > Noctuidae > Allophyes > Allophyes oxyacanthae. Next base: position 9,635,303 of record OW028620.1, on the reverse strand, counting down.
GTAAAATTGGTAGTGTATCCTAAACCGGGTGCATGTATTTTTTAATTAGAGAGACACCTGTAATATTTTCAGAGTTTGCTTACATAATGTAGTTAGGCACTGCGGGATTTTTATTAAAAGGAGGATAAGTATAGGATAGGTTGTCTGGTAGAGAATGCCTACGGCGTTAAGACCGCCTTTGTACATTGTACATGAAGCATTTTAAATAAATAAATAGGTTGGATTCAGAAAATCAACCATTACGGAAGGGCCATAGCACACTAGATACTTTTAGCATCGGCGACTAACGATTCTGCAATTGCATCGATGCTGCATCGCGTTTTAACGACTCCCCGCATTTGGCGGAAAATTGAATCGAGGGGGTGAGCGGGCAGAGTACGCCAATAGTAGAGGTACTAGAGGTAGTACGCCAAAGGCTCAATAAATCGCTGCGACTGGCATCTGAATGTGTGCGGAGTGTAGCGTCTAGTCACTTTTGTAGCGTTTAGTCAGTTTATCGAGGTTCCGAAATGCGACTAAATCGCTAGTCACCGATGCTAACATTATCGAGTGTGCTATGGCCCATAAGCAAGAATAGAGATGTCAAAACTTAGTAATTCCAAGGGGACAAAATTGCGGGCAACAACTCGTTTTAAAGTAGTATCTTAAAAAAGATCCCGTCCGGTTTGTTGTACTAAGACGCTGGTTCTATAGAATGTTATCCCGCTTCGTATTTCAACATTGTATCTATTATCGTTTTAAATCTACGCCGTGTAAAGAGAGACTTAGATAAAAGTAGGTGTGTGAAATAGACCATGTAGAGAAAGTACCTTTCCTTCGGGACCTAAAAGCCATGTGTAGTAAAACCAGTCGTAAAGTGTGAACTGCTGGCAAACTACGTGTAAACTGCATCTTACATGTATTGCAACCCATAGTACCTACTGAAGTTTGCAGACTTCAGGTTATGTAGTTTGGTTTTCTATGAAAGAAATAATATGTATATTCTTAGCATTAGAAAAATCTACTGTTCTGTACATTTCGTCGAGTAATATTGAATTGCTTCAATGGAACAGCAAATGATTTTTTTCAAAATTTCAGTGTTTTTCCCATGGTGAAAGTGAGTCAGTACAATAACCCTTCCGGCTAACCTTGAATAATCTTTCGTGATATCACACCATTCTGATTTAAGAATCTCAATCAATTGTGGATCATAACGGAATAGGCAAATTCAACAAATCGCGATCTTGAAACATGACAATTTACATACTTAGTATAGCAACCACTACTATAATATAACAACAGTACTTTTCTTTAGAATTGCAACGAATATTTGGCAACTATTCGATATTCGGCCACTGTTTCACTATTCGGCCGAATACTGAATATTAAGATCACTAGTCGGCCGAATATTGAATATCTATTTATATTAATATATTGTAAGAAACTTGCTATTTTGCTAATAATAAATTTTAAAATCCGTTTACGTTATGTACATTAAAATGAACGCGCCGTAACAATAAAGCGGCAGCGGGGGTATGATGTCATGGCACATCAGTCCACGAACCATGTGAATTAGCACACAGATAACAACTACTTGTTCAGATGACATGGTATTTTTTAGTCTGAGTTCCCGTAAGTTATAATTCTAATTATAATAATATAATTTTGTCGCCCTGAAGCCCAATTCTCGTAATTAATTTATAATATGACTGAAAGTTGACCGACCTGAGATTATATTATGAATTGACAAAAAGTCATGTATTCTACTCCTCTTAAAGTTCAGTCCGATTCCAGTATGATTTGGATTCAATCTTCTTACAAACTCATTTCAATCTCATTTTTGACGTTTGTGTATAGACAAGAGTGTCAATTTTATTATCTGTGTCAGTTCAAAATGTTAGCAGAATACCGATTTGCCTTTTATTCAACTTTCGATCTCATTACAATATAATGTCACGTTTGACGTTGTTTGTTAGGGTAGGAGATAGCCTTCTCAGTCTACGGTAGGAGAATACCATTTGTGACATTTATGACATTGGTAGTAGATCGGAATGAGATCCGAACTATATTTTGAACATTTTTAATTACGAGAATTGGGCCTCTGAATAAAAAAAGAAATAATATAAAATTCTCAGCAAACTCAGTGAATAAAATAAATAATAACTAAATAAACTTGAGTATTCCTCAACGGGTAACAGAATAAATGCAATTCCTAAAAGAAGTCCGTTCTTAATTGACTATTGAATTGAATTCAGTAAATTTTATTACAAGTATATTTCATTTAAAAAAAAAAACGTGTCTGTCGATTGAGCCAAAGAAAATAAAATCTTATTTCAAGGCGATAAGACTTAATTTTAAATGCATTCAGTAATGCTAGCAATACTATTTTATTATTATTATATTATATTTTTACAGGATAATTTCCTAATTTAGTACTAGTCAGAGTTATGAGTCATGTATAAAACACAATAAAAACTATACATTCGCGTCGTATCCAGCCGAATAATTCGGCCGAATATTCAGTTCGGCATCCGGCCGTATACTTTATTTGTTGGAACATTTATTCGTTAAATTTCGGGTTGCGCCTACGCAGCTTATAAGGAAAAGTGTTTTCTCTATATATTTTTATTTTCATAAAAGAAAAGAGTCTTTATATGATTTTATTTTCAGTTTGGATAATGTGGATTTACTTTGCGCTAGTTACATGGTCTTTCATAAAAAGTTTCCGGCCTGTTCCGTTAAGCACATTAGAATACATACAAAGTTTCAGTCCAGTTACACAGTGGACGGACATGTGGACACTACTGTACGATTTGATATCGTCTATTATCGGGTACATTGTCTGTTTAGTAATTGTTTTTTCTTCTTGGTTTTCAGTGTGGACCTACTTTCTAATAGTAGTTAATTCCTACAGACGCAAAACCGCACCACGTTAACGGAGATGTATGGAACTATGATAAGAAAAATATATGGACCAAGGAAAATACTGCGCAAGTGAGTGAAAATGTGGAACTGTACCTCAGTTATGATAAGCCCGAATCGATTGTATAATGTGTCTGTAATTTGTGTTATTTTAAATAAAATTACGTACCTATACAACATAATTTATGTTTTGTTATATTTATTGTTACCTTGGTATTTTATATCTATTGTATGTATTTACTTTCGGAAGTATGTTGGAAACATTTAAAAATGTGATTTATTTAGGACTTCTTTTTTTTCTATAATTGTCCATGTGCAGTAATATTTACCTATCACGTATTACTGGAATAGTTTATAATATGATATGAATGCAGTCGAAAGTAATAATGCATAATTATGCTGGAACCAGCTTAAGCTCACGGCCTGGCTTGAATGCGGCGATGTCATTCACAGCGAGTATTCGCTCCGTGCATGTGACTGAAAATGAGAGCCTGTGATGTGAGCTTGATGTGAGCCTTAGATTAGCGGGTTCTTCATCTGGGCGGCGAGCAAACATGTTTCGTGTAACCGAGGCTTTAAAGGCCCAGAGAAAGTGACGCGAGACGCCAAGAAAGACTAATTAATGTCATAGATTAATGTCAATTTACGCCGTCACTGTCAACGATTGAAAGAAAATAATAAATGGTTATTCTTCTAAGTCTCAGCACAATGTAGTCATTGTTCTGAGTTCTAAGTAAATATGTTATCATAGTGTTATTAATTTATAAAGAAGAATCTATCTGAATTGTTGAGATGGGAGGATTACCGTTACCAAAGTTAAAACGATGTTGCTTCTGTACAAGGAAATTAAAAGTAGCGTGTATTTTAATCGTCATTTGGTGTATGGTAAGAACTCGTTGTAGAGATAACCTGGTAGAACATTCCGAGTAGAACAGCTAGCTAGCGTTTTAATTCAAGCTACGTAAAGGTCGGACCTGCAAACAATAGATTTTCTGTTGTGTTTACGCTGCTTGGAGGGAATAACAAAATCAAGTTATAGATACGAAAAATATCCGTTTTGCATAGAGTTTCTTTTTGATTAATATTGTAAATCGTATACAATATATAAAATAAATCTTCTATACATAATTAAAAAGAGTGGTCCTGACTGAGTGACTGACTGATCTAACAACGCACACCCTAAACCGCTGGGGCTAGAAACTTAAAATTTTGACCGTAGGTTCCTTAGGTTATGATGTAGGCTACTAAGAAATCTTTGGAAATTCCACCCGTAGGGGGTAAAATAAGGGATGAAAGTTTGTTTGAAATTCTATCTTCTTTATATTAAAAACACCGACTTCCACGCGATCAAAGCCGTGGGCAACAGCTAGTTAATATAAAAAAAAAAAAACTAATATAAACTAAACGTAGGTACCTATTGTAAACATACACGCTCCTCACTACCTTTTTCTTATGTCGAGCCAATACGAGCTATCACATGGGAATTGATCATGCCGTAGTGGAAAGACTAGCCAATCAGCAATGGTTGCATCTATGCTGACTGCCCAAGGTACGCCAGATGACCTCATGTTTCGTCACAAGTGGAGGCTTGTACGGTGCACCCCTGCAAGATGCCTTTGAGTGGACATTAATTTTCATAATCATCACTTTTCAAAATAAGCAAGTTTCCCAAAGACTGCTACAGTGAGACGGGCATAGGATAGGAGGTATTGTAATTCTCACAAAGCTTGGGAGATAAATTACCACTAAGTATTGGTGATTGCAGTAGGTTTATTTTTACAAGTTGTTATTTAACTTGCAATGTTTGTTTGTTTGTTTAGGTCAAATCTTGCACCTGAATTTTGATCCATTTCCAAACAACCGATTTTGCTAAAATTTTGCACACACCTTTAGTTTTGGTGATAATGCCATATCCAATACTTATATTGTAATACCTATTATCAAAATTACTGACTTCATGGTATCTAGTTAAAAGATTTACCTATATTTTTATGTTTTACTTTAACTAACTTTCCAGTTGATAACTTGCCACAGTATGAGCATTTTGTTCTATCCGGCTTGCTGCGATCAGTACAACGAAAATTCCGGTGACTTTAGCGAAGAATTGAGCTTACTCATGTGGCTACTGTTTGGCTTCAATATGGTGACGTTGTTGAGCAGTTTTGCTTACCTCTTAGGACTTTTTTGGGTAAGTTAAGGTTATTTTTTTAGATTAAAGAACTGTGAGTATAAAAGTAACTAAAATTTGCGAATAAATAGCCGAGTAATACCCGTTTGTAATATCTGATGAAGGCAATCTTCCTTTTTCTCCCAAATAGAATATATATCTGTGATGAAACTGCTCGCAATTAACGAATTTACGACTTCACACCTTCAGTTATGAAGATACTGTCTATTATGCAGTTTGAAACACTTATAACTTAGACGTTTACATCAATATTGAATTTATTTCTCCAATATTCTCATGTTTTTGGAGAAGCTTTAAGAATTATTATTTAACGAAACGTATGCTATTTTTCAGGGATATCGAATCACGGCAGATATTTTCATGCTCTTTGGCTTCTTATCAGCCGTGACCATGTTCGCCCATGCACTTTTCACTATATTCCAAATGATTGATGCTGGTGACTGCAGCAACCCGAGCGATGCGATAGCTTTCATCATTTACGCCTCACGTAAGATTCCGAATTTTTTTACCTACAAAGTTATTTATTTTATGCAATTATTTTACGTAGGATATAGGTATCCTAACGTAGGATATTAAAATTCTACATAAAGATATCGGTATCTTACCTTAGGATGTGGGTATCCTAAGTTAGGATATCGGTATCTTACCTTAGGATGTCAGTATTCTACCTTAGGATATGGGTATAATACCTTAGAACGTCGGTATTCCTACCTATGATATTATTTTCTTAGTAAAGTTACGTCAATTTTAAAAAAACATTATCTGTTATAATTTTTTTATAAACTTTTAATTTCTTTGATTTCAGTGTGGTGCTACTTCATATTTATCATCAACTCACATAGAGATAATATGTAAAGGTTGTGCATTACTTAAAATGTAATGTGGGGGAATAGGGATGCAGGGGTGAATGGGGACAGAGTTGCGAAAAGATTTCGACGTTGAATTAACATAGTTTGTTGCCAACAATTTTTTTTTACTGTCTTATAGTGTAGATTTCTCTCGAAGTATTTGTTAGAAACCAACTCTGTTAATTCAAAGTCAAAGTCAAAATCAAAGTTTTTTATTTCAACTGGGCCTTTGCAGGCACTTTCAAAACGTCGTGATTCTAGGTGCACGGTTCCAAGCGGAATCCTGGAGAAGATACCGGCAAGAAACTACATGGATACTCTTTTCACAAAACAATACTATTATATCTAAGAATTCAATGTTGAAAGTCTTGCCCAGTTGAAATAAAAATCTTTGACTTTGACTTTGACTTTGGCCAGTGTTGTCCCAATTCACCCCTGCATACTTATTCCCCCCTTTTTATAGTACTAGTTATTTTAATATTAATTAATATTTTAATAGAACTTGGAATGTATTTTATATAAATAAAAAATACTGTTTATGTTTTACTAATCATTTTAATGCTGAAAATCTAATAAGACTGCAGATGCTAATTAGTCCAATATTGTTTTTGCTATAAATGAGCGCACGATAAAATTCTGTAGTGCAGACTACTCAAAAAATTGGTATTTATAACGTATAACTTGGTGTACCACAGTGGGGCAGTAATGTTCCGAATTTATGCAGGACAATGAGGTTACGGATGGTGCAGCTTAACTAAGCGTTTCGCTTTCTGCGCTACGTGTTGCGAGTTCGATCCCCGCACGGAACAAATATTTGTATGACCCATAGGTACTTACAGTATATGTTTATAATATGTACCCACGATACAGGCGCAATTCTAGTGTGGGACACAAAAAAAGAAAGAAAAAGTGGCTACACGTGGCTTACCATTAACTCTTATTGCCAGTCAGTTTAAGCGCTAGTAATGAACTGCTCAGCTAATGAAACTTGCCTCAGAAAGTCAAGAAAAGACGTGCCCGTTACTTATTTTACAAAATACCGTCCACGAAAATAAATTAAGAATTTCTGAAACCCTTCTACTCCAAAATAATTCTGACCTCAGATGAAGAACCTGCTTATAAAAACCAGTATGAGTAACTTGTAGGCATAGAGATAATACATAGTACCTATAACTTGTAGGTTCGTTTGCCTGTCCAAATAAGGACAAATGTATAAAAAATAATCTATGATTTCTTTCGATTTCTTCTGACGTAATATATTAATCTGTGGACGTAACCTCAAAACACCAAAGCGTAGAAACGTGTGATACAAAAAAATACTGTTATTGTTTTTACAATCTCTTAAAATGAGATAAAGAGTAGAGAAATAATTATTTTGTATAAGTTTGCTACTACAGAATACATAATTAAAAGATGAAATATGTCAATTACAAAATTTATACCGACCGTGGGTTTCTGCTGCTTCTATATAACTCTCGTAGATGGATGTTATTTTGCCGCTTTTTTCGGCATTTATGGTATAGTGAGTACTCACAAGTTTCTCTATTGATAGTCATCCTGGTCACGGCACCAAAATGTGACTGTTCCAAGCCACCCCAGGCTGATGAAAGTTTAGTTTTTCCAATAGTTAGATTTAGTATTTGGTTGTATTTACAGGATCCCCAGTAAATAATAGATAGCCCCGCTACTTGAAGTCCAACCTTTAGGCTCTTCGACTAATATCTGACCCAATGTTAGACCAAATGACAAACTTTTCGAGCTGCTGACTGCCAATAAAGACTATCATCATAGATATGCGTATGACAACCGGGTCTAACTGTATACCTAGTTATGCTTTCCTAGACACGGCGATGTCTCTGAGTGAAGAACGGTCACCCAGCCAAGTACTGAAAGCGGCAAGCGCAGCCATGTCGCTACGAGTCTCCCAAAATATTTCAAACTATAGCTAATATGTTGCAGTCAGCGGTAGATTAAAGAGCCTATTCCGTTGACGAAAGTTCCTTTTCATCATTATCACGTTGACACCAGTCAATTTATAGTTAGATGTCTTTAAACAATCTTGAGGTGTCTTTTTACATGTAAAGGAGTCTTTGAGTATTTAGACTCAAAGAAAGGAGTACATAAAATCCACGGATACAAATGAGTATAAAACCATTTTTTTTACCTACAGTACAATACAACTAAGAAGTAACATCGATGTACCTGATCGAACAATCAATAGCAGTCGATCGTTTAACTGTAGGTACAACTTATTGCATCAGCGTCATTATCATTTTTTAAAACGCTTTTATTAGCTTCACTTGTAACTATGTAAAAAAATCTTGGAAATTAAATTTGACCCACTTCCCTATTTCCGGTTGAGCTGAAATTTTGCATACACGTTTAGTTTGGATAACAAAAGCGTTTTCTTTAGTTTTTTTTTTAACTATAATATTTATTAACTGCAGTACTATATACATTCGTGGTCTTAAAGACGCAGGCAGTTCGTATCTGATATGTTTTACGAAGTTTGCCGATGCGACTTCTTTTTTAATATAGCTTCAGTTTATTTTATCGACTCCTATATATGTAAAATGACACAAAAAATAACATAAATACACAGCTAAGAAAAAAATTACCTTACATATATAAAATTTATTTCAACAGAATCAAGTTACCACTTATTATTGTAACCACTTTTACTGTTGCAGTCAATGTATCTGGCGTTGACTGTATACACGCTTTTGTAAATTTTTCTTCAGCTTGATTTCACATTCGGCGTCCTGTCTACGCACGTGAGTCACTGTTGGGATGATGACAGTTCCCTGCAATATTTTGCCGGATATTTCGGATATTTTATGGGATTAGTCAGTATTATATTTGCTGTCATAAGTGTTATTTTTATCTGGGGTATAAGAAAGGTCAGTACTAACATTCGACAACTAGTAAAAGGTTATAGTTCAGGAAATATTACGTATTATATGCACTGATTCGGCTCATCTAACAATGGAACCAAAGACTAATACACAATGGACCAAAAAGTAGCATAACTTAACCGCCAAAAACCCCCGACTACAACTAGAAAAAGTGCTGTAACTTTTGAACGGCTGAACAAATTTTCATGAAACATATGAGCTAAAATGATATCCGATTAAACAAACTTTCAATTAAAAAAAAAATCATTGAAATCGGTCCATACACAGATACACATTACAAACTTATAACACCCCTTTTTTTGTCGGGGATTAAAAATAGATAAGCCGTTCATTCACTGGTGCAAATAATATTTCGCGAACTATAATAATATTATTATGTTTGGAAACTTTCAAATACATTGTATCCTTTATTTTATCATATTTTTACCATAAAACTACCGAACTAAGTATGAATAAATTTATCTTTAACAATAACTATTTACGTACCTTCTGGGAAACGTTCATGTTATAAATTATGTATCTTAATTTCCAGATTAAAACTTTTACCGTAATTTGGTTTATGTGCGGAATGATTGCAAAGACTGTGGGCCTCTTTATCTTTGGAGCTGTTTTAATTGCAGCTAATATACCGGATAGTGACATGGACTGCGGCTATCCGATAATCAAAATATTTGTATCCTTCTTTTATGCCGCACGTGAGTTATTAGCGTGACTCTGCCTTATAATATTGTATGAAATTTGCGTAATGAGACATGCGCTTTGCACGTGAATGAATGCGCGCTTAATGTTTCTAGTGCGACTTCAGTATCTATTCCATCTTTACAAAAAGGGGCGTGTAGGTTGGTACACGCCTTCAGTCAAAATCCTCTACGGATTGATAAGCACTCACACAAATGTAATGCTCATGTCTCATTGCGAGGACCGAGGACTGTACCTACAGTCTGCGTTGCATCCACTTGAACAGCCAAGGTGTCCAAATAAAGCGATTCATATAGTTCGCTATTATTCAATTTTTCTTTTTTTTCCTACATATTTACCTAGTACCATAGTTTTTTTATTACCTCATATTTTATCTACAAAAATAATGGAAAAATAGCGAAGTGAAAATTCGGTGTACAATTCAAAAAACAATTTCTTTCTACATCTACACCACTCTTTGCAGATCGCATTGACTAAGGGATTTAAAATCCTACCTCTTCCCAAATAAATAAAAATTTATAAATGACTACCTAAGGTCTTACTACGAGCTCTTATAGCAGGACTGAAATTGAACTGCCCAGAAATTTCCAGAATAAGCTGACCTTTAATTGTACGGAAAACCTATACAGTGTGAGGTCAGCTCATACTGGAAATGTCTGGGCAGTTCAATTTCAGCTCTGCTATAAGGGTTCGTAGTAAGCCCCCTGGACACATTAGCTGTTCGAGTGTATCTGACGCTGACTCTACCACTCTCAGTATACTCAAAATAAATAATTATTTTCAGTTTATCTTTACCTCATCATAGTGGTCTGGAGTCACTATCTAAAAATGAAATCAGATTTAGCAACCGTACCTGAAGCAGCATCAACTGGGCCACCGATTGTGGTAGACAAACAACCTAAAGAACCTAAACTCGATATTAAAGGCTGATTCACACCAAATGCATGTGCACCGCTGTAGACTCTTCGAGATGTCATACTGCCACTCAGTAGTAACGGTAGTCGTAGTTTATGCAAGTAAAGTAATGCTTTACATACTGTACACAGTGCACACGTCTTCCGTATGGTATACGTGCTCATAAACTTATGAATCAGTGACTTTTAGTTAATACCTATTAATAAAGAAGAATAGTATAATAACTTGTTTTATTTTTTATTAAATTTGAATACCTATATAAGATAATATGACTTCGGTGATATGAAAGGAAACCCTGAAATGGTGTCTGAGAGACCGATCGAAAGATAGAGATCGGTTTTGCATCAACTCTTAGATTATTGATTGGTTGTCGCAGCCGCTCCAACTAGATTCCGTCGGCGTACTAATAAAATGCGATGATGAGCCATTTTTCTTAGGTAGTGCGATATCTAGTTGGAGCAGCTGCGACAACCAATTAATAATCTAAGGGTTTTTTGCAATGACTAAAGAATCCCAGTGAGAGGCTTCTTACGTCATTGAAGAATCCCTAAGGAAGAATCCTCTCTGTTTTTTGCATAGAGATAATATATAAAACCGCTATAACGTTTTTTGTATTTTGATTAGAACTATAATATCAAGGTCATTCTTTCTGGAATAATAATTACAATAATAGTTTACGCTATGGTGGTCCCTCTATCACCCAACATTCTATAACTTTATGGTTTCATGTCATTATTGCGAGTCATCTCGTGTCATAAAAAATGATAATTATAATTTAAGAATAAATAAACACGTTATTCTGAAGATACAATGAATATTTTCGTCAGTTTACCACATGTGGAATCATGTTGTTTTTGCATTAGTCTTAAAATAGGGAGTGTTATCATAGCTATCATCCATTTATTTTTCGTGGTAAGTGGTTGTTCTTTATTAACTATATCATCATCTGCCTAGCCTTTTTTATTAATTTGTATAGATTCTGCGTTTGACCACCATCTCACCTGATGGTAAGCGAGAATGTGGCCTAGGATGTAGTACGCAGACCCACCTGTTTACTATTGGCCTTGAAGATACCCACTATACCCAGCCTTTTCTCAACTATAGTCGGCTCCCAGTCTAACTAAATGCGGTTGTATATTCTACAAGGAGTGACTGCCATCTGACCTCCGACACTCCCAATTACTGAGAGATACCGTACCAATACGCCACGGTTAGACTGGATAACAGACTTTTAAGCTACTGGTTACCCGTAACGACTGCCATCGTTCTTTGAAAAGACAGTGATAGAATTAACTTAATTTAGTATTAATAGCTATTAAGTAATCTATGTAATCAATAAATACATCGCTATTCGTATGACAACCGGGACCAATTGCTTAGTGCTTTCCGAGGCACGAAGGGGTCGATGTGTGAAGAACAGCCACCCATTTGGAGACTGACCGCGGCAAGGCGGCAAGCGTTGCTTAACCGACCGATTTGCGCGGTAGCCATGTAGCTACGAGCACCTCATTCTACTTCATTATTTACTTGTCACTAATAATTATTCTCCTGTTACAGAACGTACTTGTGGTATTCCTTTCAATTATGATTCCAAAATCCAGAAATTATTTAAAATAATTATCAGAGCTCTTATATTTTCATGTGAAAAACAAGGCTTGACAATAATTATCTGACATATCATACGATTTTACAGATTGAAGCCATATTTGGTACTGGAATCAATAAGGATTTCAGTAATTGCTACACTTCAATTTTTCTGAAAATTCTTGGTTTTATAGCAATTGCTGTGGCTTTGTTCGTATTAGGCACTAGTTTTTATTTTCTATACGGTATTTTCAAGGTTAGTGTGCAACCATAATTAAGTATGTCACCAAAAGATACAGTAGTGCAGTAGTAGATCAACATAAGTACTTCTAGTACTTCATTATAATATATGCAGGCAACTGTCGTTGTGCAATATGCAAGGCACATACCTATTATTGTATAAATTATATCTTCACATGTCAAATGACTTTTATAATTGCATTTAGATGAAATCTCAAAATAAGACTGGCAATGTCCTTTTGTTAAAAGGCTTCTTTAATACTTTCAATTATACAATTCTATTTATTGGCAATTTTTAATGTAGGTATGTATGAGATCCGAAATTGGACAGTTGCACTGAGAAATGTGGTAAAAAATCATTTATAGTTAGTACCTAATAAGCACAGCTAAGTCCAGAAGTTATTTAAATGTCAGAAGTTTCTTATCAACGTTTTTGTTGATGACTCGACTTATGCGGACAGGAGAAAACTCGTGACAACATCGTTGAGGAAAATTTAATTGTTATGTAACACTTCGTCATATCAACAACTTTAGTAATTTTTATTTACTTTCAGGGTCATCCCAATTCCGCTGTGTGGTTCATGTACGCATCAGCACTGATGCTAATATTTAATATAATGATCAGTGTTGCTCTGTTTATGGAGAAAACCAAGGGGAATTGCTCTTCACCGTACGTTTTAGGAGCAGGAACCTTATTTACTTCTATAGGTAGGTATATTCATTTGTTTACATTTAAATTTCACTGTCAACGGCTTGGTTTTAAATGTGGTGCCAGCAAATAACTGTACTCATGAGTTCACAAATCGATACCTACTTGCGACCGACTAACGACTATCCAATAACAGAAAGAGAGAGAGAGAGATATATATATATATATATATGATCAGAGCTCAATTTTTAAGTGAAACTATAGTCTAAGTCCCATCAAAATTCGTTACCTGATTTTTCCTACCAGCGAAAAAGACAAAGACAGTTAGACAACGTCTCTAAAAATGTTGTTTTGGTTTTTATATCGATAGTATGCACTGGACAAGACTGCATTTATTGCAATCTTGGTCCAGAGCGTCTCTATTTAGTTGTATATATTATAAACCAAATTTTAAAAAATAATTATGATTAGTAGCTTATGGACGTTATAGTACTTTCGATGTAAGGTTAAAACAGTCAATTATGAGAGAATTTGAATTATAGTACACCCCAATTCAGAAATAGACACAGCAAGTCCCTAAGCCAAGGCCAGTGTCCCTCTATAGGGCGCCCTTAGATGCGCTGTTGCTAAAATGAGGCAAAAGCAAAAGATAATCATAAAAAAATTAGTATTCCCCAATTATGTATATTTCATTTACATGGTATGATAAACCCACCTATAAATATCTTCTTTTTTTTCAGTGTTATTTTATTTTCTGATAGTTGTTGCCAGTTTCCATCGGGTTATGATGTATCGTTAATTAAAATGTAATTAGGTTAATTACATGCTATCCCCTCCATGTTGAGAGAGGTCCAGTCTAACTGTCTGAAAAGGAGTGATCTGATTGAATTTAGTAAGCATTACGTGTAATTATGCAACAACGGTTGTAGCTCAATATTTATTATGTTAATTTGTTGCTAGATGTCAATAAAATTTGAAACTTAGTAATAAATCTGTTTTCTTTCCTTTATTCATTCATTCATACAGATTGTACCAATCGTTTCATTTAAAAATATGTATTACAAGAACATACAATGTTCTTGATGTATTATAAGATGTATTATGATAATGACAGAAGACGTTTAATATAACAGTTCTTGATTCCAATTCCAAATAACCAACCACCTGTCCAACCTACCATCACCACCACCCAAGAACCTTACCACCACCACACACCATAACCACCAGGCCAAGATAATAAAAAAATTATTACATTTGTGTATGAGAGCAAAAAAATTTTTATTATCTTAGTCTAAATTAGATATTTTTTGCCATATTTTGTTGTTTCCTTGTTGTCCTGAAAAGTTCTTTAAATGCACATGTCAGATTTGGCAAGCGCACCGACGATAAGGACGATAAGCTAACTTTTATACGCTGTCTACGCCATAGACTTATTATCTAAGTTGCTTTAGCGTGCTTTAGTCATTATTCTGCATAGAAATAGTAGGTACTATGTATTATCTCTATGTTATTCTGAGATCTTAAGTAGCCCTACTTATTATTGCGCCCTACTTATTATTTCTATGGTCTACGCTTTTATGTGTCACCATCTGTCACCCCAAGATGTACTGTCATTGTAATTGCCATTCCTGTAATAAATTTATCGTAGACAGAGCGTCCACGAAATTTATAGTACAAAGTACAATATTTAAATAATACCTAAAATGAAACTGAATATTTTCGACACGTTGCCACAAATGGAAAACTGTTGTTTTTGTATCAGCCTCAAAATGGGCTGTATCATCATAGCTGTGGTCTATATTCTTTGCATAGTAAGTATGGGGTGATTTTTTAGATAATTTACTGTCTTCCAGATAAATTACTTTCAATTTTCTTTAGTCGCTTTTTGCCTATGTATTTTTGGACCTAGTCAGTAACTATTTTCGAATTTATTTTTCAGGTTGAAGGTTTTATTGGTAGTATAGCCAGCAAGGAATTTAGTAACTGCTACATTACAGGACCTTTCACGAAATTGATTAGTTATCTAGCAGTTATTATTTGTATTTCATCATTTATAAGTGCTGTACTTTTTCTTTACGGTCTAGGAAAGGTAAGTTATGCAACTGTACTATGTAGATTATTAAGATTTGTTTGGAAAGCGTTTTGAACAAGAGAACCGATATACCTAAATGGTTTGCCAGATTTGATGTTTCCGATTTAAATCATTCTTTTAATTTTTTTCAGATAAATCTTATGATAATTGGCGTTTAACTAGGGAAGGCTTATAATCTGCAGTCATCGTTGATAGAACATAATTATTGACGTCAACTTTTATGTTTAACTAAAAATATGACGAACATTTTCCTTTCAGAATACGCCCAAATTAGTTTTGTATTTCCTGTATACGACACTTATGTTGATCGTCTTTAACTTCATCACCAGCATTATTATGGTGTTTCTTCCTAACAAAAACTGCACAACGCCACCTTACTTTTTTGGAGGGGCAACCTTTTTTAGCGCTTTACGTAAGTCTACTTCGATTCCATTCAAAGTTTCATCAATAACTGCATAAGATTTCCCGCAAACTAAGCGACTGACTTCAACCACAGCTTAGTGGCGTTTCGCCAGAAGCTGCGGTCAAGATCTCTCATACATTCTGTATGAATTCTGCGAAGGTATACTCGGCGTTTGAGTCGCCACAACTAAAGCCACAATCATGGGTATAGTTGAGCGTTGGGCGCTGAATTGGTGGCCGTGATTGGTGGCGGTGGCTGTAAGGTCACCATGGTCTATCGGTGGCTGTCTGAGCTGGGAACAGTTTGTCATTAGGTTCTTCACAATAGACAGACTAGGAGTAGGAGAAGCCTATGTCTAGCATAAGCTCATGATAAATTGAATTGGTTGTTTGATTGAACTTATTCAAAGTATTATTTTTTTCAGTCCTACTGTACTGCCTGGTAATAGTGAATAGTCACTATCGAAATATGCAGATTGTTGAATAATGTTGCTACTACGATTACGTTTTATCTCCTCGGTAATCAAAAAATATGCATATATTCAGTAGTAAACGGTTATAGGCGGACGTAATTATTCAACTCTCATGTTATTTTATGACAAAGATCGGTTTAAGCTCAGCTGTCTTTTTAAGATATTTTATAGATATTATCATGCTTATTTTGTACTATGTTTTATGAAATTTTTGAAATACAAATTATTTTAATACCTTTTTATTTTTGTATTTTCATTTATTAATATAATGGTGCTAACCCTATCGTCGAACCCAAAAGAATACCGTCATTGGCAAGAACATCAAACATGGTCCTCCATGGTCCTATAAACTGTTGAAATAATCGGTCATGACTTCGTGAGGTAATGTAGCCCTAATAATCATGTTTAGGGCCATAGCACACTCGCTCGATAGTTTTAGCAACAGCGACTAGCGATTTACTCGCTTATCGGAAGCTCAATACAGCAACTGAAATGATATGCAGTGACCGCGTGTTACCCCACCCGCTCCCCCTCGCTTCACTTCCCCGCCAGCCGATTCAGCATCGATAGAAACGCGATTTTGATACCACGCTCTAACGTAACGATCCACCAAAACGCGAGATTTGATACCGCCATCGAACGCAGCGGATCACCAATCCGCGATGCAACATCGATGCAATCGCAAAATCGCTAGTCGCTGATGGTAAGTGTGCTATGGGCCTTAGCAATCAGTAGGTGATTGAAGTAAGGCATGCTGTGCCGGAAGGATACTTCACCACTCTGAAGCCGGATGTACCGATGGAGAGGACATATCATTAGCCGTGCATCTACGCACATTCCGTCGCCGTTGACCGCAAACTATAGATTTTGCAAACTATAAACTAACTAACTAAACTATAGATTTATGTGTCTACTTTGCGTCGATTGACACAAAGTTTCCACCCTTAGACTTGTAAAGCTAGATATTTCCATAATTTCCTTCGGGTTGGATGTCACTTCCTTTCCCTTATGTGTAGTGGATATCAGCCAGATAACGGCCATAAACCGAAAGATACCCGAAACCATATTTTAGTCGGGTAATATTGGAGAGCAGATATCGTGGAAATGTTAATTAAGGCGGCCCGAAGGTGGGTCAAAGCAACCGCTCACGCTCATTAAGCTTGATACCTGGCATCAGCTTATACGTCACAACGACGTGGAAGTTTTAATTATCGCATCCCAGTCGACCCTCCGCCGTGTTTAAGTAAAAGGGATACGTCAGATAAACGGGTACCTACAATATTAATAAGATGTTCTTTTTTATTTCAATGATTTTTTTTCGTACTTGATTTCATTTTAATTCAGTTAAAATGAAATCAAGTACGAAAAAAAACCGAGAGAATAAATAATCTAATAAATATGATGTTTAGATTACAACGGGATCAGTACCGCCTATTTAGGTACATAGTTTCGTTTTGTTCGTATGTTGTAAAAGATTTGTACTATGATGTCAATGATAATAACCACTATAACTTGATGACGTTGCTTTATTCAGGTTTATTTAAAGCTAGCTAGAATTAAAAGACCATAAAACCCCCAACTCCAAATAGAAAAAGAGCTGTAACTTTTGAACGGCTGAACAGATTTTCATTAAACATAGCTAAGATGATACCCGATTAAACTAGCTTCCTGCATTGAAATCGGTCCATCCGATTTGGCACTACTATACCCTGTGGTATACTCTTCTCAGAATGTGAAGGGTTAGGCATTAGTCCACCACGCTGGCCTAGTGCGGGTTGGCGAACTAGACACACCATCGACAACTTTATGAGGCCCTCAGATGTGCAGGTTTCCTCATGATGTTTTTCCTTCATCTTTATCGCATGTGATAATACAATTCTAATCCGCACATGAAAATACCTACCTACCGAAAATCATGGTACATCTGTGTGACATTTGGAATTTTCAAAGAAATGTCTCCCTCATGTCCCATCCCCGGTGGAGGCATAAAAGGAAAATAGGTATATAAAAAGTAAAAAGAAAGTATAAAAGAAAGTCACTTCCCCGAGAAAGCGTTTCTCCGGTGGCTCGGCTTGCTTTTATTACGCCAAGAACGTGACGCGAACAGCGATTCCGTCTTTGAATTCTCTTAGGTATTAGGCTACTTACACTTGAATGTACAGAATAGCGTAGTAGAATAGAATAGAATTAGGAATTATGTTTTTTATTTTTTAACCCCATTCTCAAACGTGCTGCTCAAGAAACCTTCTCTGCTTGATCAGTCAAGTGGCAAGACCAGATGGCCTCCAGCCCGGCAAGAATTATTTTAAAGCAACCAGCTAAGAGCGCCCCATAGTGGGACTCGGACCTCGGCTAAGGGCGTTGCAAGAGGGGATTTGCTGGATCTGGTGATGGATTAAAATGTATTAGTAATATTATCATAGGTTTCTCAGAATAACAAGGTGTTATAAGGTTTTGTCCCCCACGCTGACCTGGTCCAATTTGGCTGCCTACGGACACCATCGAAAGGTGTCCCCACGATGTTTTCTTTTACCGTTTCTATAGATCAACATCATGATCATTTACCTGCCCTATTCCCAACTAAGTTGGGGCCGGGCCCCAGTCTTTTTTTTTTTTTAATGGATCCGTACATTCATTCTATAAGTCACAGGTACGGAGTTGGTCTCATACTCAGACCCTCCTGCATGGGAAGCAAGGTTTAACGGCTAGGCTATCACCAGGTTATATTATTTTTTAACTATATTATCATAAATGCAACGGATATCCGGTTACTATAAAATAGTAGGTAATTATATTATTTAATCAACTTTTTCAATGTGTGACCTTCGATTCCAAATTAAATGCAATTAAGGATGCAATGTCTTTACACCACGCACGCAATATCACTTCAGAATTTTTCATTATTGACCATAACTTTGTTCTTAACGGTTCCAATAATTTATGGGGGACTTATTTGATAAATAAGACTTTATAATTCGGTCTTAGAATTCAATTCAGTGTTTAAGAAATAGAAATCACGCTGACAAAGAAATAGTTCGAATAACTAAAATCAGTATATTTATTCAGCGAATAGGTTGTTAATAACTTTTTTTAATGTACACGTCAGGTAGTGCCTCGGAAGAATTAGTAATTAATTACTCATTCTTCCAAGAGTAGTACTATCCTCTACGAGTCTATAAATAATATGTTGATGGCACCGGCGATTCCTAGCAATATTTCTCTTGATAAGAAACGCCGAAACAAACTCTGGGTCACAATGACCCAGAGTTTGTTTCTCAGAGTTTCTCTTTTAGTTCATTTCTTTTAAAATGCAGACAATGATTACACTTTTTATAAATAATGGGTACGGTGCAGAGTAGGCTGGGGCTTTGATGACCCTTCCTGACATGGTTCGCATGACTACTACTTATAGAAACAGAAATAACAGCCGATTTTTTTTCCATAATATTTTCTTGATTACTTTGTGGCCCTAATATTTGTATTTAATCTGATCAAAAAGCTCCAGAATAAATAAGCTTCAATAATTTCCTCTAGGAAAATGGTGAGTATTTGAAAAGAATAACAACACTGCAAAGTTTTGGTAACACAAATAGATATTGTTGGTTCGTCTGTGGCCTCTGAGGCAAGCACAGCAGATGCTCTGACCGGATATTTTTATAACAAGGGCGACGAACTGCTTTTCTTTGTTTTCATTTTGTTTGATAAAGTTGCAGCCACACTAACTCTATCCAGTTAGGTGTTCCATATCTACGGGTTCCATATAAAATAATAATTTATTAATTTTATAATAATTATTTAAAAATGTAAAAAATATATAGTTATATAAAATGAATAAAGGAAATTAAAATAACAACTGATCGCATTTTCACTAGGTATCTACTATTTTGGGGCCGACTCCCAATCTAACGACGCAGCTGAATATCACTGCATTGCGATGGCCATCTTACTTCTGCTCCCCACGTACTGGTGTACTTTATGTTAATATTGTATTTGTATTATTCCTATCTGTATTATTATTCTTTTTACTAAAACTAGTAAGTAGAGACCATCTAACAGTAAACTGCGGGTTATTTTAAATCAAATCAAAAGAAATTAAGTGATTTTTATTTATTATACCAATGTCACAATAGTTGAGCGTAATACAATATGAATTATGGATCATTTGTGGAAGGTATATATTAGCAAGGCCCCGCAGTTCGGTAATTAAATTTATTTATTTATTTTAAAATGCTTCATGTACAGTGTAGAAAGGCGGTCTTAATGCCGTAGGCATTCTCTACCAGACAACCTTAGGATGATGCAGAGATAATGAAGGTAGATGCACCAAAAAACAAACTTAATTGAGAGGTGGGTAGATATAATAATTTATATACACAACTAACTACTTATTTGCACAAGTAATTTACTCAAAACGTGCAAATATGATCAATTATTGTTAGAGATACAAAACTAATCTTGATATCGAATGATCAATTTCTATATTGTAAGTAATAAATGCAGTAAAGCCATAGTACAAGTGTACCTACTGGTTAAAAAGTTATGGGCCCTAAAAATCTGTAATTTTCAAGTTTTGTAATTGAAATTCTGGACGTTAATAAAATTATTCAATCCATTTGAAACAACTGATCATTTATATTTTCCTCAATATCAGATGGAATTGCAGGCTTTATAGAGTAACGCTCAATTTTCTAGCTCCTAAAGTGCCGTTTTTTTAATTATCTTTATAAGATTCAACTCTATAGAGATTTATATTTATAGGCAAGCCTTTGCGAATAAAAACACTCTATTGTCATGTCTATGTCATTGATCGACATGGTTCGCCTGGACGCGATGTCTTGGATACCGAAGATAAGTATGTCGCAGCATTATGCTGACATGGGGGCCATTATTGGTCTCATACAGGTTGCTATTTTTTTTTTTTTCTTGTTTTATTTCCTGTCCAAAATAAAACTATCTTCTTTCTTTGTATAATGTAGGATACGTAAAATAAAATTCTTAACGTCTACTCCAGAAAAAATGTTGATTTAGTCAAGACAATATCTTATAATGTGCAGGTAGTATAAGGAGGCTAAATACCCGGGTTTACCGGACGTTATCGTCACTCGGGGAGGAGCAAGCGGAGTTACAAGATATAAAATTCAAAATCTGTACCAAAACATTGTGTGGAATTTTGTATTTGACCTAAGAAGGCAATGTTATGCATAACAAAACGAGACGACAAAAGGGACGGTCCTTCACGATATTCATAACGGACATAAAATCGACCCTTTTTACATAAGATTACATTTTAGTTGCTAAGAAATTTGACCGGGCGTAGGGCTATATTTGAAAAGGTAGACATACGTACGTTCTGTTAGACGCTGTATTTTTTTATTGGAATTTATTAAAAACCTCTGATGGCATAACGGTTGAATTCCTCACAGCGAGGTAAATCTTTCGGTTCGGTTTTCTTCCGGAAGGTTTGTGTTGTAAACTTGTAATACATTCATATTAAAAGAAATAGTAGAGAAATCTCGATGTTTTGTAGTTAGACCGTAAAAAGATGCTTTTAGTGCGCTTACATGGCTTACGCTGGCTTATACGTAACTGATCTTGACTGATACATAAAATTAATGTATACAGTATAATAAGTTTATGAGAATGACATCATCGTCGGTCGTTATTCCTTATGACATCCACGCTCGTATCTTGCTACGATCTGTCAAATTTTATATAAAAAAATGATTCAGAGCAGCGCGGTTCATTTCTCATTATTGTCATAGGGAATAATGATAGAGACGAATGGGAAAGAAAATATATTATTTGCTGCGAGAACCAGCCCAGAAACGAAACCTTGCTTTACCATGCAAAGAACTAAATCGAGACTGGTCCAGTTGTTTTGAAGGATATTTCCACAAAGATTTTACAGGCACCAGCTATAGAGACCCGACATTTTATAAGTGCCTGTATCTGGTTTACTTGAAATAAAGATCTATTCTATTCTATTCCACGTAAGCTATTTAATAACATAAATAAATTAATCAGGTGTAGGTTACCTGATTAATTTATTTATATTATTAAATATTAGACTAAATAATTATCTACCTAACATTTTAATTTTATTAAGTTACACGTAAGTTTCACTTCTGTTTCATGCTTATGTCCCGACGGCAAGTTGCCGACGGACGGCTAACGGCAGTGGCGTAAAAATACTTAAATGAAGAGGATATTTATTTGCTTTTTTTTTCTACATTAACACAGTATTTCCTAGAAATATTTATCCAGGCCGAATTATCTTGGCGAAGATCCCAAGAACAACAATGTACCTAAAAAATTATTGTCTGGACGCATATACAATACTATTCCTGATGACATCAAGAAGTTACCTCTAAATAGATTGAATAAGAAATAGACTTTTAGAAAAATCTTTCTACTCAGTCTCAGAATTGCTTACAGCTTACATAGTAAAAAATGACATTTGTATACAACTGACATTTTTTACTATGATCATATTCGTCTATTCGTCCTATGATGATGTATGATATATGATGATCGCACCGAGGCACAGTCTGATAAATTAATAATTGTAATCGTATTTTTGAAATGTACCTAAACTTAATTGATCCTATGTAAAATCTTTATGTAACATAATAGTTAGTAAAAATAATAAGAATAGAATAGAATATTTTTATTTGCATAAAATGTAGAAATAAATAAAAATATTCTATGAATAAATGAATGAATATCTTTATTTTCAGTAAGTATTGGTACAGTTCGGTCTTAATAAAACACTTAGTCATAGTGGTGACATGAAAATATCAAGTTGTACATTATCAATATTATATTTGTCTATTCTAAAGTACATTTTTAAAACTAATGTAGATGAACTATATAAATAAACAACTTTGTAATTAAAATATGTATGTACTCGTCTGCGTCATAATAATATATTTCGTAATTTTCAAGTTCGGAAAATATTAAATTTTCTTTATCTTTTTTTAAGAGTTTCGCTACAGTTGTTATTTCTCCTGTATCGTGGGTACAGTTTACAAACATAATTGTCCACATGCTCACACACCCGGCGGGGATCGAACTCGTGATATGTAGCGCAGAAACCCAATCGCTTAGCCACTGTGCCAACTGTGCCTTCGGCTGTAATTGCTACCAAAACTGACTTGATAGAAATTTAAAGGAACCTATCTTTCTAAAATTAATTTAAATAGGTATGGATAAAAGCCATGTAAAAAAGAATAAAAATAACCTAACCCTCAAAAATCCCCGCCTCCAACTACAAAAAGAAGGTTAACTTTTGAACGGCTGAACAGATTTTCATAAAAAAATGATACCCGAATAAACTAGCTTTCGATAAAAAAAAACTGCATTGAAATCGGTTCATCCGTTTTGGAGCTACGATGCCGCAGACATATACACAGATACACACTACAAACTTATAACACCCCTCTTTTTTGTCGGGGGTTAAAAATAAAAGAATGTAGAGAATAATCTGAAGCCAGTAGGAGGTAAATACAACAGTTTCTTAATTTATACATATAAAATCGTGCGCCTAGAATCACGACGTTTTGAAAGTGCCTGCAAAGGCCCAGTTGAAATAAAAATCTTTGACTTTGACTTTGAAAAAGATGTTTTCTGTACTTTTATTAGTAGGTAATTTGACAATTAAGGTAATTTTTTAACAAACTGAATATGCTCTACCAGTCAATGCCTGAATGTCACCAACATTTATAGGCCAATAAGAACTGTCTGAATTGCGCCAGTTTGGTCTGAACTGATACAAAGTAATTATTCTTTCACATATTATAACGTAGCTCACTTACGGTATTCAAGAACATCGCTTAGTATTTGTTCACTCCGGTTTCAGAACGGCTGGTCAAATCTCTGGTCATGAATATAAAGTTAACCGTGGCGATTGGTTGCAAGACCAACATCAACCAAACATATCACTTGACATGAGATATGACCGCTGGTGTTTGATTAGCCCTCAGGTGAAGAACCCGTATCTAAGGAGAACCCTTTGAGAAACTGGATGTCAGTCAACGGCAAATGAAGAATACGGCGTTTTGTTTGATCAGTCGCTCGATATTTTATCCACTCTGGGGCTTACTGTGTGTTCTCAAAGTATTGTTCATGAATACGGTCACTCTCTTTACGGCCTGGAATAAATAGCCTGTTCATGAATGATGAAGAGGTGAATTCTAATGAATACAATTTTTTTCCTTTATGTTGGCTAGCTTTCATAAAATCAGACAATATAATGTCCTACCTTTCTAGTTCCGATCCCTTATAGGGGTTATTGTACTTATAATTAAGAACAAAGTTTACTATGAAACCGATACCAAAATCGCGAAAAAAAAATCTGCTATTCCATACATTTAGTCGAGTAATATTAAATTATTTGTATAAAAATGCTGATTATTTAAGTATTTGTAAATCAAACCCTGGTAATAGGCCAAAATAAAGCTGAGAATAATTTTATCAAAACATTTTATTCATTTATTTTTACAGTCTATTCTACGTAATTAATCAACAACGCCATCTGTGTCTTAATCACGGTAAAATCATCACGAACAGTGAGCATGCGCGAACAAAAATGGCACCCGATCAATATGAGGGAACCACCCGAACTCACCCCCAACATAGCACCTCGCAAAAGCATCTGCAAGCGAAAGTCTCCGTTATTTTAAGGCACTAAAGTCCTAGTAAATGAATGACGAATCCTGGATGTATCTTTTGTTTGTTTCAGTAGATAGGTAAAGATATAAATAGGTAGATCTATTTGTATGGGTACCAATAGATAAAGAGGCGTAGGTACAACTAGATAAAATTAAATATAATAGTTATTTGATTAAATTTGCCTATTTTTGCGTATATGAAGGGTATGTCTGTCTAGTGTCTACTTAGATCAGTAGATTTAATTGGCCTATACATACTCACTAACGCCCCACTCCTAAGCATTTCCATTAACAAAAAGCATTGAAGACTTTAGCTACGTATTTTCCGTGTCAAGTAAATCGAAGAAAATGCGACACAATTGTAAGATGATCACCACAAGAATGACAAACGCGGTTCACCACAAAATCTTCAAAATGACTTATTATTTAGATTTCTGTGATTGGCTTTAATCATTTTCGTTACTGAACTGCTACGTTCTGCTACGGGAGTGCTACGAGACATGGTAAAATGGATTGACAAAGGGTAATGACCAGTGATCGGAATAGGTGAATCTAATTCACCTAAGCTTCGAGGCACAGAGACAAAAAGTGGAGACTTCCTTACGACAACATCTTTTTTTTTGGGACAAAAATTGTCCCAAGTTTCGGGTCATCGCTTAAGTACATAAATAATTAATGTTATTAATACAGTTAGCGAATTGAATTGAATTCAGGTTTTTATTTCCCAAAATTTACAAAAATTCAGAAGACACTTTTTTTATTAAAAAAACAGAAGACTTTCTCGTTATTTTAGATTGCTAACTCAATTCAAACAAAAATGTTATCACCACCTATTCCGATCACTGGTAATGACGGTGTAAGGCTATAGTCTACATGAAAGCGTCTTTGGAGAAAATACAGAATACCTACATAACTAATAGTAAAGGTGACTATTTGTGTAATCTAGATGCAGACAGCAACGAAAGAAGATTAACATGTTCTTATTAAATGCAGTAAAAATATTCATTTGTTCTGTGATTGTTATAGATCCAAGATACAGCTTTAATATCATGAAAATATCTGTATTAATTACGCAGTAAGTATTAAAGCAAGTATTTAAGTGAGTAATAAAACAATAAGTGAAATATATTATTTAAAGCCGTTAAATTTTATGTAGTATCTAAAAAATGATTTTTTTCATATAAATAACCAGAAAGAGTATACCTTTCCTAAATGATTTATTTTTTATAGGTAGTAACTACGGTATTTCTATTAATATGTATATATTTTACCTACCTCGTCAATTTACAGATATCAATACAAAATTCTTTTAACATAGGTATTGCTAAAGCCACAGTTTAATTAACTTTTTTTATTAGCCCATTAGGTACTGTCTCACTGCTTGGCAAAAACCTCTTCCAAGCTCTTCCATACGTCTCTTTCCTGCATCTCTGTGATACGCGTCGAGTAGGCTAATTCACGTGATTCAAGAAGTGCAGTTGCCGCTTATAAGTTGCAGTAAAAACACATTTGGTATACTCTTAGCGTCAGTGAGATACGCTCGCGTCACTGCAATACGATCGGCGCAGATAAAATTACGCGAATTATCCCTCCGGTCGTTTAAATAACATAAATATTGTTAAACTGTGTGGAAATCAGGCAGCTAGTGGTAGTCTAAAAAATAGACCACATGATTTCTTATGCTTAGCTTGTGCGTTTTCAAATTAAGAGTGAATAGGCTTCTGCTCCATCGTAGATCGTATTTATTATCACCACTAACCATTATAAATGTAATTATGAGATTTAAAGTCAAACACCTGTGCCTATAACGAATAAACTTATAATAATAAGTTACAAATAAAATAAATAGAAAGAAAGAAAAAAGTATTTATTTGACACAGCACAAAAACAATTTTAAGGTAACAAAAATACAAAAATATATTAATACACAAAAAAAAGCAAATTACTATTCGTTTCATTCGGCTTAATATATTTGAAGTGAAACTTTATTTTTGTCCAATAAATTCCATGTGTCATTACTATTCATTATGGTAGACCTAAACCTAGACCAAACTAAACACGAAGATGACCGGTGTTATTTAATAAATTAATAATTGGTTTAGCTCAACAAATAAACCTACAGAATGTAAACATTTGCAACAGTATCTTGGTACCTAGGTACCTACCTATATTGATTAGAAGTTAGCCAAAAATTAATGAAACACAATACCAAAAGATACGCCGCCATATGTAGTATGTAGTACCTGATCCAAATTAAGATTTCCTAACAAAATTCCTGAATCATCATCATCATACTTCTGCCGTTATCCCATTTTATTTGGGGTCGGCGCAATATGTTTTCTTCTTACATTCATCTCTATTAGACAAACAATTATTAAGCAAAATCCCTGAATATTCAGCAAATTTTCTGACTTCTTATGATAATGTTATAAGCAGATAATTATGAGTCCCTTGAGTTTTATTTTGTTACATAAATAATGTGACTCAATAAATAAATAATAATACGAATACAATAAAATTAGATAAATTATTTATTCATAACTATCAATAATTTTCAATAATTTATATTTTAAGAATTTCTTGATATGTCTGGAAAATTCCTGACATCCAGTATACCTAGCCGTAGGAAAGCTGCGCGAAGTTAAACTCGCCCTGTACAAGATTTTTATATTTATAAAAAAGTTGATTGGACTCTACCTGCCGAATACGTTCCCCATTTCATGAGATACTTAAACGCAAAGCTTTATTTTTAGACAATCTACTTACTAGTTAGAGGTGTGCTAAAACTAACGAAAATTACCTACATTCCCATGCATATTACAAAAGATCTCTACATTAGCACACGGACACAACAAAAGTTGTAAAAAGCGCCATCTATTAGTCATGCTTCATATTAAGTAGGTACCTCAGTAGATTGAAAGCTGCCGATAGCGACATCTCTTAGTGTCACGTTGAACTACGGTACTCCATGACTAACTTGAGATCTGTCAAGTTGGGAGCTTCTTGTTCAACAAAAGCTAACTTGCTAAGTAAAAAGTAATAGGTATCAGCCATAGATGTCACTTTTTTCAATGTAGTACCCCTACCATTGCTGCTACAAATCAATTTATATTATTTCATAGGTATGTAAGCTGTGAAATACAATGTGACCTATGAGGCTATGATGTTAAATAAATAAAATTAATTAACGTTGTTGACAATGTTTTTTTCTGAGTAGCTTGTTTGTTTATAGATGCTTTTTACAGCAACTAGCAATAAAGTTATACAAGATTAGATAAGTACTCAAACGATTATGGGACGATTACTAAATGGAATTTACAAATCGCAATAAGAGACTTTATAAAACACTTCTAAGTAGATAGCTAACTACAAGGTGAGAGAAACAAAATGCAAATTATTATGATTTCAGAGGGACAACGATTTGCTGCCGGCTGTTGCCTGGCAACAGACAAAATGTTACAACTGGATGAGCTCCTATTACCAAACGGTACCTCGGTACCTATTGGTTGAATTCGGCGCCATTTGCAAAGGGCCGGGCGATTGTATGCTCCGCCCACAAGGAACAGCCGAAACGGGCCCGCCTTTGTATATCTGCCATCTTTGCTACTGTCACATTTCTTTAAAATCGGGGTGGAGCTTATAAGATAAACCAACCAAATTAGATATGCTCTACTTTAGGAAACGTTTGTTGAAGATTATTAGTAACTTAAAATGGTCGAGTGATATTGTTATTGGAAACCCGTCTACCATGTTTTGTGGGAGTCGTCACTGGGTAGCTGATTTGTTAACCCTGCAGTCAGACGTTAGGTACCTAGTCGACGGAAGATATCTAGATACCGTTTTAGGAATCTAACTTCCGTCGACGTGTCGATGAATATTTTTTTATTAATGTTTGATAGAAATTCCTACTGCATTGTGTTGTTGTGTTGCATTACAAGTGCAACTTGCAAATGGCATCCACGGCACATTGTAACTACAAATTTTAAGTGCTAAAAAGAGAAAACAACAGGGGAGGTGGGGAGGGGGGACAATACCCACTGAAAATCCTCTTGATAAACCAATTGTAGGTACCTAATATTATTAAATAATGAAAGATCTAGTTATAGACAAATTTCTGATATAGGTATCATGCATGACGTAATGTCTCAGATGTTTAAAAAATTAAATATTATTTTAAGATACTACTACTAGCTGTAGATACTCGCGAGTCCGTCCGAGAGGCCACAGGATGCTAGGATTTAAAATAAATTGCCTACATCCTTTCTCATGATGCACACTATTTCCTTGTCGATTTTCATCAAGATCTGCTCAGCAGTTTAGTCGTGAAAATATAACAGTTAGATAAAGAGGCATTTATAATACGTAGGTAAAAATTATCCAAAGGGCTCAACTCAATTTTAATTATTAATTAATCTTATAGCTTTAAAAAAAGCACTCAATCATAAATGAAGTCCATACATATAATAAAATCTTTGTGTTGGTAGTATTTATACCCTTAGATACATTTCGTTGGCTCAGAATTTTATCACTTCTATGGCGTTGTTTGTGGAAGAGCCAGAGGTTGCTCAAGGTGGTTTTAGAATAACTGATATCTACCTATTAGATATTAAAAGATCTTGACGAGATGAAAATGTGCTCCAAGGTGTTTATTGACGCTTCACAGCCATTCGATTATATATCATTCGATAAACTGCCATGAAGATCTAAAACCTACACAAACAGATTATGTTATTCTTAACCTAACAGTTAGTCCAAAAACTTTAACTAGATTCTTAGATCTTATTAGATACTATCAAAAAAAGTCTACCGACCAAGACACGAAAGTGCTTAAAATAGGTAAGTAGGTACTGAACTGACGTAAAATCAAAGCTGGAGTACCTCAAGGGAGTGTCCTGGGTCCAATTCTAACGCACCTGCTTTACCGGTACCTAGTCCCTACGTAAGAACTGAACGAATGTTTTGAGTGGCACAGAATGTGTAGGTAGGTACGTATGTACCTAAGTACTTTCATAATTCCGCCACACCCAACATTCACTTCCATACAAATGTGGTATACGTAGGCAGGCAGGCAAATATTCCATTGTTTAAAGCCGTACCTTTTTCGACAGACTACTCGGTTCATTAAAATTTTAACCGACTTCAAAAAGGAGGAGCTTTTCTATTCGTAATGGTGTATTTTTTATTAGCTAATATCAGACATTAATCTACTTAGGATTCGAATCCAAACCTCAAGCTTATCAACCACAATTCCGACCACTAGACCACTGAGTCATGGATGTCAAACATCCATTAGCCTATCCAACCTTTAATTTGTGTGTACACGTCACAAGCAACCGTCAGCTACAATTTTATTATCCATTTGTAACCGTTTACGAGAAACAACAAACCTTAGAGTCGTTCGGTCGATTTATTGACTCAAAAGTTCATAACTTTTGAGTCAATAAATTGAGCGAACGTTACGAATTATTGCTTTTCAATTCTTAACTTAAACGCCACGAAAGGAGTGTACCTACAAGTGTACGACTGAAGTTTGACGGAAACTAAGTACCACAAAAGACGCAACTACGACAAGACTTATCCTCAAAAACAACAAAAGGGACAATGAGATATACATATAATGAAATAATTTTGTAGTCCATAAGGTTACCTCAAACTCACAAAGAAACAAATTAATTTACACACTTGACTACTTTGTATTAATAGGAACAGGATATAAACAAAAGATATAACTTATAATAAACTGATAGGTAGTTACTTAGTCTACAATTTTGTGCACCTTACAGATGCTCCCTGCACCCAATGCTCGCAAGTCTTGAATGAATTTCCGTAGAAAATCAGTCCCCGTTTGCAGCCTTCTTATCAATATTCCCAAAATTTAATGCAATTCTATAAGTACTAATATGGACATTGTTCGGTCAACGGCATTTTTAACCTTACTAATCGCAACGGGTCGCCTGCGCCCGACAACATTATCGTTTATTTCTAAAATTCTATTAACTAGGACCCGAAATAAAATTATTTTTGTTTCCAAAATTAATGCATCTTTCCCAATATAAAGCGATTCTAAATAGGTATTATTGCTTATACTTTCGGGAAAGTGTGTTCTCTATGTAACAATATCTTTCCACCAAGCTGCATAATACATTACATAACATAAACGACGTGCAGTGAGCTACATAAGTAGGTACCACGTTATAGTTAGACAGTTCCCTCGCGGACGCAGTTAATTTCCCGCTTAGTTAACTTTACTACCCAGCACTGATTGGATATTGATTAGAATCCACCGTTTCACTAGTTTAAATGGCGATTCTTTTCTTCAAATAACATCGTGCCACCACAAATTTACACTCACTACTCGATTGTAATTACCTGAGTGAAGTTTATTACTTCTCTTGATTAAATAAAACATACCATAAAATCGTTTTAAATCGAACGGTATCGCAATAGAACGATGTATCGCTATAATTTATTGTTCCTCTGTCTAACAAAATGGGTAGGTGTATTTGAGAAATAACAACGTTCGTACGCTACCCTTACCATTTATAATTCTCTACCTACATATTTTGTAACATTACTGGATAGATCAGAAAGCGGTTGAAATTTATTTAAAAGAAGGCTCTATTACTATGTAGATTAACCGAATACGTAGGTATAGGAATATCTGAATTTTGAATCGATATAAATTAAAAAGAAAATCATCATATCATAATCATTACAAACTACCAAAAAGGTGAACCCAATGAAAGTAAAAGAGAGCACAGCAAGCCTAGTTCACATTCTAACGTATCTACCTATATCTCAGTTATGAGCGAGCACCATACATATCTATATGAAAAAAGCCCTATGAATTAAAATGATAACCCTTTAAAGCTTGATTCAAATGTAAAACTGTAACAATAACAACAAATCGTAAAAGCTACTCAAGTAGACGGTTAAATATTGACCTCCGCCTTCAAAACTACTTTACGGCTTCAAAGTTGCGCAATGGCAGAGATTTCTTGTTCTTTAATCCACTACTTGGGTGTCTAGTTTTATGTCGAACGGCATAAAGTGTAATAAACTACATGTCTCTCTTCCACTTAATTTTTTCCACTGAAGCCACATTGTCCAAGCAAATATGGCTCTTATTGATCTTAAAATAAGGTGTAGGAAAAGGCTTTGGGAGTGCAATGAGTTAGTTCAGTTTGTGTTGAACACGTGGGTGAATCGACGTTAGACTATTATGAGTTTACGGCTGGTGTCATTCATTTAGCGAATCGCGTGTGATAAATAGATTCTGATACAAATGATTTAAATCGCTACGTGCCTACTGACTTTGTGTAAAGTTTATTTATTCTACGTATTATAAAAGCATGCATCGAATATCTCGATAAGTACCTAGAAGGTAAATAGGTACTATTTACCTTTTACTTTTAGAAAATATGTATTGCAAAACAGCTATAAACAAGTAAGTGCCTACTTTAAAATCGGTTTGGTACGTAAAGTTAACCATATACCAGTACAATAAAGTAAATTTTGTTTGTAACATGTATGCACTTGCAAACCTTAGTGGTAAATATTTATTATGGGTCACGCACACAATCGATTCTTGACGAATCATAGCTTGGTCGTAAGACTGACTTCAAAAGCACGGTAGGCACGACCAAATTGTCGTTCTGACATCACAAAATAAGTTATTGTATAGCAAATAGTGGTCTGAAGTGCACCTAGAATCACGACGTTTTGAAAGGGCGCAAAGCCCAGTTGAAACCAAAAACTTTGACAGTGGAGGTGATGACAACTCTTATCGCCAGCCAGATACCTGTCGCAAGCATAGAGATAATACGAGTATTATATAGTACCTATAATATTTCTATGGTCGCAAGCTATCATTTTGTACAGAAAATGACACCTTGCTAGCGGAAATTGGGCGGCAGTAAGGGAGATGCCACACGGTGCGTCGACGCGACGCAGCGCAGAAAATTTTCATACAAAAGTCATTGACATGACACACGGTGCCCTGCGTCGACGTAGCGCAGACCAACGCATGCAGCAAACTAGCTAAGCTCCGCTTAGTTTAGCTTACCGCTTGGTTTAGCTAAGCTCCGCTTAGCTTTGGGTGTCACAGCAGAGCGGTGTTGCCAACCCTATCGATTTTTTGGTATTTCTAGCAATATGAAATAGGTACTGACTAGTTAGGAACAGATTTATTTATCAAATCAAATCAAATCAAATCTTTATTGCTGAACACAGGTACAATTTAGTACATTGCAAGAAGGGTGAATGCGCAGTTCACTATGTTCTACCAGTTTAGGCATGCAACATTAAATGGGGTACACAATTATAAAATATGCTACACTACTTGCTCACTATTATGCTACATTAACTGCCCATCGACTGCCGGGAAATATCGTAAGTATAAAATTACACTTTGATACATTATTTACCTGAGGAGATAAGTAAGTAACGTACGTGTAACGTACTTGTCGGTCAACAATTACATTTTTCCGAGCAGCTGGAAGAGAAAGAAGTAAATGCACTCTTCCATTAAAAAAATACATCTAGTTAGGATAAGTAGTTGAAAAATGATTATAATTTTTATTATTTTTGACCGTTATCAGTATTTTTTTATGACAACATCGATAGTCAGCTATCATAATGATATGTCAATATGTCATGCCAACGTATAATTTTTAATATTCTTACTGGCTTGGTAACAGTGTCCTTTAGCAATGATTTGATTAATCTGCCTGCTGTCCTGCTACTGCTGGATAGACTGCAGCTGAATAATACCTATCTTTTATAAAACTAGATCAGAATACGCCGATTAACTTAGTATTTCCGAAATCCTAAATGTATAAGTATTACTAATTAATACCTTAGAGCAAGGACCTCCTTCCTCTGAGACTAATACTAAGTTTATGGTAATAGTATGTATATTATTATATTACGATTACGTCTATGGTGGTCACAACATAGATTACAAAAATCTGCTGTTCCATACGTTTTAGTCGAAGGTTTTAGTCGAGTAATATTGAATTATTTGTGTGAAACAGCAGATTTTTATTTCGCG
This sequence comes from Allophyes oxyacanthae, assembly GCA_932294325.1. Taxonomy (NCBI): domain Eukaryota; kingdom Metazoa; phylum Arthropoda; class Insecta; order Lepidoptera; family Noctuidae; genus Allophyes; species Allophyes oxyacanthae. Next base: position 9,601,676 of record OW028620.1, on the reverse strand, counting down.
TGGTCGCGGTTGGTACCATAGTAAAAGTTGTTCATATTTATTACTACATTATCACCTTCAAGTGATCGGGACTAGAAAAGTAGGACCTTGTATATTGTTTTTTATGTAATTGATAAAAAAAAACATTTTGATTTTCATATCAAAAAGTAGCTCTGCCATATAGATATCCAAGAAAAATTCACCTGTATATTTTGAAGAATGCATATGGAAATATCACTGGGAAATATGGATTAGTGGAAGGAGGATAGTGATTGATCACAAATCCAGCAACAATCAATTTAGTATACTATTTATAATTCTTTAGTCTGAGAGATTACTACAGTCACAGACCTAGCACTAGTGAAATCTTTAGTCTATGACTACAGTCACGGTAACCATGGTAACCGTCAAGGCATTTGCTCTGACAGGCTCTGACTTTATGAAATTATCCACTAAGATAAGACTAGATCCACTACGTTATAATAAATTATTGATTGCTAAAAGAGGAAAGATTATAATTAATATCGTTCAGTGGTTTAAAGAAGTCCCTCAGAACAATTACTAAGAAGTCCTATCAAGTGCCGTAAAGTAGACTCAATGGAAAATCTATTGTATGCGGGTAATAGCAACCGTTTGCAGCTGAACTAATAGATTATTATCACACATGAATCGCACAATGAAGCATTGGATCTTAGAGAAGAATGAATTTTTGTCCCGAAAACTTTTTACAATATCTAATTAGATCTAATTATTATTATTCTCTTCAATAACAATGTTTAAGTCCAGTAGGTATCTGGTTGTTTATGTAACATAATTTGAAATCAATAAAAGTTATCTGCATTATTATGTATTCATTTTGAAGAAAATATAAATATATAGGTATCTACTATGTATTTCACAAAAAATCACCACTACATTTTGCTTATGGCCTGAAATCAAAATATAGGACAAGTGAATTTTTTATACCTACCTAACGTGTTTGTAAACTTAAGCTTGGCGAATAGTTAAAGATAGATCTATAATTGAAAACAGAAAAGTTGTGTGAACTCATTGCTTGGAGTATTCTTGGTTAGGTTAATAAAGAAATCAAATTGGTGTTGATTATTTATTTCAATACAATGCAATCACATGATATTTTACACACATTTATCACCACAAACCCATTTTCTGGTCAATTATTCTACAATACCTATAGATATTGGTACATATATACGTAAATAAATGAATCATGAACGTGTTTCATAAATCGGTTTGCCATTCGTGGTGGTTGTGGCAATATAAAGAACCCAAGCCCGTATTCGTTGGAGTCGCTTTTGTCCAACAGTGAACGTTTTCTAGCTGAAGATAAGAGACACCAGTAGCAGGCTAGGTTTTCTAAACCGTAACAGATTACAAAAGTTACTGAAATACCATCCCATGACTTTCTTCTGCGACACTTTTATACATCGACTCCATCGCGCCGAATACATAACTACACGCCACTGGTACGCTGCCAGGCACTGCTCCAAGTAGTTCTGGTCGTGGATGACTATTCCATGGGCATTGTTTCGTGATTCTCATTAATATAGATAAAACACTGGGCAGGCACAATCACGTTGACTGTAAGACGGAATGCATTGAAAATGTTTCTATCTTATCGTCTCTTTCCAAGAGAAATATTATAATCCTTGCGGCCGTAGTTCAATAGCAGCCATTTGTGTGATAGGTAGATAAAAACGCGAGTAAAAGAAAAATATTCGCCTTTCACGAGCCATATTTATCGACTGAGTGCCATTTGACAGTGACAAATCGTAATGACATAACGTGCGTCGACGCGACGCAGCGCAGATTTCTGCGCTGCGTTGCTCGAACGGACCCCGCTCGCACCTCGCTCGCGTCACTCGTGTGGCACCCTCATAGACTTATTATATAAGTAACAGGACTGTGCACTCTGCTAAAACAGCAAGCCACCTGAGATAGTTACCACAGAGTAATTTTATCTTGCTCTATTAGAGTGACCATCATTTTGTGCATCGAGTGAGACGTTGTCATTTTTAATTTTCCTGGGATGAATTGTGATGTAATGACTTGTGTGTGACTGAATTTGAAAAATAAGTTACGCGGATACCTTTAAAAAAATCGATGAATTTTGGAATTATCGGGGTGGGCTCGGTCTGTCATTGTTCAATTACATGTAACTACACTTGTAAATATGGTTAAATATATCCACTCCGCACCGCATTTAGTACCCATATCGTAAACAATAATTATGTAGAATCAATTTTCTAATTAAACAGTTTTCTTAATCTTCCTTGATTTCTACAAACTTAGATATCAATAAAATTCCGTTTTACCAAGGATAGAAAATCTTGGACCATTTATCTAATAATAATAGGTCTGTTTTATTTGCCCACGGATGCAACGGACGGACGGATGGATTTATTTAAAGTGGTACATAATAGTTTCACAGCATTGCACTATCACCGCCAATACCAATAAGGTATGCGAAACATGAAATGAATATAATATAAAACATGCAGGTAGCAGTGGCGTGCACTCCGTGAAGAAAAAAGACACCTGCCTGCCTACTAACCTGCCTACCTTAAAAAAAATAGTATTGAATAATATTATAATAATTACATTAATTGTGTATAATATCAGTTAATTTAAGTCTTAGAGTGAGGTGGCCAATCATAAAAAATCATTTAACTTGACAATACAACAAGTAAGCTATTTTTACCTACACCGTAAGAAATGTCTGTGCACGCCACTGGCAAGTAGGTACTTGCTACATTTCGTTTCTACACACGATATTAAATAAAATCTCATACATAGCATCACGTCTATGTATTCCCCGAAAGTTTAGGCAGAAATGTAATACTATTGTACATCCACATTCCGCCGATACCGTTGTTATGTAGGTCCTATGTAATAGAAAGAAAGAAAATAAATTATTTTTTTGCACAAAGGACACAGGATAGTAAAATAAAAATATAAAAACGAAAAAAAACTTTTAACGCAACTATACAATAAGATTTTAAATTATAGTTTAAAAAACAAAAAACACGCTTCTGAAGGTGCCTGCAAAGGCCCAGTTGAAATAAAAACCTTCGGCTTCGGCCTCAACTTTGGCTTCGGTCTCGGCATCGGCTTTGCCTTTGACTTCGAATTGCACTTTGTCGTCGACTTTGACCTTGACTTCGATTTTTCGTATTCTTCTCAGCAAACCCTTTCATTTGATACCTATATCATGGGAGTGCTTATTAATTAACTAGTCCGCCATCTTTGGGAGCCTGCCATATTGGATTTAGAATGACGTAACTTAGCTAACCATGCATTGTCATATAAACTAAACGTGTATGTAAAATTTCAGCTCAATCGGAAACCGGGAAGTGGGTCAAATTTAACTTCCAAGATTTTCTTACATGTTAGTTAGTTACTTACAGGTGAAGCTATTATAAGCGTGCTAAAAAGACAGGTTAACATAAACAGTATTATTTCGTAGCTATTAATTAGGCATTGCTGTCGGGTCGGTACATTAGTTAATGTCTTTCGTGAACATGACTTATTGAAGTCATCTGGCTTAAAATGATGACTGGCATCGCCACCGAATTTTTCCCAAATTTTATAGTAATCAAAATTTTTAGGATGCCGAAATAGCGAACTAATTATAATTAATAATTATATTTTAAAATTTGTCATTAATTTAATTAATATAGTGAAATCGTAGCACTAGTACAAACAAACCCAAAGTCCGACAGTAATATGTAAATATTGTCACCCTATCAGCAACTTAGACAAATTTTGTAAAATTTCATTATATTCAAGGTTACCCGTGGAAGGATATTATTACAGCCAGAATATGTTGCAATTCCACAACCTTTCACGCATCACATTCACCATTTTTGTAAATAAAATATTAAAATACGATTAAATATTAATTTAGTACCGTCAACCTGTCACAAATTGAATGACACGAGCTTTTTTTGAAGTTGTCATAATACACTAATAAAATCTATCATAAAAGTACGGAGGTTTAGTTTTTTAAATAATAAGATTACGAAAAAAAATTATGATGATAAATTTGTTTATATTTAAATTTTAAAAAACATTGTACATCTAGCAAGATAGTAAATTCATTATTTTAATAATTTTTGTGTACGATTCCAATCTTCGTACCAAATCTACTAAAATGTACCAACTTCTATCCTGGCAATTGTTAAAACGAGACACACGGCTCCGTGGTCGCTCTTTCTAGAGGGTCTCGTCTCCTTTTACTTCAAATACAATTCTTAAGCGATTGTGATAAGGTCTGTTTTTCTTTGCGATATTTTGCTTATTGCTTGTTCTAGTTGTAGGGGGGAGCCCTACTTATTATTTCTATGGGCACCCTCAATTTTGCGCTGCGCTGCGTTACGTCAGCGCAGCGCAGCGCAGCGCACCGTGTGGCATCACCCTAAGAGTTGATATTAACCTTCTCAATTTCCACTTTAGTGTCGTAGTCAATTCCGAATTTGTTTGTTGTTGTTATCGGATGTGAGTTCATAAACCATTGGTTTGAATAGTTGAGAAATAGACATCAACTAAGACTATTAAAATTGTTTTTAGAGCTATATCGATTTCCAATATCCGACGGTAGGTACCTAAATCGTACGACGTTAGGTACATAAAGAAGGCTTTGAAATCGTAGCGATAAATACCTATGTGGACGGAAAGGTTGCATGTCGACTTGTCGAGCTTTCATAGAGAAATAAAATAAAAATCTAATAAGTAGAAATCGATGTACACACAAGGAACCACTAGTCTTTATAAGGAAGTAAGAGAGATTATAGAAATACTGTTTATCGATAGTTTATCTTGGCTAAAGATTGTAATTGGTAGGTATGTAGACAGGTACTTTCTCTTTTACAATAGTGAGAAGGCTAACGTAAACATCGTACGGACATACATAAATATACTTACTCGTACGATAATACATGTTACTTACCCACAATATGTAGAAAGGTACTTACCCTCTACGACCTCGTTTATAAATAATGATTATTAAGAATGCGAGGTATATGCCACACGATATATTTGGCTTATTTGAAAGTAATATAAATAGCTATCTAGTTATATTTTAAACGCTACGAATCCGATCGACTCGTGATTTCAATTCTTAAGTACCTAGGTATTTACCTGTCACATGTAGCGATCTCAGATTAGCGTCTATGTGCGTAAAAACGCGGTCATGCGGGTGTCTGAACCAGTCTGAGAGCACGCAGTAGCAGCATAATCGCCGCGGTGACGCCCGTAGGCGTGCGGCTACGTGCGTAGACTGCTACGCCGCATGGCTCAAGTCTACGGAACTCAGCTGCAAGTAGCATAATAGCTTATTCTTTGGTGTAGTGTCTTGCCGCTCGGCAACGCGTAGTCGCAACGACTGCTTGCGGACATGAAAATAATGCCAATGCGCAATTTTTCATTGCTTGACAGTAGAATTAATAGAGACTCATTATACATTACGTCATTACATCACCGGGTTCCTTGACCAAAGTGGGCAGTGGAAGCAAATTAGTATTTCATACTTTTTAATCACTTTTTGTATTCGCCGATGCATGAACACTAAATATGAAACTTTGAATAGAAAAATAAAAGGAAATATAAATAATAATAATTAACTTATATTTGATATTGAAACAAATAAAGCGATAGTTAATAGCATATCGAAGCGTCATATAAATAGATAACTTGTATCGACTTATATTTAAGTAGATACCATATTTGTCCGTAGCCCTGACATAACTCCAAGAATAAATTATTGTAAGTACTCTATAATTACTTACCTACTCATTGAAGTTTAATAGGGCCTCAATCCGTACAGTACCTTTGGAAGGCATGTGAGGAATTAGTAATGATTCTCACCTGCTATTTAAATTACCTAAAATACACATTAATATAATCTTTACTGCTAGTAAGTCGTAAAGAACTGTATCTTCTCAAAGACAAGCCCCATTACAGAAAAGTCATACGACTCCTAATATCTTACTCAGACTAATAAAATCGTTAATTCATTTGATTTAAGATAATTTAAATATGGAGCTTTTTATTACAAAGTAATTTTTAAACAAATAGGTACGATATAATAAATAGTGTTGGTATGTAAGGTTCTTATAAAGGTAGTTTGGGTGGACTAGATACGGAAGGCAGAGGACCAAGTGTTGCAGCGTAACTTGTGGGGTCCAGCAGTAGACTGCGATAGGATGAATTAATTGATTGCAAGTTCCGAATCTGCTTTTCAAAGATAGCTCTAAACAATTTAGTCACCGAAGTGATAGACGAAGCATTCAGGAAAAGCCGACAAATTCAATAATAAAATAATATTTATTAAAAACCATCCATCATAAAGTTTGATCATCATTTGCGTTAATGATAAGGAAAACATCGTGAGGAAACCTGCACATCTAGGAGGGCCTCATAAAGTTCTCGATAGTGTGTGTAGTCCGCCAACCCGCACCAGGCCAGCATGATGGACTAAGGCCTAGCTCATTCTCATTCTTTCTCTTCTTCTAGACCTTCTCATTCTGAGAAGAAGCCCGTGCCCAGCAGTAGGACAGTAATGGGCTGGATTTATTGATTTTATAAACCATCCATATGATAGTCCGCCTTTGGTTTCTAATTAGACTATAAATTAATCACATCAGACATTTTATGACATTATCTTCGCAAATTACCTGACGTATGACTGATTTAGTGTTCTCAAGGTTTTAATAAAATACGGTGTTTTGCCAACTCCTAGCACAGAATATACTTGTTTCTCCTACATAGATCTATCTAAAGAGTGATCAAAAACCATTTTATTATAGCCAATAATAGAAGCTATTGTTTATAATCTACGAATGATGCTATGGTGAAAAAGATATTGATAGAGCCACTCTAGTCGCGTGACTAGAGTGGCTCTATCTTGCCAAATTCGATAAATAAATAATAAAGTATATAATTATATTTTCATGGTAGGTACTGATGGCCTACAGATTTTTTTAGCATGTAATGTTTAACGCTAAATATCTTAGTTAAGGCGAAAATGAATGAAGAAAGCTTAAAAAATTACACTGAAAAAAAGTTCTTTAATTATCGAGCAGTGTCATTGTTCGATATTTTCACTTCTCAGTGTCAATTATTATTAATAAGTGGGTATTTAGAAATGTGTGTTTTATTATTCTTATTAATACATAATGCTTAATTGCTAGTTATCTTTGAAATTCTTTTTATTATGCTAAAAATTGTAGGTAGGTAAAAAGGTAACCTAGAAAAAGTCTACATATTCTTATCAATTCTGTTTCGATTATTTTGTGTGTGCTGCGACGGTAAAAAGGTCTAATCTACAGCACCCATGTGCATGTGCATGTGCAGTCATCCATGTGGATCTATTGTGCCTTCAAAGTCAATAAATAACAAGTTATGTGTTCGAGTCTAACTACCAATTAGAATATAGGTATTTAGTACCCTTTTCTTATTATTAAAAAGGGTAGTCGTTTAAACAAAAGAAAATTAATTAGATTCTAGTTAAAATATTTTGTTTACCACGCGTAGATTAAATATTTCAAAGTTTAAATTATTGTGTCCTATAGTTATTTTCAGTAAAATTAAGATCTGGAAAAACTTCGCTGAAAAGTAAAATTGCTTAGTCAATTCATCTAAAAATAAAGTTATATTCATGCAAATAACATCAGGAACAAAATACACATTCAAATGTAAACTAGATAGTTTATAGAGTTGTTAGTTACCTTCATCATATATTAAACAAATTGCCCCGTGAAGCTCGTCTAAACTCCACTAATAGAGGCGGTAGCAAGTCAATAATGCTAATATAGTGTGACGACTTTATAGGTACTGCATAACGTCAGCTAACAAGACGCGATCTATCCAGTCACGAAGGTGAAACTCGTCCAACAAAAACAAAGAAGTTTCCTCATAGCCAGAAATTCTTAACGGTGTTCCAGCATTCAACGAAAAGTGTCGAATTGTCACAGATCAACAACAACCCGACACCCAAAGGGTTCCCGACGGTTTGTTTTCCGAGCGCGATTCACACGGGCGCGTGTTTGCTTCACAAACAGCGCGGCAACGACTAAGCAATTATCACTTACCTGTGACACGCGATCACAGCACTGCACAGATTTATAGTCGATAAACTGGTATCATCACTTTTACTGTGTTATAAATTAATTATGTGCACTATTTATGGTTGCGCGTGAGGCCGTGGTTGGCGGCCGATCGCGTCGGCGGCGTGCGACGTAGTGGCGCGCTGGGCGGGCGGGGCCGGCACCGCTCCGGTCGCTCCGGTCGCTTCACGAAGCGCGCGCCGATACATCCCTTGTCTTGCCTTATCCTCGAATACATTAGGTAATCGGAACCCGGGAAATATATCGACCCCTCGATTCCCAATCCTGTTGGTTCGTATTTTTGGTTTTTTTTTACGAATGATTGTGTATTGTTGAATGAGCTTTGCTGGTAAAGTGGTTTATGATAGACCATTTTTGGATTTTATTTGTCTGATGAAAGGAAAAATGGATGCTTTTAAAGTTATGTCTTGTAGGTGTTATGTGCCAGTTATATTAAACCTTGGGACTTTTAATAACTTTCTAAACTTCGAACGTCAATTGTGTCCCTTGTCATCTTATCAAACAGGAGGTATCCAAGCCCAATTTAGTATAGGTTTTAGTAAATTCTATAAAATGTGAATATTGACATCAACAGCTGAAGCAGTATCTTACGGAATAATTATCCAGTATTAATCTGCGCTTAAACTTACTTCGAGTAACTTTATACTTTTTATGACTCGAGCAACTATCAAGACGGGATTTTCGAAATCCTTACAGTACCTAACAAAAAACGAAACCATTAAACTGTAACTTATGCTAAAATAAGATGCAATATCTAGGATTCTATTTAGAAGAATAAATAGATAGGCTATTTATGGAAAAGGCTGAAATTCCACGGTAGAGCTGTGCCAGAAAGATGAATGACAAAAAAGACACCAATAAGCAGTAATGACACAAAAAATATGCTATAAATGATGATAATGATTTTTTTAGATAGCACTAGCTTACCGCTCATCTCTCTGGTATACAGCCAGCCTAATAAATAAAAACTTTATTTACAAAAGGTGTGTATGTAAATATAATTCAGTCAAATTAAAGTAATAAAATCAGTTCCACTTCTCTTGCTTCCATTAACACTGCATTGACGTTGCCGTTATATAAATAAGTGCTTCACCATACACTTAACGCACTCGTAATTATTCAAATTAATTTTATAAGTAATAAAATTTAAGGGAGCTATAGTTTGCCGCCGGCGAGCAGCTTAACTTAGCTACGCGATTTTTATCTTGATTTTTATTTAAATAGTAAATATTTGGGTAAGTAAATAAAATGTTTTAGGGTTTTTAATTGGTTCTGTGGTATTTTAATTATGAATTTTAAAACACGTAATCGTCCATTGCTGAATAAGTATGCCTCTTTTTAACCCCCAACAAAAAAGAGGGGTAGGTATTATAAATTTGTAGTGTCTATCTCTGTATCTGTGTATCTGTCTATGGCATCGTAATTCCCAAACGGATAAACCGATTTCAAAGCATTTCTTTCATTGAAAGCTAGTTTAATCAGGAGTCATCTTAAGTATGTTTCATGAAAATCTGTTCAGGCGTTCAAAAGTTACAGCTCTTTTTCTAGTTGGAGTCGGGGGTTTTTGACAGTTAGTAGTGCTACAACCATTGTCATATTACTTTCGACACATAGATTAGTGATCTCAATAGGTACTTATTATGACCCTCCACGACTGAGGGGTACCTACAAGAAAAGAGCCTTCACAAGTGATGAAACATGCAGAGATGATCTGGCGCACCCTGGACAGTGAACCTTAACACCATCACTGCTGACTGGCTAATATTTCCACTAAGGCAAGCAATTCCCATGTGATAGCTTGTGCCAACTCGAGAGAAGAATAATTAGCAAAATAACAAGATGCTACTTTTCTCTTGAAATAAATTTTGAATACTTCGCTCTCCCAACCTGATTCCTTAGTAAAATCCTTGGGACCTCAAACATAATATTTCTTGAATTCGTTTAGCACTCACATAAAATTCTACATGCCTAAAAATAAAGCAAATAAAATATATTTGCCTGAAAAGGGAAATCTTTTTATTTTCTCTAGAAAATTGACTTACAGACATGAAAAAGCATTATACCTCCATTAAAAGAGTGCCTCGCATTCTATTATAAAAAATAAGAGACCTAAAAAAGCACATGTTTTTCTACGTGTGTACGCTGGTATGCACTAACCATCAAAGTTTATGATAGGTACTAATGCATAACATTGAGAGTCACACCGTGCGAGTACTATGGCATACCTAATGGATGTGGGTTACTATGACTTTATTTAGCTCTATATCAATCTAGAAAATTATTTCTGTTTTATTTCCTTTTTTTTATGATATCAATCTTTTGTTGATTACTGTGTAAATAGAAATGCTTTAAAACTTGTGAGCTGAAAATTTTTGACTTTAGTCTTGATGAGTACCGAAATGTGTTTTAGTATTTTTCTTTAGGTAGTTTTGGAAAATGATATAAGTTAGAAAGAGAAATGGCCTAATATACTAAATTGTTGTGGATAAATTCTTTAAAATCAGCTCTATTGAGCTGATTTTAACAATTTTAGTAGAAACAATTAAATAATATAAAACACGTTAGGTACCCTTATTTACGCACGAAGATACTTCGTATACCAACCTTCGCAGCTACGTATGTAAAGCTGGGCACTTCACTACGATAGCAACAGTTGTTTAGGAACATACCTATATTAAAATAGGAACATAATTTATTGTTAAATTATGCTCTGGCATGTTCCTTCCTCACGGCCCTGATTGCGCCCTAGCTTTGCCAACGTATTACCGACAAAGTCGAAATCGAACCGACTGCGTCGGCATCGCGGCCCCACTTATGACCACGCACGCCAAAATTATGAGATTTTCCTTTCGAGACTTTGTGTCACTTAAAGTGAAATCACCCAAGCGGCTTGTAAATAATATTCTTTACATAATAACACTGTAGGCTCGCGCAAATTAGTGATAAAGTACGTACGTTGTGAAATAAATTCAATTGTCTCCACAATCAGCGAAAACGGAACCAAAAGCTGAGGCATTTTTTGTTTGGGAACATCGTACACAATTTTATTAAGTGTAATTGAGGTTCCAAATTAAAATGAGATGGTTATCGTAGGCGGCAAGGCTTCTTAGGTGGTGTTTATTCACTTTTAATTGTGAATTTTTGTTATAATTCCTTAATGATGGAGCCACCGTTCGGTTAATTATTTTATAGATGTGTTGCAAGGTAACAAAATTGCTTTAGTGGTCCATAATACGGTGCCACTACGGTCTTTGTAGTAAGCGAGCAATACTGTTTGTTTTATAAAGTGCCGCTAATAAAGCTGCGACCACACGAACCCACATTTTTAACCTTCAATAAAACTAGCAGTGTTGGTTTTATGATTTAAATTATATGAATAATTAAATAGGCGTAACTTTTAGTGGTATGTGTGGCTTTTCCTTACAAATAAGGAAAGTTTTTACATGTTCCTTTTAATGTTCTAGCTTCTATAACTAACCAAATAATTCCAATAATATACATTGCTCAAAGAACTTTGTTCTTATCTTGTAAAAAATGAAAACCATATTAACCACATTATTACATTTTTGTTTAGTTTTGAATTCACTGTGTCCCTCTTAAGAAGAAGAGTATTTTATTCCGTCCAATTAATTATTCTACATGCCTACATGCTACAACTATTATATAGGGAGGTACCTACCTACATAGGTACCTACCTATTCTTCTTTCTTTCTTTTAAAAAAACACACCTATCACCTATTATAAACATAATTATGTTTTAATAAGTGATCCAAACAACATTTAACTATTTCTTTTATTTACCACTTTATTTCAGGCAATAAAGGCCCATAGATAAACTGTACAAAGCCTTTTAATTTGTAGAAAATATAGGTTCTACGATCTCGTCGCCATAGCCCGTATTTTTTGTAGTCTCTGTACTACTGTATTGATATTTAAAAAAATATTTATATTTGCGGCAAAAGCTTTTCTAAAGGATTATCTATTAGAGATTATTCTTTAGAGAGTTAGGGCATAGCATGACTTTTGGCTCAAAATCGAAGCTGCCCGACTGGGGAAGTACCTCCACCTTGCACAATATCGTAGCCAAAATAGTAGGGTCAGGAACGCGCGGGTGATGCCCCTGGTGTTGCAAACATCGATAGGTTACGGTAACCGCTTAACCTTAGTGGTATATAAACAAAAAATATAACTATACACTCAAGATAAAGAGTTTTTATGTTACAAAAACTCTATAACAAGATTTCTATGAACCAAAACAGATAGTTATATCCACTAACTTTGCTTCCAAAAATAATACTTATTTATTCATCTCTCTTTAGCCATGATAAATGGTTTTATTACAGCGGCTTTGTAACGAATCCTGCGCAGCCTTGCAATATTTAAACAAAATGTATTTGTAGGCATGCGTGCCTCGGTGAGGCGAACGCGTGCCACATTCCTCGTCATATTGACTCGGGACCGACACAAAGTAACTTAAGCCCGTAGACATACAGACAGAAACTATAGTTTACATTATTCAACATTAATTATAAGGAAAAAAATCGCAGGGATACCTCTTAAAATCGCGTGTGTGCTAAAGGACTAATTGCCCGATTAAATTAATAATTATTTTATTGGATACAAGTCAAACCGGACGAGGTTAATTCTCGAGGTGACGTCATCAGCTGAAGAAGGTCATATTTTAAAAAAGGAACTTTGGCAATGGTCAATAAGGTTATTATGTTTTACAAAATGCAGTAGGTAGTGAATACCTATAGTGTTAAGCGCTAATTTACGTACTTATTCCGCTAATTGTATTCGGACTGGTTTTCTTTTTTCTATTGCGATCATCGATCCGTTTACCAGGTGTGGCCATGGCAATACTAATACCTTAAGATTAATCTTTTTTTCATCGATGTCTATAGAGACGCTAAGTCATACAAAGGGAAGCTAAAAAATGAAACGTATTTTTTGAAGACGTCAAATTCTAAATTCAACAATGTTCGAATTATATATAAGTAAAACAGCGATACATGCACTGATGGAATAGCTACTGTTATTATATATTTTTTATTCAATCCACAAATTAATAATTATGTTTGTAAACGGCATTTGACTGGTGATCAACCACTCCATTTTTCTGAAAATGGAGTACCTGACACGTCTCACTTTTTAAGTTCACTAAGCATATCTACATATAGACATCGATGCTTTTTTTACGTCACGTTCACTGCTGCGTATTGGCTTTCAATACTGGTGATCTTAGAAGGTGTTCAGCAGTGGACGATGTTTCATCTTACATACCGAAGTCTTACGCTTAATAATGGAAACCTCTAAGAAGAATTACAGACAGCCTGAAACTCTTGTTCCACTTTCCAACCAATAACAACAAGTTACAAAACTGAACTACTACTAACTGAAATTAATGCAATATTAAAATTAAAATTATTGCCATATACCGAGCACAATTCCAAATTCCGGGCTGCTACTGGAAATTTACTAACAGAAAAACCTAATAACGCTTTGCACGACCTGGGAATTAAACTTATGACCTCACACTAGACCAAAGAAGCAGTATTTCTATAATAATGAGGAGGTTCTGTTCAAAAGTTAATTAATCCAATTTAAACTTAATCAGTTTTTTTTTTTTTTTTCAGCTGTTGGCATTAAAATCTTCACACTACTGGAACAGAATTTTGTCAAAATGTGATAGATCCACGACAAAAAATAAACATCAAATTCCATGGTTTTATTCTGACTAACAAAAAAGTTATTTTCTCATTTTCTGAAAAAACAGTAAATATGGAATAATCAGCTTTTGAAAATAACCTCCTGTTAATATTATGATTATTTTTTGTATTAATATTTTTATCATATTATTATTTATTGTTCACCTAGGTGACAATACCAGGTCACTCTTATACAATAAATAACAAAACTTAACATAAATACTTAAATTAATACCTACTCCTGTTATTATAACAACTACGGCCCATCCTCAAAGATTTTCTGAATCACATCTTTTTTGTTGTCCGTACGTAGGGATTTTTGTAAGGATTGTGCGGCTGTTTGCAAAGCGCGCCGCTAATTGCCGACCAGACGTCGCACCTCACAGCTGATTTATATTGTACGTATAGATATAGGCAATAAACGGGATGGTAGCCGTACCCGTATACGAAGATACACGAGCCACGAACCTGCATGGTTCAATACTGTTGGAAAGATGCCACTTGGGTTGAAAGACCTTAAAAAGTGGAGTGAGTGTAGTATGGATACGAGAAGGCCTGCATTTTGCTACGTATGGACTTTCGAGCTACAAAAAAAAGGAACTAGGTATACCTACACGATTAGTCGAAAAGAGTATAATATATAAACCCGAAAGGAAGCCGAAAGGGGTTATTATTCTCATCATTTTGAACGGCTGTTCTATACAAATAATTCAATATTGCTCGACTAAATCTATGGAACATCACGTTTCTTATTATCGCGAGTTCAGGGTTGTTCCAATGGTAAATCTTGTTTCATAATGATGAGTACATTACACCCTTTCAGCTTTATATACGAGGTTATTTGTAATTCATCAGCAATGCTTTTAGGGTTGAAAGTACCAATATTATAATATGAACAACTTTTACTATGGGACAGAAGCAAAAATTACGAAAAAAAAGCGTACAAAAGATCAACCTTGCTCGATCAAACTATGAAAAATTTGAACATTTTCGCGATTTCAGGGTTGGTCCCATAATAAAAGTTGTTCATATTGATGAGTACTTTCACCCCACCCATGCAGATGAATTACAAATACCTAACCCTGTATATCTATCTCTTTCCGACTAACCGTGAATTACGTTTTGGTTGCAGATAAATTGAATTAAAGTACTAAACACAATCGAGATTATGCTCAAGTATTTACTATATCCGTTTAAATATATCTGAAAAGTTTTCTAATCTTGGTATATCAGCCAAATAGATAGCAGTAATCTGTAGGATAAGCCATCAGCACAGAACCACGCTTCAACATAAATACGTTAGCAAAACGAACGAAGCAGCAAGGTAATGCCAAACTTTTTAATATTAAACGTAATGCAGAATCAAGCTGGTCCCTATCTCAAGTAATTTCGGAACGAAGTGGATTGTTTTCCTTGGGTCCCCGATTGGATTTATCTCGAGTTTTATGACGTCTCGCATCCCCGTCGTAAACTTTAATACCGGTTGGCTACCGCACTCTACAACAATACCTATATAACTCTTATGATAATCTTAGACAGACATATTCTTAGTTTTAAAAATACTAGTGGTCGCCCAGTCGTTGAAATTCGACCGTAATTTTAGCTTTCTGCAGTCTTTCTCCATATTAACTATAACTACGCCAAATCTCACACTCCTCCGTGCGTGCAATATGTTTAAAAAGGGTTAAAGTTTTCTCTTCATGTATATTAAAGATAAACTAAATATGCTCAAAGATAATAGGATGGCAATTTTCAAAACAAGCTAAATGTTTAATTTTGCACCTTAAAATATTTTTATTTGTTTATTTATATCGGAGGCAATCATCTCATAATCTTGTAAGTCATTCGTTAGTCCTTAATTAACTATGATCTAGACGTTACGTTATGTGCTTGTAATACCTAATACTGGTAGTTAGTGTTATAAATCATCTGCCGAGATAGCAACTGGTTTATAACTAATACCCCCTATTTATTTATTTATTATGTTCAATAATCTGCATCGTAGCAATTTAAATTCAAACGAGAGTTAAAATTTGAATTATTCGAAAAATGCTGATGAAAGTGAAAACTACGTCTAATTTAAAAACATTTGATCTCCAGTTCAAAGTCAAACATTGCTTATTGTTTTGCATTCAGCACCCGATGCGGCAAAGGCAACAAACAGAACATCCTTGTCAATACCCATCGACAAACAAAGCTCGCCGAAAGCTGCCAAAAGGGTTGTTGTTTTAAATAACAAAGACAATTCGGTAGCAAACTTTGTAAAAACTTCTTTTGCATACCGTAACGTAAATATTTATCCCGACAATAGCACGAAGGAAGCGTGACTCCGTCCACAATATGCAGTTGGCTTTCACTTTCAATTTTTTAGGAAACCCTTTTATAAGTTGGCTACTGGCGATGTTCATTTGCATAACACTGGTCAAAACAATAAAACACGCGTTTATTTGAACGCGAAAAGTGAAAACAAGGTTCAAGGTGAATACGTCGGGTTGTGGCCAGTTGATGTTTCGGTTTCTTCTGCATTGCACGTCACTCGTCGATATTATACTGTGTCTATTTTAACCTATCGTCTGTTTGAAGTAAAATCTAGTGAAAAAGTGTATTGAAGGAAGTTAACTTGCTTGGTAGATCTATTCAACTTTAGTAAAGGTAAAACTTTATAATTTCTGGCTTATCCTTCTATTACTATTACTTTTCACATGTTACATTCTGCTAGACAACCGTCTCTCCCTAGATTTCCAACTGTTGCTACTAAATTCTCTCCTCCATAATACAAAAGATGGTCTAGAACAAGTCTAGTAAAACCCAAGTTTTAAATATATCCGTCACTTTCAAACATCATATAACAAAAGGAGATAGTGCTATCTTAAAACCTGGGTTTTACAAGACTTGCGTTGATCCATCTATTGTAATTAAGACAGACTCTTAGCTCGTTATCAAACCTCTTTTATTCCCTTTTGATGAGACTATCTGTAACACCATATTAACACCCATCAGCTGATAGACCGTTATTCATGTCACTCTCGTTTTATGATGCCTCTATAACTTCACAAATTAGTCAAACGTTAACTCGGGACGAATCGCCTTTGGGTGCAATAAACGCTGACCGGATGATCTGAATGCAATTTTAAAAAATACTTTGAAATTCAATAATACCTTTATTCGTATTGCCATAAGGTTTGAGATCGAACGGATTAAAATAAGGGGTTACGTCGTTTTAGAACTGTTGAGATATGCAGTGAAGATCTGTTAATAAGTCGGATACACACAGTATGTTTGCACGTTTTGTTACATCACTTTGAGCCGGCTTAACGCGCCACGTTCTAATGTTTAGTGTATATGAGACTTTAAGGTCGATATTTGATATTAAATATTAGTTGATTGTTCACATTTTTTGTTCTGCCGGCTACGTTGTGAAGCTCACGATGACAAAGTGTGAAACGTGAATTGATGGTAATTGTTTGTTCTATGCGTCTAAAAAATTAAAGAGTTCTTTCAATAAATACCTGCTACTCAAGATGTCATGTGGTTTCTATCGATAACTTTTCAATCTTAATCATTATCTGACGAACAAAAAATTTAGCTCAATCAGTAAAATCAGCATTCCGCGGTATAGCGCTATATCACGCGGTACCTACTGCATTTTCCGTATCTAGTTTACCTCCTAAAATCCACAGTTAATTAGGCCTAATTAAAAATTAAATTACAAAAGCAATGGAATTAGGTCAAGGGACAGGCACAAGTTGGGTAATAAAGTTTGTTTAAAATTCTACATCAGCTGTCGGTCTGTTCCGATCCGAATAATAGATGCGGTTCGGTTTATTGGAGGCTCATATAACTCGGTCGGCGAGTTCGTAGCCGTCTGTTAGTCTAATTTGAAACACAACCGAGGCTAGACACTATTATAAGTGGAAAATAACAAAATATTTTAGTTGTGAGTGCGTTAGAATCGTGTTGGTGCTGTTATATTGTAAGTAATTCCTTTTTGTAACGTAGGAATACATACTCAACGTAGATACTCTGGTTCTATTAAGTACATTGTTTGTTTCTAGCATCGTTTCTAATTGTTATAAATAAAAACTCTGTTTTTGTCCAGAGAGTTATATGAGAAATGTGTACCTATACTCAAATTTTTATACTTATAATAAAATGATGTTATTCTCGACTAAATGTCGGAGTAATGTCCCGTTTTTATCAAGTCCCATCTAAAAGTGAATCTTACTAATATTGTTTAGATATTTATTACTCAATCACGCATCAGCGGCTGAATGGATTTAGATAGATAAACCATGTCGTGTAGGTGTAGCATGACCACCATTGAAATGGTTTTCGTCTACAGAAGAATAAACAAAATGACAGATTGTAGAAATATTTTAACTCTTCGGTAGGATTTGGTAAAATCACTATCTTCTTCCTCATTGCTATGGAAAGAATATTTTGTCTTTGTCTACGTAGAACTGCGAGTCTAGATGTCGAAATGGATGGAAAGAGCTTTGTCAATTCTTGGAAGACGCGAAATAGAAATGATAAAAACGATAAGTAAATAAATAAACGATCATGCTACGGGTGCTGGATTGACATAGAATGGCTGTATCAAAATCTTATTAAAAGTATGTATAAAATCATTGATCTATACAGGAAATTTTTTTATGTAGTGCGCAAAATTTGCAGTGATTCAGTGCCCGTTCTCAAATACAACCGCAGTACTAAAATTCACTACAAAACAAAATAAAAAGTTGATTTTGTGTGGCTTGCGCTAGTAAAATAACCTTGTCAGTTGTCCGCCATACTAAGTCGAATTTTCGTTTTCTTTTAAAGTGTATCCTAATGCTGCGGTTACATTTAGGAACAGAGACTGAATCACTAAAAATTATGCGCACTACATAAAAAAAAATCCTTTATAGATAGAACAATATTGTTGGACTGTTTTTTGGCAGTTTTCGTGACTGAATGAAACTAAAGTGATGTTCTACTTGTCGTAATAATAACTTGTACAACTTACCATTACTTTAGGATTATACCTTTTATTTACTATAACTCTATAACTTAACTTTTACTGTCTGTTTCAGTTCAATATGGCTCTTGTTAGTAGCTACGCAGCATTGAAGACGCGTGCCTCTAATACGATAGAGGAAATGGAAGATGTAACAAATTACCGTGTTTTACAACAGTTACTAGTAAATGTTTAATTACATTGAATATTGTATACCTAAGGTAAGATATGATATTATACGCGTAATAAAATAAAACGTGGCTTAACAAAAGAAGTTATGGCAGCCGATTAGAAACTGCATTACCTACTAAATGTATCTACCTACACACTTCTGTAAACAAATAAACACATTTATTGGTAATATAATAGATTACAAGTCAATAGTGCAAGTAGGTACAGATCAGTCATTTCCTAAGTAATCTATACTTATAATAAAATCGTAACGAGGCTAAATTTTTAGTAAAAGGCGAAACATTTTTGCGTTTTGAAGGGAATCCAGAGTGACAAAACAAATTAGTTCAAACAGACCCAACTAAACTGCGGAAAATCTTAACACCGCCATTCAGAAAGACGCCATGAATGTACAGTGACATCTATTGAATAAAAGCAGTCTTCAATATAGTACCTCTAAATGTATATAAAATCGTAACGAGGCTAAATCTGTACATTGAATATAAAAAAAAGTAAGTGCTACGTATACTGGGAACGATACAGAAAAGTGCTACGTATACTAGGAACGATACAGAAACCGAAACATACATTTTTAGAATTTTTGTCAGTTTGTCGGTTGGGCGGTTTGTTTGATTGAAGATAAAAAAAAAAAAAACTGCTACGTGATCTATAATCGACATTGATGCCAAAAATATAGTTTTTAGAATTTTTGTCTGTTTGTCTGTTTGTCTGTTTGTCTGTTTGTCTGTTTGTCTGTATCTCTGTCCGAGCTTCACGGCCAAACCGCCGAACAGATCGTCATGAAATTTAAAAGTAAAATCCGTTAATGGCCTGGTCAACATATAGGGTACAAATTATTACGCTATTGTCAAAGGGGGGTGAGCAATAAACCAATATGTCTGTGTACAATTATTATTCGCTACC
This sequence comes from Allophyes oxyacanthae, assembly GCA_932294325.1. Classification (NCBI taxonomy): domain Eukaryota; kingdom Metazoa; phylum Arthropoda; class Insecta; order Lepidoptera; family Noctuidae; genus Allophyes; species Allophyes oxyacanthae. The sequence goes on along the minus strand of OW028620.1, from coordinate 9,581,754 downwards.
TATATGACGAATCCATTTGAAATATTGGATGATTGTAGTTAATAGATCCGATTAACATTTTATATACAATAGAAATCATTTCGCATTTTTTTAAACGTACTTTTTCATTTATTCTTTAGCCTTATATATTTTAATTCGTCTGTTTATACCTAGATGGCATTAGTAGTAATTTATAGGCGAGTTTTTAATTTCCGATATTTTTATAAGCGATTTTTTTATTGATACGGCATCCAAACTCCTGTAGGCCGAGTTCTATATAATAATTTAATTTGTAACGTTCAAATATCTATACTTATAATAAAATCTATACTACTTATAATAAAATCGTAACGAAGCGAAAACTGTACATTGAATATTTTTCAAAAAAAATGATTGCTGCGCATACTAGGAACGATACTGAAGCCAAATCAGATGTTTTTAGAATTTTTGTCTGTTTGTCTGTATATCCGTTTGTCTGTTTATATTATGTCCGAGCTTCACGCCTATACTACTGGACAAATTTAGTTTAAATTTTGCAGTAATATCTGTCAAAGGGCTGGTCAACATACTATTATCTAAGGGGGGTGAGCTAAAGTGCATTATGCCTGTGTACTATTATGAGCAACCACTTCATTATTAAGAGCCGAATCTTAATGAAATATTGTCTTATTATAATTCATAGGTCCGGTCAAAATATGTAATATAAATCATCACCCTATTCGTCTAGGGGGCTAAGCAAAATTAATCTTCGTTTTAGTTTCACAGTTCCTGTGTTCATTTTAACTCCTCACTTGATCCCGTTCTTAAATTAGTAATTTGGTATATTTAGTAATGCCCAGTATTTTTTTTTACTGATAAACGTTCTTTCTTTGGCATCTTACTTTAAGGTACGTATTTCACTGACTGCTATGTTCCAAAAGGTGAAGCGTGATGAAAGCATACGACATAATAACACCTTACCCACGAGATAATTACTTTTTTAAATGCTCTACCAGATATTTTGACGTAACTTTGATTTCATTATTATTTTATTACATTTTTCTGAAACTAGATGGCGTTAATAGACTTTTTAACTAAGACCAAGATTTTGTATTTCCAGGAAGTATTTTGATTAGATCATTATTAAGACTTTATTAGGATTGGGTAGAATTTTTTTTTATCCATAGAAGTTATCGGAAACCTGTAGGATGGGCTTTTCGGAATCTAATAGGTAATTATGAATTTCAAAGCCTTATTGGCAGTACTATAATGACGTGTGCTTGCTGTTTACTGCTACCATTTCAAATTGATAAGGGCTAACATCGTTTGCATTCTGGAGAACAGCAAATTAAGTTCATAGAACATTCTTTTTATAACATAGCCTTTTGCCTGATGCACGGCAGCTGAAAATTCATTGACTTGAGGATGATTATAATGATCGGTCGGCTACCAATTTCTCACTGAAAATAATAAAATAATTATTACCTTATGTTTCTTTAAATTTGTCTTCAGTCTCCCTAGATAGCGTTGGGATCGAAATATTTGTTCTTTTAATTGGGTTTATGTGTTTACGAAAATGTAAAGTTTATAATTTGGATGTTTTCTCTAAGTATTTTAAATAGCTACTATTGTTAGATTCAAGACGATAAAATCATTACGAGGGGCAGTAACGGTTACCGAATTTTCACCGACTACATCGTTGTCGTTGTTAGTCGTTAGTAGAGTGTAGGCAAAATAAAGGTATCGCTAGATCACCTGCTTTGTATTTATGGGATGAAAGTCTGAGAGCCAACAAAAAAAAAAGAAGTTACTCCACCTCGGGAAAACAGCGAAAAATATTTCAATGAAACTTTACGGTAATTGTATAGATAATAGTCTAACTTAACAACTTTTATTTGCAACAGTAATTGACTAGATCCTTAGATACAGCTTGATCGTTCTATTGTAAGCAGTCCCGTACAAAGCAGAGGTCACGATTGATTAGTTATACAAAATAATGTTGTATTGGACCTACTTTGATGCGACTTTCACTGTAGTATAATTTATAAGGGATCGAGGACTTATAGTAAACATATTTCATCGCACTATCACTCATAGGAGTCGAGCAATGTAACATATTTTGTGTATAATGTATGATGGTTATGAAATGTAAGAATTTAACAATTTCGATAGGACTTTCACAGTAGCGCTACTAAGGGGTCGACTTTTTAACATAAATATGTATCATCACGCTACGCTACGCTCACAGGAACTGAACAGTGTAACATTTTTTTTTTGTACACACGGCTACTATCAAACTATACATTTCCAGTAAAAGCTGACCACGTATTGTATAGGCTTCCCTTACAATAAGAGGTCAGCTTATTATACTGAAAATTTATAGCTCAATATGTATCCGTGGGTACTAAGGTCGATAGTTAAGAAATTTGTGATTTAAACGAGTTTATTTATTAACATTTTCGGTAAAAAACCATCACGGAAAATTACTATACATATGAAGGAAACTAGGTATTTTTTCAACATTAGAAATGTTTATTTCGATACCCATCGTAACTAGCTAAGTGGAACGGTAAATAGTAGAATAGAAGCCGACAAATATCAGGTTCAAATCCGGTCCCCGCGTTGTAACTGTTTTTATTTAATACTAATTGATACAATTTTATATTATTAGAAACATGTATTTTCAAAACATAATTCGAGCACCCCTACACCACGCGAACGAAGTCGCGGGCACAGCTAGTTTACAATAAATATTTTTTTAAGAAATTATGACATGAATAATTTTACAATTAATATGTCCAATCTAATAGGTAGGTACGAATAATTTAGATAGGGATGAATACATTTTCGTACAACCACAGTTTGGTGACAAATCATTAAATAAAACGCATTAATTCTGATATGAACCGAACCAGAAAAAAATAGGCTCAAACCGTCTCGTGAATAAAACGATCAATCAGCCTTTTTTTTTATTCCTACGCTACTTTCAATAGCTTTAAGAGCACACATTTAAGAGAGAACGAGAGATAGGAGTTTACTCTCTGTGTAGAATATAGAAAGAAACGGAGACACGTCCAAAAACCCAACTTTAGCATGTGCAAGGTATCTCGGGTAAGAAGCTACTCATACTCATATTTATTTATCTCTTTAATTAGATATTGTAAAAAATTTAAAGTTTCAATAAAATAACCATTCAGGTATTCAGTTAGTCATTGCCGATATGTTTCTTCGAGCAGGAAACAGTAAGAGGCGGCAGCGCATCTGAAAAACCAGATGCAGCTTTCTCGGATAGGAAGCTGCTCAAATTTAATTTATATCCAACGTCCAATGACACACTTGGCAAATGGTTAAGTGCGTTATCGTGTATCTACGACATCGCGAGGTAGTCCCAGTCCCACGCTTCTACCCAATGTTGAATTTTACAAGTAGATATGTATATTATAGACGGCTCAATTTGTGCTGTACGTACATGTATTAGAGAAATTAAACACATTTGATCGATTACAGAAATTCCTTGCTTGAACTACCTAAGTACTTACTTCTTCTGTTTTGTCGAATATATGAACTCAATCAAATCAAATCAAATCAGTTTATTTTGCTTCTTTATTATTTTATCTTCCGAGTCTATCAGGCTTTACGAGATCTGCAATTGAAAATCTTTTTCTCTTCTTCAAAATACCGAGAATGATTTGGTTTATTGCGATCCCATAAAAACGAAGTGCCTACTCATCAATATGAACAACTTTTAATATGGGAACAAACCCTAAAATCTTTTCATACCTTGCTCTATCAAAATGTATGAAAAGTTTGAATATTTTTTCGCGATTTCATTGTTGGGCCCATAGTAAAAGTTGTTCATATTGATGAGTACTTCCACCGCTTAAGGCACTGCTAGTGGATTACAAATAACCCTGTATAAAGATTAGGTATTTTCCACATTCAGGTAATAGCATTTCCTAGAAGATAGGTGTCATGCGTGGTATACCGGAAAGCGACATCTACAGGGAAACGGGAAAAGGCAAGGAATGTGCGATACCTTCGAGATCTTATTAAGTTCTCATCTATAAAATTAATTGATTTTATCTTGATATAACTATAACCTCTTAGCGCAGTCCGTCTGATTATTATAAAGCCGCTATTTAATTAGTTTTAAAGGTTCAATAACAATTAACATGCGCTGAGTACGTGATTATTATCAAGTTATTAGTGGTGTAACGAGATACAAGGTACCTTTAGTATAGTTTTTGTATGGTTGGTGGCTTTTTCTGTAACCAAATAAATCATGAAGTCGCCAAAATGTAAAATCAAATCATCATCATCATTCTCCTGCCCTTATCCCATTTTATTTGAGGTCGGCGCAATGTCTTTTTCTTCCAATGATCTCTATGGTGACATTTTCAGATTCACACCCTTCACTTTTATGTCATGTGTCACACAGTGCATCCATATTTTCTTTGGTCTACCCATAGAAATAATAAGTAGGGCTCCCCTATAGTTAATAAGTCTATGAGTTGAATTGAGTCTGTTTTGTTTTTTTTTAACTTTTTCTACTGAAATCTTGGATAGATAATCAGCATTGCCATAATATTATGTTTTAAAGAGTTTCTGTAATATACTGAGAGTTTCTGTCGTAATTAAATCCGGGTTGTAAAGTTATGTTATTAAAAACAGTCTCGACCTCGAGGGACTTTCGCTGGGTGGCTGAATCAAGGGCTTGATTCAGAAAGTAGTACTTCTTGACACGCGGCGTGCATTGTTAGGAGGTTCTCATAATCGAGAGCCTTGACCACCGGTAACTTGGACCCTGTTCCCCCGATGCCGGTGGGCTACTACTTTTTTATATTTTTAAATGTTTTTATTTCATTTTTTTAAATCTTTTCTTCAAATCGATGCGATGCCTTATGAGTACATTGTACATTGATACTATCTCAAATCCGCTTCACCGAGTCATCGCGCACGATGCCTTATGAGATTCATCTTACTGGATAATAATAATTATAATATATTACATTAACACTACCTCAAATTCGAATCACCGACTCACTCAAACCTATTTCACCGATCATTCAAATCCGCTTCACCGAGTCACCGCGCACGATGCCTTATATGGGATTCACCTAACTGTATATATTATGTATTACATAATGTTTTATTTACGTAGTTGGTTTCCCGTTTACCCGTGAATTCATATTTCGCGGCCCGTGTCAGTTTTCACACAAATTTTAGAGAAATAGATACCTCTGTGTTTACCGGTAGGTGCGGAATTTATACAGAAGGCTTTGATGGTATGAAAAACATACTTTATGTACTAAAAAAGAAAAATCATTTATTTGCCACAAATACAAGACACACTAGAATGATAGACATAGGTAATAAGAAGTGGACAGTTGCATAGACAGAGAAGACATTTTACTTAGGATGGCAACAGTGTAAAATTAAGTAGAAAATAATAATAAAAATAAAAACTGCACCAAAGAGCATCACCTTGTCATTTTTTATATTTTTTATCTTTGTATAGAAGCTGCAGTGTAAGTACAGTAGATCGGACCTTGGAGTATAAAATTATAGTAACTAAGTAAAAGCTGTTCCATACATTTAGTTGAGTAGGTAGGTACTATTGAATTATTTGTATGGAATACATATAAAATGCATAATTAGTAGACTGATAATAATAAAAGAGAGTAAATAATATAAGATGAAACGATAAATAATCACTTACTAAGAAATATATTCCACCGTGACACAGTGGTCTTAAATGCTCCATTCAAAAAGAGCAATTGGGCGATTGACACTGTGGTCAAACCGAACGTGATGTCAAACGCCTAAAGACCCGTATTATGTATAGGTCTGCGATAGGTTACGAACATAAGATAAGAAAAAATATACTTAGATATTAAAATATAATATTGTTTTATGTTTGCTCATTGAATAGTCAACTCTAGCTTCCACGTTCCATAGTGTTGCACACTCAGTTCTCCGCTTTCTACTTTCATCTACTCGCGTCGATTGTGCTTTTCTCAGTATGTCATCATGATATAGACGGCACTAGTGGCACGGTGGAGCGACCAACTGCTGCGCTACGTAACGTGTCGTGGATACGACTCCCGCATGGTACAAATATTTCTATGGCCTACGGATAGTTGTTCCGAGTATTTCACGCTTGTGAAATTTTGTGTTTGTAAACGGAAGAAGGTTTTAAAAAGAAATATACCATGTTAAAATTAGGTAAACGTACCTACGGTTTATATATTTAAACATAAATATAAAGATACTAATTTCTGTTATATCCCTGTAAAAGTAACTACTAGGTAAATTATACATTCCGATAGCTATTAATATCCCCATAGCAACAAAAAAAACTTCAGGGAAGGAAACCAAATGTCGCTCCGACCGATGAAAATCTAATACACATAATTTACTCAAACTCCATAATGGTAGTTTTTATACGAGACTGATACTAAAAATAATATTTTATCAAGTGGGACCGGGTACATGGGTCGGATTTTCGTCGGCGTATCTCATTTTAATCTGGGTGGGTATTTTTAAGTCGATAAATTTGGCCTGTCAGTCCACATGTGCGGAGGTTTGGTGCAAGATAAGGCTCAACCCGCCTCTCGCTCGGATGCATAAGCCGTCGTAAAATATTATCCTGGCCGAGACATTTATGGCCCGGCTTGAGATAGGTACCGTGGAATCATTTTTAAATTTACCTACGTATATTATGTATAATACCTACCTACTTGGTTATAGTACATGTTTAGGAAAACGTAATTTCTAGTTAAAATATATAACGATGTATGTATAAAGGTAGGTTTTATTAGCGGAGGTCCTTTTAAGGGATTAATAGTAGATACTTAACATTATGAACAACTTTTACTAAGGGAATAAATATGAAATCGCCAAAAAAAGTGCTTTTCCATACAAATAATTGAATATTACTCGACTAGTATGGAACAGCAGATTATTTTTTAAAGCGATATATTTTCTAAATTAGGTACTAATCACGAAATCTCAAGGACTATAAAGTTGACTACGAATTTAGTAGAGTCCTTATAGGTCCTAATCCATCCCTAGGGGGGCGAATTGGGGATTGTAAAATGTAAAGTTGTATGAAAATTATTTCTACGCGGACGGGCACAGATAATAATCTATAGGTCCGTGCGTCCAGCTTACGAACAGGTCATCCTATGTAAGTGTGTAGTATGTACGGAGATATACATAATAATTAATATGATTTATAAACGCAGGTGGTTATTTTATAGTGATGTTGATTAGCCGTATTAGGTATTAGCGGTAATTAACAAGTTTATGGCATTGCAATTTATATCTACGTATAAATATATCGATTAAATTGACGCCAAGTTGGCATCAGTTACTCAACATACAATATTCGTTAGTACAAGAGCATTTATGTACCTATATTAATCTAACACGTTAAGATTACTGGCTATTTAGTCATTTATTAGTTTCTTGGTTTATGATGATGACTCTACGCACTTGATAGGATCTTTAATAGTAGCGAATTTCCATATTAGGCATGAAACTGTGTATTATAATTAGAATTATCTTATTTATTACTGAGACATAAATAGGGCCTACAGAAACTGATTTAAAATACCCAAACCCACCTAATATTGAAAACGGTTGGTCGACGCTACGCGTGACCCGAGGGCTGGCCTATTCTTTGGTCAAAGAATAAACATTGCCATTCAACGTGGCAATGCTGCCAGTCTTCTGGGCACGCTACCAATTGACAGCGATGAGGAGGAGCACTTTGACGCCTAGGTGCTCAGTTTTATATTTGTATTTTTTATTTTATATAATTAATAATAATTAGGCTGTGTACATATTTAAGTTTATTTGGTCATCAATAAGCTGAAAAGCAGAAATAAAATTTATAAATACGGATATTGAATGTAAAATAATTTATTTATCACATGTCAGCAGTTTCATCACACAATAGATAGGAATGTCCCATAATTTTGAGAAATTGCAACTAAATAACGCGTCAGTAGAATCTCCGGGTGCATTCATCACATCGGCCATCATTCGGCTCGTAAAACGTCACTAATGTCCCGTAATACTTCGCTTGCTCTATATCTTTATTAACAATTCACTCGCGATAGATTCTTTCCATTCAAAAGCTTTATGTCCGAAGTTACGACGCCCTTACAACTTTCCTTTTATCCCCAACTATTTTCTGAAAACACTGTTTTCTTTATGCGATTTAATACGCCATATTTTTGTTAAGTGACTCCGTAGTCCGTAGGTATGAAACAATGTTGCAAATAATAAAGGGGATAAAAAATATAAGTGCGCACATAATTCCCGCTCAAAAGGCGGTTGATATAAATCAAGCATGTTTCTGCCTTTTTGCGTCGCTTCAAAATGCTTTATCTTTTCATATTTTATTATGAGATTTTATTAATAAAAGTGTGAGTTTAAGGGTATGTATTATGACTTATGAGAAAGAACTGTAAGAAGTTTACTTTGTAGATTTAATTATGTGTCAGCCGTAGGTAGCTTATCCTCCCTATTCCTATTGTGTAGGGTATTCACTCGACTTAGTCTCTTAATTGGTATCATATACCATATACCATTATTAGTATCTACCTACTTCTATTAATTGTTATCTGTAAAGACAATTAATTATGTTTTAAATCGAACTTATTTATTCATAGCAATTTGTTACATGACATGTTTAATAAATAGATAGGTACATTGCATAATTTTCCTTGTAGGTACAGTAATATTCATTTAATTATTTTATTATCATTGCCAAACACATTACACTAAAAGTTTAATTTTAATCAGCTAATTACATCATTAAAATAATGACTTAACAAATATAATATCTATAGAAATATTTTTATTTAAATTCAATACATTTCATTTATATATTTATACTTTATGTACATAAATGGTCCATAAGGTGGACTTATGCCATGAGGTAAGTATATTTTGCCAATTTTCATTCATGATAAAAAATAAAAAGGTTACAATAAAAATAAAATAATAATACAATCATTAGAGTTCTAAAATTATGACAGCAACTAGAAGCCACGCGTATTAATTATCCAGAAGTCATTCGATTCCCATCTAGATTAATTCAATATCCAAAGTAAAACTGTATAGCCGCGTAGGTATACAACTACATAGATGGATACAAAGGCGTCCATTTTAATGGATCGAAGCCGAGGGCGGGGTGAGACGAAGATTTATCTTTTCCAATACGGTGTGGGAATGTGAAGATCCGTCGCAAGCGCAAACTCATTTACCGTCGACGAGACACCGCCGTTCAAGTGGCTTTTATTTATGAAGACACGGTTAATCTGGTGAAGTCCTACGGTGAAAAAATTAATGAACTCAAACTCCATCCAATCGTAGACATGTGTTCGGTCGACCTGTTATTTTAAATAGGGTCTATAGATTTTTTTAAATCTTCGAACCATTTTCGCGTTTGTCGTTAGTTACGTAGGCGTCTACCTACGAGTCTTAAGCTTATGTAGCAGCAAAGAAAAGAAAATGACACATAAATGTACATAACATTTTCTTTATAAATAATAATAATAATATATAAATAATGGTAACATATCTATGTCACCATTATTTATATAAGCAATTGAACTGATAGCATTTATAATAAATTTTGTTTCAATTAAAACAAGAACTTTTGAAACGTTAAGAATCGAGGTGCACGCAAACTGCCCTTTTTCTTTTTCTACCGATTCATTTCCATGCAAAGTTTGTCTGAAAGACATCGCTTTTAGCGATAAGACCACCCATTGTATTCTTTATTGTACACGAAAATGAGATAACAAGATAAATACAATTGAGATGGCATGTACACAGGCGAGCTTAACCCAAATTTGAGTTTTGAGAGTTGTATGTAGTATTCTCCATTAAGATTATTGTATTGTACACGGTTCCGAAATATATTTGGTTCTACCTAGATGGTGATTCATACTTAATAGGTACCTACTAAAAGATACAAGTATTTACCTCTTCTATCAATCGCAACAAAATAATTTGCTCTTCGTTGTGTTTGTCAGTACATACTGATCTACACATGGTAGTGAAAAGACACTGCTTTTTGGGCAATTCGTAGTCCGTAGCTCGTAGCAAGAATAATAACTGCAGAACCTCACCTACCTAAAAGTTACATCAACAATACCTAATAAAAAGGCTGACGTAACATTCAACCCTAAAATTAGCCCACAATCGCCATTACCAATGACCTTAAACCCCAAATCGTTCAATCCGTCGACCGTTATAGTCCACTCATTGCCGCCATAAACTCATTAAGCCACATAACCGACCAATCGAGCTTTCCAATCATGAAATTAAAATTACGTCCCCTTTATTGCCAGCCGTTACGAGCTGCGAAAAAAGGGGGCATAAATAAAAAAGGGGGGGTATAAATAACACACCTTCGGAGCAGCACGCGAAGCGAACCCGAGAATGTTGTCGTAAATTATACGCTTATAGCCCCCAGCCCGATCAATACCATTCATTAACGAAATATGTATCGTTCCGAGGTTTCTCGTATCGGTCGTTTGCGGTTTTAAAAATGCTTTTTGGCGTAATGTAAGAATGCGCTGTCATAAATAATGACTAAGCAGGTATTATCTTTACGATAGCCTTTTTTCAGTTCTGATGGACATCAATTGTGAATTGTTTGCAGGAAAACAGTAAAACTGAAAAAAATCGTGTGTTTTAAATCAATTTCGAAGAGAACAACACGGTCCTTCCATCTCTCGTCTGTAGACTTTTATTAAAAAAATTACCTATATTATACTAACAAAATAAACGTGAGGAGACAAATGTCGTGTTTACTTTAGTACGAAGGGCAGATGGTGGACGTCAAAGCCCCCTAGGGTAACCCGGGCCAATCGATGCAGCTCCTAGGGTTCTTCGCATACGAAACACATGAGGTACCTACACCATAAAGTTCGAAGTTTTCCTGCTGAAAGTATTTATCAGTGGTCGCTCTCTTAATTATAAAATAAGTTAGAACATGAGTGTATACAATAAGTTAGAATAAAGAGTGGTTATTCTTCTTCTTTTAGTAACCAAATGAAAGCAGAAAACACTGCATTGTTATATTAGCCTTTCTGAACTAATTTGCATATAGAAAATCTTTCAGCTTATTTTTTGTTTTATTTTATTTAATCTTATGGTATCACCGCCATTACTAGAAATTGCAGTCAGTTATAAAGTATTTGGAGGAGTTATGTAATCTAACTTGCAATTCCCAGCACTTAGATAATTTTCTCGCCTGTCGTACCTACACTTAACGTAGTGAACGACTTCATCTAAACAAATACCTATTTAAAAGTAGGTATATATGTGACTAGGCAAGAAAATTTTATCTTTATTTTGATGTTAATGTCGGCTTTATGTGTAACTCAAGTATTAGCTAACGGCTTAGTTTCGAAAGGGGTGTTAGAGGAAATGCCGGGGGAGATAAACGAGCATTTTATCGCTGAGGCACTAGATACGCAGGCCGCAGGGCCACCATTCCGACTACGTTCAGCAGAGATATAAATAACGACCTGCAACAAAAACCTTCATTTGCATTTTAGTTATCAGATTGTGGAACAAATAAAAGACGGATCACTCGTGACAAAGGTCGTTGGCATTTCGAGACGTTAAAGCTTTTTCAATGCAATTGTACCAATTAACTTGAACGGACGAAAGTGAAACTCACAAAACCGGGCGGCTTCGGCACTCGGCAGCGTTTTTTCTCGGTAGATTTACATATTTATTGGGGCACATTTTATGGAGGCAGCAGAAAAAAAACCTTCGCTCGTTTAATGGACAAAAAGGGTGGCTCTTGTATATTTATTTTGTCGCATCCTTTTTTACGTGCGAAAGGACGTGGCTGTGTATTTTTTCGGCACCGACGTGGCACATTTGGCGACGCACTTTGCATAAAAATATTGGATCGTAAACTCTATGCCGTTCCACGGAATCGGGACGCATGTGTCGCAAGAAAAATATTGAAATCATGCTGAAATAAGGTTTTATGAAGACAGATACGATGCGAAGATTGAGATATGAATGCTTTATGGAAAGGTAGGTAATAATATGATTTGTACACCTGCCAATGATATATCAGAAACATATAGGTATATCAACATACAAAATTTTACAAGATTCAAGAGTAATATAAGATTATAAGATAAGAGTAATATACAGGTTGACTGGTTGGACAGTGAAAATATTGAAGGAGTTGTACTCACAATTATGAATAACTTTAACTAGTATAGGAAGAAACTTGAAATCGCGAAAAAAAATCTGCTGTTCCATATAGTTAGTCAACTAGTATTGAATTATTTGTATGGACAGCAGACTTATTTTTACCGATTTCGGTGTTAGACCTGCAGTAAAAGTTGTTCATAGTGATGAGTACACCCTCCTTCAATATGTCCATTGTTCAATCAGCCACCCTGTATAGGGAAACATTTTCAAGAATGCAAATCGGTTCTTTGTATGTTACCTCTCAGATAATTCAAAGCGAACTGGTTTGAAGGAAATGGAATCGAGAAAAGATGGTACGGCCGTGTGCCCGTTTTGCTTGAGACTTGGCTGGGGCACTGTCGTGCCCCCAGATACCCGTGGAGCCACCTAAGGCAGGTTACTCACGTATCGTGAACCCCTGCGTAAATTATTGCGGCTGCTTCATAAATTACCCACTCACATTAAGATCACCGCCTTAATCTGTAACATGGCATCATGAGACCAACTGTAGGCACTCGTTAATGTATTTTGTTTTAGTCTTTGTTATTAAAATTATATACTCGTATTTTATGATAGCCCGGGGAACGTATCGTTTTCATCACTAATTTATGCCTTACACTCCACGTGATATGGCTCGTTTTTTATTATTTTAGAACATGGGTGGGCCAAAACTTAGCAGAACGTTATTTGAACTCACTTTATGCTAACCGTTTATAAATATTTGAATAATGTGAATTTTAATTCTGGTACGAATCTGTTATTGGCATTATTGCGTGAAATTAAGTGCTAATTTCAACAGTAAAGCTACGCCATAGATTGATTTCATATTGCCAGAAGAGTCCCTCATGAATCATAATATACAATAAATAATTTAAACAATTTAAATGCCTTACTTCACTCCATAAGATAGAGTGACTAAGTAGCAATATGAACAAGCGCTAATCTCGACCATTTACACCGGCAATATACCCGCGACGGACGATGGCACTCCAGGAATGCACCCAGTAAATCATCAGGAGAACACTAAACCTGTTCTTTAGTGCCCCGTGAGCTTAGGGCTGACAACGTCGAGATTTTTCTTTTAATATTAGACAGGCTTCGGTAGACTCCGTTTTCCGAAGTGAAAAGTTTCCAATTTGGCTTTTGTTAAGACCGTGTAGCGTTGTCCAGACGATTATCGGCAATCTCTTTCCTTCATAGATTATGTAAATAATTGATGTCCTTACATTGGCATAACTTACAGTTCGACATCAGGGGTGGTATTCTGTAAGAACATCTCGCATCTCGATTCGAATCTCCATCTTATTGTGGGTTGATTTTAGGCGAATTGACATACAATGATAAACGTGTAACAGGAGCTGTGAACGTAACTAGAACATCGGTATTAAGTTATCCTATGTCAATTGCGCTCGTTCAGTGTATTAATATTAATATTCTCGTTCTGTTGCAGTGTTTACTTCTAAGACTACTTGGTTGGGTTAAATTATTTTACTACAACCCCACGCTTATCTACTAATTATCGTTTGATTTATCTGTGCGCCTGTATCTTTTGAATATGTGTTCTCATGTAAGTGAATTATAAATTCGAGAAATAAATATATCTCAAACCCTAATTCGCCAAATATTAACCGACAATAAAAGTGATTTACGAATCGAGATGCGAGATTTTGTTACAGAATAACTCTGCTGGCCCTTTAAAAAATAATAATACTCGTTTAAAATCGAAAATCTCTATGCCACCAGCCCTAAAGCGACATCAGTGGTGGTGTATACGACGATATTGTTAGTCGTAAACTTGTAATTTTGTTGTAACTAAATCCACAGGCCTATCCAACACGCCGTTTTATCTAAAATGCTTTTAAAGTGCTAAGATGTCTCCTATCTATGACATTAGGGCACGTCGCGTGAGTGCCAGCGATAGGGATGTCTAAATAAATATATTGTCGTCATTTGTACGCTATATCTACTGTCATAAAAGTGTCTAGTGATCGTCTGCTCGATTTATTGCTGTTATTCTCTGTGACTGTCTACCGATATTGTGAGTATATGTATATGAATATTTGTGTGTCTCAGTCCCAAAAGACAGATTTACGCAAACATCCATAAAATATTAACAAATAAGTAACAACACCTTTCAAACTTCATGGAGATAATAAAATACGGATAAGTCTTGAACTCGGTATTCCCGCATCGTTCTACCCAACTACCTACGGTTAATCGATTTAAAAGACTACTCCACGAGATTAAAAACTCCAAGAAAATTCCATGGTGTTCATTAATCAGTGGATTAGATACTCGGATTATTTACGAGCAAATCTAAAACGTACGGAATTTAATTTCATTAGGGAACTTTAGTGGCACCATGTTGTCACCCGCTGCGCCGGGGCAGTCACGGCGGCGTATTTCACCCAGCTGTCACGAGGCGACCAATAGCGATGGAGAATCGAATGCGCGTTCCAACTTTAAAAATGGTGGAGATAATTTCATTGTATATTATTTGTGACAGGTCGTTATTTTGAGTTTTTATAGGTTCGTGGGTTCAATATTTCTTGAAGATATCTTTGGTCGATACATTCGGTTCAAGTTTCATTTTTTGTAGGGACTTCTTTTACCTAACTGCGTTCTTTTGGTAGAGATACTCTAACGAAGGTATTTTTTGACTCACGTTTTCTGTTTTCCTTCGTTACAATTTCATGTTCCTTACTTTTTAATGTAATTTATCTTGGTACCTGCTTAGTTGTCGATTATTACTCAACTGAATTTAATAGCGTGGTATCTATGAAAAACACATATATACACACACACACCCCCACATCTCATTGTATAATATATATTTTACTTTTTTTTATTTTGTTCTCAGTGTCTGTTTTATTTTTTATTTTTTACTGTTTAAAGGTTAAGTTAATTTTTATTTTATTTCTCTCTCATATGTTGTCACTGTCCGTGCTGAATAAATGTATTTTCTTTCTTTCTTTCAAAACTTTCTTTTAATCATAGATAGCTACAATCTTTGTTTCGGAGCAGCTCTACTAAAACGTACCATCTCAGTTTCTTTGTTAAGATTGACTCTAGGTAGGTAGGTTCCCAATGCGAAATTAATACAACGCAGAATTAAAATTTTATTTTCTTAAATTTTATTATTACTTACTTCCTTTTAATAAAATAAATCATTATACGGTAGGTGCAGGTAAAATATGTAAGGTAGGTAGTTGCTGGCTTATATAACATGTGAAAGAAATCTACTTACTTACCCCTAAAATGCTTCGCCCACCTAGATAGGATACCTACTTGTATAATCATAACTTCCATAAATCTACAAGTATGCATAGCTAGGCATAAAGATTGCCGTTCTATATATTTTCCTCCGGGCAAAGTCAACTACTAAAAACTTCCATAAAACAACAATTTCAAACGGGCCATTTCGCCCGGGAAAAACAGCATCCCGCTCGGTGGGGGTGGCAGGAAAAGAGGGGGAAGAGGGGGAGGGTCCAAAGTGAAGCCTGGCTGGTTTATGTCCCGGAATTACGACTTAGACGTTTCAAACAATAACTTCCCCCCATAAATACGAGCCGATTCCTTCACGCGTCATAGCGCAGATTGTTTTTCTTTGGCCCGCCCCAAATTTCAGCATATAAAATAATAGATTTACCTTTTTACTACAAAAAAACAAATCTGCATTTACTAGCATATACATACCTAATCCTCGAAATAGGTTTGAGGTACAAAGTAACTGCCTATAGATAGGTATACCTACCTTTTGACGTATTTAAATTAATAGAACATCGTGCACAAAATATTCCATAAGTACCTATAATAGCTTTCCATTTCGTGTCATGAAATTGGACCGCGTCCGCATTATTCCCGCATCGGCAATACTGGCACGCGCTGGCCGATCTCAGGAATTTCCTATTTCTACCCGCGCTGACCTCCGCCCGAGCCGAGCCCGACTCGCTCCTAATCTAGAAAACGTAATAAAACACCCCGTAATAAAAGCGCGCGTTTTCACGTACCCCGTAAAAATATGATAACATTCACGTACGAAGGCACCTACCCACCTCGTACACCTACTTTTATACATAAAGCTGCGATTTTTAATAAAACTCAGTTCACACATTCCGAGTTTGGAATAACGTTTCGTTTGCACTAATTAGGCACTTTCAAACAAAGAATTTTAATGCGTGGGGTAATAAAATTCTTTTTTTGTGTACCTACCTACGAACTGCACAGCCATGTTGCTATAGCGGTTGTTGTATTAGAGCACACCTACGTAAACTTGCTCTAGTTAATGTTCCCGGAAACATGGTGAAATCAGAACAGATCCATTATGAATTAGCATAAAAAGGCACAGTGACGGTAGGTATGACCATAATAAATTATGTACCTGTAACTGTACGCAATTTATCCATTTATTTTTACTACAAAAGTGTTCATAGAAAACCGTGGAACTCGCTAAGAACGCGTACGACTCAGGGCAAGCCATAAACACAGGTTAGCCTCTCCAGATCACTAATGGAATTGCCGATTATATTACCGCAACCATGCTTACTATTAGACTTAGGATATGACCAGCAGGAGACACCTTGACACCATCAAAAGTACTTTTACGGCGTCTTTAATGCCCGAGCTGCCTACATCAACCGGAGACCGTCGTGCAAGTGCAGGCACCTGAACCGAACACAATTATAGAGTTTAAAGAATGTGCTGTTTATTTCGAATTGGTCTTGCATTTCTTTTAGGTAGGTACCGCCTTATGCCTGTATGACTCTTGTTCCATGCAAATTCTGCAGACAGAAAACATAAAAAAATCACACTTGTTTTGGAACGAGAATAATAATGCAAGAAGTAAAATATTTACACAGTTTTTACGAGTACTTTAATTTAAGTTTTTTCTATTCTTCTGACAATAAGGGTATATTGGGTAATCTTATAATAATTTTAAAAAGTTATTTTAAGTGTTAAAAGCTCTAAAATCCTTCATCATGCCGCGGACAAAAAGATGGGGTTCCTCCTTAGAGAGAATTTAAACTCAAATGTTAACAAGTTTTTCTAGTAAGGGTAGCAATATTCACCCCCTATATAAACTTGATATAGGTATATGCGGTCCTGGTTTCCATCGTCAGCAGGCGCCTAGACGCCCCTCCATAAAGGTGGATTAATACAGCCGAAAGCCCAACTTACTTAATAAATATAAAAGCCTTCTCCGCCCGCGATCGTAAACCGCCCACTGCGCTCCTCCAAGATTACTTATATCGCGACCAGGGAAATTTGATCTCCCGTTTTCATTATCGTTCCAAATACTGTT
Source organism: Allophyes oxyacanthae (assembly GCA_932294325.1). NCBI lineage: Eukaryota > Metazoa > Arthropoda > Insecta > Lepidoptera > Noctuidae > Allophyes > Allophyes oxyacanthae. The sequence goes on along the minus strand of OW028620.1, from coordinate 9,564,251 downwards.
TCTGAATCAAAAAGGCTGAGAGGTCTTGGTTAGCCGGTCTTGCCATTATCAGCTCTATGTAGATTGCGCGTCGCTTGCCCGCCTTGCTTTCTCCGAGATAAGGTTTTATGGCGACTGGAAGAAAGGATAATGTTCTTCTTTGATGTAGAATGGAATTGTAGGCCGCGTTCTGGTACCGCTGTAAAGATAGATAAAGTTTCAGCTTTATTTCCCATAGATGTTTGGTTATTTTCTTTGTTTTTATTGTAATAACTAATATAACTATCTTTTATATTTATATGTGTAGGTACTTAATAATGTCTTGAATAATAATGGTTTTTCCACTATTCGTCTCTTCTAAAGTGAAATTGAAGAAAGAGAGATTCGAAAAGATAAAATTATTCATGTCTATATTTCATGTAAACACTAGCATTTAGCCATTGTCATTGCTCTTTTCATTCTTTATGTATATTGTTGTTGACGTGCATTTTAATAAATAAAAATTAAGTATTATAAAGATAGAAGTGCCATGAGCAGTGAAGCAGATTCTACAGAATACTTACGTTACTCCCTAGTTTATAATCTAAGTATTTTATTGAAATAAAGATAACAAAACAAAAATGCCAACACAGACCTAGGTATTACTCACCTAGCTGGTCACATAAAACAACATTTGCCGGAATAATAAAAAACAATGATATAGGTATCATGTTATCGAAACAAAATACTTAATGCATCTGAATTTCTGGCTATCTATCGATATCCATCTACGAATACAGCGCTATCCCTCGATATAAGCCAAGTATATCCACGTGCCCACGCACCATTGTGACAAGCCTCTAATAAAAAGTCGTAAAATTAGTCGAATTAACACAATAGTGCGACCGATTAGCGGCCGAGGTTTAATTGATCGCTGGTCCGTTATATATCACGTACAAATTAACTATGAACCGTGTAGGTGTACTCTATTATGTAGGAACATGCTTTTTTATAACACCACTATCTGTTTTGACTTCATAAATGAAGATTTGAAACTGTTAAAAGCAGACAGGTTTAAGATAACGAGTCAGTAGGAATAATATAGTTTACATGCAATATAAATTAAAGGAAGGATATTTTTTGTTATATTTAAGTCTAGTATTACTCTACAGATAAACCAGTTTAATCTGATATTTTAATTAGTATCGGATCAGAACTTTTCGCGTGTTTTCAAATGCTTCTTCATGCCAACTCAGGCGTTGTGCTAAAGAAGCTTTTGAGCAATCAAATTGTATACAAGGTCGAACTTTTCTAATCCCGATCCCTTTAAAGCGTTATCGTACTGATCATTATGAACAATTTTAACTATAGGCACAAAACTAGAATCGTAAAAAAATTTTTTACTGTTCCAGACATAATAAGTCGATTAAAATTGAAATATTTGTGCGGATCAGCACATTTTTTGTCGCGGTTTTTGGCTTGCTCCCATAGTTAAAGTTGTTCATAATGATGATGTGTGTTAATTTTAGTTACTGTAATTGGTTGTAACACAACCGTTGTAATTAAATAAATAAATAAAGAAATAAATGAGTATCTACAATAACGCTCTTAAAGGGATCGGGACTAGAAAGTTTTTTTTTTTTTTGATCTTGTATACGAGCTATGTATACTTTCGATAAGCCCAACACATAAGCTGTGTTGAGGCTAAGAAGTCAATGCGTTTTGCTGGATCGTTACTGGTAAAGTCAATTATTTAGCTCAAAAAATAATTGATGCGAAAATACCTCGTCTCGCTATCTACTCAGCTTGTCCATTTAAAAGGGTTTCCATGTACACGAGACTAAATTAATATTCTCCTCTTACAAGATCGTGTATCTGAGCTAATAAAATTTATTTTTCAGTGCACTTATGCATGGGCGGTAAGGCCCGGCGCACACTGTACAAAGTTGCGAGTAATTTATGGCAGGCCGGTTTATGGGCTATGGGCCAAGTTCGCACATGCACCGCGCCGACGCAACTTGTATAGAAGTCATAAATATCCGCTAACCCCTTCCATGAGGTCAGGTACGTATCTACATGCGTAAAATACGAGCTGTTTTGGTTCTTGCCGACTAGAAATGAATTTTTAATACGTTGAGCTCTTTCCTTTATAAATAAATGAACCCGTAGTAGGTAGTAACCCTACATTATATAATATAAATGAACACTACATTTCAGTAGAGGAAACGAAGAAATATATAGAAACAGACAGAGTGCAAAGTAGACAACATACTTTTTAGCACAGAAAAAATTGATTTTTCTTCGATCAACACAAAAAACGTAGCAGTTTCAATGGAACAGTAACACAAACATTTAAATTTATTAAAGAACAATTATTTCAATTAATAAAACGCTTTACGCCTACTTAAAGCAACTTAGTAGTAGTAGAGAAATCACCATAAAAATAACACTTAATTTCAGCTCGCAATTACGACGCCGTTAAAGGGCGGCTGCCTGAGGCCCGACACAGCCATTACATTACCTCCACACTTACCATACTCACATACTAACTAGCCTATACGTTCTACACTTAGAAGCCGACGGGATCGTAAAAATAAAGAATAGGCGCATTTACACGCGCAAAAGTGAAAAAATAAAACGTTTTCCTTGCGGCGTGTAAAGTGGCTATTCATTTCAGTGTACGCCGACTAATTCTTGGTGGAAACACTTTTACTTAGAAAATTAGATCTGCGGTCGCTTTCACGTTAGAAAAGTTACCATTTAAAGTTGTACCGTAGTTTATTAAGTTTGAAATAACAAACTAAATGTTTTACTTAGATTGTAGAGCATTAAACTGAAATATTATACGTTTACAAACCGCATTTATTTTTATGGTTCTGGTAACTTATGTTTTATGTAGATATAAACCTGATAATACCAAAAGCTCGGTAATCTTGTGGCTACAAACTGGTGTTATTAAAACCATCATATAATAGAGAGTTAGCGGCCACTTGATGTTTTCCATATATTAAGGTAATTATAAGAACAGAAATACTAGGATAGTGTATGTAGATTACTATGTCAGATCTTGATCACCGTAGCCTTTTTCTATCGATTTTCGTTATAGGCTTCAACTCTAATCAGCGAATGCATATCAGTATAACATACAGAGCTTCCGACAACTGACCTGTGCAACTAAACTGCTGACGGATATACTGGCTGACTTTTTTACCGTGAGGAAAATAATATATGGTGTCATGTACCTACGTGAAATAAAAGCTATACACAAGAGTAATTATGTCATACAATTGTGTTTATCCAAAAAGATACATGAAAAGAAACCATACCTATTACAGAGCGTGCGTAGGTACTGCGTACCTAATAGTAAAATTTGGATTAGGAATGCATAAGTAACATACCTGAATGAAAATCATGTCATGTTGTAGTGTGCAAAATCGGCTATAAATTAGTAGTGTGTATTAATAGAACGATTTCATACAGCGATTTTTTATTTTTTATTCATAGCATCTATGCTGTATGCTTCTATTCCATTTACGTACGAGACCAACTTTTTTCCTAACGATAAAAAAGTCATCCAGTATAATAATATCTACTAAGGTTAGACTGGTAGTATTTGGACGTTTGTCAGTCCTTAACGACTGTCAAATCGGACCGACGGCTTTTCGCGTGCTTAGGTATTCCATATTGTGCTACAAGCACCAACTTGGGACCAACATCGTAATAGCGAAAGAATTACCAGCTACCCCATAGAAAACTGCAATATCTACTCGACCCAAACGTATGGGGCAACTGATAATTTGTTCGCAATTACGATTTTGATCCCATAGAAAAAATTGTTCAGTTTGATGGTCTGATCCGCACCCTTAAATATGCATGCATTACTGATACACGTTGTATAATGGGTAGGTACTAATTTACAAGAGTTTTACCGCCTTTATTTATATTATTTCAACCTTTACTAATCTATTATAGGGTCTCGTCACACATATAGACACAATCGTGCACAATTTCGACTTCGATACCCGAACATAAATAAATCTCACATAAGCAAACAGCCTAAGTAAACAAGCCCGCATACGTTTTATAGCTAAAGCTTATAATTAAGATAATAGTCAGCTAGTTACTAGTTACCCCACGCTGGCTTAATCTCGAGTAATTAAACGCACGTGTCACTTGATTAATGATTAATTAATTCACGCATTAATTAACTAAAGCTGGAGGTGCTTTTCTTGGGGCGTTTGAGCTCAAGACGACGTGTGGGGCATTTCCCCTTTGCATAATAAAATGACCATGGTCATATATTATGCCCGTAGAATACAAAATTTCGATAGGAAAAAATTAAGATGCTATTAATAATTTGACTTTAAATATCCATGAATGACCTTAGTCTTCTACCTAATATTCGCCTAAGTACGCGGCTTTTTTAAACCGCTATCTAGGTACCTATATTCAGCGGCCTTTCTGTAGTTCCAACCTAAGCCAAAACTATGTAGGTATTTCTGTGGGCTGAGCAGGAATATTTTTGACGTATCGTAACGTTAACGTAAACCAATTTTAAATCAAAAATACACGTTTAATCCATGATATTTTTTGAAAATATAATAATAATATATGCAGTATTTTTACATTTTCATAAATTGTGTATGTTGCATAAATCTAAACAAAAATTCGATTGATTCATTATACTTTATATACAAAATATGCTTACGTTAAAGTTACGATAGGTACGTGAAAAACATTCGTGCTCGGCTCTCTGATATACATATTAGCTATTATAGCTATAAGCTACTCGACCGCTGTAAGCGCTGCCCTCTCGGTGGCTTTCCATATTAATAAAGATAACAATATATATATATATGATATAGATAGGTAAGTATATTACAGTATTTTATATAGGTAATCTATCACAGTATATACCGTGTACATTCTTGCACACCTACCGCCCCGCGTCCCACAAACCATTGGGAGAGCCGCGGTTATACAGTCGGGAGGGTCGGGCTCCAGCGGTCGAGCTAGATAATAAACGCACAATACATCTGAAACACAATGTACGGGAATAAAATATATAAATATTCAATGAGCGTCCGTCACAATACTAATACGGTATATAAAAGGACCGCACTAAAATACCTACAGTTAGTATTGTAAAGTCTTTCCATGTCTTTATTTCTGATGCTGATTGTAAGCACTTACAATTTAGTTTGTCTTTTTTGTACTGATACGTACCATGGGACCAGTGTACCGGTTAATTAAGTTTAAAATAAGGTTTTTAAACACATTTCTTTATTTCTTCTTGATAAGTAAGTCTTCTTTGGCAGAAAACAATCTAGTTTTTTTTTATTCGTGGAATGTATAGCTTCTATGTGTATTTTACGATTTTACAAAATTGTAGTCGTTTCTTCCACAGAATATAGTGAGCATTTATTTTTATCATGTTGGAATAGTCTAAAGAATCTAGCGAGAGGACATTTAAATAGCTTTCAATACTTATAAACAGGTTATAATGAGAACAATATTTTAAATTAAGTAAATAATTTAAGTAAGTATTATTTTAATTTATGATTTTTTGCAGATTTATGTTTTACATAAGTCATCTCAAATCACCTCATGATAGATTTATAATAATATTCATATTTCCTTTAAGAATAAAAAGTTTTATTATTGAATTGATTGAGATGTAGTATAAAATCCATTAATTAACTAAACGTGTGTTTTATTATAATAAGTATTAAAATTAAAGAAGTTATAAAAGTTTGAAAATCGATTTAAATAATTCAAAGTTAATGATTTAACACTAAAATGTCGTATACAAATTAGGAAGTAATTACGTCATTTTTAAATCAGTAATATTGTAAAGAGGGAAAACCTGATTGACTGACTGATCGACTAAGTTATCATCAACGCAGAGCCGAAACTACTAAAGCCAAAGTCACGAAATTTGGTAAGTAGGTTCCTTTTGCATAGGGCAAGCAATAAAAAGGATTTTTGAAAAGCAAACCCTAAGAGATGAGTTTTTTAAGTGAGAATCGTGAATTTGATAGGTTGTTGGGCTTTCGGTGACAAATAAAGAAACAGGAGATACTGCGTTTTTTTTTAATTTATGAGAATTTAAATAAAGTGTGACTTCGTAGTCACCCCTTACTAAATATTTATGACCCGTTAGAATCTTTCTTACAGTGCATGCCAACTAGAACCCACTGCATCTAAGGAAATTGATTAAAAACGTGCCTAAGCATTTTAATAAAAGCAATTGCGTTAAGGGAGGTGCACCCTCCCGATTTTATGCCTTATTCCGTAAATAAATGTCTATCGCATGATTTCCTGAGTTTCAAGGGTTTGGGGACAAAATACCTACTATTCTCGGCGTTTTAGAGTGGGGTAACGAAATATCTGTTCAATTTCAAATTAAAATTGGCAAGTACACTTAAGGTTCTGTTTTATTACCCTGTTTTAATGTGCAGCAGAATACCTATCTAAGTAAATTAAAACCTGTTTTATAGAGCTCTGCTAAATATTTGGAATAAAGTCAGACGAGATGTTAGGATTTGAATAATTTATTAAAAATAATGATAAATAATGTTTTTTCGTACGTTACGTTTTTTATTGGTTTATCGTGTAAAATCTCTCCGTAACGTAGATTACTATTTTTATTACCACAGATCACAGAAAAGAGGTTAGATACCTCTTTCTGTGTTCTTTCTGTATTACATAATTATATCAACATTAGGGAAACAACGAATAAAAACTGTACAGTTTACACTTTTCATCCGAAAAATCAAAGTTATTAAGTATTCAATTATTATACCTGAACTTTTGAAAGATTTACATTCATTTCCCATTTTTCGAAGATAAGAAATTTATTATTATAAGGATCTTATATTAATTCCGTGTAATTGTTCGCTACATTTAAACGGAATAATATTCACTATAAAAATCCAATTACAACTCATTCATCCCAAATTCTTATTTAGGTATTTTTTTTTTCATAACACAACCAATCGCTTGCGGCTAGGGTTACCAGATGACAGGAATTTCCCTGATATGTCCGGAATTTAGGCCCTCTGTCTGGTAATTAGGGAAAATGTGAATATGTTAGAAATTTTCAAGCAGGAGGCACTCTGAACGCTACCGCAAACCGCGGGCGTCACCCGCATTCGGGCCGCGCGGCCGGCCCGATTCACCAATCACCACCAATGTGGCACCGAGGCAATCCTCATCGCACGCCGCAAGTGACACTCGCTCGCCCCGCATCATATCGAGCGGCGAATAGACATGCAAACGAGCTTTTTTTCCGAATCTGCATCATAAAAATATGTCAGTAAATTAGCTGAATAATCAGGGATTTTTTCCGGAAATCAAATTTTTAGATCTGGCAACCCTACTTGCGGCTTCGAGAACAATACCTACTAATGTCTGCGATCCGTCACACTACTCGTGAATTAATTTAATTCCAACGTACCTACCTACCTATACGGGTACCTATGTTTGGGTACCTATAGCTATAGGTGTATAATACCTCCAAGTTTCCTCAACGTAGGGGTGCATGCACCCTCTAATGCGATCAAATAACGAAAAGTAACGGTCCCGATAACGAGGGCAATAAACTTTTGTGTCAACTCGACTTGCTGGCTGTTTTCACTTGAGTGCGTTTTAGCGGGGAATCATGCTGAGTCAATCTCATGTCATTATGTATAAAATGATAGATTTATATAAGATTTTATTGAGCGTAATGTAGGAAGAATTTGTAACTTCGCTTAGTGAGTGAAGTTACACTCCCGCAATTATTCATCATACGCTTTCAATTTACGCTATTATGACGCATGTGGTATGCATATGCATACCTACCTAGTTTAAATAGTGTTAAAAGCAATGCGTTAGCGACGGTAGCGTCATACTTAGGTACCCACATGTTGAAAGCGCTGGACGCACGACTGTAATAAATTAGGTGGTTGTTTATATAACAGACAATGGACATAGTATTAGTTATTTATGCTTGACCTCTGAAATACCTTTTGGACATCATGCATACTAAGGTACCTTATCTCCTGTACCTACCTCACAGTGATGTACACACGGTTACATATCAAGCTATACATTTTCAGTATAAGCTAACCTCTCATTGTACGGAAACATATAATGCGAGGTCAGCTTATACTGGAAATTTATAGCTTGATTATGTAGCCGTATGTGCACGTCATGATTGTATCTATAATTAAGACTTACGTGATAAGGTTTTATATTCTAAAAGTGTCCTATGTAGACTGGATATTATTAAAGTACAGATTTTTCCGGTCGCGCCCGGGCGCAAACGATGCATCGTTTTATTTTAGCGACATGTGAAGTATCGTGACTAGTACTATAACCTACAATTTTACCTGAGAAATATTCAGCCTGTTTTCTTCCAGGTTACTTAATTATCAAACAGAATATCGGTGATTAGGTACAAATTAAAACATTGTCGAGTTTAATTAATGTTTATAACCTTATTATGGTTAACCTTTTTTTATCTTCCTTTTGATGAGAAAAGGGAAAAGCCAGCCAAGATACTTAAATTATTAATCTAATTGAATTATTAATTAAATTCGACTAATATTTAGGATCGCACGGTTTTAAATATATGTTTCTAGACAAAATCTGTTTTATGTTTTGTAGAGCATAGGTACTTTGTTTATTATAAAGTTGTGATTTAATAATAAACTAAATTCAGCCAATTACTCTCCCACCAGCTGAGCACGAGCTCTCTCAGACTCTCGAGCTCTTTCGGGCTCTTCTCAGAGTGACAAGGGTTAAGCCTTAATCCACCACGCTGGCCTGGTGCGGGTTAGCAAACTACATACACAATCGAGGACTTTATGAGGACCTCTCAGGTGTGCTGATTTCCTCACGATGTTTTCCTTCACCGTTATCGCAAGTGATAATCGATATCAATATTGCGATCCGAGCCGGGATCGAACTCAGACCCTCCTACATGGAAGGCCAACGTTCAACCGCTAGGCTATCCTGCTTTAAATTTGTGATACAAAAGATAATAGTTATAAATTCTTCTTCTTCTGTCGAGTCGACACGAGCATCACATCGCTCATGCTCTAGTGGAAAGATTAGATTAGGTGTTATCGAGGCTGACTGCCCAAGGTGCGTCAGACGATCTCATGCTTGGTCACTCGTGTAGACTGATCTTTCTTTGCACCTTACCTCATAACTAACTACCTGTAAACTGAAATAATTCAACACCTCTGTTTTTTTCAGGTTTCTTCAAAAGCATTCGAACAAAGGAACGATGTTTTTAAGATTTCACTGCGGAAGATAAATCGCCCTTTGCTTTTGTCCTTGTTATACATTCAACCCAACTCATGTCTAATTCCTTTTGCACCCCTAAGGTTTTGTCCCTCTCATACCCAGAGATATAAATACTACCATCTCTTTCTAGTCATAAAAATGGCGGATGCTGCGAGTTTGCGGGGACGTAAGGGTGGGGCATTGTTTCCGGAGGGTGAGTAGGGGTTGCAAAGTTCCTGTGAAATGAATCGGATTTTAGGGCAGGAGGGAAGCAATCAGTATGAGAGTAAATACTCAAATGTTTGATGAAAATACATGAACTTAGTATAAGAAAGTCGCCATAGTGAAAGCTGTAAACAAAACGTTATTGAAGAAACCAACCTTTTACTTTTCTTTTCAGTTAAACACCTTATAATTATGTTGTGTATGGGACATAAAATCTCACGATGACTTATCAATTACCTACCTATTAAAACACCTAACGACAACTTTTTAGTTTATTTCTGTCGAATACTTAAATCTATACATATAAAAGACTTGTTGTGCTTAAATAAACAATTTACTAATCTGCAAATTTTGTTTCAATTTCATCTCAATAAATACATGTGTTCATCTTATAGTTACCCACCTACCAACAATCAACATAAGTACATACCTTGCGATATCTCCACAGCATCGCATCTCAGCTGGGGCAGAGGACCCGCATTTCCTCGCCCATTAATCCGTTGATTAGCGTGCACTAGAGGGGATTTAACGATAGCTTTCAGCTATGTAATTATACCTCTACACCGGCTACCGCCGAGTTATAGCCCCCTAGTAGTTAGCCCGTAATGGAAATGGAACTTCGAATCAACTTTTTTTTTTATTATTGACGCACGTATGTTTCTACGAAACATGGGTAGATTTTCGTGGCACTAGGGTAAATTTAATTCAATTCCGAGAATATCTCATTGATGAAAGCGCAATCTAAGGGCCTAAGCACACGGCGTATTTTTAACGCACCGACGCGCGACGACGCATGTTTCACGGACGTGCACCCACGGCGGCGCGGCGCGGCGCGGGCGGTGCGGCGGGCGGCGCGCGCTTTAGATGACCAAATTTTAGAACCCGAATTTCATTTGAAGCGCGTTAACGTGCGTGATATGCGAGTCATCGGCGCGTTAAAAATACGCCGTGTGCGTAGGCTCTAAAAATCTACCAATGTACGTTAAATGCAAAAACAATTAAGCTAATTTTCGACGATTAGAATGTGCAGTTTTCGTGGCTGAGAAGGAATGACGAGTAGGCAATAATACGACAGAATATCTAATAGTGATACTTACTATCAGAGATATAAATTTAATTAATTGAGATGCTTGCTGAGAGATATAAATTTAATTAATTGATCTTTAATGCCGTGGGATATTTATTCAACTCACCCAAATTTCATCGCAATCGGATGAATGGTTTAGGAACGCATAGAAAACGAACAAACAAACATTCATTTTTATATACAGGCTGGTGCCAACGCTAACCGCATTAATTAAACCATGTATGTATTAAATTTGGTATCACGTTCTATAGCCGTAAACATAAAATCAACGGTTTTCACAAAATTAAGAAAACAATTATAAGTTCTTGTGGCTAAACTATTAATAGGATAGGTATGATTGATTATTTTTTGGATCATCATAAAACGTGATACCTAATTATACATTCTCTCCACCCTGTATTAGATATGTTACCTACTTGTATTTAAAGTTATAATAAGGTAAATGTATAACCAAGGCAGCTACGGACTACGACCAATATCTACAGGTAAATTAATAAACAAGCAAGGGTATCAAAATTTATGCCATCTAATTTCTTATTTAAATCAAATGGACTGGTATAAAGGGGACCCAAATCCCATACCCTCACCCTTATCTCGCCTGTCCACTCAACGGTGACCTCCGTCCCTCCAACGTGATTAAATTAGGGGAGGTCAAATACTTACCTACTCGCCTAATGCTAGCAGTGGATCTGAAATCACGAACCCTCTTGATTTACTTTGAAACGTCCGCAAACGCAGCTATTATTGAAATCTGGAGGGACCAAAAGTTCAATGACACGCAGGATCGTAAGTACTTATGCGATAGTAGAATTAAGATAATTTTTAGGATATTTTTTGTGGAATAAGGAAAACATACAACATACCTACCTCATAGGGTTGAAATAATAAAATAGTAGATATGGAATGCCGATATCCTAGTAGTTACATTTTTATTCCAGCTTTTCTAAATACCTACCAAAATAAGATAAGCTGATGAGGCTGAAATTGTATACTTACTATTTCAGCTAAAGTAAGTTTATGTAGGGCTATTTATTATGGCTTACTCCTTCTCTGTACACTTGGACCGGAGAATGTTGTTAGAGGCTAATCTCTAAGGCAGCGGTACTCTAAGTGTGTTCCGCGGAACCCTAGGGTTCCGCGAGAATACTCCTTTTTTAAACTCGTCCCCTAGTATATGGGAACTACTATAATCTTATCAGTTATGAACTAATTTAACTGTGCTTGCCATGGTTTAGGTATCATACACAATGTGTATCAGAAATACGTGGTCACATTTAAGGGTGGGATCACACCATCAAACTGAACAACTCTCTATGGGCCCAACATCGTGATCGCGAAAAAATAATCAGTTGTAATAATCCTTTTTTACCCAACTTGCAAAAGCCCGAAAGTATGTCAAACGAGATATATGAATCTCTTTTAGAAATGTCATCAGACACAAGTATGGAGTCACTGTTCAAAACGACGCCTCTCAACGATTTTTGGTGCAGAATCCGTGATGAATATCCAATGCTTGGCAGAATGGCTCTGAATATTCTTCTCCCGTTCCCAACAACATATTTGTGCGAAACAGGATTCTCAACCTACACAGCCACGAAAACAAAATATCGCAATAGACTGGACGCCGAACCTGATATGAGAATTCAAATGTCTTCTATCAAACCTGATATCTACCAATTGATGAAAAATAAAAAACAGTTTCATACCTCCCATTAGTTAAGATTTTTTCATTTTTAATATCTTCGATTATTGTACCTGCCATGTGGTAAAGTAAGTAAATAATTAGTAACTGTTACATAGTACTTTTATTATGCTTATATAATAAAAATAAAGAATACACTTTTAAAAACTATTGTTTTATTGTAGGGTTCCGTCAAGTATTTTGCTTGTCAAAAGGGTTCCGTGACCAAAAAAGTTTGAGAACCGCTGCTCTAAGGCATGCATGCTCAAAGATAAGCCACAGAATCTGATAATTTAAAAAAAACATCTAATTACAAACACCTTGTTTTCTGTATACACTATGATCATTACACCACATCATACTCGTTATACATGACATAGGTGCAGACTGCAGACAGACAATTCCCCTAGCGAAGAGAACCGGTACTAACTAAAGTTTCAAATTCGACACACCTCACGCGTAGGCCTTCCAAGAATTAATAAAAATATCACTGTGCTTATAAATAGCTTGCTGCTCGTGTTATTTTCTTATAAAGGTAACTTTTATCGTTTCTTTATTTATCTAGAACATACCTAATGAGTGTAGGTTTAGGATAAAAAAGAAAGAAATTATCGCGTAGGTATACCGCGTAGGTTAGGTACCTATGAATTAGAGATCTACATATTCATTGTCATACTATTATCATCGAAGACTTTGAAGACCACAGATTTACCTGTCCCCCTCTAGACTAATAAAATTAAACCTTTCACGTACTTGCAGAATGAGAGCCGGTTACGTTTGTCTGGAAAGCAAACGACTGCATTTTTGGCATATTGTAAATAATGCCATCTAGCGGTAAAGCTATCGATAACAACAGAGCTTTTTGCGTCGCCATCTACGTGAAATAAATCGAACTATTTCCCTCAACGACGACCTAAAAAGCTCTGCTGTAGCGACATCTACCCAATTGGTTCGAAGCTTTCTACACAACAACCTGACTTCAAAAGGATGGTTAGAACTTTTGGAAGCGAAGTTGAAAACTTTGTGTAAAGGTGACGTGAGAAATGGGAACTAATAGCCGAGTGCAAATGTTACTCTGTTTTGAACTCTACTTCAAAGAACTGAAAAATGAAGTCAAAGAAAAGAGAGACTTTAGGAATATGGGTATTATTGTATAAGTGTATCTAGTAGTAGATATGTGTGTGTGTAATATAAGATCCTACTTTATTAGCGGAGGCTTTTGTAAGGGGGTATGGTACTCATCATTATGAACAACTTTTACCATGGGAGCAATTCAGAAATGGCGAAAAAATATTCTGCTTTTCTATTATCTTAGAAATAGTTCAATATCACTCGACTAAATGTATGGAATAGCGGATTTGTTTCGCGATTTCAAGGTTGTTTTCATATCAAATGTTGCTCTATAAAAACATCTATAGGTATACCTATAAAACCCCTTAAAAGTAGGTCCTTAAATAAAATACCTACCTACCTTCTTCTTTTGTTGTGTTATAACACACTAATCATTCTGACACTGAAATAATTGCTCATGCACTAGGTACCTATTTAAAATTATTAATGATTAGCCAGTCAGCGAAGGAAGTCGAGTATGATTGCCCAGGGTGCGATAGACGGTCTAAGGTTTCATCAATCTTTCTTTGCACCCTCGTTGGTAGAAATATCACCATTCGCCTAAACTCGCCCTTCTACAAGTGGTAATTAATAAAGCTATTCCAAATTGAACTCTATGACGATATAAAGCTAAAGAATACGAAGAATAACATACAACTTTAAACTCTATTTACATTGGGTTAAGAATCAAATTGTTGAAACAAAAAGCTTTCAAAGCTTTTAGTTGTGATAATACTCATACAAAAAATTCTGTCCTTTACGCTCGCGCTACTACAAAAGGTAAGTTTATATAAGATGTAATAAAACTTTGCCATATCCTCAAAGACTGTTGTAAACTTTATTTGGGTTTTATATTCAACGACAATACAAGTGATTATCGTTCGCTTTGTTGTCCCTAAACGTGACCATAAAGTACCATAAACGGTCAATGGCAAGCTGCTAAAGGGTTAACAAAAGGTAAATACAGAGACGAACTTTGCCAATGGCCTGTTTTGTATTTTAAACATGGTAGGAAAACAGTTGGTGTAAAGGTGAGTATAGTTTTAGAAATTATTTATTTATTTATTTATTATGCCAACCTTCCAAAATTTATTTATGTTGGTATGGGCTTATTTTCTAAAACGAAATATTCTTTGAAGGGATTTATAATTACCTATGTACGTAAATATTAAAGTGTACCTACTTGGAAACAATCTAAAAAAAATACGATGTCTTAAATACGACCCTGCGGGAATTCCTTACACGATTTAAGTCAAAATAAAACTTTAACTAGGTAAGTTGTGATTTTACTACAACGTAGGTGCTATATTTACTGACCCGATTTGCCATACGGAGGCCCCTCAGTCATTCATAGTAATCAGTCTGGACGGAAAGCTTCAGATACGCAGTGACTTTAAAAAATTGTGACTGTGTGATACCTACCTATCTAGAGTGTTGTTAAATCAAAGTCATCATCTGTCTGGCCTGTATCCCAACTATGTTGGGGTCGGCTCCCAGTTAAATCAAAGTGATAAGTGAAAATTATATGAAATTATTGTGACTTGCCTGGCTACAGCTAATACTTCTGTGCTACTATTCTGTTTAGCTATTTTGTTAGGTAAGTGTTTTTAGCAATTTACTCTTGCTTCGTCACTCGATTAGGTACTGTTCAGAGCGTCGAAGATTCCGGAATTTTCGGATGTATAACGTATAACGATGAATATTTACTTATTTTTTGTAAAAGTTTCCTTTAATCTATGTGATTATATAGTCACAAAAGCAACCGCAAACGTCGAAAGCTCTTCGAAAAAAGATAGCATAATAGAAAAAATACCAATGTGGCCATTATGGGTGAATTCTACCCGCCTGATAGTACCCATGAACGCCGCGACAGAATTTTTTCGTCATGATAAGACAAGAAAATCCTTTAAAAACGTGTTTTCGCACGAGATAATGCGACGGCAAAATTATATCACGGCGTTCATGTTAGCCCGACTGAACTTGATAATCATAATTTTTTGTCTTCGCTGTTATCACCAATAGTAAGGTAATTAATTAGGTACCTACCTTAATTAACTGTTAGCTAGAAATAGGTTGCTAATTAGGTACAATTCAAAAGCAGCATTGAACTTTTAGTAATCTGATTTACTTACGTTATTTGTAAGATGAATAATCCGTAGCAGACGGAAAAAGAACTTCCAAAATCCACATCATCAAACAAAATCAGTAACTGTCTGTTGCAAGTAAACCTAATCCAATTTCAACCAATCACTTTAAAATATGACCTGGAATATCTACCAATAAGATGGCGTCTCGTGCAGCATAGTAATTTAATACAGATAAGAAATTCGGCGGCCATATTGTATCGTGCTCTAGAAAGCGCATGTGCGTAGAAAGCTCGAGGCGGCAGCGAATCAGACGCGTGTATTGCCGCCGCCATCGCTGTAAAGGCGGGCACACACGTCACTGAACGCATTTCGAGTGAAATTAATGATCTTATGTGCGAGGGGCCGCTTGGCTTATTCAGCTTTCGAATATGGCCGCATTGAATGAAACAAATTGAAACCGGTATTTTACGGACCGGTTTGTACTTCCGTTTCTTTAGACCTACTTTAAAAGTGTTTATTTACCTGAAATAGGTACCTATAATTAAAAGCTGAAAAATAAGAAGTTACTTAGGCAGAGTCTAGTCAGCGTCAGATACACTGAAACAGCTAAACTGGTAGATAACTATGCAAACAGAAAATAAATATATCGCGTTGTTTTGGAATAATTCTCTGTTGTGTCTATTTATACAAAAATATAGGTATCTACAATTACAACAATCGCACGATAATTACCTAGTCATGATGTAGGAGTGACTTTTCAAAAGGGCTCGTTTTGGAAATACGCCAATTGCCAAAAAAATACGCCAATTGATGCGTAACACATGGCCCACATCATATTATTATTTCCTTTATTAAAATTTTCAACATACTTTTATGTATTTTTACCAAAAAAACACATTTAAACATACAAAAGAATAGGCAACAGCCCACCGGCCGCGGCGGCATCAGGAATAGGGTCCGAGTTTTCGGTAGCCAGGGCTCTAGAAAGAGGAACCTCCTAACAATGCGCGCCGTGTCAAGGAGTACCTAGACCTACTGCTTTCTGAATCAAGCCCTTGATCTAGCCACACAGCGAGAGCCTCTCGAGGTGTTGGTTGACCTTTTGGCAATAAAGCCACTACCCATTATTATTATGTTTCCGCTCCAAAAATACATATTTCTCTAATAAAAATGGACATTAAAACAGGTTTCCTTACAGAGCAGCTACAAATTATTATTAAATCAAAAAAAAAAATCCCATAGAAGATTTTAGAGTAGGTACCTACTTATTCATATTTTTCTGATTGGTAGAAAACTGTATATTAAATATCGATTTAAGCACTTATGAAAAAACACTCCTTACTTACTTAGCTCCTTAGTAAGTGATGCGGCCGACTACCCTGGGTATTATGATGTTAATTTATTTATTTTGGGCCAAATTAAATAAATTCCGGTACTGCGGAACGGAGTTACTTTATTGAACTTTCATAATAATTATCCTAAAAAGGACTGAAATTTCCTGTATAAAAATATAATGCTATATACAACCTTTATATAGGTACTATATTAATAATAATAAGTGAATAAACTACTAAGTGAAGTGAAAAAAAATACCCCTAAGTAAGCATATTGCGCGCACAGGGTATTGGGAGATTTGGCATAATTAAAGTTTATATGGAGAAGAGTGCAGAAAACTAAAATTAGGTACGTTCGAATTTCGACCACTGGGCGACCACAAGTATAAATGAAATATTTGGATATTTCATTTTAACTTAACTGTACACTGTCCTAAAATTATGTTATAATTTTATTTTAATAGTTTCTCGATCTTCAAAAATATTGACATCATAAACATCATAAATATTTTCATCTTAGTGGACAATTGGACATCTATGGATCCAAGACCTTATCCAGACTTTAGTTACTGACTATCGTCATATTAATAAACCTCTATTATGCGAGTGACGGAGAATATAGGGCCTCTTTGTTCAGAAAATCACAGGTGATACAGTTCAAAAAAATACTGAACTAAAAAAATGTTCGTACATGGTAATACTCAACAAAAGTGGACTTATTTCATTCGCCGGCCGTCTCCTATTATTAAAGTGCTCCGAAATTACAAAAAAAATATATGTAACGTAAACCTATTTCAAAATATTCAAATAACTACCTCACTAAATATAATGCTTTCATTGTACTAAGGTTCTCTTTAGATTCATTACTATTAAGTATGGACCACCAAAATGAGGTGGCATTGGAAACGTAATTGCGAAGTATTGATAAAATCTTACATCTAATAATGCAGGATCAAGTCATAATGGTTATCATCATACTGCAATTGCTTAGTTAACCTTGTTAAGTGTGTTGTCTAAGAATCGATTATAGTATTAATGGTTCGGTAGTAATCGGTTATATTTATGGCCTATATTTCTAGTTTCAAACTATTTTGTTACTAAATAGGCGGCGAACAGTTACGGGCGTAGCAAGTGCTACGCGCTACTACGAGCTGTGCACAATGCACATACGTAAATATTTGGTATATTATAATAAAATGATGATGATCCATTTTGCAAACAGTGCATTAGCACTACAAAAAAACAAACTAGTAGATGATAATTTGTTTTTTTGTACGGATTCCCTAATCCCAAAAGTATGAATCTAAACTTTAATAGAAGAAATAGCGGCAGGCGCGGATATTTCGCGAAAGCAGACTAATGTTATAGGGCAAGTTGATTATGTTTTTGTTCAAGTTTTACTTTGTACAGTTAGTACTGATAATTTTCAACATCCAGTACTCAACCATGATGATTATTAGGCAATTTGAAAACGTAGCAACTTGTTTCGGCAACTGGCAACCCGCAACTAGCTATCTATGAAGATTTTCATATAATTTCAAGAATCTGCGTAGACATAACAACTCTAGTTGCGAGTTTCGGAAACTTCTTGTTGTATGGAAACTCCTAACGTCTGTATGACGTCAGAAGATTTTTAGATCGATCGTTTTTTGGGCCGGCAACAGTCCCTTGGCCCAGGCCTTGGTTTACCATAATTCATAAACTATGTAATTTGTTCAACATCGTGCTAGGATTTCGATATTATGTGAATTGTGTACCTTCTTTCCAAGAAATTCCTGATTATTATTGCCGTTGTAATGTAATTACACAACTCTGTGTAAAAGCCTCTGCCTATCCCTTTAAGGAATACAGGCGTAAGCATCACGCCTGTATTCCTATTTTATGTATCAAAGTGTAGGATAATAGTTAGGTTTTAAAGGAAAAGTAATATGACTGATACCAGGATATTTTTATAGATTATAACAATTTTTTTTGTATATTTTTCACCAGCTCCTATTTGCCGTTTTTCAACGTTATTTTGGACCAATGCCCTTGGACCAGTGAAACTGCAATTGGATTTCCAGTGAAGTCGACGTTAGCGACCAAATGTACCTTCATGCTTTCATTTCTGGGTGGCGTTTGGACCAAATCTTATAGTAAAATTGGCAATGTCCTTTGTGAGAATAGGTATAGGTATAACTAATACGCATTCACGCAATGTTCCACAAAAAATATAGTACATAAGAAGGAACCCCCGACATAGCATTTTATGTGCACACGCTTTTTATCGTGGCCGTTTTTATGGCTTTTTTATTTTTATGGCAGACGTGTCCCGTCCGCTACCGTCTACTTCAATTATTTATACGCTCTATAAAAAGCGCGCATCTAATAGAAGACTTTATACAGTATATTTATTCTTATATCTATCAAGAAATTATAAAGTAATGAGGTAAAAAAGTTTTTATAGCTGTTGATTTCTTTTTATCTACACCGAGAAAAAGATCTCGTTGTAGAAGCATTTAGTACCTACACTTTAACATGTTGTAAATAATAAAAAAAAATGTAAAGTTAACGCAATTTATAAATAGAATATTCACTATGGAGTACTAACGTTTAGTTGATGCAACTTTAGTAAACGTTTTGTAGGTAGTCTTTTTATCATAATTTTTTTCTCCGTGTATACTTGTTTACCGATTAAGCAAGCTTATGACAAAATGCCGCAGTTATGAATAAAATTTCGATTGTGTCTCATGTACCTACTGCATCTATCATGTTCATACTTGCGGATTAATTTGTAGGCCCGATACATAGAGTTTCGAATACTCTAAGGCCCGATAATGCATCATTTGTAAATTCAACCTTATCCACGATACTACTACTTAGACAAAAGTCGGCCGAAGGGTATTTACTGTTTAGGTGTCGCTACTACCTATGCCTATGTTTACCTTTTCCCGATGAGTTAACCTTTAAAAGGCTGCTGTGGTATTTCTACCCATCAAAAGCCTCTCGGTGGCTGTCGCCTTCAACCATCACTGGGGTTTTTTTAGTATCAATAATCTATACTTATAATAAAATCGTAACGAGGCTAAATTTTTAGTAAAAGGCGAAACATTTTTGCGTTTTGAAGGGAATCCAGAGTGACAAAACAAATTAGTTCAAACAGACCCAACTAAACTGCGGAAAATCTTAACACCGCCATTCAGAAAGACGCCATGAATGTACAGTGACATCTATTGAATAAAAGCAGTCTTCAATATAGTACCTCTAAATGTATATAAAATCGTAACGAGGCTAAATCTGTACATTGAATATAAAAAAAAGTAAGTGCTACGTATACTGGGAACGATACAGAAAAGTGCTACGTATACTAGGAACGATACAGAAACCGAAACATACATTTTTAGAATTTTTGTCAGTTTGTCGGTTGGGCGGTTTGTTTGATTGAAGATAAAAAAAAAAAAAACTGCTACGTGATCTATAATCGACATTGATGCCAAAAATATAGTTTTTAGAATTTTTGTCTGTTTGTCTGTTTGTCTGTTTGTCTGTATCTCTGTCCGAGCTTCACGGCCAAACCGCCGAACAGATCGTCATGAAATTTAAAAGTAAAATCCGTTAATGGCCTGGTCAACATATAGGGTACAAATTATTACGCTATTGTCAAAGGGGGGTGAGCAATAAACCAATATGTCTGTGTACAATTATTATTCGCTACCTATATGACGAATCCATTTGAAATATTGGATGATTGTAGTTAATAGATCCGATTAACATTTTATATACAATAGAAATCATTTCGCATTTTTTTAAACGTACTTTTTCATTTATTCTTTAGCCTTATATATTTTAATTCGTCTGTTTATACCTAGATGGCATTAGTAGTAATTTATAGGCGAGTTTTTAATTTCCGATATTTTTATAAGCGATTTTTTTATTGATACGGCATCCAAACTCCTGTAGGCCGAGTTCTATATAATAATTTAATTTGTAACGTTCAAATATCTATACTTATAATAAAATCTATACTACTTATAATAAAATCGTAACGAAGCGAAAACTGTACATTGAATATTTTTCAAAAAAAATGATTGCTGCGCATACTAGGAACGATACTGAAGCCAAATCAGATGTTTTTAGAATTTTTGTCTGTTTGTCTGTATATCCGTTTGTCTGTTTATATTATGTCCGAGCTTCACGCCTATACTACTGGACAAATTTAGTTTAAATTTTGCAGTAATATCTGTCAAAGGGCTGGTCAACATACTATTATCTAAGGGGGGTGAGCTAAAGTGCATTATGCCTGTGTACTATTATGAGCAACCACTTCATTATTAAGAGCCGAATCTTAATGAAATATTGTCTTATTATAATTCATAGGTCCGGTCAAAATATGTAATATAAATCATCACCCTATTCGTCTAGGGGGCTAAGCAAAATTAATCTTCGTTTTAGTTTCACAGTTCCTGTGTTCATTTTAACTCCTCACTTGATCCCGTTCTTAAATTAGTAATTTGGTATATTTAGTAATGCCCAGTATTTTTTTTTACTGATAAACGTTCTTTCTTTGGCATCTTACTTTAAGGTACGTATTTCACTGACTGCTATGTTCCAAAAGGTGAAGCGTGATGAAAGCATACGACATAATAACACCTTACCCACGAGATAATTACTTTTTTAAATGCTCTACCAGATATTTTGACGTAACTTTGATTTCATTATTATTTTATTACATTTTTCTGAAACTAGATGGCGTTAATAGACTTTTTAACTAAGACCAAGATTTTGTATTTCCAGGAAGTATTTTGATTAGATCATTATTAAGACTTTATTAGGATTGGGTAGAATTTTTTTTTATCCATAGAAGTTATCGGAAACCTGTAGGATGGGCTTTTCGGAATCTAATAGGTAATTATGAATTTCAAAGCCTTATTGGCAGTACTATAATGACGTGTGCTTGCTGTTTACTGCTACCATTTCAAATTGATAAGGGCTAACATCGTTTGCATTCTGGAGAACAGCAAATTAAGTTCATAGAACATTCTTTTTATAACATAGCCTTTTGCCTGATGCACGGCAGCTGAAAATTCATTGACTTGAGGATGATTATAATGATCGGTCGGCTACCAATTTCTCACTGAAAATAATAAAATAATTATTACCTTATGTTTCTTTAAATTTGTCTTCAGTCTCCCTAGATAGCGTTGGGATCGAAATATTTGTTCTTTTAATTGGGTTTATGTGTTTACGAAAATGTAAAGTTTATAATTTGGATGTTTTCTCCAAGTATTTTAAATAGCTACTATTGTTAGATTCAAGACGATAAAATCATTACGAGGGGCAGTAACGGTTACCGAATTTTCACCGACTACATCGTTGTCGTTGTTAGTCGTTAGTAGAGTGTAGGCAAAATAAAGGTATCGCTAGATCACCTGCTTTGTATTTATGGGATGAAAGTCTGAGAGCCAACAAAAAAAAAAGAAGTTACTCCACCTCGGGAAAACAGCGAAAAATATTTCAATGAAACTTTACGGTAATTGTATAGATAATAGTCTAACTTAACAACTTTTATTTGCAACAGTAATTGACTAGATCCTTAGATACAGCTTGATCGTTCTATTGTAAGCAGTCCCGTACAAAGCAGAGGTCACGATTGATTAGTTATACAAAATAATGTTGTATTGGACCTACTTTGATGCGACTTTCACTGTAGTATAATTTATAAGGGATCGAGGACTTATAGTAAACATATTTCATCGCACTATCACTCATAGGAGTCGAGCAATGTAACATATTTTGTGTATAATGTATGATGGTTATGAAATGTAAGAATTTAACAATTTCGATAGGACTTTCACAGTAGCGCTACTAAGGGGTCGACTTTTTAACATAAATATGTATCATCACGCTACGCTACGCTCACAGGAACTGAACAGTGTAACATTTTTTTTTTGTACACACGGCTACTATCAAACTATACATTTCCAGTAAAAGCTGACCACGTATTGTATAGGCTTCCCTTACAATAAGAGGTCAGCTTATTATACTGAAAATTTATAGCTCAATATGTATCCGTGGGTACTAAGGTCGATAGTTAAGAAATTTGTGATTTAAACGAGTTTATTTATTAACATTTTCGGTAAAAAACCATCACGGAAAATTACTATACATATGAAGGAAACTAGGTATTTTTTCAACATTAGAAATGTTTATTTCGATACCCATCGTAACTAGCTAAGTGGAACGGTAAATAGTAGAATAGAAGCCGACAAATATCAGGTTCAAATCCGGTCCCCGCGTTGTAACTGTTTTTATTTAATACTAATTGATACAATTTTATATTATTAGAAACATGTATTTTCAAAACATAATTCGAGCACCCCTACACCACGCGAACGAAGTCGCGGGCACAGCTAGTAATATATATTTACACAATTTTTATATTTTTGTTCAAAAGTCCACTTCTGTTCCTGCCTTCTATCTCGTTTTCCGTTTGCACACTGTGGCTGCGTCTGAGGGTGATGAGGGCGATCTGTAGAGCGATCTCGTAGGACGACGATGGTCTAAACATTATTGTAGCTTTGCTGTTGATGTATATTTGGATAAACTAGCACAGTGGTAGTGGAGGTAAAAAAAAATACACTACTAACGTGTACCTACCTAAAAAGTAACTGATGCTATTCCGAAAGTTTTCGAGGTGTTGCACCGACAACGATCAGTAGATAGACCTAGCAGTGGCGAAGGGTAACAGTTTTAAAAGGGGAAGCCGTCCCAAAAATGCCGCCTAAAAATTGCTCCAAGACTAAAATCCATACTGTCTCTTTTAATCTATAGTCATGTCTGGAAGAGCTCGACCTAACTGAATAAGAAGCTATTTTTTGTCAGTTGGATGAGTAAATAATATAATATTACGTTGGTTATGCACTAACCAATTCCTAAAGGGAAGCCGATGAGAATCGGGTTGTATGGACTCTTCGCCAATGAGACCTAGAATCTCATGTAAAATAAATAAGAGATTCTATATTATCTACTGGTCGTCTAATATCTCCAAAATATTTGTAAAATATAAAATGAAAATCGGGGGGCGCAAGCAGCAGTAGATAATAAGTAAGAAGGGTAGGGTAGGTATAGCTATTTCGTTGAGAAAATTCACGTACCTAACAGTTCATAATATATCATGTTCCCCATGTTTTTCGTTTTAAATCCTACAAGTATTTTCATAAGATAATTTTTATTATATCTACTCTTTATTCTGGTTTAAAAACTTACTTAATTACTAATAGTTTTGCCATCATTATTTGGGATTGTCGCAGCCACTCTGGCTGACATTCTTTGATATTTTCACAATTTCACACGATTCGATAAATCTAATTCACCGCAGTAATAATTTATTTTTATTCACAAAATTACTACCTGCATCGATGACTACCCGATATTACTAATAAATTATATTTTTCTTCTTTTGAACGTTTTGTAAACTGCTTTTTTTTGCAATCAATTCAAAGTCAAAGTTTTTTATTTCAACTGGGCTTTTGCAGGCACTTTCAAAACGTTGTGATTCTAAGTGCACAGTCACAGATATAATGCGTTATATCAGTTTCATGTACGTTTATGTAAATATTTGTTTATATATTGAGTACTGTAGGTAAAGCTTTACCGCCCAACTTTACAAACGCCGCCGCACCGCCCTTCCGAGCAAAGTTTGCCTGGAAATTCATTTATTCCTTATACTCGTATTAGAATTAGAATATTATATTCTAAGTATTCTTTGGCATGATAATTATAATAATTTAAGTATATCGACTATATACTTACACAGAATGTTATTTATTATAAGTAAAAATTATCTACTACTCTACTGGCATACCAGTAGTAGATAATTTAGTTAGATAGTTTAGTTTAGAGAACAAAGCTTGTATGGCATACCATACAAGCTTTGTTCTCTAAAATTGATTTAAGACAAGGTCCACATAACGCTAAATGTCACAGATTAAATCATATATACCGCGGGTAGGTACCCGAGAATAAAATCTTTTATGCGAGGAATTTTTAATAATACTTACCTATATGTCCTACAAACCTAGGTACCTATTTTATTACTAGATATACTTATTGCTTTAACTTTACTACCTTTGGTAACATGTCGGGCAGATGCCTGACATGTTACCAAAGGTGTTTTTGGACACAATCGGTATCTAGTGATTAAGTACTTGTACCTAGTTCTTCAACTTCTATGTTGAAAGTTTATCTGTATAAGTAAATAATGCCTACATATTTTATACCGTGTAATCAACCATAATTTTTGGCCACATCTGGCTTTACGTCCCATGGAATTTGCTCTTTTCCCAATAATGCATTTAGGTGCTCCAACTTTTACGATGCTCTCCCATTAAACTACCCCCGTTTTGCCATGAAATTACATAAATTTATATATAGATGGGTACATAAAAGTTGCAAGAGGGTCTACGGTGTGATGGGAACACATCGATCGGGTAACTGATTAGTTCTGATTTACGTTGTGCATCGTAAAAGACGCGTAAACCACTAATTTAAGATTTACGATACCGTAAATCATGTTTGTTTGGTTCTGTTGTGACAATAGAACACGTCACATCTTTTTATATTGATGCTAATAAATCTGGCATTTTGATAAATCCAATTGTGATCTATGTTTGTAAGGAGCTGTAGATATTCGTGGTAGGTTACATAGTAAATTTAAAAGTCAGTGCTGCTTATACTTAACGATTATGCTTGTATTTAGTTCAATAAATGGAATGCATAGGTAAATTTTTGCCGCAGATCCAATATTTTTACCACAAAAACATTCGAAACTAATATTTGCCCGTCAGTTCGTCCGCGGAGATAACAAGCATTTTCTCTAGTTTTACTCCACCAATTAACATCACGAAATCCGGCGGACCAGCAGACAGAAAAATAATAGGTGAGTAGGTCTTACCTATTGACAATATAAAATCAGCAGAAGAATCAATAGAATAGAGAATAATAAAGAGTAATCAATGGGCTGCAATTGTGTTCGATGAGCATATTTCCAAATAAATTTAGTACTATGTCTCACATTCCATAAGTAGATAGATTAGGCAGTAAAATACAATATTTGAAAGCTGCATCGGAGGATTTTGTACAAACCACCCTTGTATCTTTAGGAAACCTTGCCCTAAATGCTAAACAATTACCTAAAACGGGAACAACTGAAAACTGTTAAACTCCAATATAAACAGATTTCCCAAAACAGGTTTCGTAAACGTCAGATGTTTTGCATTTGCTTATTTTAAGAGCTACAATTAATACAAACATTTATTTGGTACTGGGTAAAATTCTCATCAAACACAATCGGAGCCCATTGCTGATTTTTTTGGCTATGAAGAGCACACATAGACTTATTATCTAGGAACCCTACTTATTATTTCTATGAGAGCACAAGACACTTGGTGACTTATGTCAACGACAAATGCCAAAGCTGCCTTTGCCAGAGTCATTGCTTTACCGGGTTTCTGAAAGGCTGGTCAAATATTTTCATGTCATGTTAAATCTCATGTTAGCTGGTTGACCAACATCAACAATTAATTAAAAAACTAATCAATTATATATGTACAGTTTACATAATTATTATTTAAGTTTAGAAATATTAAATTATATTATATTTACGACTAAAATTATCATTAAATTTAATCTCACTGATTTCAAGTAAATATATGACAACAAATATCCATAATTAAAAAAAAAAAACAAAAAAAGATCCGTATTATTAACCTTTGAGTTAATTATACGTTACGCTGTGATTGCATATTATAAACACGCCAAAATTTTTAATATCAGAAAATTTTGATAGTCTTTTTCTGTTCATCATTCTACTTACTCATCTTTTATTACGGGGCCATCTCTGAAATCGAGATAAAATAATCGTCGGTTTCATACATTTGGACGCAGTTAGGTATTCAAGTTTGCAAGGAGCAGAGCTGGGGCTCTTAAAAATTTGGGGTGTATACAGTCCAGCAAACACGAGATTCTTTTGTAAGGTCAACGCTGGCCGTCAAGAAAATACAGTTATGTCCATGTAGAGAGGCTCGTAGCCTAAATGCCGGGCAGGTTGATCAATCTTCGCTTGCCACGGGCAGTCTTTGAGTAGATAACTGTTCATAACATCTCTGAGCCTCAGAGATCACATAGGTTCGGTTATCATATGAAAATGGATGGTTGGATAGATGAATGGGTATGATAGTCGTTACAGGAAGACGGCAGGCCAGTGTCATGTCCAGTATAATCTTATGGTTGACCAACATCAACAATTAATTAAAAAACTAATCAATTATATATGTACAGTTTACATAATTATTATTTAAGTTTAGAAATATTAAATTATATTATATTTACGACTAAAATTATCATTAAATTTAATCTCACTGATTTCAAGTAAATATATGACAACAAATATCCATAATTAAAAAAAAAAACCAAAAAAAGATCCGTATTATTAACCTTTGAGTTAATTATACGTTACGCTGTGATTGCATATTATAAACACGCCAAAATTTTTAATATCAGAAAATTTTGATAGTCTTTTTCTGTTCATCATTCTACTTACTCATCTTTTATTACGGGGCCATCTCTGAAATCGAGATAAAATAATCGTCGGTTTCATACATTTGGACGCAGTTAGGTATTCAAGTTTGCAAGGAGCAGAGCTGGGGCTCTTAAAAATTTGGGGTGTATACAGTCCAGCAAACACGAGATTCTTTTGTAAGGTCAACGCTGGCCGTCAAGAAAATACAGTTATGTCCATGTAGAGAGGCTCGTAGCCTAAATGCCGGGCAGGTTGATCAATCTTCGCTTGCCACGGGCAGTCTTTGAGTAGATAACTGTTCATAACATCTCTGAGCCTCAGAGATCACATAGGTTCGGTTATCATATGAAAATGGATGGTTGGATAGATGAATGGGTATGATAGTCGTTACAGGAAGACGGCAGCCCGGAGTCATGTCCAGTATAATCTTATGGTTGGCTAGCTACGCAGCAGTGGCGAAGAGTCCATACAACCCGATTACCATCGGCTTCCCTTTAGGAATTGGTTAGTGCATAGACCAACGTAATATTATATTATTTACTCATCCAACTGACAAAAAAAGGCTTGTTATTCAGTTAGGTCGAGCTCCAGACATGACTATATATAGATTACAAGAGACGGTATGGATTTTTGTCTTGCAGCAATTTTTAGAGGGCATTTTTGGGACGGCTTCCCCTTTTAAAACTGTCACTCTTCGCCACTGCTAGGCAGATGATGATAATGATGATATCCAAAGGAAAGCAAGACGCAAAATCTTTTTTTTAATTTCCACAATTACTGTGGTAAAATTTACACAAGTACCTCTGAATGATTTCTGTACAGTTGACCTGCATGGAAAAGGCCTCCTCGAGTATCTACCGATACGACGACCGATATACAGGATGGCTGATTAAACGAGCGACTTATTGAAGGAAGTAACTTATATTCAGTATTCAATTCTCGTTCCAATTATGTAAAAATAAACTCTAAAAACTAACAAATAATATTTTAAACCTATTATAATTATTATCGTCACATAGGTATATTATGTAAGTTCAAATATTTATATTTTCCAAGCGTCATCGCGTCGGGGGACTTCACCTGTTTTTTCTCACTTTAGTGGCCCCCAACGCGATGACGCTTGGAAAATATAAATATTTGAAGTTACATAATATTTATTATGTGACGATAATAATTATAATAGGTTTAAAATATTATTTGTTAGTTTTTAGAGTTTATTTTGTGTGTCGGGGGGTTTTTAACATTTTTAATTTTACTTTTATTTTCTTCTTTTTAAAGTAGATATAAAATCTAAACCATACCATATACTTTTAATATCATTGAAGTAACTTGGTACCAAATTTCGAATCGATAGGACATATGGAAGGTAGTCAGATCCCTTCATCAACTATTAAAGAGCTGATGATCTTCAAACGGCTCATCAGGTCATGGTTACCTTACCATATACTTTCAATATAATTGAAGTAACACGGTACCAAATTTCGAATCAATCGGACATAAGGAAGTCAGTTAGATCCCCTCATCAACTAGAAAAGAGCTGATGATCTTCATGAAACATGGCTAAGAACACTCGGGATAAAATTATCTATGACACAAAAAAAACTAAATGAAAATCGGTTCATCCGTTTGGGTGCTACGATGCCACAGACAGATACACAGATACACAGACAGACACGTTAAACTTATAACACCCCTCTTTTTGCGTCGGGGGTTAAAAATAGGACTTTAATATTACGCTTAATTAATGTCTAATCGTTGGAGTTTTTGCCTGCCTTACGCCAGGTTGAAGTATAAAGAGATTATTTTTATTTACATTTTAATTCGTTACGTCATTTGAGCCTGAATTATCATGTCCTTGAATATGTCCCTCATTTAACCAGTTATACTGTTTAAATACGCAAATTCGTAATATGTTTTGATACGCATCTTAGGCAATCAGTCCCTTTATGAACCTGCTGACTGGCTAATTTCACTTCGCCATGCAGAAAACAAAGTAGGAACCTACGTTGACGAAGCCAGCATTTTAATAGTATCCAGATACTGCATGACCAAGGTTGAATTATTTCATATTTGATGACGTCATATCATCTATCACCAAGTAATACGATGGGCTGCAACGTCTTTAGAATCGTTCGTTTGTTGTGACTTTCGGCACGTCGCGTCGCGTCGGTAGACGGTAGAAGCTGATGATTCCTTGTGGATGCTGACCGCTATTTATGTTGATATCTCAAACAAAGCAAACTATTTTATGAATAGTAATACATAGTAGGAATACCTACACTATTTTATTCACTGTGGAAACTAGTGACGATATATAACACTATTCTGTGCTACGATAATATCAGGTAGAGTAGATAATATATTGAGGCGAGGTAACTTGTTTATTAAAATAAGCCTATCAGTAAAATGTGGAGCTAAGAACAGATTTACATTACATTTAAATACTACTTACTATAACACTTTAGGGGACAGAGGTATATGAAAATACTATTGCATGTCCATGGGCGGCAGAGCGTGAGGCAATGACTATCTATGAATTGTCTTGCGACTACATTTTGGAACTGAATTGGAACTAACTGACTAACTAACTGCGACTGACTAACTAACTGCGACTGAATTATGATACTAACTTTCTGTGACTCATTTTCGGTGACTGACTGATTGCGCGCTCCTTATATAGTTCCGGCCCACATTCCTAGACTGTTCCGTGCCTCACCCCCTGCGCGTCCTGTGTCCAGCTTTATTTCGCAAGTCGCAACTTTACAATTTACGTAATATTGCACAATCATTACACCATTTACCTATATCTTGCATAATATTTTAAACTGATTGATATTATTACATTAAACATAGTTTTTTTTTTTTTTAATTAACATGTACATAAGCCACTCAACACCATACCACCTATATGATCGCAATACAAACATGATACTTGCGTTCCTATGTGACTCACCCATGTTTGCTACAGATATTTTATGGCAGGGTATGGGCCTATTGTTATAGCCATAAATAATTCCGGACAAACAATCTCAAAATCCAATTTTGTTTCGTATAAAATTTATGATCTCAAGGCGCACCATGGGCACGAAGCATTATGCAAGTCATGCAATTTTCTTGCCAAACTTTATTTTCTTTTTTATAGGCGTCTACTTGAGTAATGAAAAACTATTAAAGTGGTCGTGTGGGGATAAAGCGAGGGTCGTTGGGACCTTCCAGTTTTATTATGGCCCGACGAATGGCGTAACGCTATTTTTACAACCCTGCCAATTTCATGAGCCCCGCTAAAAGATGGCAACCCACGTTTACGCGTTCATATAAATAGGTATGTGTGTACAGATAGGTATTTATAAGTAAAGATCTAAGGAATTATGTAGGTATAGGAATAGATGAAAATACTTATACAAAGTTTTTCACTTAAGCCTATGACTAAATGATGGAGTTTCTTGCCGGTTCTTCTCCATAGGATCTAGATACTATTTGGAACCGTGCACTTACAGTCTCGACATTTCATAAGTGCCTGTATCTGGTTTACATGAAATAAAGATCTATTCTATTCTAGAAGGGCAGCTTGCGAGGATGTTGTTGATGCACGGCGAGTTGGCAAAAGTGCCCCAGAGAGCCCGTTAGGGCCACAATGGGTTGCATTTATTTATTTTAACTTTTGTTTTCCTTGATTGACGTGGATAGGGAAGTGTCTTGGCAAAAGCGAAACCGGACTTCCACCTCTCGACGTTATATAAGATCTTTTGAGTGGCTACTTGGCGAGTCACCGTCGCCGCGTCGGCGCCTGAAAAAGAATTTGGATTCAAACGCTGTTTTTCCAAGAGTTTGTACCTAAGCACCATGAATCTATTAATTCGCAAACTGTGCATCTCGCCAAGGTGCTTGATGCTGGGAGAAAGAGTAGACCCTTTCCTAAGCCGTACAAATTCTCTCTACCTTACCTTTAAATTATGATACACTATTGTACATTTTTACAAGCGTTTTTAATTGTTTATTTCTGTATTTTGTTTTAAAAAGTCACCTATATCAGATAAGTATGTGGGAGAAAGACTACATTTTATGTTAGGATTTTTCCTTTTTTAACGTTTACGAAGATAGTTCAATGAAATACCTATCAGGGAAATTATTATGTCTAACACGGTTGCGGTAGTGATAATCGCCAGAAATATAATCGCATAAAAAGAGATAATACCTATGTAAAGACCCTACCTACCTACATAGCTACCTCAGAATAATTATGATGAAACCTTAGGATGAAACCAGTATAAATAAATATGTTTAAAATAAGCAAGCAATCGGAGAGCTCTTCAGACTCATGCTTGTTTTGCCTGAACACTGCATATAACACTATATATCTATTTGAAATTAATATGACCGATGCCCATTCGATGCCTTGCATGGTGACGACATTAAATGAAACCACGTATTTGATATTACGATCTGAAGCCGTAGGTACAAAAAAATCTATGATGTTCACGCATGTTATCTACTCGTGTACCCTCATTCGTCTAAGTCGTCGTGAAGGGACATCAAAGTAGAAACCATCTGTATCCATTCTATTCGTGTAGGTAAATAATTATTTAGGTTCTAGATACTCAAAGTTATTTAGGTAGGTAATAACAGTCCGTAGTCCAACACTCACTTGGCCGATTATCGGGTGGCCGTGACCACAACCTTTTTTCAGGGCTGGATCCGCACCTGCTAAGCATACCTTATCCCGCCTTATTAGTAGTACATGATTGAGCTTTTAATAGCTCAAAAATATACCCAAAAACTATTTCTTGTGCAATCCTAACTAAATCTTCGGGTTGTAAAAATAATATAGGAACTGATATATTGATTCCCTAGTTCACAATCATATCTACTAATCACGGGCAAAAGGTTAATTAATTAGAACACAAATCATAAAGTCACAATATCATTGACAAAACATTGTAATTAGGTAGGTAGGCAGTGAACGCAAATAAAGGTAGGTGGTAATTATGATTGTGCACTAGGGTATCGAATTGTAGAGGTCGGTAGGGGCGGCAAAATTTGAACTGTGTCGATGCCTGCCTACTGGCAGCAAATGTGTAAATCCGCCACTGGCTGTAGATACCCATTGATGTCGTACCTAGCTACACTCAGCTCCAAATACGATCATAATAAGGGTCAAGTTTACAGTATTCAACTTATTGTTACGTTCGCGACATACTAACGACTAACGCGTAAACTCCGATAGGATGAAAGTTAAAAATAAATAAAAGACGTATTTATCAAATAATGATCATGGGATCGTTGGTAATTAAGTTTATTTCCATGCATTGATTAAACATTGATGTTTCCATGAAGATGATAAAACTAGGCAATCGTAGATCATGGTTTATACTGCTTAGAGTATTATAATCGTGTTTTTATTTTGCCTTGAGTACCAAAGTGGTTCAGTACTAATAAAATTGGTAGGTAGGTACGTAGGTACCTACATGAGATTAGACGCGGTTTACTTTAGTTTTCAAACTTAAGAGTACCTAAGTATATCGTACAACCGTATAACTAAGATAACTGGGGATGGGGACTAAACCATAAACCTAATATACCTACTAGTGGTAAAGTATAATAAGTTTATGGACTAAGCGTAGACAGAGTAACCAAGTACTAAAGCAGTTAGTATTCTTTGACTAAAGTAAGCATTTCTAGACATTGATGTTTCAAACTCGCATAAATTCCCGCCGTTTGTAACTCCCGCCCGCTCCCGCCCAACACGGCGCGCGGCGGCGCGCGGCGTCAAATGTCTATGGTTGATACGCCATTTTGTATCGTACAATTACAAAAAAAATTACATAGTTATTAAATCATTTTGTTCAAGTGAAACAATGTTATTGAAATAAAATAAATGTTTTTGAATAAAACAATACCTACATGATTTATTAAAAGATTGTTTAATTATTCACCTTTGCTTTAATAAATTACAAAGCAACTCTATGGAGTCTATGGTTAGCTGCCCGTATTCTGCGCTTCTATTGGTTGTTCGAATCACTTCTTGTTTAGCCAATGCAATATGGCGTCTTTTGTGTTATGAGATGACAACATCGCAGTTTGTGTCCTATTTGTCATTTATTCACGTTAAAATCATCAATCTATAGATCTACCTCAAAGTTCAAAGAGAATCGGACAATTATAATGGAAATTGTAAAAACGTGATAAACTATTTCTTGATTGATTACGCATTTGAGTGCATCTGTGGGAAAAGTACTTAGCTCCCGTAAAAATGGCGGGTGTGTTATCTTTATGGGTTGTGTTTTCATTTCATTTGGAGAAAGTCGAATAATGGTTAAAAAGTGCTATTCGTGAATTTTTAAGGTGTTACTAACATACAACTCGTGTTTGGAAACGGCATGTGTTTCTCGTTCTGACATTTGCCGAGACGATTGATTAGACGGAGTCGGTGCAGGTGTCATCGTTTTTGATGAAATTATCAGCATGTCGCGCTGGGGCAGAGGCCGAGGCGGTAGCGTGGCCGTGCCGCTGGATAGTGCTCTCTTTAGAGAGAATAGTAACTGCCCGACAGCAGCACGTTCCGCGGGCACAGTGGGCAAATGGGGAATCACTAGCTTCACGTCGATTCGAAGCGCACCTTACGGTAAAGCACGTTCACTGACACATTTGTCATTTATAAACAACCTTGAAGTCATGTACACTAAGTTACTGATATATTTTTGTTGCTATTGATAAGATTCTCATTAGATAGTTGTTGGTAGCAACTGGTGAAAGTTCGTTTTGTGTAGTTGTTTATTTAGATAAAACTAATGTAATTTATTTACTTCCCTTCCACAATCTTCTCTATTTTTGTTGCAATTCTGTGTGTTTATTTATAATTTATCTTAATTTTTCAGCATATACAAACAATATTCTTAAAAAGCCTGTTCAAGATCAGAACAGTCCGCTGACAGTACCAGCAGTTGAAACTGAGCAGCCCCCACCAAAGCCCAAGAAATTCTTCAAATCTCGTAATGCAGAGGCTTACCCACCAGTCCCACAGATCACATATGCTCCTCCAGTACCTGCCGCACCTCTTTCACCTGAACACCCTTCACATAGTAAGGAAAAGAAAACCACTAAGAGAAGCAGGGCTTATACTAGAGATTCATCATCTCCAGAATTACCTCGCCGCAATTCTGAAAAATCTAAATCAAAGAAAAATACAGTGGCCACAAAGGCATCCAAAAAAGAAGATGCACCAGCTGAAAATACTCAACCACCAAATAAGCGTTATCTGGTTCGCAATCGTGATAAAGTAATTAATTATGCTGAAGATGGCAGTAACAGTCCTATTCCAGAATTTACTCGGTATGAATCATCACAATCTAAAATAGCATCACCTAAAGTAGCTTCGCCAAAAGTAGCATCGCCTAAAGTAGCTTCACCTAAAGTCCCATCACCCAAAGCAAGTCCACTGGTGTCAAGTCCATCTGTGGTGAAAGCAGATGTTACAAGTCCATCAACAAGTAAGGATGCAAATGAGGAACGCAAACCACCTCCCATAGTGCTTAGGATATCTAAAGGAACATCAAGAATCGTCAGTACAGATTCAAATGAAGGATTTACATCTCCTAGTTCAGATAGGCATTCGTCTATGGATACTCATTCAGATGTTGGTTCTGATCATAAAAAGAGCCCATCAATGGAAACAATATGTTCTCCAAAGCATGAAGGTCTCAAAATCACAATCAAATGTGCTGGTCTCACTCAAGAATGCAAAAAGGAAAAGAAAAAAGATAAAAAGGATCATAAGTCTCATAAACGTCACCACAAAAATTCTGATGATGAGCCATTAAAGAAAATTAGTTCACCACAACCTGGGACTGATGTATATGACCTCTATAAAACACTTGCATCACCATCACATGAAAATGACAAGGAATCTAAGAACAAAGTGTTACCTGGAGATGATATTGAGTCTCAGCTAGCTAAACTGGATTCAGGATCAGTTATAAAATCCCCAAGGCTGGAAGTACAACCAAATGAGTTGCGGCCAGAACCTAAACCCCCAGAGAGTACCACAGGGAGATCTCGGAGGAACAGGCCCAATATTAATTATAGTGAAAATGATGATTATTTGGATGTTATTACATCTGGTGCTTGTTACTCTAATAAACATGGAACCAAAACTGTAAGTGAAATTAAAAAGGAAGGCAGAAAGACTAGGAAAAAGCATGAGACCCTAGCTGATAAAGCTGCTACAGTGACCACACCTGAACATGAACAAGCAATTGAGAAAAATGAAAGTCCAACAGAGAAGAATGACTTAATTGACATTTTGTCTGGGGGAAGTGATGGTGGTAAAAGTGTTGAGACTCACAGGGTCAAGCTTCACAGAAAGCATAAACATAAGCATAATAAAAATTCAAGTCCTGACCATGACGTAGAGTTGCCTCAGGCAGGCAACACTGAAGAACATAGTGCAGCAAATGAAGAAATGGGTCAGGAGGAGGAGACCAATGAGGTTGTTGCTCAAGCATTTAATACAAATGACACTCCAACTTACTCACAGGCCAATACACAATCTTCAGATTCTGCTTACAATAGTTGCCCTAATGAGAATTCTGAAGAAGAGGCACAGAAACATAATCAGGAAGATGTATTTAAATCACCCAGAGGTGTATGTGACATGGAAGATCATGTACAAAATGATGACAAGCCTAGTGTTAAATTAGTTATTACTAAAAAGAAAGGATCAATATTCAAGAGTAAATCACTTGTGAATGACAACCCTTCACCATTGCCGGCTAGGAAGCGCCGTCACCTGTATAGACATGAATGGGCGAATGATGTGAGTATAGCTATATTTTACCTTAGTATTGTTGGTATTGGCATTACAACCGTGCAAATATGGACGGACCTCAATCTTTTTTGTATAACATTGCATAACATTATGAAATCTCATGTGAATATTTTTTTTAACTTCTAATAATTATTATAAAATATATATAGCTTTACCCACATGTCTTGTTAGCCTGAAAATTGTTCACTATCTATCATCGGATTGGTTTATGCCTTTTTTCTGAGTCATAAGTAACTTTTCTGCGCAATTTCAGTTAAATGGTTTTGACAATTAAACCA
Organism: Allophyes oxyacanthae; assembly: GCA_932294325.1. Lineage (NCBI taxonomy): Eukaryota > Metazoa > Arthropoda > Insecta > Lepidoptera > Noctuidae > Allophyes > Allophyes oxyacanthae. The sequence continues at coordinate 9,527,833 of OW028620.1, read as the reverse complement.
TGAACAACAGATATTAAAACTCACTTCATCATTATATATTTAGTTGTGATTGTTGATAATGGCATTATAGTCTGACAAGATTACCAATCATGAATCTTTTAAAAAAATATATAAATTGCTTCAAGAAAATTCTACGCAACTGTCATTATAATATTTTATTACACAAACAACCTTGATATTACCGCAAGTACATAGTAAAGGGAAATGTTTTAACAAAATGAAACAATACACAACCTTTTTGTTAAAGGTAATTGTTATACTTTCAGAAAGGAAATGAGACTCCAAGGCCTGAGCCTGTAGAAAATACAGAAGTGAGGAATCAAGTGGGCCAAGTATCAGAGGAACTGACCAGAGTGACACGGTACCGAGCCCCTGATCCTATAGTGGATGATCCTGTTGAAGCTGTGAAACCTTACACCAGTGTAAAGTGCACCAAAGAGGCTAAAGAGGTATGTATAAAATACAAAACCACCAAAAGCATTTTTTATCCGTTTACTGTATAAAGCTAAGACAACAAGTCATATTGACCTTTTTGATAACATTTACTAAAGAATTCTTTCCTGTTACAGTTTTATACAGTTGTAAGAAACGTGAAGAAGGCTCATCAGATCCAGGAAATTGGAGAATTCCAAGAGTTCAATGATGATGTGGAATACCTCTTGGATGCTTTACAGGTAATTTAAACAACTGCATAATGAATCTGGATTTCTTTATAATTTTTATGAACATGTATATGTCTTTCATATACTGTCACGTTGAGATTCCACTGTGAGTGGAATCTCTATAGGCTGATGTCAATTTATTGGCATTTGGATCCATTTTTAACCCCAACAAAAAAGAAGGGTGTTATAAGTTTGCAGTGTGTATCTGTCTGTGGCATTGTAGTTCCAAAACATATGGAACATTTTCAATGCAGTTTTATTTTATTTTATTGAAAGCTGTTTTAATTGGGTATCATCTTCGAAAATCTGTTTAGCTGTTCAAAAGTTACAGCTCTTTTTCTAGCTGGAGTCGGGGGTTTTTTTGGTTATGTTATTAAAAAGATATTATTGTGTTGAACTTTGTTAAACTGATTGTTATGTACAGGATAACAACCCAATATCGACGCGCTGTCTGTCTGCGATCACACTGGCGAGCAAATGTACTGCGCCTGCATTCCGCATGCACTTGCGGGCACACGGCACTGTGCAGAAGTTCTTTAGTGCATTACACGATGCCACAGATGATCAAGTAAGTTTATCAAAAATTTTAGATGTGTGAGCATCTTGGTCGGTGCAATTAATTAATTAATCATAATTATAATTTTATTTGGTTTTGATTTGTACTTGGGGTCATATGTGTGACTTTCACAAACTCTGTTCATTTCACTTTCGAATAGGCAAAGCATTTACCGGAAATATAAACAATTTTTTTTTTTGTCTTTGTGTTTATTCCGGCTAATCTCCGAAACGGCTGGACCGATTTTGGTGGGACTTTGGCAGATAGCTGAAGTTATAAGGAGTAAATTAGGCTACTTTTAATTTAAAAAAAATAATTGTTAAATTCCCCGCGGACGATGTCACGGGCACAGCTAGCCTATACTAATATTATAAAGAGGTAAAATTTGTTTGTTTGTATGTTGGGGTAATCTCTGGAACTACTAGCGATGGGACGAGTGGAACTTTTTTCAACTCGAGTTGACTCGACTCGGTGTCTAAATAGTACCTACGGTCATGGATTCGGATACACGAACATTTCGTGTTTATTTTTCTCGCGAAGTAGAATAATTCAACGACCAATCCGATTGATTTTAATGAAAATAAGGATTACGTATCTATGAATGACTAAATACATATTATTTTGTAATATAGAAAAATATTTATATAAAATATTAAAATAAACCAACAATAATATAATCTACTGATTCTGGTACTCCTAGGTGATTAATAAAAACTTTGCGACTTGCTAGCGATACGGCTTTCTCTCTCATAAAATGTACCTAATCAAACAACGAGTCAGCGAGCGGCGGTGATCTTCCGCCCAGCTACGCTGACGAGTCGATGAGTTGACTCGGCGGTAACTCGTGTGGAGGAACGAGGTATGGTGTTCCTCCATTGAAAAGGGAGGATCCTCCGACCAGGCGAGGTGATATTGCCTGGCTGGCCGAAGCCCGACGGTTGATGTCGGACAGTTGTATATGTGTTAGATACGAATATCTTTTTCCTTGCGCGATGCAGGCTTCGTTATTTTATTGATCAATTCATATTTTCGCGCCACTACTGTTGTCAGTTTGCTGACTTGTAAGTAGTTATTCTATGTGGCGATAGATGTCGCTACATCACTTCCCCCCAAACCGGAGGTCGATACTGATGAGTCTTGAGGTTGCTTGCCAGGGTTCCAGTGAGTTGGAACTTAGTGCCGCGTAGTTCGCAATGAGTTGGAACTGTGTGCGGTGAAGCGTAGTGGCTGACTGGTGCGTCGACCAGGAGAGAAGGGCTCTGCTAGTTGACCGGCCGAAGTGCAGTGTGCTGTGCCAAGGTCGCTGATGACGCTGATGGGTGGAACCAGGCTTGCGCGGTCGCTGCAAGTCTATGGTTACCCGTTGGGGCCGAGGATGCTGGCTGGCAGGAAGAGACTTGCTTGAATGCTGCTCGAAGAGGTGCTGGGGGGTGCTTGAGAGGAGTGAAGGCGATGATGCCGACGAAGGTTGCGAAGATGTTCATATCACGTCGGGGTCACCACTATGGAGGAACACCATTCCTCGTTCCTCCACACTCGATTGCCGCGCACCGAGCCGCGCGGTGAGTGATTTATAGTGAAGCCGTGTACCGACTGAGTCTACTCGAGTTTGGAGAAAAGCAACTCGGGTCAACGAGTTAACAGAGTGACTCGAGTTAAATAACTCGACGCGCCCGTCGCTAGGAACTACTGAATCAATCCTAAAAACCCTTTTCACTAATAGAAAGCAACACTATCCGATCCGATCGTGTGGCTATCTATATACTATATTTTATTTTGATAAAAATAAAACACGGGGTTGAAACCGCGTGTAACAGCTAGTTATTTATAATAATTAAACAATCCCATACAGTTCTTGTAATTCATGAGCGCGCGTGGTCTTTACTTGGGAATTTGTAAACCATTTTCACATGTCTTTTTAACAAAAAACGTTATCTAAAAATATGAAAATCATGTTAAATGTAACCGTCTTTGATAAATAATTAATAACTTTTTACCAAAATCAACATGTGGTAAATGATTTGTAGTATTTTATAAATTATTATTTAATTAATATGTTGTGTAAAGATTGTTTACATAATAAGACGAGTAAGAAAAAACAGAATATATCAGTGGCGTGCACAAACATTTCTTACAGGTGCTGGGTAAGCAAAACCAACTAAGTGTTGTATTGTCAAGTTAAATGATGTTTGTGATTGGCCACGTCACCCAAAGACTTTAATAAACTGATATTACGGACCTATTAAAGTTTGTATTATGTACTTAATTTGTTAGGGTAGGCTATGTTTTTGTCTTTACGGAGTGTACGCCACTGGAGTATACATATTTTTTTTTACCACTGACAAGGGCCGCGCGCACTCGTGAATTGCGACAACTGTATCAATAAATCACTATATACATTCAGCTTATCTTGCTCATTTGTATACTTACGAACATAGCTATACTTACTAGATCTATAAAACTGCATTCATTAAATCTACCTAAAACATTAGAATATGATACATTTATAATTACATAATAATTCACTTTTTTAAGTATCACGACTTTCACCAACATTTGCAAACAGAGTTCTTGTAAAGATGCGTGCAGTAAGCCTAGTAAAGCTCAGTTCAGACTATGCTGTAAATATAGACTAAGTTTTTTTGAGAAATGTCTATTTTCTCGCTGACTGTACTTACCTTTCTTCAATAAACTCTTAATGGGGTTTTTAATATTTTCAAAGCTAAGGCTTAGCCCCGGTCTTAGCAAACCAGGTTATTTGCTAAGACTAGGGTATAGGGTACACTATAATAGGTGTAGGGATATAGGATACAATTCAATATTTATGACAAGGAGTCATAAATATTGAATTGTATTTAAGAATTGGTTGACGTACGTCTTTCCGTTTAAAAAATAATAATGAACTTTCTTTCCAGAGCTTGGGTCTGTGTACAGCTACAGTGATGTTCGTATTGTCGCAAGATCGTCTCAACATGGATCTAGATCGCGAATCACTTGAACTCATGCTCAACTTGCTTGAATCTGATGCTTCACACAAGTAAGTAATATTTCGCATTAATTATTGCATTCAATATTGAAGAATATTATATAAATATATATATAATATACATAGGTTTAAAGAGGACAATAAAGTTAAGAGAACTTGAATTTGGTTGTAAACACGGTTGTTCAGTTGATAAGAGTGATGGCACAGTTCACTACAAGTGAGGGTTCAAGTCCCACTCGTGTCAGTCAGTTATTTTTCAAGTTTTCATTGTAGTATTCCTACTAGAATATCAAACCGATAACTAAAAGGTTATTCAATTGCATTACTCATGTTTGGTTTTGTTTCAGAAACGCGCTTGATGATTGCGGATTAACATCGGCCCAATTAACTAAGACTCAAGAGAGGGTGCGAGAGTTATGTGCCGAAATAAAGAGCCAAGGCAAAGCTCAACATTTAGACTTGGAGAACATTACTGTAAGTACTTTTAAGGATAGTGCATTAATTATTTTATTTTATTTAAACAAGACACCAACAACTTACTTACAGTTAGTTTACAGAGTACGATAACATAATGAACATTACCAAAGTGCAAATACGTCACTAAGGGACTTGATATAACCCTGCCACATCATTTACAATATTGTCCACGCTATTGCATTAAAATTATTGTAGAAAAACATGTGTTCTTTAAAAATACGTCATATTTATGTATTCAAACAATGCCAACATACACATCCTTGTGTGTCAGTTAAGTTGGGGAAAAATCTTCGTGACTCTTAAATGACTTGTGATGTCCAATGTATGAGAAAATGTAGTTTTACTTGAGTAGATTGAGGATTATGTTTAACTACTTTATAATTTTAAAATCTGTAATGCCTAATCTGTACATGATTTGTTCTAACGCCTTATAACGCCATTGACTCTGTAAAAACTAAAGTGTTGACACAAAGATGTAAAAAGTTTTTGTTGAGAGTGCTTTCGTGAGTGTTGAACATTTTCTTTTTACTGAATGTTAGGGAAATATTGGTTAATTAAGAACAAAATACTTACCAACATTAGGAAACATCTGGAATGGTGACATCTTCAGTGCACCAGATGCTTGGAATAGTTATTTTTTATCCGGGTACATGTAGTAGTTCCCCTAAGATGCGAGTGGAACTGCGGGCAACAGCTAGTTTTGAATATAACTTTATGGAGATAATAAATAAATGTACAAACTACCTAACCAACGTTTACATAGGGATGTGTCTTAATAAATTATCAAAGAAATCTACTCTTATTAGTAGTTTCCAGCTCCAACTAAATTTAAGATGTTTACAACAAGGTCTCATATTGCAGGTGGGTCATTTAGCTATGGAAACGCTGCTGTCTCTGACGTCTAAGCGAGCTGGTGAGTGGTTCAAAGAGGAACTGCGTGTTTTGGGTGGGGTTGACCACATAGTGCGCACCATTCAGGACTGCGCCACGAAACTGGACTCGCCTATTGATACCTGGACCAGCGCAGACGTCGAAGTGCTCAGGAAGGCCGATAGGTGTCTGCGAGTCTTGGAGAATGTGAGTATTTTAGATTGTATTGTACTTGTGATTTTTAAACACTGATTATAGAAACTGTCACTCACCTATCCTTGTAATCTGTATGCTAATGAATAGAGATGGCAATAGACTTAGAGTTGATTTAGTTAAATACTTACTGTTTAATCAGCGTTTATTAGTGAGCGGGTTAATACTTCTGTGTTATATAAGTAGGTAGTACTTTTTTCCTTGGGATACCTAATGAATCTCCATGTGTAACAAAAATATTTGTTCCAATAATTAGTAATCTGTTCGGGTATGGGATTTGTTTTTGTCTGTAACTTATGTACACTCGATACAAAAATAAACCTTCGAGAAAAGACACTTTACATCGTGTCCTTGTCGCTTATCAGCAACCGATGTGTTATTTTGTGCAGGTGACGCAAGCTAACGAGGACAACCAGGTGTACCTGTGCGGCGGCGGCGGCGGCGCGGCGCGCTCCATCTGCGGCGTGCTGCGCGCCTGGTGCGGCGCCGCGCGCGCGCACGCCGCCCTGCGCGCGCCGCTGCTGGACGCCGCGCTGCCCGCGCTCAAAGTGCTGCTCAACCTGTCGCACTCCTTCGGCACCACCGGTCAGTACCACACGTTATACCGAGCTAACGGAGACAACCAGGTGGTGGTAGTAGAGTTCTATGTTACGAGCTCGATTGGGGCGGTACTAACCTCTACATACAGATACAAACCCTCTTGAATTTTTTTTTTTTTTATTGAAAATAATGATTTAATATAAAGTATTAATTGAGAACAACACATTTACGAATCACTACGGATTTTCGGTAGGCAGGGTGCGTGAATACAATGCTTATGCATTATGGACAATAATTTTAATGGATTAGTGTAAATTAAAGTAATTTTAAATTACGAAATAAAATGTGAACATTGGAAAATTAGAAACTTCATAAAGAAGTGTCATAAAAAATTAAAGATTTGAAATATTTTACCGAAAATCTTTTTATTGATATTTAACCAAATATTGTTTTTTCGTTCCATAAATAATATAGTTCTCTGCTCTGAAAAGTAAATTATTGTTGTTTTTCAAAATAGCATCAGCATCAAATCTTAAAATTAACCTTTTCTCACGTTTTGCGTTATTTTTCCAGTGTCCTTGGGAGCGCAGGTGATCGGTGATCAGTCATCTGTTATGGAGACTTGTCTCATCATTCTGAACAACCAAGGAAACTTCATTCCGGACAACAGAAACTTCGAATTTAGTGTTTGTGTAAGTATTCAATTATTGTATGTAAGTTAACTCATTAGCTAACAAACGGACACCTGTGGCCAAGAACAATTAATTATGAGCTCCCACGCTGTAAATGATACGCAACCATGGATTTGCGCACCGAAGCTTATGGCTCGGACAAACGACGCGAAGTTTTGTGAGGCGCCCGCGCCATCGCCGTGCTTTTATGTTCATAAATTTAAAACGTAGTTACTTAAGAAATAGAGGCCTATTTGGTATACGGAGATACGAGAGCGCCGAGAGCGCACGAAGGAATTCATGTCAAATAAATGCCCTTATACTGGTTATTTAACGTCCGATCGATAAAACCCGAAACAAAGACAATTCCAACGATAAAACAGACGGCAGTAGTGTTTTTTAATAAATACAAACAATCAATACGAAAAAAGTGAACTCGGATGACTTCAAATAAAGATGAATGGAAAAAAGCCATTGCGCCCAAGTTCCACTACGGAACTCGATCCCCTGCCTTCAGAACCAGTTCACCCTAGCCTACATAATTCAGTTCTTCCGCCCATCTGTCTTTATAAATGTATAAATTATAAAATACTTGTTATCATACTTGTTATCCCTTACCCAGGTACTGTTGCTGTTAGTAAACTTGGTGCAGAACAACGAGACAAACGCACAGCGGCTGTTGAGCTTGCGCATACGCATCGAAAGCGATGAAGATATCATATCCAGGAGCGTCGGCGCGCTGGACCTTATTGTAGATCTGTTCTATAAGCGGGAGGACCTTGCTAGGTAAGTTTTCGCAATAAGTATGAAACTCTTTTTAAAACGCTTTTATTAGCTTCACATGTAACTAACTATGTAAAAAAATCTTGGAAGTTAAATTTGACCCACTTCCTGGTTCCCGATTGAGCTGAAATTTTACATACACGTTTAGTTTGAATGACAAAAGCGTTTTCTTTAGTTTTTTTTTTAAACTATAATATTTATTTATTAGCAATTTTTTTTATTTTAAATATGCTAAGTTTTAAGCATTTTAAATTGCTTAATAGATACAGACGGCACTACTAGCTGGGGACGTCTAGTAAGTAATGCCATTTGAGACAGTTTTATACATAAATAAATATTCCATATTGTGGGATAAGGATGGATAGTGCCGCATATAGAAGTTTCAAAAGCTTGTAACTACGGCATTTATTCACTGATTTAATAATCTATTCTTTATCTGCCTAGTGGGAATATTAAATATTTGCCCATTTTTAATAGTAGTCCACTACCCTTTCAATGTGTCAATTTTGAAACTACATTATTGGATAGTGTAGTTGGCTTTGTTTCAATATGATAAACAGATATGCTGTAATTTTATTGTTGACGTACAAAACTAATCTATGTACACAGATAAAGATAATAGTTATTTGTTATACAAGAGTGCAAAGTTGCTTTTTAACCGCGTGTTCAATTTTGATGACCGAGCAAGCGAAGGATTCTAAAATTGAATCACGAGCGCAGCGAGTGATTCAAAATTAGAATCCTGAGCGTTAGCGAGGGAATCAAAAGAGCACGAGGTGAAAAATCTTTGCACTCGAGTGCAACACGTAACTTTTCATTCCACCTCAGCGAGGAAATGACTAAATGCAAAAAAAAAAACGTTTAATTCACAAACTTAGTGCACACGATGTTCTAAATTCAATTTACTTTATCCTCTAGAGAATAAAAACGGCTTTTCCACTCAGATATTGAAGATTAAAAATACTCTTTCCGAGATGGTGGGATGAAAATTTACTTTATCCTCTAGAGAATAAAAACGGCTTTTCCACTCAGATATTGAAGATTAAAAATACTCTTTCCGAGATGGTGGGATGAAAAGATATTTTTATTTGTAAAAACATGAGTATATATACACACATAGGCATGCAAGATGTTTAATAATTAGATGAAAGACAGTTATGTTTAGCTATAGAGACGTACAAATATAGAAAAAATGTATTACATAATATGTTGTGATTCTCTTATGAAAGCATGATATTGTAAAGAAATGTTTATTTTTGAATACTTTTACTATTCTTTTATTACATTTAATTATCCGCGAATTAACCTAGGACTGTGTCTTGGGCTCATACAGATACCTTATAATTTAATTTGTCATAGTACAATTAATGAGTTTTAATTACAAAAAAATTATAATTTGTACATGCATAACTATTTCTTTTCTTTTATTTTCTTTTTCTTTTAATATACATTAAGGCCCGTATTAATAAACCAATCTCAGTTTTGAGTAGGCTCTTAAGTAAACAATTAAGATGCTGGACTATACAATAAACAAAACTTGAGCTGGTACTTAAGCGTCCGTTATCAGCTGAGTAAGGTCCGTATTAATAAACGAAACTCAGCTCTCAAGAACTCTCTTGAGGTATGTATTAAGGTGCTGATTGTTGAGTGCAGTGGATTCGTGACTTGAGGGCGATATCATTTGAGATGCTGTTGATATGTGTTTATTATATAGCGACGATCTTAAGATGCTGACCTCGCCTTGAGAGCCTATCAGCTGATATCGCACTCGAGAGCGAAATTGAGATCGGTTTATTAATACGGCCCTAAGATTTCACACGTAAGATTTCTCCTGTATCGTGGGTATAGTTTACAAACATACATGTCACGTGCACACACCCAGTCCCAGATAAACTCTTATCTGTAGGTCATACAAATATTAGTTCTGTGCGGGGATCGAACGTGCAATTGTGCCGTCAAATTGAAATTCAAGTTTGCACAATTTAACACTTAAAAAATATATTTAGTTGTTAAATAATTTTTTAGTCTCAAATATGGCACGGTATTCAATCATTTCAATCACTCCCAAAAAATAATAATTATGATCAACATTTTAGATATGAAATGTTTTTACAGGCGGGCTGAGGAGAACACGGATGCTTTACTAGACGGTGAAAAGGAACCGGACGATAATAATGATAAAAAGAAGCAATCTCAGGACGATATAGATGAAACTGTTGCGAAGCGTAAGTTTTTTTTTAAATTCTTTAACGAATTTTTCATATTATTTGGATAAATAAAACACTGAAATTCCTTGTGGACTATTTGTAAATGTGTGTAATTTGTGCAGTGCTAGCGCGTGCCGGCGCGCATATGGAGCACAGCATGGTAGGCGCATACATGGCGCTGCTGCTGGGACACGCGGCGGGCGCGGCGCCGCAGCACGCACGCGCCGTGCGCGCCCTCGTGCCGCACTACGCGCCGCTGCTGCCCACGCTCAAGAAGTACTACGCCTTCCTGTCGCTCACCGCCAGCGTAAGTGTCACGCACTACATACATAGCACACACATGGCGCTGCTGCTGGGACACGCGGCGGGCGCGGCGCCGCAGCACGCACGCGCCGTGCGCGCCCTCGTGCCGCACTACGCGCCGCTGCTGCCCACGCTCAAGAAGTACTACGCCTTCCTGTCGCTCACCGCCAGCGTAAGTGTCACGCACTACATACATAGCACACACATGGCGCTGCTGCTGGGACACGCGGCGGGCGCGGCGCCGCAGCACGCACGCGCCGTGCGCGCCCTCGTGCCGCACTACGCGCCGCTGCTGCCCACGCTCAAGAAGTACTACGCCTTCCTGTCGCTCACCGCCAGCGTAAGTGTCACGCACTACATACATAGCACACACATGGCGCTGCTGCTGGGACACGCGGCGGGCGCGGCGCCGCAGCACGCACGCGCCGTGCGCGCCCTCGTGCCGCACTACGCGCCGCCGCTGCCCACGCTCAAGAAGTACTACGCCTTCCTGTCGCTCACCGCCAGCGTAAGTGTCACGCACTACATACATAGCACACACATGGCGCTGCTGCTGGGACACGCGGCGGGCGCGGCGCCGCAGCACGCACGCGCCGTGCGCGCCCTCGTGCCGCACTACGCGCCGCTGCTGCCCACGCTCAAGAAGTACTACGCCTTCCTGTCGCTCACCGCCAGCGGAAGTGTCACGCACTACATACATAGCACACACATGGCGCTGCTGCTGGGACACGCGGCGGGCGCGGCGCCGCAGCACGCACGCGCCGTGCGCGCCCTCGTGCCGCACTACGCGCCGCTGCTGCCCACGCTCAAGAAGTACTACGCCTTCCTGTCGCTCACCGCCAGCGTAAGTGTCACGCACTACATACATAGCACATACATGGCGCTGCTGCTGGGAAAGGCAACACGATGCTTTTTTTAAAAATTATACTTTGTTACTTTGAATTACGATTCTGAGAAATCTATTATGTTCGAGCTCCGCGCGGACCTCTGACGAGCGCAAGTATTAAATTACAATAGTAGTTTATGAAACTGTTGCATAATGGGGTTATTTAAATGGGGGTGTTTAAAAATCGAGCCGCAGGCGAGATTTTTAATAGTATCACACGAGTGTTTTAAAACTTGGGTTTTACAAGATTTGCTTTAATCCTTCTTTTTAATAAGACAATCTGGATCTCCAACAATCTGCTCTGTACTTATTATGGGGCCACCGGTGGTGTGGTGGCACCATAATAAGTACGGACTAGGAAATAGGTCGCATCGTCAATCTATATTAATTTATAATATGTTTCAGGCCGAATCGGCGATAGTGGCACACGTGAAGGCGACGCAGCGCATCATCGAGTTCATGGAGGCCAGCGACGCGGAGGGCGCGGGCGCGGAGGGCGGGGCGGGCGCGCCCCCCGCGCCGTACGCCGCGCCGTCGCCGTCCGACGTGCCGCAGGACATGTCGCTCAGCAGCCTCAACTACAGCCTCAACTACTCCGCCGGCGCCGAGCGCGTGCCGGCCGGCATGGACCTCGACTACCACTGAGACGCGCGGCGAGTGGGCGCAAAGGTACCGACTGGACCAACGAACGCTACCGATGTCAATCCGCATTCGTTGGCCTTCCGAAGCTTCGACGGCGGCCGGCAAATTGTCCAGGCCGGGCCAACGAAGACTAACCAAATTCATTCATTGGTATTCGTTGGCCCGGTCTGTACCTCGCTAAAACCGATAACCTTTGGGACCGTATCGTTTCGCCTACAGGTGTAATCATAAATTTTGGTTATTTAAGAATGTCGTGAGTAGGAGTGTTTTATGATAAAACAGAGATTTGTTATTGTTCTGTTGGCTGATAGAGTTTATGTAGAGTATTGGATAGTGTTGAAAAGCGTTGATTTCAACGTGAACTTCCTATTTGCTGACAGATGGGAATAACACGTGGTTCTGTTAGTGCATGCATATGTGTCTTAACATAATCTACTAAGCGTTTAGTAATTCTGAGAGCCTTAAGTTCATTTTTATTATAAGACCTGTAAATACAAACCAAATCAACAAAGAAATCCTTGTATATTGTGAACACCTTTTAGCAATAGTAAATGCCATTTGTAGTAGTGAAAACAACATTATAGGTGGTGGACGTTTGTTTGCACGCGGCTATTATAAGTACCTCTTCTCTTTGTATCGATATTTCTTCCTTCTCTATAATATTGTAAATATAAATCACAGACTGTTAAGGTGATAGTTATGTTGACGACATAGATATGGGTTATGAAGTCTTAATTAAATTGAGATATTCCGAGTTTAAGCCACTGAACTGGCAATATAAAAGTGCAAAAATAGTCGAGTAAGTGTATAATAGATATGTATTCTTTTATGTGAATATTGTGTCTGCACTTTTTTGTATTATACCGCTCCGAGAGAGTTACAAATTATTAGAGTATTGTTCTATTGAGGCACAATTCTTTATTGTATATAAATTATAGCTAGTACCAATAGTTCAGTCTCTGTTGAGTAAATTTAGAGTAGTTACAGTTGGTGATGTCTGGATAGGTTGAGATGTAATGCGTGGCAACGACCGCGTGACGTCATCACACGCACGGCGCGTACGGGACGCTGTCTCATCTGATAGTGCAAAATGTACAAACACTAATTCAATAGTCGCTCGCAATATGAGAGAACTGTGCTTAGATATTAAAATATAGGACATTTTATGATGTTGGATTTTTAACCAGTCGTAGGACTAGACAGCGTTTGAATAATTATTTCCTTATCATAAAACTTGTTTGCAAAAGACTACGTTCACAACTCGACTGATGTCCATTAGACGAAATTTTATTTTTATGATTGAAATTTAGGACTAATGTGTAAGGCACATAAATTACTTAATTTTATGTAGTATCGCAGTTTAGATGTTTTCTAAATCGAGGTTTCGAATACGTCTATAAATTTTATATCGAGTTTTTGTATAATCGTCGACAGATGCGGTACATAAACACGAAATTCTGATTTAGTTTTCTAAAATAATAACGATTTACAGTTAGTTTCTGTGATTGCTTATAAAATTTTATTCACCACATCCCATAAATATATTCTAAGAATTTGTTGATATTTGGCACAATTTGGTTTTTGAAGCACATAATAAAAATGTTGGATTCTGCTGTGCGGTAACAGAACTTCATTCCTAATATTAATTTATGTCGAGTTAGTTCTTACATTCGTGTTTTCACGCATTTTGGGTTGAACCTGAATCTTTATAAGATAAAATTGGAAGATCGTAGAAACAACGATCCACAGACGGTTGTACGGTTCGCATTACTTCACATGATGGTGATTTTATAACTGTTACGGGAATGTTCCGAGTCAATCCTGCTCTTCGTTACCGTATAACGACATTTTCTGACAGCTTTACTTTATTTATAAGACATTTTTATGTTGAATAACTGAATGGGTAAATTATGTAACTGAAGCTGATCAACTCTCTGGATTTTGTTGAACACTGCGGCGGTGTTTTGTTTCAAAGACTAGGGGTTCCTTCTGATATATTACTGTACAGCTATGATTCTTATTGCCTAAATTATATTTACGTAATTTATTGACCTATATATGTATGAACTAAGCGTAGCTCTAAAGTGCATTTCGTTATGAAATTTTCGTCTTTTTATCACCTGTGTTTTGAATAATATGTTGTTTAAACTATTATCACGAGAGTTTGATATCTTGAGAAATTATTATTGTATATGTAATGTGTAATTATGTTATAAAGTATTACGTGTAATTATTAAAAGAAGACAATTTAAATAACTTAATAGTTTTATTTTAAGAAACGGTTATATCAAAAAGCTTACCTGACTTCCTAATAATCTTTATTTCAGTTTAATTAACTGACGCATTGCGCTCTATAATGGTTGGCCATTTGAAGCAGCAAGATAAAGAAAACGAATTAATTATATACTAGAATATTATATATTTTGTATGAATCTACAATGTAGATTCTACATAACAACCACCCAAATCTGTGCAATTGTATACTCTGATTAAACTTTATACGTACACAAAAACATCACTAAACATTAAACAATAGTTTTTAGAGCGTACGTTTTTCTTTCTCCCTATAAAGTCACAACAAAAGGTGTTACATAGAGATCAAGACCGTCAACAATGAGAACGATTCATGGAAGATAGCGGCACAATTACCACGTAAGCGTCTAGTGACGAATATTCTCAGGGAGAAAACGATTATTTTAGCTCTCCCATACGTTTATCTTGAAGTTCGTACGTCTATAAAACTACAATCGGTAACATAACGCAAATAGACAGACTACAACAATACGTTAACAAAAATACTAACCATGATTAAATTAAGTTACTAAAATAATCTAAAAATATTAAATTCGTTCTACAGCGTCTACGCGGGCAGTGGCGGGAGCACGGATGCTCTGCCACTCTCCCCTCTCCGTGTATCGTTTGTTCACAGACATCAATTGCTCGAAGTTGGCTTTCGCAAGTTTGTGTTTATTGCTAATTTTCTGCACTAGCTCTTCGTCATATACATCCTCAGGAACATCAAGTTTCAAATGAGCCTTCATTTCTTGCACAGTCACTAAGAAACAATTCCACGGTGCCCAATCCTCGTTTACGTGCCATCTGCATAGCCTTAACTCGGTGATGTCATTGCATTCGCTGATTGCCGAATGTGAATGCCAAAGCTTCTCAACTATAAAGAAAATATCCTTCTCCTGGAGAACAAAAGCCAAAGACCCCCAACATTTACGACGCCGCTCATCGCGCTGCACAGCTCTTAGGATAAATCTGTAGGGCGTCATATCTATCCAGCTACGTTCATTTACATCTTTCCACGAGCATGACTTGCAGATCAAGCAACCATTCATCCTCGTGTCCAATGGGAAGTCCGAGTAAGGCTTCACCTGATGGCACAACTCGCAGAAGTGAAGTCTGCTGTTCTCCATTTTCTTGTAATCTCTAATGTCTTTGAACTTCGTTACACCAGAATTAAGTTCAGACGTTTCTATTATCCGAAATAAGCTACCAGCTACTCTGCGTCTTAGGAATTCGAGTTGATGACCATTGTATCTTCTCACGAGCAGATCACATTCTTGATCCAAAAGAGATATAACTTCTTCAGCTAGAGGATGTCGGAACTCTTGTAGTGCGAATTTCATGTCAACCACAAGTTCCAAGCGCTCCTTAACGTCCATATCTTCACGGATAAAGGCATAATAAAGCTCTTTCAATCTTTTGGCTTTTTGGATTTCGACTGTTTCCATCGTTATTAGCTTACCACTGCGACCATACCAAGCTACAGGTTTAGAAATTTCTTCTAAAAATCGTTTTTCTCTGATCTTCCGGCTGTCCTGTTTTACTTTAACTCTGTAATCTTCGATGCACCGCAGTAATTCCACTTCTTTATCTAGAAGCAATGAAAATTCGGCAATTTTCGGACCTTTTGCGTGTAACTGTGATATCCTGGCTATTTCAGCGTGTTTCCAACGATCAACCTGTAAAAATGCCATATTATTATAGGTACACGGTAAAAGGTCCAGTGATTGAAAATATTCAGATGTCGCAAGCAACCCTGTACTTGAAAGTAGGTATTATCAGTCATCACACTAAAGGTATTTCTGTAATGATATAAAAAATATAAAAGACTTCCCTTGCTAGCCAGGGTTGAGATATAAAATTACTGTAAAGCTGTAAAGTTAAAAATGCTAAAAATTACGATTTACAATTAAAGTGGCGCCCTCAATCGTACCAATCATCAAACATAATTCTCATTGTAAATGTAAACCCTTGCAAACACCAATAGGTGGCGTTAATAGTCACGTTTAACGTGAGAATAACGGCTATTGGAAGTGGTAAGTGTTCTTTTCAGTAATATGTAGTACCTACCTTTAGGTACTATCTAGTCTAGTACATAGGTACCTATATATTGTGTAGTAAGAACCTAGATACGTAAAGTAAGCAGGTAGATATTAATAATTTACCCATTTCCTTGTTGCCTTATATATTTTGATGTATAATTATGTTTATCCTACCTACCTTATCTATTTACCCAGCCCATGTCATTCCACTGCTGAGCAAAGGCCTCCTTCTATCACGCCATCCTTTCTGTTGATATCTGAACTGACAAGCTGTCGTCGCGGAGCCTTTTGGTCATTCTTTTACTGCCTTGTCTTGGTCTTCTCGCCGTTCCAAGGTTCCTGCTCACTCCCACTTCAACCTCTTTATTTACCTACCAACGTTCTCCACCTTCTTCAACGAATTAGGTACCTACTATTTTTGTACTGCGATCCGAGAGGGAGATCCCTAGCACGACTCATATTTATGTGCATAATAATTCATTGTTGAGTGTCTGTTTTGATACCACACGCTAGCACAGGCAGGACACATTGATTTAATATATCCTGGTTTTCAGACATTGCCAGGATTCTAGATTTGAAGATGATTTGCGTTTAGGTAACGCACACCTAAACGCGCCGCAGTAATAGAATTTGCTGATGGTCTCGTGCACCTATCCGCATCGTACGCGCCGTAGACACGCATCGTACGCGCCGAACGATCAGTATTGTCCGAATTGCATCCATTATTTTATCAGTACTGTATTGCAGGATGTTGAAGGCTGTACAACTCTTCATATAGGTAAACGATTCAACTTTGATTGTGCTGGTGCAACTACACTACCACAATCAAAGTTGAATCATTTATTTTTTATGAGACCTAGATGCAAATACTCGAAAACAATTGCGAACCTCTGTTAGGACAGAATGCGGATGATGTCATCAGAATTGAGCCGCCCGCATTCGTAAATGCGGGTGTACCTAATCCATATACTTACAGAAATTTTCTTGTACAGCCATCTATTTCGCAGAGAGAGTCATCGCAAGATAATAATACCGCTGACATTCTTACGTTTATTACTTACCATTGCATATAATTGATCAAAATCTTCACGCGTTTTCGGAAAAGTTTTGGTAATAAGATCCCGTCGTAGACGTCTCTCCATTGCTTCGCGTTCCAATCTGTCTTCTTCTCTCATTCTTTCTATTCTCTCCCTGACACAACGGAAATGATATGATAAGTAATATTAATTCCCAGCAAAGAATACTGGGCCACCTGGCACCTTCGCTCTTCACGTGGGCAAAAGGCCACTATAAAGAGATTATGACAAGAGGATGGGTAGTTGCATCCCCCATGTGCTAATAACCACATAGATATTGTGAACACCTATCCATGTGCGAATAATAATGTTCATTTTTCCTCAAAGCCGTTTAAAGTGGATGAGGACAGCAGTATCTACTGAACGTGCTGATGAAAATTTTAAGTGATATGAGTAGAAGTTATTTAAGAACCAAGTCAGATGCTAAAATAAAATTAACATACATGCATTCCTTTATCCATCTATCCACTTTTTGGCGGAACTGATGATGTCTGAAGGCACGTTGTATGATGGATGCGTAGTGATTATGGTTCAGTCGGATGATCATCTCATCGTATGTCTCATAGGGTTGCGGGACTACTATCTTATCGGTGACGTTCGGTATATAAGCATGCACACTATTCATTTGTGTTGCACGACTGTAGCTCGTGTCCTGAAATTGATAGTGACAACCTTGACACAAATAAATTCATAAGACCATAATTTATTGGATCGTATTGGTGAATTTGCTGGTATAAGATTCGGATTTATAACTATTTCTTCCACGTTAAATACCACTCATTAGCACAGTTATTAGCATAGTCTTAAAATAATAGGCTCTACGCGGTTAGTCGGAAAGGATATAAAGACGAAAGGGGTTATTGTACCTAATCATCATTATGAACAACTTAAATTTTTGTATGGAACAGCAGCAGATCTTTTTTATCGCAATTTCACTGCAGATCCTATAGTAAAAGTTTTTCATAATTATGAGTAGGTACAATAACCCCATTTCGGCTTTATATATCATTTTCAACTAACCGTGTATACGCAGTGGCACCATAGTCTCTGATAAAATAATATAGGTAACATACGAAAATGTCCCAAATAACTCCTACTTGTTGTATTTAATACGTACATAAATCCTTTCTTTTTCTTCCGCTGTTTGTGTGTCTCTACAGTTCTTTTGTTCTGGTAGTAGTTTCTCCGGTTTCTGTGGTGTCTGGGTATATGCATGGTGGAAGACAGTGCCTGTGAAATTATAAGATTTTTTTTTTATTCATCTTGAGATAGTGTAAGAGATATAAAATTTCCAGTATTCTTACAAAAAATACTTAATATCAATCACGGAATAACTATAATTGTAAATAATATAGGTAATATAGGTACCCGCAATAATATTTATACCTGTGTAAACATTCCTGTACCCTCCTAAAAATGGCTTGCGCATTTTTTCACAAAATATTTCCACATTAATTTGTTTGAGTGTTGTACCGAATGGTACTGTCACACTTAGTATATCATTAACTGGATTTTCTTTGTACAATTTATCTAAATTGAGCGTCTCATTATTTTTTGTTAATAATTCAACCTCAGCTATTCCGTATTTATCATAATCGAGGTCCATAAGTGCCATGCGATCTTTTAACGGACGTTCTCCTCTTAACATTACCAAATTATTAGGGTCAACTTGGAAAAGGCCACCCAAGTTTTTCTTTATCTCATGAACTTTAATTATGGAGTGGTATGAACGAGTAAACGTAGAATTCTGATTCCGGACCCTGAACTTGATTGCTATAAATGGCACATTATTTTTCTTTTTCGGTAGAACTGCATGTAGTAAATCATGAACGTAAGATTCTTTCGGTATCGATGATAAAGCGAATTCCTCGGAATCCTTTGTAAAGACATCAATAGTTAGGGTGCCGAGCGGGTCGGCCTTTAGCTGAGACAAAAGACACATATCTTTCAATACGTTTCTATTTTTAGTCAGTATCAGGTTACTATTTGACACACTGAGTAATTTTGCTAATTTATTTTTCACAAATTTGACAGCCGTTGCCGCTGGGAAGACTTTGCTGTACACTTCGTTAGGATTGAGGGGCGATTTGAAGGTGACTAATATGTGGCTCATGGGGCATATCATCTGTTCGGCTTCTCTCGCACATGGTGCTGTCTGGTACCGGGACTTGCTCTCGTCGCCTGAGGGAATACTGCTGTAGGGTGGGGCTGTGAGTAACTTCTCTCGACCTAATTCGCACTGGCACGCAATCACTTCTCTCACACTTGGAGGATTCGGTGCTATTCCTAACAATTTGTGCACATCTGTTTTCATCATGATTGATGATTCACTTTTTCAAGTCACCTAATCAAAGAAAATATAATAAATAAAGTAGTTTTACACTAATTTTTAAAAACTTTGTACAAGGCTTGACATAACAAATACTGAAGATTGGACTTTGTTAGCTGTTGCCATGTTACGGCCAATGTCTGCGACTGTTGCTGGGTAACCAAAATATTAAGATATTAGATTATTACGTATTTACGTATACTCAAACATGACTCAAACAAAGAATATTTTGATTATACTCGAACCCGCGTAGACGGTTAACGCTAAATACCATAAAGTTATTATTATAGTAATAATAACTTTATGCTAAATACTCACCTACGGCGACCTATTTATTTTAAAAGAAACCCTATTTACTGACTCGTCAAAACTGAAGGAGCTTTTAAATCACTACTGACTGCATAAACTCTTTCACTCTCTACCTTGCCTACATGCTTCGATAGAGCAACGTGGGTCCAATGGATTTTCATATCACCTATCGCTTTATGATCTTGGCTAGAATTATCTTCAAAAGACTTATCAGCTTCTGAAGTCGGGGCCTTTAATTCTTCAATGCACCTAGTTTGATAGTGGCGCCGACTTCAGAAGCTGATAAGTTTTTTAAGAAAATTATTTTATAATTTTTAGTTTTTGAAGTCGGTTTTTACTTTTTTTTTAAAGTTTTTTACTAAATCATATCATCGATAAATAAAATATGTAGGTTTTACTAATTTAATTTTTAAATAATTATGAAAATAGGTCAAACATTAATTAAATTATAGGTAGAGAAACTCTTAGTTCTGAGTCAGCTGGTAAAGATACAAGACGTTGTTTGTTTTCATAAAGCGAATTAACCGCTAAGCTTTAAAAACTACTCCTTTGAAGAATTTTATAAAAGATGCAAGTGTGCATTCAACGTTTATAAATAGGTAATTTTCTGGTTTGAAACTTATTTCTTTGTAAGTTAAGTAATAATCTCTAAAGCTATTAGTTTTTTAGCTCTATTTTATAATAGGTACTGTAGTAAAGTGTTCATAGAAATTTGATATCCATAGACGGAAGTAGAATATTATTGATCTACTATAACAACGACCTAAGTAGGTGGTTGATAGTTAATAAAAATTGAGAAAACAATAAAATTACAGGTCAATAAAAGAGCGAATGTGCCGAGCATTGCTGGCGTGATATTAAATTCCTCCGAAAACATAAAAATGATTTTCGATCGTAAAACTATAATTTACAGACGTAAAAATGCGCTGAGTTATACGTTACTGCAAGTCTGAGATGTGGACTAGGAATATTGCATCGTATGGTGGATGACGCCGTACTTATTTCGTCCTGTTATTTACGGTTGCTGTTTATCGGCAATCGGTAGAGCTCCGTTGAACTAATCATAGCTGAGATTTTAGTGCAGGACTTTTATCTCAGTCAGGTTTTCATAGAGTTTATCTGATAATTAAGAATTGCCTTTTACAACACTAAGAAAAAATACTCGTAATTACAAAAACTCTCGTGCCATATGTGACAACAAGAAGCATTTTTTTTTTGATAAGTTAACGCAATGTGTGTATTTTAAATAGAATATTCATTATGGAATAGCAACGTTTATAATAGTTGATGCAACTTACTAAGCGTTTTGGTAGTCTTGTTGTCACGATATATTTTTCCGTGGAGACCTCTCACACCAATAAAACTCTAATTTCAACTATTCCGGATGGACAATAGGTATATTTGGGCCCAAAAGAAAAAAAATAACCAACCTATTAATGAACAAGGTGTGGTTAAATGAGGAGTCATAGCACTACCAACCCAAAAAAAACTCTTCATTACTGTCAGCCCACTTTACCTACCTTGCAGATATAATCCGTGCATAATAATATCATATATTATGTCTAAATATCTCAAGTGTACGTATTTAATCCGCACGGTACGTTGTACCTACTCGTACTCGTATTATTGCGTTTGTTCGGGCTCGTGTGCGTACTGTAAACACGTGTTTTAATCAAGCCTGTTGCTTCGCATCCGTTTGCTGCGGCCACTCGGCGCTCGGCAAAGAAAAACTTTGCATGTGTTTTATTACGACGGATGCGGACCACCCTCAGGGCTTAATTTCGATGTCGACCTGCCAGCTTTAATTGTTTTATTCTATGACAGTGAATATAAAAATAAGGTTTAGGTTGAAAATTGGTTTTTCCGCTGCCAGTACCTATGGGATCCATTTTTCACATAAATCTGAATAGTTTCGCTGAATGCTACAACACAAAAGGACAAAAAGCTTTCTACCTTTTTGTCTTGCTTACATTTCATTTTCGAAAATTTCGACTGTTCAATTATTCACATCGTTTTAATTATACTTAGGTACCTATGTTCGTTTCAGTAGCTGATTCTTAACAAACTACTTTCAGGGTTTGCGTTTATTATATTACATGTTGTATATCCTCAGATTATGCCATTATAGGTATGTACTTACAATTAAATTACCCACATCTTTATCAAATCACCTCGATACCGGGAATATATTGAACACCCCTGGTAGGTGTCGTTAACATGCTAGTGGTAGAGAATGTAATTGGTACGGGTAGGTACATTATGTTACGAGAAATGATAGAGTAATAGGTAGATTGGATTATTAACATCTAACCTACTAGACTAGGGTTTCTCTAAGTGGGATAGGCGGACCCAGTTGATCGTAGGGGGTACGCGGCAAGATTTACGGTATGGCGGCTGGGTGGCTCACAACGAAATACAGAAATCGACTTGCGGCTGAATGAAATTGATCAAAATTGTTCCTAAAGTCGACTCAATTTGTAACAAGAAACAAGCCCACCCATCACATGAATTAACAACATATTTAATTTTGTCACTGTAGGTACTCGTATTACCTTTCATCAATCCAAATAAAAAAAACTAATTGTCTTCTACAATTGTGTCGATTCAGTTGCGCATTTTGACAGTACTTACTAAATTATACTAAACGCATCTGTTTGTCACTTTCATTTTCTATTGAAACAGAAAGAGACAAACGTCCTTAGTTTAGTTTAGTCCTGTCAAAATACGCAACAGAATCGACACCACTGTAGATACACTACAGTTAGATTTTCTTTTTTAAGGGGTTTGTTGTTGTCTGGGAAATTTAATAGGGTTACCTACGTGAGACTATAAGTCTAAGAAACTCTGTACTAGACTAATT
The DNA here is from genome assembly GCA_932294325.1 of Allophyes oxyacanthae. Lineage (NCBI taxonomy): Eukaryota > Metazoa > Arthropoda > Insecta > Lepidoptera > Noctuidae > Allophyes > Allophyes oxyacanthae. The sequence continues at coordinate 9,505,129 of OW028620.1, read as the reverse complement.
TCTACCAATGTGAACTTGATTTTTTCTTAATGTCAATCCACGTAATACTTAGAAAACCTATGCTAAATAAAAATCTAGTATTATAACAGATTTCTGAATAACTATTCAGAAATCTGTAATTAATTAGTCTAATTAATAGTAATATATCAGTAATGGATTATAGATTTTATTTTAAATTCAACATTTTTATATTTAATAATTTAATACAATTTATACTATAACTATTATTGGGAAGCTAAGAACTAAGGTATTTAATTTACATACATAGACTAAATATTTACAAATTAATTAAAAATTAAAGATAAATAACTAAATCATAATATATATTATGATAATATATATTATATTATATAATAATATAATATATTGATATTATATTATATATAATATAATAAATAATATCAGTAATTAATTAGTAGGTACTTGGTAACTACCAAGTACCTACTAATTAATTACTGATATATCAAATTATATTGTACAATTTGTATTTTTTCTACAAGTACTTATTCAACGACATTAATATTCAGAATAAAAAGACGTAGGTTTTTATTTTATGAATATACCTACTTTGAGTATGAATAAATAATCAGCGCACACGAAAAATACCTCTCCCTCTGCAGCGTGTTTTGTTTACAGGGTAATGTCGTGTCCCAAACGCGCAATCTTCCCGTTGCCCACGATAATCGACATGAACAATTTTATAGAGCTCGCGGGCAGGGGGAGCGGGTCGCGGGAGGGGCGGTAGTTCATTCGATTAAAGCTGTACACGGAAATTATCAAACGAAACGCACCGACAACTCAGCGGGCCGTGAGAGCCTCTACATTAATAGTTTTTGTTCCCCAACTCGCTCGTTTCGTCGCAGAAAGGTAAAGTTTGGTCCAGTTTTTTATTTCTTTTTTGAACCGTTTGTTTTCAGACACCTCTCATTTTGAAACACTCATTTGGTTGTCTCGTATTCAATATTGAGCTCGTTGCATCTACATAATGCCTTCCTGCAGGAATGAGTCCTTTATGATTTAAAATTTTATACCTTCAAAGAATAAGTTTTGTTTCACAAGCTCGCTTAACTGAACGTATGAATGTCATGCGAAGTTAAATTTATTACTTCTCATTAGCGCTTGATGTGCTATTCAAATTCCAGTTTGTATTAAATTGTTTTAAGTAATTCACAGCATTAAGTGTTTGGAATGTATGTAGGGCGGTAGGTACTTTAGGAGTGCTTAATGAAAAAAGAATTTTTTAAATCGGTTCACGATTTGCGAAAATATCGATGAACATACACAAAAAAAAATCCTACAGACGAACATAGAACCTCCTCCTTTTTTGAAAACAACAATTCAAATCCGGTGAATACCTAACAATAATGCCATTTTGTCGCAAAAAATATTTTACAAATAAACGTAGATATAGGTTCCTACTGCAACCATTTTTGGATAGGAACACCTACAAACGTACGTCAAAATTCAAATACAGTTTGTATTGAATGTTTGTTCAGATTTTCCAATCGCACCTCGCGTTAATTTGTTTGTACAAATTTTACCGCACCCGCAAACGATTCGATTAAAATTTTGCTCTATATTCAATCTAACTAACGGACGTTTTGTTAATGCGAGCATGTAAAGTTAACACGCAACACAAAGCCGAATCGATCAGATATTTATGCGAAATTAATAGGCGAGCATTAGTCCATCGTACGCCGCGACCGCTTCGCAGATCCGCTGTCTCTTTGTTTGTAGGTGGTACTGCCAAAATATGATTGCGCGTAGCAAACACGAATAATTGTAACACTGAAACTGAAACATCAATATGCTTAATGAGAGTTGATTAGCATCGACTACGTGCAAATTATGTAGTCTGACAACGCGCTGTTACAAATTGATGTACCTGTCCTGTATTCTGGTACCTGATTGCTATCTACCTACACATCGACGCTAACTATCCAGCAGTTATCGCAGACAGGCGCAGACTAGTCACCGATATAATTAAATCGCTTTCGGATCATTAATAACATATGAAACGAGACTGTCCCAAATAGCGCTTGTATCGAAATGATAACTGACGTTCGGAAATTCACACTATTTTATTTACTCCTTCAGGTAATAAAAATAACAGAGTACACTTTAGTCAGGTGTCATATAGCGAAATAATTAATAAATTCGCTGCTAGTCGAGTAAATTACGCTGTATCTTATTTTACCGTACCTCTCCAGTCCCGATTTCTTTAAGGGGTTATTGTACCTACTCATCTTTAAGAACAACTTTTACTATGGGACCAAACCTGAAATTGCGATAAAAAACTGCTGTTCCATATATTTATTTAGTCGAGTAATATATAATTACCTATTTGTATGGAATAGCTGTTTTTATTTCGCGATTTCAGGGTTGGTCCCATGCTAAAAAGTTGTAAATAAGGATGAGTAGGTACAATTACTTAAAAGGATCAGAACTAGAAAGGTAGGACCTTGTATAATCAGCAAACATTAGTTCATTAAAAAACAAAAATGTTTGTACGAAAATCAACTTTTGACGTTGACTGTCCAATAATAGGTTAGTAAAAGCTCCATTCTCAACAAACCTATAATAACAGGATTTCAATATTGGTAATTGACATTTTTGCGCTCTCCGTCCCCATCCCAAGTCCAGTTAAAAGCATCAATCGGACTATCATTAGCAGGTATTTAGCCTTTCCCCGACTGCGGTTATCAGTCAATTTGTCGAGTGCATTTCCATCTGTGTCCACTCACCGAACCAAATATGCCCTATTAATTATTTATGAAATTAATACGATTGCAATGGCAAAAACAACATGTGTTTGTATGTTGTGTGGGGAGCGCGGTGCGTGTTGCGCGCACATGCATGCGTCTTTTATTCGATTATCGGCGCAGTGATTAGCGACGAGCCAGCGACGTAATAATTTATTCTAAACCGGTTCAATATTATACGTACATTATACGACAAGAGATGCGGCCCTATGTTTTTTTATATGAAAATAACTCGAGTTCTAATTCTGTAGCGGAAATAAGATTTTTTGCACCATCATATTATGAGTTTTATCCGTCACCGAGTAGGTAAAAATGGTGGGAATAATCTTGAATAATTAAGCGAGCAGTAATAAAAAAAATGAGTATAGCTAACTCGCGTTAGATAAGAACTGGTGGTCATTATAATTTTAATCACAGATCAAATTTAACCTTGTAGGTACCAGAACTTAACACTAACGATGCTAATGATACCTTCTTAACTCACAGTCATAGTAACTTATAACTTAATATATTCATAACAATAAAATGTCATAGTTTTAACGTAACCTTATTACCTTCTCGTATAATACTTTGCAAATTCTATGATGTCTAGGAGTTGGAGACAAAGACGGGAGAAATTCAGACACACACAGTCCTGAGTATCAATTTTGTAGACTTCTTCGATAATAATTCAGGCCGCAGGTTCTCAGATTGAGAATGGCTAGGTCTTAGTCAACCACGTTGGACTGGTGCCGGTTGGCGGACTACACACACCATCGAGAACTTTATGAGGCCCTCTCAGGTGCGCATCGCAACGTCTGAAAGTTATCGAAATCCCGATCTTGATCACGCTCGATCACACGCGATAGTTCACTTCCTAGGCTCAATTCACACCGAGATGAATATAAATAAACAGATAAATAATTGATAATGATGAGAGGTTTTTGTTGGCACAACTTAAACTTTTAGGTAGAATAATAATAGGAAATACTAAATCGATAAGTTTAATTAACCATCGAACAATATATTGGTCTGACTTTATTAGGTATTTTAGTTTTAAATGTCCTTTCTAGTAGAACATAAATGTAAAATAAACGTTACAAGCTGTAAAATACAATTACAGGTGACCTCAGGTTTTTTTGTTTTTCTCATAAACTCACTAGTCACTAGTGGTAAGTTTTTCGGGGTGGCTCTGTCTCTTGATTGCATTGTGTTAATTGTGTTTCCAAAATGATTAAGACCCAAGTCTATATCTAACGTAGTGTGGTGTAAGTATTTATTAACTTCTTATGATATGTTCCATCTATGAGCTAGCTTCATTTCCACTCCAAGATGTTAATAAAAATACTTTAAATTCATATTTTACGTGTCGTGGTATTAAAATTATAGTTAGGTTCGGTACGACTGATTCACAGAGTTTAGTGTAGTCATATCTCAGGCGAGTTCATCACATATGCATATTATGACATAACTAGACGGGTTTTATTACGCCCCGGACAGACGTGGCCAAGGATTGGGCTGCACACCCGCGTCTGCGATATTATGCGCCTAAGCAAGTACTACTTTAATATAACCACCTTTATGACACTTCCGTACAGCAACTTGGTGCCGTTAATTTCGCATTTAGCTCGCGGAAATGAAATAAGTAAGAATTTTTTATTTTTGGTTTGTCTACTTATTATCTAGGTGACGGTATGGGTGGTTTTAAGAGCTTGGAGAAAGTTCTTTAATCGTATAAATGTTTAACAAACAATAGAACGAAATTCCTATTCATATTCTGATCATAATGAGATTTAAGGTCATTAATATTTTTAGTCGTGTATCTGCTAATAATACCTAGCGAAGTTCCGAAATATATACAACAGAAAAACGTTATAGGATGTGGATTCGAATTTTGAATGTGCAAATACGCATGTGTTATAAATAATTCTGGTTACTTTAAACTTCGGCGCCGTTTTTATTATACTGAACTGAGTTCGAAACCGGTATGAACGTGATCCCCTCGCGTTATGCTACAAAGTTGTTGTTCCGATTGCGTAACTTTTTAATTTTTTGCATCCACAAAAGAAATTCCCTGACAAAGAGAACCGATTAAAAATTTGACGCAATGAGCGTGGTTGGTCGTGGAACAAGAAATTAGCTGCCAATTGCATCTAACACACTATTATAAGTTGGGCCATTGTTTTACTGTTTTTAGAACTCGTTTCAAGTTATATTAACTTGCATACATTTACGGTACAGTTAGTCCCGTACAGCGGTCGATGTTTGCGGTATATTCGCATAAATAATACCTAATCGGCAAAAGATATCATAATGAAATGTGAAAGTTAGTCTTCAATAAATAGCTAACTTTAGGACTAAGAAACTAGTTTGTTTGTTTAAATAATTATCAGCTAGACACGTTCTTGATAGATAACTGTTTCTAGTCAGAATATCTAGAAAAGTCGCGACTAAATAGAAAGGAGATGCCAATAAATCATCAGTTTTACAAACTAGGTGCCGAATCGGATTTTTGTCAGTCTGTATTCTCAATATCGCCACATTTATTAAATTATGAGGGGATTAGCGGATATTGATATTGAACGAAAAGATTTTGTTTGAGAGTAACCCCAAATAAATCTAAAGCTAAATGATTTGTAAACTGAAAACGGTAGTACCGGTTCTGCTTCGGCCTCTGTCTGTGTACAGGGTCGAGAGATTCACAAACATATTAGTATACGTGAGTAATGCCTAGTCAAACTGTCCCTGGGGCGTGCGTGATTGTGCGGGCGTCCTCGGGATCTCGCTTGTCCACTACGCAGCGTCATCGCCTCGTTGCATAGCCATGGACTCTATAAAAACTTCCATGATTTTATTTATTTGTATTTGTACAGCTGGTTTATATCATATTTTACAATTTTCTATGTCTATTTTTATAAATTTTGTCTATTCTGTCGAACTTTACGAGATAATGCCTTTTCAAAGTGGGTCATTGATCTTTCGTTTTAAGAGGCATATAAAAACTGGTAGGTTTTGTCCAATAAAAAATAACTATGAAGAAACAGATATCATGAACTCGATTACAGTTGTTTTTTCTCTCAATTTTTATAACTTTGTGAAACTAAGCAATAAATTCTTATGTAGGTATTAGTGCCCATTTTTAGGGTTCCGTAGTCAAATAGGTTAGATTTTTTTTAGATAAGTTAATTTCATATTTTGTTATTTTTGATTTCTCGTTCCCTATTAGAAAATTTTACCTACAGAAGATCGTGCGCGCAGATTTTTAAACCAATATAGGTAGACCGCTTTTTCCATTCAAGTTTTTCCTTCCTGGAATGGGGTATAGATCGTACTGTGTATGAGTGTGACTAGGTACTCATACTATACTATACTCATTACTCATACTTACTATAATCACAATAGGTACAAATCGAAAACCACCTTGGGCTATAAAACGGTTATTGATCTCATTTAATAAAAACCGTAACAAGGAAAAAATAAGTACTTAAAGTCAGTGACACAGTTTTTTTTTACCTTTACATATTTAACTTATATCATTATACATTCTTATCTACTGTTAAATGATATAATTATTCGTATAATTAATGTTTGATTTCCGGCGAAGGCTGTTTGAAGTTCTTATAATTTATTTGTACCTGTATATAATTTATTGGTAGGCACCGTAGGAAAATGTCGTATAACTGTATGTTGGCTTAGGTACCCACTCTATTAGGATAATATATAGTGCGTAAAATGTTCAGAGTGGTTCAGTGTCCGTTCCCAAATGCAACCGCAGTACTAAAATTCACTCCAAAATAAAATAAAAATGATGTAAATTATCCGTGTCATACTAAGTCGAATTTGCGTTTTGTTTTAAAATGTATCCTAATACTGCGGTTGCATTTAGGATTAGGAACTGAGACTAGGATCACTCTACAAATTATGCGCACTACATAAAACATTATCCTGTATAACCTTTTACTTATTTCAATTACATACAATTACACATACATATTATTACATACATTTGGAGACAAAAGTGACCTAAAGTCACAAGTAGTAAAAGTTTCCTGGACATTAAATAATTGGAAGGTTGTCACCTACAAGGAGCTACTATGTAACAGTGCTACCCTAAGTCCACTCTTATAAGTACTTACCTACAACGAACTGTAAGTAGCTTATATACCTTGTTTTCTTTTCATTCCCGGGTCAGCACGGGAAAAATATCATGGAGCCAGTAAGTATTTCAAATAAACTTCTAACAATTGAATAATGTAAAACTTTCAGTGATGCAGAAATCGCTTACATTTCACAGTTTCTTAGAATGCGCCTCTTACGGCTTTAAGTAGATTTCAACTTCGACAAATTCTAGCTAAATAGGTAATCGACAAAAGTGGTTCTATATGCGAATCTATGAATGGCGGTAACTGCGAACGAACATAAAAATGCACGTGTTTACCGACCCCGCAGGCCAATATCCCACAGACTGATTGCTTCTTTACTGTTACACGATAAAATTTTTATTAGATGCTCATAAAATGTACTCTGACGACTCGCGAGACCCAGTAGCCAATATATTTGAAACTACCCTGTAACCGACCTTTATAAAACTTAAGACTTTAAATATGTGTGCTTCGAACAACATGCAGTTATGTTTACCAGTTCCTACTACAAATATCCATTTTCAAACAAGAGCTATTTTCAGACTTCAATTTCGCTAATTAGTTTATGGGATGAACTGAAAAAGGACCTGAAATGTTCACTACAATGTCTACAATATCCCTAATTTTATTCTAAACGTAAAACAAATGCATAAAAATTCTAAAAAAAACATGGCCCGTTGGTCGGCCCGTCGAACCGTTCAAATCGTTTAGTAAACACCGAATAGGTCGGGTACAAGTGTGGTACAACGATTTTAATCGAATGGAAACGGAACAAAGTGAAAATGTACACCTCAATTATTCCAGCAGTCGCTTGTGGACAAATTCATGGACCTCGTGGCCACGGGTAACGTGCACAATGTGAACAGTTTTGATACACTTGTTAATCACCCTGTAAAATTGTTTGCATTTATTTTTATTTGCTCATAACTTAATAATATTATGAATCACTTATTATTGTTAATGGATGATAATATGGCGCCGCCGAAGTTTTTAGCCTTGCAAGAAACAAAGATATCTAAATATGTAGAGGTGACTGCCAACCAATAGTCGGAGAGACACCACAAGAAGATTATTATTTTTATTTATTTATGTAGTCCTAATAATTTATTATGTTTAAAAATATATTATGTATCTACTTACAAGCAAAAGGTATTTACATACATAGACTAAATATTTACAAATAAATTAAAAATTAAAGATAAATAAAAACAAAGAGGGAACACTTAGGCGGCGTCAAAGTACTCCTCCGCATCGAATATTATTATATTAATATAGAAGATTATTTTTATAACAAAAAAGAATAAAAGCTTAAAGCTATCGTGAAACCATATCATGCCAAATCATGAACAAAAATATTTTGAAAAAAGGTAATTACCAATTCAGGCAGAGACTATACCACGCTGACTCGTACGAAGGATTTAAAACTGTAATAAAAAATATTGTCAGTTTGTGTCAATTCTACAAAAAAAATGTAACCTACCTTGATAACTTTGCACTTTGTATAAAAAAATCTCAGATTGTCGCTTACGATGTTCTTCCTGAAAAGGCTTTTCAATCTTGTAGCAATTACAAATATTTTAATGTAATGTAACTCAACTTTGAATATGACTACTGTGAAAAATAAATAAAAACCATTTGATTTTAAAAATCGTATTGGCATTAATACCATTAAATCACAAGTATTTTCCCCCTACGTAGCTAGTGCGTTCCATCTTGACCCATAGCAACCTACGTGTATTTTTTTTTAACAAGTGCATACTTAATAATCATTAGCTGTTAAACTAGAAAAGCGGTTAGTCAGCTGATCGAGTCATCTTCGTAACCTGCATGCTTGTGTGACAAAGCCTCGTATGTATCGGTTTATAAAAAACGTGTACACGCGGCCGCATAATTGGTTGTATAAAAGAATATTGCCTTATTAGGTTTGCTTTTGTAACTTACAGCGAGAAACGTTTGCCATTAAATTAGCCGGCTGTTGAAATTGAAAAAGTTAATGGATTTCTAATAGAATTTTTTATACCTCCGTCATCCCGTGGAGCTAAGAATAATATGCTTTTTAGTTCTACTTACACATTTTTATGTGTTTCCGATTTATTGTTACATTACCTATTTAAGTTTAATAGTAACAAGTATATTGACGTTCATAATATAGGTTCCTTACAATAGCATTTAATATAAATTGCTTTTTTTTCAATTAGGTACACCATTTCGATACTTTACTATGATAAGATTGTATAAAAAATGACGATATTTATAAAAACTTTTTTGGGAGAAGCTATTGTTCTGCCCTGCTCTGCCTCATGATATTGTAGGTACCCGAGAAGCAAAATTTAGGGTAAATGATTGTACCATACGTTTAGTTAGCTATGAGTACCTAGGTATATATTTTTTCTAAGTTGCTAAGACGCCAGAGACAGTAGGCATCCGGTGTATCTGTATTGCATCTATAGACTATTCACAATATCAAACACAAACGAGTTACCTTTTCCTGTGAGACATTTATTATATGTGTGGGACGACGAAAATAATAGCATACCCGACCGAGCCCAGTTTTAAATATTAGATAATAATGCTAATTTAATTAAATATTAGAAGTCTTAACTTATAAAGTATCACGTTATGTGATAATAAAATACAAGGTGGATAGACCATACGACAATAAATTTAATGATGTTTGTGTTTGAACGCATCATAGAATATGTGGTATCATTTATTGTTGTATGGTCATATATCCACAAATTACTGTGGCCTTGATAAGTGCAATGGTCAAAATGTCAAGCGATTCAAAGGTGCGTTATTATCCGTATCATAATATTTAATTAGTATTTCGCTATATTATAATTATGGGTTAAGTCTCATAAAAGAACTCAATAAAACACAAAGCTTTGGTTCGTGGCGCTTGGCCTCGGCTCGAGTCTTCTATAAAATACAAATAGCGTCGATTGAAATGCAGGACGAACGGGACTGTTTACTTGATGCCGATGCCGATGTCGTCCAAGGCAACGATAACTAAGATTGCTTTTTTCAGTTTCCAATCGCTTGTAAATTGTTATAGTGGAAATTAAAATTTCTATTAGCTTGCCGTTTTAAGGTGAATAGCTCTCGAATTAATGTTATTGTGAATTATTGCCCTTGATAATTATTTTAGTGTTACGCACTAAAATCATCATTTAATACTCGTATATTTTTATAGATTTTTCAAAACACTATTTAATATAAATATTGTAATTTTAATTATTTAAATAGGTCATATAATAATCAATTGCTTCCATAATTTCCTAAGAAAACTTTATCTACAATATAAAAGGTCCTACCTTTCTAGTTCCGATCCCTTTAAGGGGATAATATTGTACTCATCAATATGAACAACTTTTACTAGGTATGGGACAAACCAAAAATCAAAATGGGGGAAATCGCATAAAAAAGTACCAGTAAGTAACAGAAGGTTCCATACGAAACTAAGCAAGTTCTGAGTTAAGCTCGCCTTTGTGCATATATTTTTTAATTGTTTATTTTTTGTATTATTCAATATTTTGTGTACAATAAAGAATAAGAATAAGAAACTATTAATATTAAACATGCATTTTAGACTGTCAGAATTTTATATAGATATATTAGTAAAACATCTATTTTACTACAAAATGCCAGTAATTACCAAAAATGTAAACAACTCTAAGCCTTATGTTAAAACCTGATTGATTAAATGCTTATGCTAAATAATAATGGCTATAATAATAATATCATATGTTAATAAAGAAATCAAATATGTTTTGTTTTGCCATGCATGCGTCCACTTGCATCAACAGTAAATATCGAAATGCGAAGTATATCGTATGTTAGTAATATTTCACCTTCACGCCTATCAATAACGCCGTTAATTAATGAAGAGGTATTAATGCGATAACAGTTAATTAATAAACAATCAAGCACAATTGAGCCAATAATAACCTAGGATTCCATTCAGTGATAATCTGGCAGAATGGCGATTAACATGGGACTCACTCTGTGTAAGGTCATACTATTGTAATCTTTTATTAATTAGTCGTCCCTTGCACTCACTGGCATGCAACAGGCTGACCCTCATCTCACCTCTCATCCACCGTGACTAAGAGGAAAATGACAAGTGGATTAGCAGCAGTGTTTGTTGTTATCTATATGTAATACCTATCATACTAGGATCCTACGACCGACTCCTCTGCTAAGCATCGTGGTTGCGGCATCACCTATGCTCCCAAGATCGTCCTACCAGAGGTTTTATGTAGAATCTCGTTTGTGTTCATTCATGACCTCAACAAGGTTAGTCGGTAAGAGTATATAAAACCAGAAGGGGGTTGCTCATCTTTATTAACAACTTTTACTATGGAACCAACCCAGAAATCGCGAATAATAAAATAACTGTCGGCTTTATTTATATAACCTTACCAACTAACCTTATAATAGTTATTAAACATTGTATTTCAATTTACTAAAGCTTTAGTAGAATTAAATTATTGTTATTTTATTGGTTAATTCAAATTTCATTTTTATTTTCAGTCCTTCTCATATCATTTCGATCAACAGTATATGGTATGTCATCTCAAGAACAAATGAGCACTGAAGATATCAATGAAATTTTGGATAAACTAATACTGCAGACTATAGCAAATGAAACTGCGCCTAACATGGAGACAAAAGAAAGTTTTCTTCCTACCGTTGATCCACAACCAGGTAATGATTCAAATATATATTATTTCAAAACCTATATGGCCCCAAGCATCGATTTTAAATCCAGCAGTGAATTGCTACATATTACTAGACATTCAAATAAAACAATTCATAGTCTTGAAGTGGGCGATGAAGATCGTGAAGCAACATCAGAAGATGAATTTCCAGTGATAACGAGGAAATCTTTTATGGAAATTGAAAACCAAAAACATGTTGTTCCTAGAATTATATATGAAGGACATGAAGGTACTTATCCTGAATATAAGACAGGCAATATTGACGAAAGTTATTTATTAGATGATCTAATTAAGAAAGAAATCGTTTCCGACTTCAATACAATCAAAAACAATAAACAGATATCTTATACACAACACGCTCAACAGAATCAACAGATAAGCTTATTGCATGACTATCCTGAAATTATTATTGATCATGTAACGTATGATGATGATGAAAACGACAAACAATATAAAAACAAATTAGTTAAATTAAAAGCAACCCACGATGGTCAGCACATCACACAGAATTTAGTAAAAGGTGAGAATAAAAATAGTATATTAGTCAATACAGTCAAACCTATATTAAAAACCCGTTACAATATACCCGAAGAAGAAATAGAAATAGTTGATAGAGCAAAACCAGAACACTTCGCTCCAAAAAATTATTTGACTCCTGAAATGAAAGGTTTAATCGACGCGATTATACAGAAGAAAAATTTGCATGACACTATTTTAAAACAAACAACAGAAAGTGAATCTCGAAAACAAAGTATTCTTCTAGAGAAGATCTTACAAAAACTACCTGAAAAAAAACAAGTGAAAACCAATACAAAATCTTCTTTCTCACTCCACCAAGAACGATTATCAGGACCAGAAATAGAGACATTATCACGATTACGTGGATCACTGGAGACTTTACATCGAAATGTCGGCCATCATCTTACAAAGCCATATTTGAACGTCCCCCCTGTGCCGAATAAGTGGCAGTTACATAACCGCCTACTGAGCACATTGTTGCATTTGTCCAGACCCGAGGCACTGAAGAGAACTCGCCTAGTAACTAGCTTAATTGACAGAATTATGTCCAATATCGATTATCGACCAATGTATTACGATTTATATAAAAAATAAAAACATGCTAAAACCATCGTGTGTAATTATAATTTCGGTACCTAAAATTCGTTTGTTCATATAAATCAGTCACCGGCAGCTAGTTAACGAAGTTGCGACTCGGAAACACAAAGAAGCTATCCACAATTCGCAGTCTAACTAGTGAGCAGCGAGCAAACACGATCAAACCGAAGTCCAAACTGCGCTCAAAGATCTAGTTAGCTGTGGGGATGACTCCACTGTTCATTGCCATGTTTGCTATTTGCTGACGTGGTTATGAACAGTATCTGCCAATGAATTCACAACACTACCGTTGAAGGAGGTGTAAATATGTTTCTCTTGTTGCGATTTAATTAAAGCTGAATCTACAAGGATTCCCGGGCGCATTATATCGATGGGCCCACATCTCCTGAATTTTAGTGTTCTATAACGGACGGCGTTCGTGAATTGTGCATAATTCACGATTATTGTTTAGCTTTGAAATGTTTATTAATACTTAGTTCATTTAATTCGGTGAATGTTCATATAAAAAACTTCTAGTAACGTAGTTAGGTAGTGAGATATTTTCGACTATTGCACACATTTCTTCATCTCAGTAGAGGACACCTCAATAGCTATCACAGGAGCCAGTCTAGAAAGGATAACAATTTTAAAGAGATGACTATAACCTATGTCCCTAGGAATTTTAAAAGCAACTAAAAATATGATTGCCTTAAAACTAAACATGCAATTATTGTTATTATGGTAATAAAAACATACACAAGGTCTTATTTTAATAATGCAAAATATTTTAGGAGGTAAATCTATAGGTTACAAAGACTCTTTTTAGCAAAAACGAAAATTAAAATAATATCTTGTTTTTTTAAGTTTTTAAAATTAATTAAAATAATTGATGTTTCAGTTTTCATAAAACCTTTATTCCTCTATCATTATGAATGGCACTAAGGTCATGAAGCCGACCACATGACTTGGCGGGCTCGGCTACTCTGACACACACGCATCGCGTCGCCCGCGCCATGCCGCCCGATCTTAATGCCTACATGATATTTGAAATTAATTCTATACTATTCATAGAGCCTAGTTTTAAAATATTTTGGATTATTAAAATAAGACATTATATTATATTGATATTTCTTGCACATCACGTTACTGCAAATTTATTCAAATAGAAAATGTTAAATATTTTTGTTTTTAATCTTAAATCTTTAACCTCAAGTCAACCCATGCTTTAAGGTACAAGTCGATCTTAAAATATTGTATCTAATGACAGCATGAAAGCTGACCTCGTAAAAGTTTAGTTTAAAAAACACCTTCATTTTGTGCTATGTTTGCAATTGCAATACTGCCTTTTATTTATTTTAGTAGGTACCTATAATTACAGTAACTAACTTTATGAGATAGTGTGTTATAATATCGCTTTCAAGCGCTGTCACAAAAATATCTAGTTCAGCGATCACAAGTCGCCACTAGCCGGTTGCTGTTGGTAATAAAAACTTAATTACTTGTCGCAGGCTGTATTCCCGGATAAAATGCCAAAGTTGAAGATCATTGTTTCGGGCATTTATGGAAATATGTACTTCCACTGCATTTTAGATTTTTTCGTGATAAAACGGGTGGTAGTGGTTGCTTTTAATTTTTTTTTGGTGATGTCGCCCTTTGACTCCCCTCCCTCACCCAATTATAGGAGGGCTTGTGGATGTTCATTGATAGCGGTAATAGCTTACTAACAAGTGACCCAAATGATCGTTTGCCTCCTATAATGGTAAGCACCAACATCATCCCGAGGATATTAAGCGAAAAGCCGGATAGCTCTATCCACAGAACACAGAAACCTCTTTTCTGTGTTCTGTGGCTCTATCCTTGGGCATTGGGTGCGCAGTGCGCACATATCTTGGCATTGGGTGCGCAGTGCGCACATATCTGTGCACTCGATGTCGAAGGTTGAGGACTTTGTTCTTAAGCACCTTGTAACTAACCGACTTATATGGATATATTATAGTCCGAAATAAATATTTTGAATTGAATTGTAAGCTCGTCAAAATATTCAATGGGTGCTAAGCCCCTTAGTCACTACAACCTGTGAAGATCTATTGTGACGACTCAATGGCATAGTGGTTTGATTGATTAGAAAGTTCTTTATTCATAGTTTTCGCTTGCACGTGTCGTGTTCCCGCGCAGGGGCGCGGGGTGGAAGAGTGCATTAATTTTTCACTGTTGGCTGTTAGCGGCACATTATAACAAGACAACTTCACACTCGCGATGGGGGGTAATCCTTGAGCGCGTATTTTCACGGCGCGTGTTAATCTCCGTGAGGGGCTTTCAATAGCGTTTCGCATATAGAAAAGTTTCGTTCAAAATGTTTGAAACTCTTCCCCGGCAACGCGCAGGTGAAGTTGTATGTTAATGTATTTCCCCTTTGTATCAGAACTGTCTGCTTGTTGAACATAAACCTAAGTGTTTAACATGCTACATTTTATAAAACATTATCTATGTGTCCAGGATATTTTTATAAGTAGTGCGCATAATTTGTAGAGTGATTCAGTCTCTGTTCCTAAATGCAACCGCAGTATTGGGATACACTTTAAAACAAAATGAAAATCCGAAATAAGGGGAACACGTATAATTTACTAGCGCAAGCCATAGATTTTTTATTTTGTTTAAAAAATATCTGCTGTCCCTTTTATATTTAAACCCTTTTTACCCCTTTTGTCCCTTTTTTATTTTTAATACTTTTTCTTTCTTTCTTCTAAATATATAAAAGGGACAGCAGATATTTTTCTTCGCGATTTCAGTGTTGGTCCCATATTAAAAGTTGTTTATAAAGAGGAGTACAATAACCCTTAAAAAGCTGTATATGTAACCTGTAGATGTAAAAACTGTAAATGACTAAGGATATTTTGAGACTTTCCATGCATTTTCATCATATTTAATTTGTATTTTTTTTTTTCAAATATTCTGTTTATTGGGTTCTGTTCCGGATCAAGTTAGCTCGTCCACAACACTCCACAGTACCTATTTCATAAAATGATACGTTCAAGTTGTATATTTATGTTGTCTAAACAATTTTTGATTCAACATGAAAAATATAGCGTGGACTCAAACGCGGCACCAGCTTTTCTATTAGACCGCCGAGTTAGAGTTATAATGAACTGCAATAATCCTGGCTAGAACAAAGTAAATATTTTCCCGTGTATGTAGCTTTTAAGAAACTAATACAAATCCAATTTATTTTCCATTTCCTCACTTCATGAAAACTTAAATATGCTCGCAAGGTAAACCACTTTGAAAGCAATCCTTTGATCGCGGTTATCTCTTTATGCAAAACTCTATCAAAATTTGATGCCTCAAATACTAAAACTTAACTTTTATATGATACTTCGAAACTTGTTTATTATAAGAACTTTTAATTTGGAGTGTTAGACGACTTTACTCAGACCTTTGCAGCATTATCGACTTTTAGTTTATATTAGTGAACTTAATACACACTATAATTAATACAAATACTTATCTTCACCCTTAAATAATAATATTATAATTAAATCCCTAAATAACTCTTTGTGAAAATAGACAAATTCAAGATAAACCAAATTGTTCTAGCTTATCTTTTTCATAAGAAATGCTAAAATAGAGATCGGTACAGGCGGGTTTAATAAGAATTCAAACGACAGAGCAGGTTACACAGGCGCTCAGCTTAATCCGGATAAGCAAACTGAATCGGGAAGGCATCATTTCATTACCCACTATCGCATCCGTTTAAACAAAAAGCATATTCCGTAGAATGCAGGTACGTACGTACTTGTTTTCGTTTCACCTTGTTGTTATTTAACAAAGGTAACTTAACTTTAGAATTTAATTGAATTAATTTATTTAAAAGCAAGGTAGGTACACCTTATTTAGTGGCATTCGGTAAGTATTTTTTAATTTCAGTATTGCAAGTTAATAAATTGGTTTACAAATAGTTTCAGTATTTTATGGCTACTAAACAGTAAACTTAACGTTTTATTGATATTTGAAAACCAGTACAGTTATTACTTAATTAGAAAAAAAATAACAGCTGGCAGTTTCCAGACAACTCTTCTATTCCCATCTGAGCGGAGTTTATTGATTTAAGCCTAAAACCGGAATTGGTTTAATTAATGTCTCACCCAAGAACAGAGAAGATGAACAGTATAATAATATAATGCAATTTACTTATAACATTTCCAACATTTCTGGTTCCATCATTCTTAAAACAACACGCAACTTTTTTTCATGTTGGACACATCAATAATGATTTGTTTATTTCAAAATCGTTGCGATATATAAAAGGAGATATCATAATTATAACGAACCACATCTTTATAAATGAATGGAAAACTACTATCATACCATTTAAAAAAAATCGTAGCATGGCCTTTGAATTTCTCCTGAATCGGGGGTACAGTTCACAAACATATAAATGTCACATGCACACACACCCAGCCAGACCCGGAACACATATCTGTAGGCTTACAAATATTTGTTTCGTGCAGGGATCGAATCTGCGGCACGTTGGTACCGTAGAAAGTTAATCGCTTAGCCAACCGTACCGTAGTCATTTGTTTATTTTTTCAGCTCAGAGGACAAACACCTTCATTTTAACCAGTGTGGTAGGGTCAATAATTGAAATGGAAGGAAACAATGTAACGTCATCAAAACGTAGTGCGATCCGCATAATATCCGTACTTAAAGTGTCCGCTTGTGTATGTACGTTACGTGTACCTGCTCCAGTGTATGCAACGTACTCGGGACATATTTTTGCAAAAAGACTGCAGTAGTATTATTCTTAGTACTTTAGTGTGTTCAATTTCAGAAGACGTCTTATATTATTGTCTACGTAAAACCGGATTTAATCAAATTTATCTTGTGATGATGCTTAAATTCTGAAGGAACAGGAATTGGATCTATTTTTATTCTGAACAGAACAGCAGGTCTTTAAAAAAAACTGGTTTAATGAACCTCGAAACATATACTCGAGAATCTAGAGAAGCCTATGTAGATAATAAGGATACACATAAAAAGTCAACTATAATAGCACCAGCTCTCACAGGAAAGCGAACAACATTAGGACTTTAATTATATCAGATACGAATGTGAAATGCAAAATTTTTCATTCACAACAGGCGTCGTTCGCGAGGTAGCAGTCGGAACTTTATGGATTGTGCATGAGACATGAATTAACTTAGAAAAGTAGTTCGACATACCGTCACACTCAGCCTCGCTCAACAGCATCACAAAGAGCAAAACATTAACACGCTAGTTACTTATCTGAAAAGCTATTGCCAAGTTTTCTGCACTTTTGTATGTATTTTCAAACGAGTTTATAATTTTGCGAGGTGATTCTATTTTTTTGCTGTCTCATCACTTCTCTAGTAGTTTTTCTTGTCAAATGGTAACAATATTAATTATTGAGGAACACTACAAAATCAAGAAAACTTAAATTGTATACAAAATAATTATATCTTCTTCTTCATTGATTGAATAAAAAACGTTGCATTGAAAAATTTATTTTGTACTCGGCAAAATATTATGACATTTCATTTCCAAAACTTGTTGATTAAAATATCACTATGTTTATAAAATTATGTCACCTATTACTAGCCTAAAAATAATCAGACGATACACGATTTAATTCGGCTTGGACATCGAAATATATATATATATATTTTTTAATGTTAAACTAAAAATGTGACACATGTGACAACTAGGGTAGGTTGTCGGCTAGCCAATTACGCGCCATATCCGTTATTTAAAGGCCTACACTTGCCATGTGCGCTTTGACGCTGATTGCGAATCGCTTGCGATTCTCCTATGTGGTGCTCATCAGGCATAGTAACTTTCTATAGGCTTCTTAACATACTATTTATTATTTTTATTATTAGTGCAACATTGCGTGAGAAAAATTAACTCCTTTTTCAATTTGAGAATATAGGTGTGTCATTTAAGAATATTACCTGTTAAAAGAATCTTTAAAAAATCCCATAGTTATGCAAAAATCTGGCATTTTACCCCGCTATGAGCATAAAACGTGAAAACGTGTTCAGAGTCTTTTATTTTTTCAAGGGGGCATACACTTAGGTACCGTAGTAGGTGAGCGCAAGTTACGCTTGTTTTACAACACTTTAAAACAAGGCACTAACGTCTTGTAGACGCTACGCGCGAACCAACGAAAGAAAAAGAATGCATACGGTTTATGTTTGTGGTCTCCCGGACTATTTTCAACCGAAATAATTAAAAGTTTTTACGATCGCCTCTCTAGTATCGTGTAAAGGATCCGACGACGCTCGTGGTAACTGTGTGAATACGAACTTAGCACTAAACTCGGGTTATTGAGGGCGTCTCAAAACTCAAACGATTGTGCTTCAGCAGGCTGTTAACTGATATGTACACATTAAAAAGAATATACCAACACTTTTATATATTCCTTTTTCAGGACTCGAATAATAGCGCTAAAACACACGGAACCGGAAAATCAACGTAGATATAATATTGAAATAAAGTGATCGATTAAATCTACCAAAGGCCACGGGCGAATGGTTATTTAAAAAATACCATAAGTATGGTCCCATGCAAATGCAAGTCGATCAATTTTTAATAGTTCGCGTAAATATGCATAGAGAGTCAATTTACGTTTGTGAGCATGAGTTGATATCAATTTCGTCGTTGGTTTTTGCAAAAGAGCCATTTCAACAAGGTTAATAGCGAGTTATTTCGTCGCCAGGACAGGCTGTGATGGCACCGCTTAGTAAAAGGACTCTAGGATTCATAATAGAGATATGAAAATGCGTTTTTCATTATTTCTGGGAAAATATCTTGCTTGTGGTGAAAATATCGTATCGTTTTAATCTTTTGCTGACTTTAATATGCAAATATGAGGACAGTTCGACCTATCATGATACTAAACACAAATCAATTATTTAGGTATATTCACACGTTCACACGTGTGCTCGGCATTCTTAACCTTATAGCGGAGGAGTTGAACCTATACTGTTGTGTTCTGAGGGAATTCACAATTATAGCACTTTTTATAATTTGTTACAAAAAATATTATATTAAGTTAGTTATGTTTTAGTTATCTACAATATCGCATTGGGTGTATACCTGTATTGATTGTTGTTAGGTTTGGTTGAATTAAATATTTTGAGACGCTGGGTTTGACGATCATGTTAGATACACCAAGACAAACCGAGCGTCTCACGCATAGACTTAGAATATTTTCGCTTTCCTAAATCTATGGTCTCACGAGATTTTACGTATATTATGCAGGTCACAATAAAAAGTCGTCCCAACCTGTCGTCGCACATGTGCACTCGCAGTCGCACTGTCTTGCATGCTGCGCGCGTACGTAGAGTCGTAGCTGATACGTCTCATACTTTACGACATTAAGTGACGTGCTTGTGCGCTTTCCATATAATTTTCCTTGCCGCTTTACAGCGTCGTTTTCGCCCATCGTAAAGACTTTTAATTATATCTGACGATGCAAAATTTGACCCGACCGTTTAAACCTTATGCATTCTTTGCACTAGCTCTTTTAGAGAACCATTTCAACTTAATGGTATTTGTTTTAAAATAGGTATACTTCAAAATTCTTATGTCCTTTCTCCATTTATTCTAGCAAGTGTATCTGGCTTAAAAACGGAAACGAGAAACTAACCAAGCTCCAACGAATAATGCCGTACATACGAAATAACTCAAACTTTAATGTTGGTGTTATATGGACGTCAAAAATCGACGTTGTTTCTAGTTCAAATAAGCTTATTAAAAAGTTGGATATGAAATCACAATGAACACCCAAAAAGTTTCGTTATGAAAACGTAGGGGTTTTGTATAAATTGAAGAGAATTAACTGATTGTTCTGAAAAAAGAAATGTTTTGTTTACAACACGTCGCGTCGCCGTCGTTGGTAATTAAAGAGGGGTGCAGATAAATTACAAGTGTTTAATTAAAGAGTGCTCGTACAGGTTGCAATTGGTGGACTTCGTCGGAAGTACTTGTATAAAAACGTGTTAGATCCAATTAGGAGCGTGTTTACATTAATGTGTCGTTTACAGCTCCGCTCTAGCGATCACTGCATCTGCTGTAAACTTTTAATTGCGCGTCTCACACCGCGGCGGCCGGTACCCGCTACACGGGCTACGCGCACGTAGACGCCCGCTACGAAGCTACAACAGTTTTCCGTAGCTATTATTGTATTATCTACGGAACCGTCATAACTATTGATAGGAGAAAATAATGTTAAATAAACGCAACTCAATAAAATTCTTTAATAAACTAATTAAAATGAATGAATGTGCCAGCAATACACCCTTTTGTTTTTCATATTGTTTAGAACCTATGTTGTTCAGACATTGTTGAGAAACTTTGACTTCAAACGGATACGTATATTTGACATGTAAGTATATCTAATCAAGTTTTAATTCGGAGTTGAACAGAGATTCCGTCGGGGAAGTCATTAGCAACACTTCACACTAGTGGTAAATAATGCAATTTTCTCATCTAATTTGAACTAGCATTTTAAATTCTGCTAAAATCTAATAAAGTCAAATTAGAATCCAATGTAGTCCCGAGTAAGGGTTTGGTCGGAGTTTCCGCTAGCGATGGCCGGAATATTGCGCTTTATATTATTTGATACTTGGATAAGAAAATAATAAATACATTTTTAGAGTTGGATAAAAAGTAGCGTGGAATATAATTTAAATACAAGTACAATATAAATACAAATAATTATATTATATGTAAATCTATACTAATAATAATAAAATTTGTTCGTTTGTATGTAGGGGATAATTTTTTCACTATTAGAAACCTACACTATCCCTGAGTGATATAGGGTATATTTATTTTTGATGAAACTAAAACACGCGGGTAAAACCGTGGACAACGTCTAGTATTGTATAAATCTATAACCTATAATGTACCTCCACGAGTGACGAAATCTGAGTTCGTCTGGCTTGCTGGGCAGTCAGGCTCGATACCATTCATTGCTAACTGGCAAATCCTGCTACTACGGCAGGTGTCACGTGATAAGCACATGCTGATACGACAGAATGGAAAACGATTATAATAAACTAGCGACCAGTCCCCGGTTTCGCATGGATGCAATTGTTCTACAAAGTATTACATAATAAACCTTCCGTGAAAAATTCTCTAACTGATGGTGAAAACCGCATCAAAATCCAATGCGTGATTTAGGAGGAGTTAGCGGATATACAGACAGACAGACACGGAAGGAGACTTTATTTTGTACTATGTAAAGAAGAAGATTGTGAATACTTTTATGCTTCTTTCATATCGGCAAAATATTCCATGTAACGGCCCTTACAATTATTTCAAGCAAAGTAACAAGAAGATTTAAAAAAATTGTTCTTTTTCACAAAAAAATATAATAGTTATGTACACTTTTTCATTTATCATACTTTTTCACAAAAAAATATAATATATAAAATACATTTAAAAACTACATTACTTTACGATACAATTCTCCGCCGTGAGTCCGGCCGTCGCTCGAGTACCCCAGACACCGCTTCATCCGAATTAGACTGGAACGTGTATAATTTATTGAGATCGAATGAAAGTTTAGAGCTAATTATTATTTCTTCTTTTCCGTTTGATGGGATAACATGAATACCTTAACCGATTGATCGGTCTAAGAAGAAACATGGACTCCATGGTCCTAAGTATAGTGTTCTCATCACACTATAATCTACTTCTATTGTTATATTATATTATTTACATAAATATATATATATATATATATGCACATAAAAATACTTGTCCTGACAGACAGACTGACTGACTGACTGATCTATCAAGGCACAGGCAAAACCCACGGGGTTAATAACTTGAAATTATGACATAAGATACTTTTATAACGTAGGCATCCACTAAGGAAGTATTTTTAGACATTCCACCCCTAAGGGGTAAATAGGGATTGAAAGTTTGTATGGAAATCCTTCATTTTTGAGGATATAATCTATGAAAATGGGTATTTGGCTTTCTGGTTAAAAATAAAGCATACGTCTTTCAGTGCTTTTTTAAACTCAACCCTTAATTAAGGAGGTAAAACAGAGGTAAAAGTTTGTATGGGTAATCTGTTAATTAATTATAATGGAAATCCACTAAAGCAATCAAGTTAAGTTTATCTCTGAGTAATATAGGCTATACCTTGTACCCAATACCTTGTATCTAATAAATAAATAAATTCAGCCCATTACGGTCCCACTGCTGGGCACGGGTCTCTTCTCAGACTGAGAAGGGTAAGGTCTTCGTCCACCATGCTGGCCTGCTGCGGGTTGGCGGACTACACACACCATCGAAAACTTTATGAGGTCCTTTCAGACGTCGAGGTTTTCTCATAATGTTTTCCTTCACTGTTAATGCAAGCGATAATCAAATTGCGACCCGCACATAAATTCGAAAAGTCAGAGGTGCGGCCGGAATTGATCTCAGACCCTCCTCTGTGGAAGGCAAGCGTTCAACGGCTAGGCTATCACTGCTAACTTGTATCTATATCGATAAAAATAAAGCGCGCGGGTGAATCCGCGGGCAACAGCTAGTACTTAATATAAAAATGCGAAAGTAACTCTGTCTCTCTGTCTGTTTGTTACGTTTAGACGACCAAAAGGCTGAACCGATCTTGATGAAATTTGACCAGGAAATTATGTGTATCATGAGGATGCAATTTTTCAAAAATCGCAGCTTCTGATTTCCACGCGCACTTACTCGCGTGCACAGCTAGTATTTTATAACTATCTACAGCTGAACTATATTTTTCATTACGAAGTTACTCCAGTAGACTCGAAAATAATGTAGACATGGACAATAAAATAAGTAAATATATCATATTTCTACTTCATTTCTATAATTTTAACATCAATGAACCGCAGTGTCCCTGAGGTTTTCAACTATGTAATAACTGCAATCGGATTTTCTCGATCCTGTGACATCAAGTAAAACAAGGATGAAAAGTTATTTTTATTACTGCTATTAGATTACTTTAATTCTCAAAATCATTTAAATCTTGACCAGCTTGAATTTTGCGCAAATAAAAACACATTGGCAGATGTTTATAAAATACAGTAATTTAGAAATACTGTCTACTCTTTTTTTTATTATGTTTACACATTCCACTACACTGAACTCCTATAGGTATTATCGGCGTAACAACAATAAAACTTCTATTACAATACAACACACATATTATTGTTATAGTATGTCCCGCAAATTGACAATCATTATCTATTTTAGATAATGATTGTCAATTTTAGATTTTTTTACTTATACAAATACCCAATAGGTACCCTGCGCATGACTTGATATTCTGAAACAATTTCCACGGTAATTTTTTTTTTCTTTTCAAATATTTGTAAGCATCTTTTTACATTATATTCCCATGTAAATACATTTTGATCGCATAACACTAACCGTTGATGGTCACTTTTGATAATAGTTATTATCAACGTTGTATATTATGATATATCACATAAGTACCTACTAATTTATGTGATAACTAGGTTTCACTGGATTATGGAGAAAATCTAATCAAAATCAGTTTAGTTTTGTCATGTGCCGCGAATATTGGAGCTTATTTTGATATAACAGGGAATTACAGGCTAAATGGTTAAAAGCTTTTGCTTCCAATGTTGTCTTACTAAGTTACAATAGGAGTGAACCAACATTATATTAAAATTCATTAGAACAGTGAGCGAAAATAAATAATGCGATAAGAAGAATAAGAATAAGAATAATTTATTTTGCATGATAATGAGTACATTAAGTTGGTAGGTATAATAGCATTATATTAATATTTTGTCCGTCATGATCAACCAGAATGTGATGTACAAAAATGAAATAATAAAATAAAAAATAATTAGCCAGTCAATAAAAATTCAGCTTCCAGTTACAATTAAAATATCAACATGTCAAAATGTTACATCAATTTCTAGTAATAGTCAACTACTGTAATCACAGAAGCAGGTCTCAAACAATCATAAATAATCATAAAGAATAGCAATTAAATCAAAATTAACAAACACAATCAAATAATTACTTAAAAAGTATGTCAGTAAAAAAGAACAAAAACTAAACAATAAACTTAGAAATTCAAATTCAAATTTTTTCCATCAAAAACTCTGAAATACGTACTGTAGTATGCTTTGTCGATTAAAAATCTTTTTAATCGTTTTTTAAACAGATTGATGTTCAGTTCTTTACGACGGTTCTTTTGATGACGACTTCACGTCCGTCAGTCAAATACCAAACGTCTATCAGCACCATAAAGTTATTATTACTAGTGGTAATAGAGGAACACTGTCTTCATTATCGCGAGACCAAAAAAGAAATACGTATGTTAGCGCATTTGACATGTGTGTGAAGTTTAGGGATGTGACTTTGACGTCTCCGCATTATCGATATGGCCGTGTTATTGTGAAATTATAATATCACCGAATTGACAATATCCCTGCAATATCGATATCAAAATCGGCTATACTAATAAGGAGTGGAATATCATTTAGAATCTGCTAGGCTAAATTATGTACCTAACTTATAATCTTTTAAAATTACCAATTAAATCTTTCAAATGTTCTTTATACTAAAATACCATATTTGACATATTTAATCTGTCATTTTAAAATAATAAAAGTTACGTAATAGAGGTTTATATTAGGATGGCAAAATTATTAACGTCACGAAAGTGACGAATAGGTAAGTAAAAAGAAAATTTATTGTAAACATTATGTAATCATTCATTATCATATTCATTATTTCTTGACGTCAGACGTTTCGGTTTTGATGTTGAAGGTTCTGGTGATAGGTCCCTGTATTTGTACACTGACACAGGCCGAGAAATGTGGTCCGGAAACCTGGAAGTTATGAAGTTAGCCAGTCAATATAATGAAGTTATTTTTTTCACCAGGCTACTCTTTGTCTGGAAATAGCGCTATTTTATGCATTTTAATGTGCGACAGAATCAGAATCTTCGGAATCGTAAGTTTGCTTCTTGTAGAAGCGGACGTACGATTCGGAAAATTCTGTCATCTGTGGGGCTAGTACAAAATGCGGGTATGGGCTATGTACGTACTATTAAAATGTTGTAATAGTACAAACATGGTGTGAATAGTGTCGAGTGCCCTCCGGTGCGTCAGAAATATTCCGACTATGATTTTCTGACAATGTGCGGGGCCGGACTAAATCAACCTTTCAATATACAAATAAGCAAGGATTAACAATAACTCTCAAGTTATGCAATGGACGAAGCTAGGTATTACGAAAAATTAATTTGGAAATATCGACATATCGATAGATTTTGTACACACAACCTACGCCAAACGGTTTAATTTTCACATTTTCACGAACACAATATTTTTTTATCTTACACATAATTATTTAAAATAATATATTATTTAGAAAATAGAGGGCTTACTGCATGTTATAAACGTATTACTAAATAATTTTAGGAATATTTTCTATGGAAATATGCACTCTGAAAGTAATATTGCACTGTACGGTATTTACCTGTAAAAGGTCTCTTTATTTGCATTATTGCTGTAAGTTACACTGCAGTCTAACACAGGACACGAAACCTTTTCGATTATTGATATTTATCCAATAAAATACAGAACGATTGTGAAGAAAATCATAAAATAATACGAGATCTTATTTTGACAGGTACCTACTAGTTCATAAATTGTTTCAAATCGGTCCTACGAACATTTAATTGTGTCTCTTTCTCGCACGTAGGATTTTCGTAAAGATCGGTTTCTCACTCGCACACTGTGTTCCTCTATTACCACTAATAATAACTTTATGATCAGCACTATTTATTTAATAAATAAAGGTATTGTAAGCACACTTTATGTATTATAAACAGAGACATTGTAAGAATTACCTATTTAAGCTCCAATTCTGAGAAATCTATTACCTATGTTCGCAATTTAATCGGACCTTAATCAAGTGGAGAGGTCACGCGCTTTCTAAAGAATCATATCGTTTTTTTTTCTGAGAACCCCCAGAGTTCTCTGAAGTCGGTAAAATTACTCAAAGACAATATTTAATTAAGATCAAGCCTTTTAGTATATATAATCAAAATAAGTATAGTTATCGAGTGGATCTATAAGCTGTGAAGATACTGATATTAATTTGTTCAAACAATAGTGTTTTTTATTCACATTAAATTACATTATTCTCGCAGCTCTTACCACAACATTGTACTGATAAAGATTATAATCTATTTTTTGAAAAGAGTTACCATGGAGTTTCTTGCCGGTTCTTCTCCATAGGGTCTACTATTTGGAACCGTGCACCTAGAGTCTCGACATTTCATAAGTGCCTGTATCTGGTTTACATGAAATAAAGATCTATTCTATTCTAGATACCAAACTAAAACATCCATCAATATTTGGTGATACTTTTCGTACTCTACCAATACTTTTAGCGAATGATCATCAAAATAAAATTATGTAGATCACTATTGACTCTTTCGGGTTTAAAATCTCATTTATACATATCGACACCCATCACTCTACTTAGTACACAAATCAACAAAATAGTCACGATACGCAATCATCTATAGATATAGGAGTGATATCCACTCGAATCGCGGAGTTCAGCAAATCTGCATGTTAAAAGCTAGTCCTAACACAAATCACGGGTGGTAATACCATTCGCAGTGATTACAACGCGATATACTTACGTATGTACACAAAAACAATTCATCTCATCGAATTGAGTTTGTCACACACAAATACGTGTATTACATGATCCGGGTGTTGGAACGAGTTCGCACGTGAATCAGAGGCGAGTAATCATCGAAATAGGATTGTCGCTTTCCAATTAGTGCCGCGTCGCTTGTCCGTCCGATGATAGGCCTTTCATATGACGCGCAGGAAGGAAAAGGTTTGAGGAAGGCGATAATATACCCCCTCACTAATAAACGCCGATTAACGTTCTGTCATGAATAACGTCAGTATATCCAATTTTTTTTTTGAGAGCGCCTATTCCTGTCTCGTGGATTTGCGCCCGCGTACATGTCTGGCCTGTATAATCTATGGGGTCTGGTTCGCATGCGTATGTTAGCGTGCTGCGGGCCACACGCAGGATAGATATAGCGTGAAAACAAATGCATGACAGGAAAAAGGCCTTAAGCTTGACATAACGTTTATTAGTAAGGGGGTTAATGTAAACGTCATTTATTTATATTTATATATTCTTTATTGTACACCAGTAAAACAAATATTATACACATAAAACTCATGTAAATAACGTTTGTATATTGGTTCTATTCCAGCTTATGATAATGTCACTTAGCTAATAATTATCAAAAGCTTAAACAACCAATATACAAACAACTTAATTACATGACATTTACATTAACCCCCTAACTTATTCTTCTTCTGTCAAGTCGACATGAGCTACCATGGGAATCGCTCATTGCTGTAGTGGAAAGATTAGCCAGGCAGTAGGAATGGAGTCGAGGCTGACTGCCCAGGGTGCGCCAGACGATCTCATGTTTCGTCAATCGTGGAGGCTCTTTTCTGGCACCCCCTTTATTAATAAAGGTTACATAAAAAAAATGATATACTTAATCTATGTACAAGTAGTGATAGCACGGTTGAAAAATTGTACTCGCACGCGTTGTGGCGACTACCGCCCATGTGGCTACCCGGATTAAGAGCTCGCGAAGATTTCGTGTAATAGTATCGTGAAATGAGCCTAAAAAATTGAAAACTGAAGAATGAACACGATCAAACAATATCGACTGCCACTATTGTGTTGATCATCAAAAAGAGAAAATATTTTAAAGTACGTACGAATAATCAAAAACTTTATTGATACCTAAAAGACAGATTTAACAATGTTGAGATATATACTAATACTTTTTTCAGCATTTCGGAATCACTAATTCATTTGGAGTGACCTCCAGTCTATTTCAATAACTAATCCCACAATACAAATGGAAATGAAATGATTTCGCTAATGCGCCGCACAAAACTAGCATCCAATAACGAGTTATCTTTAAGCTGCTTTGTCCATAACCCTATAGAATAATGGAACTATGAGCGTACGATCACAATTCGCTCATAACACTGACCTGTTCGATGTTAGGAACGGACCACACAATGCCTGGAAATGTCCGTAAAGATTGCTATACACTTCCGTTAGTAAAACAAAATATTACTTCTTAGAACATGGTATTATAATATTATGTGTTCTGACGTTTCCAAGAGAGTTATTTCTTTACCGTTTTCAAAATCAATTCGGCATACGTACACGCTTTAGTAAGATAAACATTTTAATTCAATTCCAAAAAATATTTACCCTTACACAGCTACCAATTTACATTACGGCTAGAAAAAATATCAATGTATATTTATATAGATTTCTATAAAGCAATATTATTAAATTCATTACGTATCGAAACGCAGACATTAATATTGTTCTCAGCCGCAAGCATCCGGTTGTGATAAGAAAGTTCAAATGGAAAAGACAAGAAAACTGAATTCCAAAAACCTGGTTAGGCATTACCAGCTTTTATAACTTATCAACCATTTCAACGAGTACAAAACTTAGCTAAGATGTCAGGGAAGGACTGCATGCGTGCAGTGAGTGTGTAGACGCCCCAGAGCGGAGGCGCCGCGGGCGTCGATCGGCCGCCTAATTTCAGCCGGTAATAACTGGTCTCGGAGCGGACATCACATCCAGAATCTTTGTGGGAACCGTGCGTCGCGTCACCCATCACAGCTACAAGGGGTGCTACACGTATCGACCATGTTATACACTTGTTCTATTTTTAAATGGTATGAGCGCAATCTTTTCTTTTTTATATGCATGAGAATATATCAGCTATATAGCAAGCAAGTATAATAGAGAAATTGAAAATGTGTTATTTTTTTAACTTACCTCAATTTCAACTTTCGACTTTCATATTAACCTTTTAAGTATTCAGCAACACAGAAAAGTTTAGATTGTTGTTCTATAATTTGATTTCCGCATTCCGATTGACAACCTTAATAATGAAATGTTGTTAGGAGGTTCCTCTCTCTTCGGCCCTGACCCGGTAGCTTGGAGCTTGTCCCGATATTGGTGGACTACTATGGTTTTAGATGTGTATTTTATTTATTATTTTATAATATGTATAAAATAAATAAAAAATTATTGACTTTATTTCAGAACAAGTCTATAACATTAATAGACGGATAGAAAATGTCTCCAGATTAAATATAACGAAGAGTTCCTACGCATAAAACTTGAATATAAATTATAGTAGTTAATAAGTCTTGAACGTCATGCCAGCCCTATAGGCTTTTGAATAGAAGGATGTTTGATAATGTAGTGCGAAACTGAAATCAATGACATCGCATCGACGTTGACGACAAATTGCTAGTCAAAGTTCAATTTGTAGTTTTAGTGGTCCCTCACAGAACAGGTATGGTACGCTACGTACTAAAACTGGGCCTATCATCTACATATACTAATATTATAAAGAGGTAAAAGTTCTTTGTTTGTTTGTATGTAGGTATCTCTGGAACTACTGAACCGATCCTAATAATATTTTCACCAAAAGAAAGCTACACTATCCCTGAATGAAATAAAGACAAATATTAAAAAAAAACGCGTGTGAATCCTCGGGCGACAACTAGTATTTATATAACTTTGCAGCAACGTTATGTTCAACCAAATTATTTCAGAGAGTCGGTATACATTTTTGTGATCAAGTCAAAGGATTCCAACGTGAAGAGCCAACGCTTATCACCACAATTGATAGGTGAATAGGTGATCAATACGAAAGACCACGAATTAATTTTAGTGTTGTGGAAAAAAAGAACGAACCCTAATTAGAGACACTAAAACCGACACCGGAAACATCTTATATCATAAAAATTAACAACAAATAAAATAATTTATAATAATAAAACAAATTAAAAAATGTAAGTAAATCCGAAACAAAAAATTATACTTACATAAAAAGAAACAATAATTAACAGCTGACACTACATACGATACTTCTCAGTCACAACACAGCTATACCTACATGTAGTTCCTTAACGTAGAGCCCCGTAACCTAAGGTGAAAGTACGAATGTGCGACGAACATTAGTGTGAAAGAACGTTGCAATGAACTGATAGGTCGACTCATAAACTTTATTTTCACTAATTACTGGCCACAAACTAATAAAGTAAATTGAATCTCGAATTAGGAATAAAGATCAAGGTTCCATTTGCATTTCCATATTCAATTCCTTTATTAATACGCTTTTATTAGCTTCACTTGTAACTAACTAACTATGTAAAAAAAACTTGGAAGTTTTTGACCCACTTCCCGGTTTCCGATTGAGCTGAAATTTTGCATACACGTTTAGTTTGGATGACAAAAGAGTATGTTTTAGTTTTTTTTAAAATATATATAATATTATAGATGTATATAGGTAGATAGGCTGATTAATACAGGGATGGCAAGTGCCCAGTGATGACCCCGGACTTCCAGTGTACAGAATGACTTGTTGACCGCTGAACATATTGAAGGAGAGTATTGTACTCATCATTATGAATAAGTTTTATTCGTCGTAACTCGGTACCGTTTGCGATGTACATTTCGATTTTGAATTCGAACCATCTTAAATGTCAATCAGCGCTCGAAGTGCAAACTCGATTTCGAGATGATCTCGCGGGCTACGAGAATGGCCTCCCTGTGTGTGTGTGCATGTGGCATAATATTTGTAAACTGTACCTACTATGCAGGAGAAAACTTAATATGAAATGTAAGAAAAAAAAAGAGATATTGATGGCCTGAGACTTAACGGCCTCGAAGTTAACGGCGGTTAGGTTTGAGTATCCGCCAGTAAGGCTTTCTATGGTACGAATTATTTCACAACATTTTGATCAAAACAGTAACTAATATCTGTTGCAATGTATCTCAAATTTCCCGCACAACTACATAAATGTCGAGTCTATCAGTTTGTCAAATGTTCTAACGAAATCAAAATTTATGTTTGAATACATATTATTATAGTGGAAAAATAGTTTTTTCCTCAATAGTATTATATACGTGTAGCCATGAACATTATTAATTGTACTTAACCCTTAAATGCATCAGTTATAGTTCTGAAATACTATGGAATGTACCTTATTGAAAACAGAACAAGTCGTTTCGATTATCATCGTTCGTAGTCGCGTAGGCTTCTGCTACGAAGACTACACTACAAAAAGTCGTTACGACATATATGGTAAAGCGATTCTTCATAGTAAACGTAGATTTTTTGTATCGTAAATAAAATGATAATATTGTTAGTTCATATCATACATTATAAGTAAACAGATATCGATAGAAAATTGTTAATAGTGCTCTTTTTTTTTTTCTCTTAATTTCACCTCTTTGCCTATGATCTTATTAATTGCTAATGAAAATTGACGGACTAAGTATAAATTAATGAAGTAAGTACTACTATTGGCTAAACTAAATACTACTTTTGGCATACATATTACATATTCTCAGTCATAGAGATAGCCGGTCGCCTTAATATTATAATGAAGCGATCAGTTAAAAACCAATGTAATTAATTAATACCTATATTTCAGATAATTATCTAGCAACCCTGCGTAGGCGCCTGCGGTTCACGGGCTGTCGGTTTTCTTTATGGTAATGACGCGCTTACGACGTAAGTGTTGCCAGCCTTTCATATCAGGTAAGATGAATCCGTTCGTTCCCGATAATAAATTATTCTTCGCGACGGGGGCTAGCAAGTGAATGTATTAATTTATCATTCAAAATGCTCTAGTAAAACTGAAATATAATTTTATCTCCTTAAATACGAAACCGATGCGAACTTCATTAAAATAAGAATTTTATTGATGATACTTTACAAAATTCAATGGCTAGTTGCCTAGAGATTGTAATTGCCTTTTATAAAACTATCTACAAAAACCAGAACCTACCATAACATATATAAGTTTGTTAAATAATACCATTAGAAACTTTATAGGAAATCAAGTCTGGTGTCATAAGATGGGTAACTGTTTCAATGTACGCACAAGTATAAGTGTTACCGCACCACCAGTATTTTTTACTTATCAGCGACCGTAACAACGAAGTTTGTGAGTAAACTTACAGGTTATTGGTTTCTGCACTCACGTCCAAATAAGTATAACAATACACTACTTTTCTTACAATTCAACTTCAAACTTTGTTGCCAGTTCAAACTTCTAGCACTCATGCGAAGACACATGTGACATGCTGTTTGTTTTATTTAATATTTGTCACATATATTAGATACAATTTTTTTTTTTTTTTTTTTTTTTTTTTTTTTTGTATCTAATGTAATGTGGAATTTGTAGTCAAATACTCAGGTTAAATATTATCCACATATTTTCACATCGTGAAAGGCAACAAATTTTGAAATATCTAAACAACTTTAAATAGTTATATCAGAAGATTATAAGCCTAATCCGAATCCTAATCCTTCTAAAGTTCAGTCCGAATAAGATGCATAATTTTTTATATATATTTCAAGCCCGCTACAAATAATTCAAAAGCCTAATTATTATTATTAGTCTACGATGTCCCACTGCAGGGCAATGGCCTCTCTTCCCTCTTTCTACTTTTCCCTCTTTCTACTTTTCCCTGTCTGCTGCTTTTAGGGGCTAATCCTGCGACGATGTCGTTTTCTGCTGGTTGGAACCCAGTGTGTGGTTGTTTTTGCCCATAACTCCTCCGGCATGCAACAGATATGACCAGCCCAATGTGTGGCCTAAACCAGATAATTGAGTTTTGGTACCCAGTATCGAGTTCCTAACACGATCTTTAAGTTTTAGAATAGGTACTAATAAAACAACTAAGATTTGCACTATCTATAATCATTTATACAAACAAACAACATTGTACCAGGGATGTGTAGTACATTTATCTATCCCAAAAGCCCTTCATATTGGAGAGAAACGTTTACAGGCACGCTTTCACCTTGCCGCCAGGCGATGCTATATTGATATACTTACTTACTCTGCGAGAAAGAGCCCATTGCTATGGCCTTGGTCATCGCGTAAGATAATTGAGAGTACAAGTTCCCACCGGACCTTGCTATAATTATATTGACATTCAACTATTTCTTAAGCGTTTAATAAAAATAATCAGTTTGTTTCATGAACATAAATATTGAACTAATACTTACAAAATGTTTCGAGGCAATAATTTTTAGGAAATATAAGTTCTATTCTTAGTAATTGAGTCATATTTCCAAGGATACATTAAGATTATATAGCATTATCATGCGCAAGTTATAAACAAACAAATAAAATAATTTAATAAATAATCAAAGAACTTCAATAAAAGAAAAATGCAAGGTTTACCCTTTAAAGAAAAAGACATCAATTACTAGATTAAAGGTTTGATATAATGATATCACTGTGTGGGAAAAGTAGTGGCATAAAAACGTTACACATGTGGATTACGACAGGCCTGTACTTTGGCCGGTAATCAGCTCATGTGTGATTGGCATATTAATGTGAGGGAATGGAAACTTCTTGAAAAATCGATTTAGAATTCATACATTTAATGTAGTTCTGCACTTTTATTCGTTGGTTTGAGGAAATAAAATGAATAAATTAAAAGTTAATTTGGTTTTAAATGAGGTAAAAACTCAGAAGAGATTGTAATTCTTCCGAGGCTAAAAATATTTATCTAAATGAAATTGATAACACAGGTACAGTACTAATAATTTTAATTATTAATTAATGATAAAATAAATTATTATAAATTAATACTTCTCCATATAAATATAATAAGTATATAAATCCCGCCCATTACTGTCCCACTGGGCACGGGCTTCTTCTCAGAAAGAGAAGGGTAAGTGTAGTCTTAGTCCACCACGCTGGCCTGCTGGGTTGGCGGACTACACACGCCATCGAGAACTTTATGAGGCCCTTTCAGGTATGTGTGTTTCAGGTGTGGATTCCTCACAATGTTTTCCTTCAATAATTAAATTACGATCCGCATTTAATTTCGAAAAATCAGAAGTACGCGCTGGGTTCGACTTAAACTTAATTACTCGTATATCAAATTGATGATGGGATTGAGATTAAGTTATTTTAGCTCAACACCACCAAATGTAGGGCTTCGTAGTTACATAGATACTGCGCTGATCAGTTGATCAGCGAGGTTAAGCAACGCTTGCCGCGGACGGGCCCTGGATAGGTGACATATCGAGACCCTTCCGTGCCTCGGAAAGCACGTTGAGCACCAGTTGCTCCATGTAAATTACTCATATTCAGCCGCATCTGGTAAGACTGGGAGCCGACATCAGCATAGTTGTAAAAAGGTTAGGTAGATGATGACCATGAAATCTAGCTTGTTGGTATCATTCAATTTATTATTTATAACTTCCACCAAATAGATTCTACTTCCAAATAAAACAAAAATGCAATGTATCTCATAATAATATCAATTCGCGCACAATTACGGTGAGCTTGGCAGCGGGACACGTGGGGAGCGACGGCGACGGGCGGTCACCATAGGCGACCGGCGCGGCGCGTAGGCGGGCCCGCCCAGCCTCATCGACGAATATTCTGTAAGTACGCAAACTTTCAGTACATTGTTGCTTATCGCAGCGTCTTCGCGGATTACAAAACATCTCCCTCCTAAAAATTGACTCTAAAATTTGATGATGATGAGTTAATTGCTAGTTGACTCGAGCTTAAAAGCTCTTATCGCTCTTTTTCACGTCTAAGTAATTCAATACTTCAATCTATTGAACAATTCAATCAGGTGTGTAATTGCGATTCAAAGTTAAATGTTGTAAGTTTTCTAAGTTAACAGGAACAGTAGGGCGGGAAAGTGAGGCACGAGGCAAATGGGCGGGCGTTGCAGTCTCGCTTGCACAAAATGCACCACCCCCAGCGGAATGCGTTGCGATTGCAGTCAGCGCCGCCGAGCCGTCGCAACTGCTCGCCCGCTGCGCCCGGTCACCCTCGCCGCGACGTTACGCGACCTGTAACGAATTACCAGGCTACCAGGACCATCAAGGAGGTAAGCCCTTACATTCATTTTACTGCCTGCTCTCACCCCTATAGCTGCCTTATCCCTGTCCTGTTCCAGCTCAAAGTTGGAACAGTTTTCCCTTTTATCGCTGGAATGTGGGAAAGCGGGTTTTGGTGTCCCAACTCTCTCTTTCAATTTGTAAGCGCTTCGTGATTATTGCGAGGTGATAATAATAAACAAAAATTACGCACCGACATGATAAATTAAAAAAATTACATCATGCGTGCTCAAATTAATGCTATTTTATTGTTACAACATTGAAAGTAGTTCTTCGTTTACAAACTTTTTCAAAAACTTTATTAAACTTCAGAAATATTTTTTCCTGTTATCCTATAAGTGGAATACGTATATAAAAGGCTTTTCAAATCATATTTCACAGTCGTAGACTAATTTCACATACTTTTTTGAATTCCATTTATACAGTAGCGGGAAAATGTCTCTCCATGAAAGGGATGTAAAAATATTGTCAGCTTCATATACATATTTGCGTTGCTTTTATAAACCAGCAGTTTTAATCACATATTTTAATGGAATTCTCATATTCTCTGAAGATATTGAAGTCTCTATCTCTTTATAGCATGAGTATCTAAATGGAATCTAGTTTTAAAATAGGTTATGAACATTATTAATTAAAATAATTTCTTGAAAGTTAATTAATTGTAGGTACGTTCAAATAGATAAATTAGGTATCCTATTAGCAATGCTTACTTACCTAAGTAAGTAAGCATTGCACGTTTAATACTAATATTAAACGTGGCTCATAAATTTTAAACAGGAAGCCAAGTTCCATTAGTTCCATTTGTTAATTATAAATAAATAAATTGGCCCTTTTAAATAAGTTTTTGGAAATGATTATTGCAAATACGAAGCATTTTGCTTCTTCATTTCTCATGCGAACGGCCAAGGATTGGAATTCTCTGCCTATGTTCCCCAATCCGTTTATTTTAAGAATATTCAAGGCAACAGTTAATAGGCATTATAGGCCATCCTCGGCAACATCATCACTTACCATCAGGTGAGGTGCCACCAAAGGCAATGTTTTTTTTTTTTTTTTTTTACATAATATAAATACAGTGGCTTGACTTTCAATAGTTTACAACTTTTAATATAAGTACCTACCTGGTCAAAAAGAAAAAATTAAAGACTGAAGTATTTAAAAAAAAGAAAGCATATGCAATTAAATACGAACGATGCAAGGTAACCACAAATTGGCATTTGTAATATCGACACCCTTACCTACTGCATAAATATCTTATAAGTCGACTTCCTTGCAACTGTTACTTATAAGTAATATTTTTCATGTAGATTCTTGTTTTTAGTCACATTTAAAATGAATTTTACATAGGTAATAGAAAAGTTTAGCAAGGACATTTTGTAACGTGCGCTCAATTATTTATTTATTTAGAACTTGGAAGACTTATAATTAAATAAATCGAAATAACAACAATTTATTCGACGGAATGTCTATATTATCCACATTCATTTTAACGCTTTTATTAGCTTCACTTATAACTAACTAACTATGTAAAAAAATCTTGGAAGTTAAATTTGACCCACTTCCCGGTTTCCGATTGAGCTGAAATTTTGCATACACGTTTAGTTTGGATGACAAAAGCGTTTTCTTTAGTTTTTTTTTAAACTATAATATTTATTTAAACGTCGATCATGTACCTTAGTACATTTGATATTCCAGCCACTCCATTCCGTAGTAACCATTTCGAAGACTATCTAGCAGAAAGTTCAATCAAACTGAAGTTTAATATTGAGCTTTTATGCCAAGTATGCATATACCTGAGCTACTTACGCATTATTCTTATAAATATTCAAAGAAAGACTTCAATAAAATTTTATAATCATAATACTTGTTTCGAGAAGAACAAGTTGTTCTTCTAAGCTTTAAAAGAACCTGTTGTTCTGAAGAACTCGAAGTTCTTTTAAAGCTTTTTATCGGGATTACCAGATATAGCTATACAATAAAATTACTTTAAAGTCAGATTCGGTGCGCTTAAAGCTGATATAACTAGTCGTATCGTTCACTAAACCGCAGCCAACATCAACAGACATTTTATTCGGTATCAATTTGCCTCGAGAGAATTGGGCAACAAATCGTCGGACGGCTCCCCTAAGTCAATGCCAAATAGTACCAGGCGAACATAAATGTGCAGAAGGTTCGATTACAGTCTCCGGGCCGGGCGGCGGAGACAGCGGTGGCGGGCCACGCACCCACGCACCCACACCCCGACCGCGAACACGGGTCCGACGCAGTCCACAATGAAAATCAGTTTTTCTCGCACCCGTCGATAGTTTAAAATTAAACGTCATTCTGGCTGCGGTTAACACTTAATTTGTGCAACGCATAATGTTATTACTTTGCAATTCAATTTATTATATCCCTGATGCGATTGTTGTGATAATAATCGAAGCTCTTAATGAAATTAATATCCAATGTTATTTGAAAGAATGAAAGACAGGTTGGTTTAATGGATTTAATTACGTGTAGTGATTGCAGTGGGTATTTAAATGACCACTTTACAAAAATATATAATAACTACTATGATTGGAAAGTTTTACAGAATGTCCTTCTGTACAGTATATAAACGCAACAGTTTAACTTCAAAACTAATGTTAAATACGGAGTTTCGTGGTCTCCCTGATTCGTTGGACAATTTGGCTCGAACTCAAACTGGTATGAAACTCTACCATTATCAAAATTAAGGGAATACAGCACAAAGAAAGCTCTTCTTAGATACTTTTTACAAATCAAAGTAGTTAATATGCTGATAGAGACAAGAGCTACAAGAAGAGTTGTTGATGGACTTAAGAGAAGAGGTGGTCCAAAGAAAAGATGGATGGACTGTGAGAAACATGACATAAATGTGAAGATAGTGAATCCGGAAATAACGTCTGATAGAGATGAATGGAAGAAATAGACATATTGCACCGACCCCAAATAAAATAGGATACGACTGAGTTTGGATCTTCGCTTACTTAGCCAAAAATTAAAGGTTCAATTATTATTATTTATACGTATAGGTACGTGGAAATACAGATATAATATCTACCACAATAGGGATTAAAATAATAATGTTTCTGACTACTTCTGTGCTTCTAAATGATCTAAGACATAACAAGATTGGTCTAAGGTACCTATACCATTACCTACAATAATCACTGGATATTAAAGAAGATATTTAGATATCAAAATTCTGTATAATAGCACTATGCGTATGGAACTACCGTCGGAGAAGAAAATAAAATAAAATTGTAGATAAGCTCAGAAATACGTTGCGAGTCACTTTTAAACAAGCAGAGGACATTACCAGGATTTGGTCCAAATTCCGCCCGGAATCAACTGAATAGTCGATCATCGAGGGTGCTTACAACGGGCAAAAATAAATATTACGGAAAAAAAAGTTACGTTGGTCGTAACTTTCATTCCCTTTGTAAGTAATTGCACAACTCTGGGTGAAAAACTCTCCCTAACCCTTCGGGCAATTCAAGCATGATGCTGTGTTATGTGTCAAAATGCAGGACAATGGTTTTGTATTATACCAGAATATTTTTATCTGTAAAAGTGATGCTAACAACTTTTTTATCAGTTTTTCCGTACTGCTACATTATTTTGGAAGGATATCCTTGGGCCGAATTTAATGCGGTTTGATTTCCAGATATAAGTTGACGCCAGTAACCAAATGCACGTAGTTTCATTTCTGGGCGGTATTTGAACCAAATCCCATAGTAAGATTGGCAATGCTTTATCATTTTACATAAAACAGTGGAGATGACAAAAAGCACTAGGTTATCCAACGTACAGATCATGCAGATCTTCTGTCTGGTGTTATTATTATTCTCACAACTTTATCTAAAATTCGACTTATGAACTCACTTTGGAGTTTCAATAAGCATTCGTTGGATTTACACACGATGGTATACAAATATACTGTTTATTGAATATCTGAAAATATAAACGTACCAAATATTTTCATATTTATAACTACCTATCTACTTAAAATATCAGAAATATCAGGCTCGCGTATTTCCTGCAGTTTTTCGCCCATAACCTTGCTGTTTGATTTATCGAGATGTAACAAGTGTAGAACGGATCGAGGCGTATTTCTATTCCCAATTTTAATTTTTAAACGCTTTTCCCTTTATCTTTGTAAACAATTTTCACCGTTCAATAAGTAAACTACAGATAGCTCGTTTTGAAACATCTACAGTACCAGTAAACTGCAATTTTAAACTGGCAGTTATTTAACTTAGAAAGAACGCCTACATGCAAAATGTTTAGTACTACGAGTATATACATAAATAGGTTACATGCATTATTTTCGGGAAAGTAATGGACCTTTGACTTGTAAATACATTAATGAATAGTATCAATTACCACTGCCAATTCTATTACATTCTAGGATTGTATTGAAATAACAAAAACACGATATTGATATTGCAAACTTGTGCCTACGTTTGCGTGGATACTTATTTTCCAAGTTATTTATATTATTACTAGCGACCCGTCACCGGCTTCGCATGGATGCAGTTTCTCTACTATCCTTACATTAAATATGAAAGTATTATACATATAAACCATCCTCTTGAATCACTCTATCTATTTAAAAAAGTAGTTTTAAAGATCTAAGCATACATAGGGACAGACAGACAGCGGGAAGCGACTTTGTTTTATACTATGTAGTGATTCTCTTGCAGTAGCGACTGCTACTGCTAAAAAATCGTGAAAGGTTTATTTTAAAGTTTCGTAAAACCGAAACAGGCCAAAAATAAAAATTATGAATCAAAGTTGCCCTTAGAAATGTTGAAGTCTCAATAGTTTTCCCAAATCAAGTGTACTTACGCATTACATTTACTGAACAGCATGTGTTTGACC
Source organism: Allophyes oxyacanthae (assembly GCA_932294325.1). Taxonomy (NCBI): domain Eukaryota; kingdom Metazoa; phylum Arthropoda; class Insecta; order Lepidoptera; family Noctuidae; genus Allophyes; species Allophyes oxyacanthae. The sequence continues at coordinate 9,464,505 of OW028620.1, read as the reverse complement.
GTTTGAATTCCGCTTTCTTCCAGCAGGTAATAATAACAGCGAGTTAAAAATATATGTGTTCATATTATTATTATTTAATTGTAACATTTCTCCTTAAGTTTTCTAAACCAATCGTCGGAAATATTTAGACATTGTTTTAACAAAAGTATGACAGGCAATCGGCGGCGGCGCTCCGATTACATGGCTGTACCCCAGATCTGCATATTAGATTGTTCCGTGAATTCTGTAAACGGAATCGTTGGTAGCCAACGGGCAGTCGCCTGGTGCGGAGGCCGCGGCGATGTGATCGCGAATCAAACTTTTACAGGCACCACCGTCCGCTTAAACTTTGCCTCAATTAAATCGATCGTCAGAGGACAAGCCAATAACAGGTATGCAAAAATATGGAGCTTTTTAGAATCATCGATATAATACTTACCCTTTGACCTTTACTTAGGTGCAGCACTTGATTTAATCTATAAATAACTATGCTGTAATAACCGCTTTGAAATAAACACCTCTGCAATAATATACATTTCGTTTATGAAAACTACGAAAATGTTTATTTTTTATTACGTTATATTACACTAACTCAAAAACTACGATTAAACTGTTGTTATAAGCGTAGAGTGAAATTAATAAAAAAGTTTAATTCCGTTATTTTAGTGTAGTGGTTGGTACCAATTCAGGCATTACATAAATAGGGTGGCGGTAGAGTCAGTGAAGGAAAACTTGCAACTGGCGCCTTCACAATAATGCCGCCCAAGTGTTTCTTCACATCCTGTAGGTGACCCAACAATTGAGAGAAGTATCTACACTTAATAAGGAATGTATTCTGTTTGTAATCGGCTTTATTTGACACACACACACTCACACTTTCACAAGTCACCTCTAGACTGTTTACGGTATTCTCTAAATAGTTTGAAATAAATATTTCTTGGTATATAAGCCCGTAAGGATGATATTATATCGTCCTTGCAAGCTTATATACCAAGAATTATTTATTTCGAACTATTTAGATTATATTATAAGGGTATTAAAGGATAGATCAAAAATAAATATTTTGCTTTTACTTGATTGACTTAAAGGAAAATGAATAAAAACAATGTTAAGGCCTCTGTTAAAAAATAAAAGGGGTTTTAGTAGAATAGAATTATGTTTAGGTTTAAATCAAAGTGCTTACTTGGAACGTACCTAAGCAGTCGTGGGCGGTAAGTGGCAACAGAGTTTATTTTGTGTGGAATATGTATTTATGTAGGTTGTTTTGATTTTCATTGTAGGGAGAGTCGCTTACAGCGTTTACAGTCGCTGTATCTGGTACTAGGCGAGCATGGGTGGGCGGGAGGCTCCGGGAACGGGGCAGCCCTGTCTTACACGCGCCATCATACATAAGTATATCTGCACGCAGTTGCATAGTTACATTGCACCGGTGAAGGTTGCACTCGTTTACACCGTGTGGCGCATCTATACGCGTATGTAGCGGCTAGGAGTCAAGCTTTTGAGGCTTTACGTAATTTGTGGGTGAATTGGATTGAGGCTTCGGCCGCTTTAAGCTTCAGTTTGCAGTTTACGAAATGAATTTCATTTCATCCGATGAGATTTTTACACTTTTTTCAACAACTTTTGTATGAGATTACAGACTTTATGAGTATGTTTGTTTATGAGATGTTTGCCAAGCAGAACATTTTTATTATTTAGAAATGGAACCCCATTTCTAAAGGTAATTGGAATCCTTATGGTGAGAGTTCGTTTCCGTCTGTCTCTCCAAACGTTACGGTCGCTTTTTCAGTACCTTTTAAAGTACAGTTGTAGAAGTAATTTATTATATATTTATGAATAGACATATTTTAATTCAACATGGATTCCGAAGTTGTGGGTAGAATATAAATATGAGAAAAAACATTAAGTTGAGTATCCGGTATCTTTTCTATACGTTTCAAAGTCAAATACTGTGAAATATTTATACAATATTTATCACCTAAAATAAACAATACTTTGTAACTTGTCAATCAATACGTCTTACATAATTCTCGAATGTTCCGCTTCATGTTTAAGAAAAACAGAGTACAAACTATAGTTTAAATTTATATTGTAAGTTTAATAGAACATTATCCAATATTTCTAAGGCAAATTGATATTAAACGTTTTATGGAGCGAAGAGAGAAAACTTACTGAAGTTTATAAACTTACAGAGCAAACTTTGTTTCTTAGGCGCTAAGGTTTTGACCTGTTCCTGGAACTGGTTAAATTCGAGATGCCATTCAATTACAAAGTTTTTGCTATATACACCCCTATACTTATGAACAGCAGTTATTTTGTCTGAATTTCAGAAATGGTTCAATAATTATGGATTTGTTGAATTTATAAGAACATGCCTTTAATTTCTTTCTGGTAATTAAAAATTACGCGTGTATGTAACACGTTAATATCTTTATTTTACTGTTATACATAAATAATGACTGTCATAAGAAGAACTTGAGTTTTAAATCGTTAGCAAAACATAAATATTATTTTTAACTATTTCTATATTTTTTTAAAATTATAATTATATCTACCTTTATAGCTAGCATTAGACATGAAATAAAATGTCGCTTAAATGACCACCGAAGCACTGCTGGCAGGTACTCTACAACTGCGTTCAATTTCTTGTTTCAGGTCTTGAATTATCTTAGGGTATAGACCATAGACTTTACTTTTTAAAAACCTCAGAGGAAGAAATCCAAACAAGTAAACTAAATTTTCAATAGCCAGTGGTGACGGATTATAATGCATATCAAATTGATTGTGCGAGTTGTCACAGTAAAATTTTCTCCATTTTTGTAATGTGTTTTTACTATTAGCGTCATTTTTATAAATGTATATGTTTTAAATAAACAACTCCAAACTATGGCTACATCGGAATATACCTTCATACATACATACTACATCGTACAATCGGAAAAAGCGCGTGATTCCAAATCCAAGTTCTTGTTGACAAATCCTTTAAAAATACGAATTATAAAAATTAAAAATAAAATTTGTTTATTTCAGACTACTGTCCATATTTTGTTAATAACAATTATCTTAAAAATTATGTTAATATGTGTGTGTATATGTTGTAATGTGAATTATGACGCTCTAAATCTTGTCTAAATGTAATAAATTTCAAGAATTCCGCTCCAGATTTTTCTAGGTAGGAGAATAATTCGCGCCCTCTCTGATAAGGATTAAGACCACGTCATCAGAAGTTTTTTTTTTCTAGTAAGCTATCCTTTAATAGTACTTTGCATAAAGACAGACAAATAAATAAATAATATTAGCCAACTTCATTGCCCCTAATCCCTAATCTCTTGATAACTTGGTAGCTGACCGACAGTTAGCGAAATGTCAATGGCTTTTCTACCGTCTGTCAGCACGACCTTAATTTATATGAATAGCTTATATCACCTCGCGACTACTTGGTGAGTTTCCATATAAAGCAGCAATAGTAATAACTGTAATAAGCATTTCAGTTACGTCAAATTACTGACGGGGCCGGAAAACAGTAATCGTTTTCAGGTGCTAACTTCATACGACTGTACAAAAATAAAGGAATAAAGTCGTTGACAGAAAACTATCGATAATTTCTGTAGATTGGTGCAGTTCGTCCCCACGTCAGGACGAAGTATACCATGATAAATATTTTCATAGATAAAACTGATGATTCAAATAACATAAATAGCTGCTAACTGCTTAATTAATTATTTATTACTGAACGGATGTCAGACAGCGCAGGTTTCCTCATTAATTCTTGTATATTTATGGGCAATGCATGCATTGAAATGTCATGACATGTACGATGTACGAGTATCTAAATTTTTTAACTTGTCCATCGAGTTGACTTATTAGAGAACTTGTAATTCTTTGAGTATCTAGAACGTGTAACTGTTTGATGTACTCGTAGCTATAGATTTGATCTTTATTGATATTTTTTTCGAAACTTATCTTTGTTATTTAAAAATGAATGTTTGTTTGTTTGGTAATAATCTGTGCGTTCCTATACCATTCATCCGATTACCATGATACTTTGTTGTTGTGAGCGGGCCGACGCGCCGGAGAAAGTTACTGATAAAAAAATATTAAAAACCGACTTCAAAAAACTAAAAAGTATAAAATAATTTTCTTAAAAATCTTAACAGCTTCTAAAGTCGGTGCTACTAGGTACCAAGATAAGGTGCATTCAAGAAAGGGACTTTAGAAGCTGTTAATTTTTTTAAGAGAATGATTTTATACTTTTAGTTTTAGAAATCGGCTTTTACTTTTTTATAAGTTTATTTTATTTTTCTATTTTTTGCATAAACAATATACGACTACAGCCAATCGCGAGTGATTTGCTGTTATCCATTGAAGAGTTCCATGGTCTATCTCCGTAGGTTTTCATCATCTTCAGCAAATTTAAGGGTTATTCCTTATTCCCATCGGATCGCGTGATCAGATGCAACTCCAAAAATAATTAAATATTGTCCCATCAGATCGCGCGATCCGATGCAACTCCAAAAATAATTAAAAATTGGCCCATCTGATCACGGTCCCCTGCTTTAGGAATTTTACACACGTCTTATTCAATAATTTAAAGTAGAGTCTGTACCAATTTACCTAGTACCTACCTACAGTGTGGGTGATGCGTAGTTGCGTATTAGGGTCTAAGCAAAAAGAAAATGTTACTATCAAGAAAAAAACAAATAGGCCCATTTCGGAAGAATATTCTTTTAAAAAAATATATTTCAAAATCGGTCCGCAATCGACGGAGAAATGAACATAAATACTTTTTTTTAAATACATAGACGCAGTCAAACCTGGAACCTCCTCCGTTTTTGAAGTCGGTTAAAAAAAGAAGTATTATAAAGCAAAGCTTGCTGTATAAACATGAGAAAAGCTACTAAAAGCTATTTGATCGGCTTCCAGCCAAACCAGTATTTTACACGGAGATACAATAGGTACAATACAAATCCACTTTATTTCACATCAAAACCTAAACGCTTTTCCCTTAGATACAGGCCTTATCTTATGCACGTACAAAGTAGGTACCTGCTTTTTCGCAAAGATATTGTGAATTTCGTATTACCAATTGAGATACTCGTACAAACATTCGGTTACTTTTACGAGTATTATGCAACAAGGACCAATGCGGCACGGCTTTGCATAAAGATTAGCTGCGTTGCGCTTTATTCAAATGTACAGGGATACTTACGGCTGTTTAGAATTAAATAAATAATAATAAATAAATAACTTCATATAATATTTACCTTATTTCTATTTAGAGGCCTAAGATCAACGGATCAGGAAATCAGGAGGATTATGATGATAATGATTAATAATGATTTACACAACTGACTTGAGCAATTTTTCTTGTTAATGGAAAATCAGAAAAATCAAGTCATCGACAATAATTTTATGTATCCAGATGGATGAGATCATCCGTGAGAGAATGTTAAATTACTATAACTAATGATGACCTAATGTAAGATTGTCGTTACTAAACATCGTTCCTTTGCATAAACTATCGATCGATCAAGTTGTCTACAATCAACGTGACAAGTGAATTCCTGATGACTAGAATTGTTGCCATCATTAATTATAGTCATTTAACATTCTCTCACGGATCAATCAATTTATCCAAAGATATATTTCCTCATAATCCAAATTCCTGGTGAGCATTCTCCGGAACTAGTTCAGGAACATCTACACCTACCTAGGTGTAAGAAATTCTATCTAAACCCAAGTTGTGCACCAGAGCATCGGACGGCAAAACACGCGCGACGGTCGACCGTCGATTGTTTCAATTTTCCCGCCGCATACTTCCCACCAAGTAACTGAACTTTCAGAAACATCTCGGCGCTAAGGACAACGTTATTAACCGCAGATTCTTGAACATAAGCACGGGTATTGTTTAGATAATATAATAACTTGCTTTATGTTAAACATACCTACTGCTTTTATATAGAGCAGGAGCCGAAAATTTGTAGAGAGACCAATATCTTGACGAGTGTTAACTCTTATCTGAAAAATCATTATTATAAACTAAGTTTTGAGGAACACACGTCCAAGCCCGAATGAAATCCATCACTCAACGAATGTATTTTATTATTCCAAATATCATTACACTGTGGATTGTTGTTAACCTCTTTAATCCGCGGAACCTTAGCGGAACCTTTGCTCGGGTTGGCTCAATATGAAGTGTGACCCGCTAATTCCATAAATGTATCCAAATTTAAAATGTTCATTACAGACATTCAACATACTTTTACAGTCAATCTAAGTACAATCAAAATTGATATAATCTTGTTTTAATCTTTTTAAACCGTGGACTGGTTCCGCATTGTTCATATTTGTCAGAAAGATTTACGATGACCATTTTTGCGGTATTGTACGAGCCAAAAGACAGCCGGATTTTATTTTTCAATTGCACAGCCTTAAATTTATTTATAACTACTTTAAAAATGTCTGTTTCTTTGCTTTTTTGCAGCTGTTTTAGGTCATATAAGATGCTGCGCTAACAATAGGGTATACCTATTAATTTAAGCTTCAATTAATATTGTAATGTTTACTCCAAAAATACTTCATCACCATCATTGACTGTATTTTACTCATTGCTGAGTATAGGTCTCCTCCTTTTTATGCCATAAAACACTTGTATCTAATAATTGAAAAATTTACTCAGGAACTCGATATTTGCCTCTAAATATATATGTATATTTAAGTATAAGGCACCCGCTCTACTTGGCAACCGACACTGACACAGTAATTAGTTCCTATTACATCTATTACGAAGTTAGTACGCATGGGGAGAGTCCCAGTCGAGAGTAAACCAAGTTGTGATAGATAGCAGAGTATGTAAGCAATATTACGGCGACGCTGCGATAGAACACCTATTAATAACACGTCTGAAATTAATTGGAACTACAGTAATAATTATACAATTTAATTGGAAAGTAATTTTACCGAACTAAAATTATTTTATTAATATTTTAACGATTTGTAGTTTTTAACAACTTTATTATTCCGCATTTATGAACTCTTTATTGATAGCTTTAACTCCAAATTGTCCAAATAACACTTTATTAACGAAACTGATTGTAAACCGGGGGTTTCAAAATTCAAGGACTTCATAGTGACTGAAAATTAAAGGTGTTACTAAACATTTATTTATTTTTATAAGGCACACCAAAAACTTATTCACCACAGTGAGATATTATTGAGTTTCACACGAAGTGTGTGCATCTTATACCTGGTTCCTAAGGGTGCAATTCAAACTTATGTAATGTGCTTACCTTCGTAAAGTTCCGAACCATAGGTGTGCTCGTTCCCCCTTTTTTCCGGAACACAATTTGCCGTCGGCATTACACAGGAAGTATGAACTATTTCGTTCGGTGTTCACTTTATTAATTACCTATGCCATACATAAATCATTGGCTGAGTAGGTACAATTTTTAAACATGGAAATGTTTGATCATCTCAGCGGTCTTGGCCCTATACGAGTCGTAAGCCCCACGCACCTATGGGCCAAAATTATTGTTTCAAAATGCTGTACACACCGAGCAGAGTAAACTAGACGCGAAATGTACTATGTGTTCGGCTCACATTGGCTTTTTCAGTACATGTGGTCTATAGGGTTGACTTGGATGAGCATTACAAATCACCACTTCTGAAACGGTAACGGAAAACACGGGAAAGATACTGGGAATGTCCTAAAACTAAAAATACGAACTTCAAAGAAATCCAATAATTCGTCCTCGGTGCGTATGGAGAGTTACGGCCTAGTCCCTCACTGAGAGAGATGGCCTAGCCAAAAAGAGAGGAGGCCACAGTCCCAAAAAAAAACATTTATAATATCAGTTTAGAAAAACTTAATATTATGTATGTATTTTTTTTCTTACTTTTTATCCATCGTAGGTAAGTATCGTATGAATAAGTTTTTATTACCTATACCTACAATAAGTATCATAATTTTGGTTCCTTTGTGCAAATAATAAATATTTTTTCTTTCTTTCTTCTTTCTCAAAAATGGTAACAGGCTGATGATGAAAACTAGACTTGTATATTCGCGTTCTAACCATCCAAATGCGATACCCAAATATCTCCCCGACTCCTAAACAAGATCAAAGTAAATTCATGTAGATATCAGTTCGTTAGTTGCTCAATTATCATCTACAGTCTAATTAGCACCGTGTTACATGCAACGAACCGTTACGTGTCACGATATATTGGTTAGTATTACAAGCTCTGATTGAAAAGCATCGCTCCGAGGTTGCTCTTAAATCCAGACTCAGTTTTACAACTTTATTTAAAGCCCCCGACACTTATGAGGAATCCCGTTTATTTCTATAACCTTCGTTGCCGCCAACGTGAGTTTAAGAAAGTATTGCTAAACGTTAGTCCACATTCAGCGTTACCATTTATTCGTGACTTAAATCCTGACTACTCGATATATAGTTTGTTACATGTTCAAATATAGGAGATTACTCATTTGAATTAGATTGTTTATCTAAAAAAATAAGTTATTTATAATACAGACCTCAATATCTGCTTCTTTATAACAAAAATCTACAAAGGAGCCGATAAAGTACAAAAAACAAACACAAATGGAATCTACAATAGGGCTAATAATTCTCAAAACTTATGTTTCTTTGTTTTTATTTATATTCTATTTGAGTAAAATGCTGCTGTTGGATGGTGCAACTCCCAATACATGGACGTCATTTCACGTAGTATCAGTGTCGATGCTGATCTGACAGTAAAATAGAATTTATAGATATTATAAACAATAATTTGAAACACGTAGAATTTTTTTATCAGAAAAACCTAGTAACTCTTTGCTCAGCCTGGGAATTGATCTCAAATATAATAATTACGCCAAAATAGTTAGGTACCTACTATATATTATTATGGCCTGCAATATTTCACCCCTCCTGTAATATCGTAAACTAATCACAAGTACAAGAATAACCAGAATAATGAAAACTAAAATGCTTACGATTTTGCTATCGTTAACTTAATAGGAAGCTGCATAAGGTGTATCTGAGGCCCCAGTGTAAGTTTCTTTTACCAATATCGATTTTACGTATCGAACGCTTTCTGCGTACCCCTGTTGGCTCCCTCCCTCCGAGCTCTTCACCAATCAGAGCGCAAAACGCAGTAGATGCGTATAGGTATTCGCGAATGTTAAAAGAAACTTACGCTAAAGCCTCTGAAACTTAAACTTATCTATCTATCGATAAAGAAAGGTTTGTGCTTCCCAGTGGCGAAGAGTGACAGTTTTAAAAGGGGAAGCCGTCCCAAAAATGCCCTCTAAAAATTACTTCAATTAATGCTGCATGACAAAAATCCATACCGTCTCTTGTAATCTTTATATAGTCATGTCTGAAAGAGCTCGACCTAATTGAATAACAAGCCATATTACGTTGGCCTATGCACAAACCAATTCCTAAAGGGAAGCCGATGGGAATCGGGTTGTATGGACTCTTCGCCACTGGTGCTTCCCATACTACGCCTTCACTTTAGATTAAATAAAATAATAAATAAATAATTTCCTTTTAGTTCTGTTTATTTAATAACGATTCTTATAAAAGAACTGATAAGAATTATATCTCAACAAGATCTCAACTAATGTAGACTTCGATAGCATAATACATTTTCAATAATCCTTTAAAATGCAGGCAAACATTAACATTCAACACTCGCGGAAAGGATTAATAAAATCCTCTTCAACACCTGAAATACAAATACGTTCAAGTTACGGTTGTACACATATAAGAATTTGTTGATATAAATAATGTAATTATGGCAGAGAATGGTACAGAATTATGAAATTCCAAATTACAATAGGTTACAACTTTACAAGTCGTAATCTAAGGAAGTTTGGTTTTAAATCTTTTCAGGTGTCAAGCAAGTTAGTGTCTTAAAAACTTGAGAGGAATTGAACAATTCATGGTCGAATTAACTTTACAGACTTTATTATAACACTTGGTTTAAAATAATTGCTAGCATAAATTAATAAATATGTCATTGTTATGAAACCTTGAGGCCTATGTTAAACCATGAAAAAACTGCGGCGAACAACGAGAAAAGTTAAATGTTTAGATTTAGAACATGCACTAAACCCCTACCTATGTGAATGTCCCATTTTTAGGGGTGAACGGTCTATAGCATCTTATTCTGTGTTATAATAAGTGAATTGTTTGTTCGTGCCCCGTGTCCGCACGCGCGCACGTCCTCGTTAGCCTGGCACCTAATTGTCGGCGCGCGCGCTCACATTAACACGTCCGCACAACCAGCTTACCGCGGTACCGCCATCGCCACTGTAAACAGGTGCCAGCTTCTTTAACTCTCTTTGCTGCGTATAGATTTTTGAAACAAGTATTTTCTGTCAATATTGATTTAAAAACTGTTAAGTCTAGTTTTATAGATAGAACTGAAAACTCGTGAGTCGTCTAGTAAAGTGCTACACAGGCCGTTTATAATATACCGTTTATAACATATTGTTTAGATACGTCAAACACCTAGAAATAATTTTAAACTACACAGTGACAATGCCGCCAAAATAGTTGGAATAAAGGCTGACAGTTGCATAAATAAACTTAGAATACGAATATAACGTATTTTCACACTTCCGTGGTGTCGGTCTTCAGTTCTTCGCAACAGCGTGCATTCTATCTTCCGTGGTTCGCGCTAAAATTCTGTGGCACCATGGATATTCGCACTTCCGTAACGCACTCGTCTGGACTATGAAAGGGTTATTTTTTTAACACAATCCTTAGAAATCAATAGATACCTACTCGACTTAGCCTCGTTTTAACTTAAACTTACATAGTTGCTAAAATTATAAGAGTCTCGACTTTACAACACCTAACTCAGAAAAGATTTCGGAATAAAGCTTAACAAATTGGCTGTAACTAGAACAGAAGTTGGAGCCGAGTCAAACCTAAGTGACCTAGGTAATACTTACAGGGAGCTGCTATCGGTAAATAAACTTAAGCCTGTCCTTAATCGGAGATCAGGCGGGTTACGATATAAACCGGTGTTGCTATGACCTGGAAAACCAATAGTTTCCTATTATAAGATCTGCTTATCCTACTTCATTAGTATTTTAGTATTATTGGAATGTAAACATGAACATCAAAGTGAAAAGAACAAAAGAAAATTAACATCTCATACCTACTGCGACTGCTACAGTTTATCATTGATCAGTAAAAAAGATTACGGCAATACCCGCAAATAAAATTATTATTATTCGGACGATTATAAACCGTTAAGTCATATTTATCATACCGTCAATAAGGTTTTATAAGTGGTCGTTTGAGATAACTACTTATATAATATTATAATAACAATAAATTGAAAAATGTCCGCAACTGCGGTTTTAAAATCTATATATTAATACGTGAAGAGAAAACTTTGTACCCCTTGTTAAGCATATGCGGGAACGGAGGAGTGTCAGATTTGGCCTAGTTAAAGATTATAATATGGAGAAGGAGTGCTGAAAGCTAAAATTATGGTCTAATTTCGACCACTGGGTGACCACTAGACTAGTATACCTACTTAATAACAATTAATTGACAAATACCCGTAACTGCTGTTTTTGAAATATGAAGAAAACCAGCAGTTGACATGATGACAATAATTATTATTAAAATATAAATAACACACAATAGTAGATATGTAAGTTCAATTATTTAAAAAAATTAAACGGGTGATAATATAGTCATTTTTAAATAGGTACCATAGGCAACGGGCGTTTGATTCCAAAAACTGTATCCCCAAACGAGCAAACCAAACTGAAACAACTTTTGATCGAATTGTTGTGTAAAAGTTTATGTTAGCGGAACATTGTAAAGGTGCGGTGCGTCTGCCCGACTGACGTAAAAACTAGCTAGTTAGTAGAGTTTACACAAACACTGCCTTGTTAACTGTAACTTAACTTGTTAATTTTGTTGCGGTACGCTGGTAACGTTTGTCACAATTGCTACTTTTGCTACGTGAATAACAAATGACAAATTCAATGGCCAACTGCTAACGTAAAGGATGCCACGGATGAACTCAATTGCCATCGGTAAAACATACGAATGAAGCTTCGTTAGTAAATTTACTATTAAAAAGAGAGTCCAAAGTAGCAACAGGAAACAATTTCAGTTTTCAGTAATAGTTAGTCACTTTGTAACGTGGAGTACGTCTTCATAAATAATATTATGCAACTTTCAAGTTTCGACTGCGTCTCCAGAAGTGGGGGATTCGTTTGAATCAGACGATAAACTCCGATAAGCGAGAGGCTCTTACCTATTTCACTGGAATACGAACTGCCGCTTGTAACTCAGTGAAATATAAATTTTGCTACTTCCCTCTTGCATAGGATTGCATTTATTTATGCCAAATACGTTATTTTATATTATTATATATTAAAATATATATATTAAATCTAAAATGCGTACGCGGACAATTGGACTACCACCAAAACTAAATTAAAATTCTTTTTTTTAGCTCTCAGAAAAGTAACGAACGATGTACTTGGCTACTGCCCAGTTACAATGATTATTATACACACTGCGTGCCAGAGGATGACGTAGAAAGATTCAAACGTGACTTATATTGTAAAATCATTACATCTTATCTTTACTAAACGTTAGTGTTAAAATGTCTGCAATGGCGCCAACATAAATGTGAGCATATCACTTCTTATGATCAGTCATTTGCATTTAACAAATGTAACGCTAATTCCAAATTTAAAGTAAAATATAAATTATTTTTCTTCTATGGAACATGTCCTGTCCCAGTAAGTAGTGTAAGTAGGTACCTATTGAGATATTATCATCGAGACAATTTTTATATACTTAACTATAATACTATTTCTATGGATATTATATATGTTCTTGGATTTGACATTAGAAACGAAATTAATCATCAACCCACCCTATTTCAATATCAACATCAAGATATAATTCAGCCAAACAAATACTTATTTTAATCCCGTCATATAATGTCATCTCAAAGAAAGGATAGTTCCCATTTAGTTATCCGTCCATCCATCGCGAATGTCATAAAAAGCAACTGTGGTTTATATTTTCTCTAATATAAGCACAAACGATTGCTGAAACCATCGCGGTCACACGAGACCGGCAAAACAACAGGATCAAAAAATCAGGTCAAGGAAAATTGAAACATAGCTTTTAAAAAAAAAGATCCCTCGATATTCTTCTCTTATTTACAAGTGTATGAATCATCGTCGCCAATACTATCCTAAATAGACAGATATCAAACCTGTGATGTAAATAGAAGAAATGCAACAATATTTAGGACAGAGACATGTAAAATGAAATATCTAAATGAATTACCACCATGCTCGAGATTGATCTGAAGTTATAATAATTTAGCCCATTACTGTCCTACCGATAGGCTTTCTACATCTCTTTTTCTATTTACTTGTATCTTTTTTCTCCTTCTGTGCTCTGCCCTGGTAGCCCTTAGCACGGCAAAAAAGGGAGACAAAACTCCGGGACAAAACCATTTCTTTACCGTTATCTCTCTTGAGTTTTCGTCTTGTCTTCTGCCTAGGAGACGAAGGATGGAGAAAGCGGGTTTGTTCACCCACCGTGCTAGCCCCGCTGGTATGCAATAAAGTGTATTGTATTGTGTATAAGTGTAAGTGTAGAAGGCTAGCCCGGTGCATGTTGGCGGACTATACACATCGAGAACATTTCCTAGATAATAATAGTAAGATGCTGATTCGGTAAATAAACAAACGTATATCAAATTAAGTTAACGTTTAAATAACAGCGTCTCTTAGATAATGTTAAGTGCCATGTTGAGACTGGTTGCGATTGTACGATATTGTAATAGTACCGAGTATGAACTATATGCTGCGAGTGAGAACCGACCAAGATTTGGTAAAGAAAAATAATGGAGCAAGTACTCCAAATAACTAAGTTTCAACTTCAACAAAGCTGTAACTAAACAATCGAGTGTCAAACATTACCTAAGATTGTACGCCCTCGGAAAACTTTGTCGGTAACCATACAAAAAACAACGAATAAATTTGTCTTTATAGAGAACTGTGGAGTTGGAAATCAAATAGCCAAAACTTATTAATCGCAGGAAGGCGCGCATTCCTGTTACAGGGGGTGGTAATTGCAGAGGGTGGTATAAAATTGAAAGTTCTAGGGCAGGGGCGCAATTAGATAGATTGCGCCTTGAAGACTCGTGTCCGGTTGGAAATTAGACAAATATACATCAGCACCAACGGTTAGGCTGTAAATAAATGTTTCACTTCTAATTTATGAAAATATCAGTACTTGAGCGTCGCTTTTGCGTAATAAAATTAGGAAAATTTGTACAATTACATCGGTTCAGAATAATAATGCCTTACTGAATGAATTATGTCGTAAAGTTTTGTACAAATTAAAAACTTTATCGCTATATAATCTACATAATATAATAAAATTGTTAAGGTCAAAAAGCCAGTAAAGTGAAAATATTTTCGCGAAAATAGGCTAGCTGACTAAAATAAGCAATAGAACACGAACACGAACACGAACAAACAGATTTTAATGAAACTTTACAGTTTGTATAGATCTAAATTAGCAACTGAGGTATGTTTCATCTCTATCGGTTGAGTAGATCCTGAGATAGAGCTTGACCCCTCTATTGTAAGCAGTCCCATACAAAGCAGAGGTCACGATTGATTAGTTACTTAAAATAATATTGCATTGGCTCGATTTTGATGGGACTTTCACTGTTGCGCTGCTTAGGGATCGACCTTCTAAAGTAAATATGTATGTATCATTAAGTTATCACACATACTCGTAGAACAGTGTAACAAATAGATTTTCAACATTAGGGACGGGTATTTGAACACATACCCGTAGCATAGCAGTAAATGGTAGGTTAAAAACTATCAGATATTAAGTTATAAATCATTGATCGATCCCAGCATTGTAACTTTTTGTGTAATGATTGATAATAGAAACAGGTATTTTCAAAAACCAACTTCGAGCACCCGAACTCCACGGTGACGCGGACGAAGTCGCGGACGCAACTAGTACACTTACCTACTTATTAGACCAAGAAATTGTATAAATTAAATGTCAGTTCGAAAACTAATCTATGTACCTATTAACGTTCGGTTTAGTCTAAAAATGTGAATTTGTGTGACATAAATACTAGTTCAACTTCAAGGATACAACGTAGGTGGAAAATAAGGTGCACTGAAGTGAATTGAAAACCAGTGCAGAAAATTTAAAATCAAATTATTAATTGAGTGTCACGGCCCACTCCTTCGGCTTACATTACTTAATAAATCGCAGAAATGCAGCCAGAAACTCGTTAACTGCGCTTTGCTTTTAAAAAGAAAGTCGAGACCTCCACTCACAGGTTTTCATTTCAGCTCAAGTCTAGGGTGGTGCTTTTGTGACTGCGTTCGCGTTCCCGTGTGTTGTAAAGGTTGCCCTAGTGCGCAAAGAAAACATTAACAATAAGCCTTTATTTCTTTGACGTAAAGCGTTTGACATTGTCAAGCCGAAAACAAAATAAATGGAAGCACGGTTATAATTTGGCTATGGAAAATCAATAATAGATCTATCTGACCTATCTTTTCCGGCTAAATGCGTTTTCCAGTCCGCCACGTTTGTAAATTGTCCACGTACATCAATAAGGCATGTATGCACGGAGGGTAAGTGTGTGTGAGTCGGCACGTCGGCACGTGTAACGGAGGCCGCTCGCGACTCTGTGCCCCTGGTACCTCGCTCCCTGCGCTGTAAACGATCTAGTTTGCGAGAACTTTGAAGTGGAAAATTTATCTGACAGTTAAGTGAAGTGTGTACACAGCACATAAATTTTCCTGGGACTAGACTGATGTGTATTTATTATCTATAACAGGCCTTACTGTCAGAACAAGGCCTCGGTGTCGACGTTAAGAAATCAAACTTAATAGAAGACACTCGTAGCAGCTAATTGCTTTATTGGACAGTTGAATGTTACTAATTGTAGTTTCTACAAATATTCCTTGTATGAAGTTTGTAACTTCTTGTTAGTGAGTTGTGTTACATACATACACATGTTAGTTACTTTTTAAAGCTTATCTACTGAAAACTCTTATTGGTATCTACTTTCCAAAGGCAACTCAATAAGAAACACTCTATTTTATCGTTATTTTCTTTTTTATTATAAAGTATTTTCAAGCTTTATACATAATTTGAATCGAAACACGTGAAAACAATCCCAGTATTCGTAAAATAATCAAAAAGAATACGGGTTACATATTATTATATTATTATCATTCCCGAGACTAAACAGGCGTTTCACAATTAAACAACTCGTAAATCAAATAAACCGTACTAGTAGGTATATCACGTAATCCGCATGTGTGTAAGTTAGTGAGGGCTGCAATCAAGGCTCTTCACTGATGACCGTGAACCGCGGTTACACCGAGCTACGATAAAGCAAGCCAAACTAGCGGGACCGCTACGCTTCGCTACGACCGGTGCTCGTAGCCACTTCGTAGAGCCTACGTTTATGTAGTCCCCTATTGGAAGGGAATTGCGCTCTTATTATGTGGTCGTAAGTTCTTAATTTGATTAAACTACCTGCCGAACCCCTGCCTGTGAGTTACAGAGATAATTGACAAGCTTGATTGGCATTTCGATTGAAGCTACGGAGAGGTGTTATTGGAATATTCTTTCAAAGCCGCAACGTGTTGATATCATAACATCAATCGCATGACTGATGAAGTGACGACTGACTGAATATAACAGATAAATTAATATTTTAACAAACCAAAATTGATTTATACGGTAAGTATTTTGCCAGCTTGGCCATCAGTTACGTATAATAATACTAAGCTATTTACGTAAGGTTTATCCGAGTACCATCTGTGGACTATAGCTGAACAGTCTAAGAATATGACAAGCTTAGAATAAATTATACATTATAATATTTGCTGCTGTTGGGTATTTTAAAACTTTTGATAATCGTGAATGTCAAGCTTTCTACCAAAAAAAATAATACAATCATGATATTCATGAACGCAATACACAGATAAATCTTTATTCATAACGAGACACGCGTTTTTTCTAGAAAAATATTCAAGATCTTATCACTAAAGAAAAATCTTCATAAAAAAATCACTGGTCCAAAACTGGTCACACACTTTATCTTTCTAATATTATAAATGTGAAATTTTTCATGATGTCTGGATGTTTGTTATTCAATCAGGCATAAACGGCTGAACGGATTTGGATGAAATTTGGCACATAGATCAACGATATTGTCCTCAATTAACGCATAATATTACACTTTTTATCCGGGTAGGTACATGAAGTAGTTCTTTCCCCAAGGATACGAGTGAAACTGCAGCAACGGCTAGCATTCTATAAAATGCAATAAAAAATATAATTATACTAGTATCTGAGGTAAACTAACGTGCTTATTATATTGATTGATCCATTACCAATCAATTAATCAACCCGATATAATTGGCGCAGTCGTTCAAATAATTGTACACTTTTAAAACGGCCTTAGTCTTTCTACAGTTTTTTCTTTGAATTGAAAAGTCGCCCTCCCGCTGATTTCTTGAATCGACGCCAAAGTGGTGAGTTGTGTGTGTGTGTCTTTTCTTTACATTTATAATACGTGTGATGAATAAGGCTTTCGGAATTTTACACCGTCATCCGCGATAAGAATAACTGCATGTAGAGTAGAATAGAATAGATGATTTTTATTTGTCTTTTAAATTACATAGTAGGTAACAAAGAAATACATCATACAAGAAGGTAAAAGACAAAATGGTCTTGGACTCAGTATAGTAGTTGATAGCGCGAGGCATGTTCAGCTGCTCATATTCTGTCCAAGCGAGTCATGCGTAGAATAGAACACAATTTTTATAGTATTACATAGGTATATCGTATTATTAATGTCGATACGTACAAATTCTGTAATATCAGTAAATAAATTAATTTAAGGATAAACATGCCTTATAAGTGAGACCATGGTGGAGAAAGCTAAGGCACTTATGGCTATTGTTTGTTAGTATTGTGAGTGTTTTTTCTTTGATATCAATACCTTATTCTATCAGATCAGTGCATTAGTCCATTAAACTTGTACCTACGTTCATACTGATATAACCTCAAAATACAAAAATATTAATTAATAAATATATTTTATTTGTGGCTTTGTAAAAAAACATATATCTGTGACTATGTTTAAGTCTTGTAATGTAATCCCTATGGTATAAACATTTTCTCATTCATAGACGCTTCAAATCGATGTCAGGTAAAATGGGAACTTGCCATTGTTCTTTTATTATGTAATATATTTAAGAAAACTGAATAAGGACGGAGATACGTTACTTTATTTTACACTATTTTATTTATTTAAAGGACCTAAAAAAAAACATTGGTTGGTATTAATTGTGCACTATGGTAATAATACAGATTTTTACATCTATTCTTTGCTTTTCCTTTGCTTTGCTAGTAGGCAAGTGCTACATGGACTTACAAAGTATATCATTTTTACGTTTTCGTTTGGTAAGACATATACATGCGGAAAACAAAGAATCTGTTATCTTTTATTATAATGAGAAGCACTTGTAACTCTCATAAAAGGTTACGAAGAAAAAGATTAAGTTACATTTATAAGAAATCCTTGTAAGTTGGAAAAGTTTCCACATTGTTATGTGATACTGCTGCAGATAGATAAGTTAGTTGCTCCAACTGGCTTCTAGTGACTGTAATGTGGACTGACAAGAAAAATAGACTGCGTTCAACGATACAGTTTGCGGAATGTGACGTTAAAGACACAATTAACTTCGCGATACTTTTGTGGAAAAGCTATAACATTTTAATACTCTTATTTAAAATTTTGCAACTTATTTCTGTATAAAAAATTCTTTTTGAGAAATAAATGTCTTAAACCATAAACCATAAAAATTATTCGTATTACTTAAATGGGTTTTCAAATCTTACTAAATTAGCAAGTAAATACTAAATTGTAAGTTTGTGAATACTGAAATTATGTCATAGGATTTAACATCGAAACTTACGTAGATAAGGTGGAAAGCAGCGATTACGAAAAAAAAGAAGAAATACATTCTCAGATATATAACATTAATGTTCTATGATATTAAAAGGATACTGTAGAATCCAAACATATGTTGCAGATATGTATATATAAATATTTTTATTTTACTTAAATTTCAAAGTTCTTTAATTAGGCTCGTAAACTTCTTGTGGTGTTAGTTATGGAATGATCACTTCAAGTAACGGTCTTTGGGATCTATAAAGTAAAGATTTAATACCTATTTATTGTAACAAATTATCTGGAAGATAAGAACAAGCATGTATCTGTAATCTGGCATAGTACTGCGATTGTTAATGTGAAGCATTTTGGTAAACGCCCAATGTGTTATATTATAAACACCTGCACTACTTGCAGGTATTTATTTATTTATTTTTAATGAAATAAATAATTAAATATATGAAACAAAACTTCTAATGTTTCTTTGATTTCAGTTAATTTAATTGTTAGCGGTTCGTTGCGTAGTGACAAACTGGGTTCATGATTGGTGTCCATTGTTTCGTCGGACCGCGCGCCGGTCAATTTGTTCCATTGTTACAAATATACGCATTGTAAAGTGACAACCAATGCATAGTTTTATTTATATCCACCGTAAAGGATATGCTCGAACAAAAGGAATTGTAGTTTGTCAATATCGCCTGAAAGAGAGATCTTACATTATGTCTAAGGTCATGTTTCAAAAGTCTTTCCATTCAAGGAACCGGTAAAGTTGCCGATGCTATACAAAGTCCTAACTTTCTAGTCTCAATCCCTTTAAGAGATGGGGAGGGGGATTATACTCATCTTTATGAACAACTTTTACTATGGGACAAACCATGAAATCGCGAAATAAAAACATCTTCTGTTCTTCTGTTCAGTATTAACGTACTGACACCCAACATTATGCTGAGCTGCTGGCCCGTTTGGCACAAGTACTGATTTTATTTTATTTTTATTTTCTGTGTTTTTAGCATGTATGTGCCAATAAACTTTATTTCTTTCTTTCTTTCTTTCATACATTTCGTCGAGTAGATAATACCTATTGAATTATTTGTGTGGAACAGCCGACTTTATTTTCGCGATTTCAGGGTTGCTCCTATTGTAAAAGTAGTTCATATTAATGATATAGTACAATAACCCCTTCAAGGGATCGGGACTAGAAAGGTAAGACCTTATATGTATGAGCACCTATAATTACTAGATTATGCTTTACGACAAAATGTGTTATATTGTTACGGCAGGTGAAATGGATTGCCTGGAATGACTGCATCTTGCATGTTTGAATGTACGATACGAAGACGAACAGCATTATATTTCCAATGCCTGCAATAAGCCATCCAATAAAACAAATCCTATAAAAGGCTTCTACGAAACCATCATCCTTGGGTCGGCATAGACTATTCTGACCCGAGAGCCGCACTGTAGATTATTTTAATCTGTGAGGAAAGGATGGCTCTAACGTAGAAGATACCTGCCTAATGCAAATCATTTCTGCTAAAAAAAAAAAAAAAAAAAAAAACATTAAGTTATTCTTCGTTTATCAATATTGTCACTATGGTCACTTGAGACAACAGTAACCATAATAAACATTTAAAAAATCTCCCTATTTTTTAAATCTTATTTACCTGTTGTAACATAAATGTACAATCGGCTAAAATCGTTTGCGCCTGGAGTCCAATTGGCGGTACTAACTCTAAGCGGGCCGCAGTCCTTCAAAGCATTTTGTTTGCGAAATGTATCACCGCAACGTATCGTAGTACAATGGTGGTACATAAGTTGAGCATTCTCTACCTGTCAACCTTTGGGTGAAAGATGAAAAGCTGCCCTGGAGCTGCTTTTTCCTAGTTTCTCTTTTCCACGCAGTTATAACTGTTGTTATTTTCTCTGTGAATTTTAGCCGTACTGCAATTAAAACGTGAAAAATAAAAGGACTAACCGCTTCTGCATATTGAAGGTTGTTCTGTATATTTTATACGTACAGGCACATAACATAGGGTGTAAAGTGTAATGAATCGTAACTCGTTACTTGCGGAGTATGGACACAGCCTCTATTATTTTCACACGTGATGAAAATAACAATTTTACATTACCGAGTCAGTCAGCGGTTTTAATTGACAATATAGCTACATCGGTGGCATTCATCAGCGCAATTGCAAATAAAAGTGTTTTATTCAGTGTAATTAAACGAATTTGCCGCCAATTTTTATTCGTTAATTGTGAAGTGGTATTTTTAATAATTAAATTAATAGATACTTGTTATGTAACTTGGTGCATTACAATTCATATTTTGTTTATGATGCAGGAAAACCTGAACAATACCCAAAACTTAAAGTTTAGACTTCTATCGAAATCTAAAATCAAAATTTTAAGCTTTTTTCTTAATTTGTGGTACTAGGGTAATTCTTTTAGATGAATGGAAGAAAAAGATATATTGCACCGATTCTTAATGTAAAGGCAGGAGAATGATGACTAGGGTAAAATAGATCCAACTTAGTGTTTATGCTATAATCAAATATCAGCATAGCTATTCTGTAAGAATCTCGATTCGAATCTCACCCTTATTATCGGTTGATATTTGACAAATTGACATACGATAATAAAAGAGTAACTGATTAAATGGAGCTGTAAACATGACTACAGCATGTTCACAGCTCCGGTATAAGGCCTTTTAGATTACTAAAACGCCTTACGATCGTAAAAGGCGGTGCGTTAGTCAAAACACATTACCTCTGCTGATTTGGCACGATATCACAAGCCAAAAATTTCTTCTAAGCCCATATTACATATTCAATGTAAAAATACTATTAGGACGCAAAAAATATCGCTCCAGTATCTATAGCTCCTGTAATATCAACCAGTGGATTTAGTAAAACTGAGAAAAACTCTTAATCTATTTAAAAATATCTCCAAATAATTATACTTAGAGCTAACCGAAAAATAATTACCGCTCAAGTACGAAATAACTAAAAAGCTACCTCCACATATGATAAAATTAAAAAGCGACCCTAAAGCTATTGACTTCTGCTTGTATGAACACAGGATTCGGTATTTCCGTTATTGTCCATGAAAACAAATCCGTTGTTACACAAACACAGCCTATGGTACAGACAGATGTTTCTTTGTTATGCAAATGCATGTACGTCCCCTCGGATCCGTCCGTCGACAGTCCGTCGTACCGCTGAAGGCTATGGCTCCGTTACTGTAACCGGTACAAGCTAAATGGTCAATTATGTGACTAAACCGGCCACAGGTATCCAAATACAAAGGATTGTACGAATTCGCTCCCGAATTCAATCTATTGTTCGACTTATTGTACTATCCATTTAGGCTTAGAAGTAAAAATATCTTAATGTTACTAGAATATTAGCAACTTTAAAAAAATAAAGGATAGCTATGAGTCGTTTCTGTGCACGAAAGACTTTATAGAGCTGGCTGTGTTAAACTGGACTTTTCCAAAATCTCTTACATTATGTCCTTTATAAGTTAAGTATAGAAAAGAGAACCATTTATCTCCCATTTGAAAATGTATCTGTGCTATAAATGTGCTATCTTGTATGTTAATCATTTCGTTAATGTTAAGAAAGACTTCATACATTTACTGTTTTTAATATGTATGTACTTAATGGATTATTTTTGATAGTCGCCTACTAAGTATTATTATTTAATATCTCCGAACTTTGTAGATTAAAAAACTAACCGTCATTACAAATCGTTGCCTCAGTACTTATTTTTGTTCAATCCACCAAAGATTTTTGCACTGTTTCTAATACATTACTATATTACACATTATTATGTAAAGTTCATAAATCATTAAAATAATGCTTTGTTTTCAAAATAGAGCCAAAAAATCCTTCTACTATAACCATCATTGGTGGATTGAACAAATAAACACTGACATAACGAAATATTAAAAGCTTTGCTATATACATATACATAATACTTATTATACCTACTTCATTAATTAATTTAATATTCATCAATTCTGCATAACATATTGATACTTTATTCAAATAATCAATTAATAATAGAACTGACAATCACAAGGGTATGTTAATGCAACGAAAATTAATTTATCCAGGTATATTGGTGCACAATACAATCTGCGTCGTAATACACCGGCATTTGCCCCGGGTAGTATGCGTCCTGTGACATGCAAATCTTGGTGATAGTATTAAATCGGATAGCCGGAAGTGTGCGGCCGACTCGATAGGTACTGGTAAATTGATGTAACTAGCGAGGGTACGTGGGGCGAATGGTGATACTTCCTACATACACAAGTGGTCATTGCGGCTCTGATAATTCTATTGCGAACTCCTTTGTAGCGCGTCCACGATAGCGACAAACGAACTGGGCAAAGCTACGTAACACGCAGCATTTTATTAAGCCCCGACAAAAAAGAGAGTTATAAGTTTTGGTGTTTATTGTAGTGTGTATCTGTTTATGTGTGTATCTGTCTATGGCATCGTAGCTCCAAAACGGATGGACCGATGTCAATGCAGGTTTTTTAATTGAAAGCTAGTAGTTTAATCGAGTATCATCTTAGCTATGTTTCATAAAAATCTGTTCAGCCGTTCAAAAGTTACTAGCTCTTGGCTCGTAACTTTTCGTTCTTGTTTAAAAGGCTCTCTTTCTAGTTGAAGTCGGGGGTTTTTGTCGGTTTGGTGATTGAATACACAGATTTGTTTTACTACTCATTTGGATAGATAATTAACAAGCGTTATTAACTGGTCATTTTAATTAACAGTAGATAACTCGACGTAAAACAACATTACAAACACGATTTGACTTTAGATTTTGTCAGAAGTACCTGTGAACTGACAAAATTGTCTAGCATTATTGCAACTACGAGTATAATGGCACAATAAACAGAAATTTTAAATACAACTGTTTTTGCGCTTTTACTTAGAAACCTATATATCTATCGGCGTCATCCCTTTACTTTCCCATTTATTAAAATTAGTGGCTCATAGTCAGTATTGTTAAATCCATTTTCATTTTAAATTATATATTTTTTTACGTTGCGCTTCACTAGGATTTCTCATGACACATGCAGACACACTCAGACCCGAACAACTATCAGGGGGCCTAAAAAGGCCACATTGAGCAATTCGTCTACTGATCTGCATAGTAACTGTGAAACAGATGATTACTGAATATGAACCTTATGCGGATGATATTAAGAGTTGTCAATTAAGTAGATATTTTGACATTTGTAATATGAATCATGTTGTGATTCATCTAAAGCGGCCTTTTTAGCCCCCCTGTAGATCATACTAATATTGTACCATGCGGGGATCGATCCCGCGGCACGTAGCGCAGAAAGTTAATCGCTTAGCCACTACCCCAACCGTGTCGTCAAGATATACAATGAAAGATAAGTTATTTCTGTTAATTTGAAATTTATTAGCACAAACTTACCTAGCATTACATTATTGTTTATTGAAAACGCTCAGTACCATTAATTCTCCAAGCTTTCTAAGCGTTCTCAATTACGAATTCACACGAATAAGCCTCTGCTTATTCGCAAGATTACTGGATTACTTCTAAAGTTCCAATACTCCAAAATAATATATCATTATCTTACCTATTTTAGGGTGATCGTATACACAAGGTTCTATCTTTCTATTCCCGATCCTTTTAACGGGTTATTGTACTCATATGTACAACTTTTATGTATTTTAATAATGTTGTTAGTTTAATTTTTGTTTTTTTTGTCTAATTTGGTTGTAAATATATAGTTTAGTTTATTAGTTTATGTTCTTAGCTGTCGCATTAGGGTAAACCCTGTAATGATAGTTTAAGCAGATATAAATAAATAAACTTTTACTATGGTACCAACCCTGAAATCGCGAAAAAGAAACAGTTGTTCCATACAAATAATTCAATATTAGATACTCGATCAAATGTATGGAACAGCTGATTTCAGGTTTGGTCCCATAGTAAAAGTTGTTCATTGATGAGTAAATACAATAACCCCTTAAAGAGGTCGGAAGAAAGGTAGGACCTTATTATACTCGGATTGTTTCACAGGATTATAATATAACCATAGAAATAGTTATATATTATTATCTCTATGAATATAACCTAAGAACGTCAAAACTGATTAATGTAAGTACCTTATGTAAGAAGAAAAAAATTTAACAAGAATATTTTTAACCATCTTTACTTTTTATCTTATTTAACTTATTAACTATTTTACTTGAAACTGGCAGAATAGTCGACATCGGCTCAATTGCCATATAGAAAGAAGAAGAAGAAGAGACGAGACATAAAACATTCTTAGAAGACCGGCCTTCAGATTTGAAGACCGAAATTCATCGCTTGAATTAGAGTTGCGTTTGCTTCTATCACTGATTTCTCCATTTTACCCCACTAAAAGTATCGGAAAAGTTTTTACCATTTCCAGTTCCCTCAGTTGTTTTCATACAGACTTGTTACTCATTAGAAAAAAGATCGATTCATGCAAAAAATAAATAAATTACCCTTTTCTTGCTGACTGTAGATATATTACATTTCAAATCTGTCAACGCAGAAGGATGTCTTCTAAGAAGGTAGCCCTTACTGCTCCGTCTAAATTTTCCACCCTGTATAGATACTTAGGTATAGTATGTAAATATCGTGCGATATATCTTCGTCACTCAAACAATCTGATAAAAAGCTACCATCGAAATAATCTTATTAAGTTGAAAATATACATAATTTATATTCATCAGCTTTCTGTAATACAAGGTGAATTGGCCGGTGAATATATTTTGAAACCGAAATTGAAATTCGGATTTACACCAGCTTCTGATAATCCGTTTATATTCATCGAACTTTTCATAACTCCATTTCACTTAACGGAATTAAATATCACGTTAAAATTTGCAATGGCTTCGTACAGTTATCAAAAATAAATATTTATGATAATTGAAAAAAACATAACATTAGAAAACATTATCTACTTTCACCGTCAATTATTATTTTTATCTTTAGTTGTTAGAAAGACAATACAATCTAGATTGTTTTATTTATTTATTTATTAAGTTAATTTCACAGTAAATAAGGTTCTAAACATAACGCCAACACGAATTGTTCATTAAAATAATAAATATATATCTGATGCAGTCTTGTTAGGCATTGATGACAAATAAAACCACGGGTCAATTAATTTTTAATGACGTTTCTAGTGTAAGAATTAATCAAACAGATAAATGCGCATTTTAATCATTTTAATGATACTTTCCAAAAGTACGATATGCGGGAATTTATTCCGAGGATTCATCGAACTTTCTTGGTAGGTATGTATGCTTGGCTGACGTCACCTCCTAAATAGGACAAAAATGCACCCAAACTTTTTCTGCACCAATACTAACCTGCTTTAGGTGCTTAAATTACAATCTTATAAAATACCGACCTACAAAATACAGACAATTAATACTTTATGTTCTATGTTATATGGTGTTAAATACGCTATTAAATTCTCACTGATGCCTTTGATGTGTAATACTAGTAGGAACCATACCACGCGAGAGTTAACAATACTAGAAGTATTTCAAAAGAACCCCTACGCACTACTTAGATCCCTTTGTCCGATGCGTCAATCTCTTGCAATGTGTGGTACCGTCGGTAATTCTTATTTATAGTTTAAAAGGCAGGTCATCATGACTCGTATAGCCAGCCAGTGCAAGTGCTACTAAGAACTGTCCAGCTAATTCGTACCATGATGTAAATTTAATACAACAAACATTTCATATTAGGACATAATAGAGGACACAAATAAAAAAATCAACCTGTCATATTTATTTTTATAAACTTACAGTCGCTTATACCAAGGTACCTAAGTAGATACAGAATTATCACCAAAATAAAAATAAATCCTACAAATACCTCTGCTTTATAAATAATACCCTACTTCAACGCATAACATTTCAAAGATACAAAGTAAAGATCTAAGATGAACTAAAAATCATTTATTTACGCAAAAATCTTGATCGAGTTTTATTAAATTATATTTAAAATGTTTGTTTTACAAATTCTAATGTAGGTGATTATTATAACAAAGAAATTGCACATCCGCGGATAATTATTAATTTACATATTTAAAGTTTCCTTGAAGTAACCAACACTTCTATGATCAAAATGTTATATCACCACATTCAATATCGCTAATGTAATTTTCTTCAATATATATTTTAATTCGTTCATAAATTGCATTCATAGAACTTTTACCAAGAATATTATTAAAAGTATATTTTTTCGTTTCAGGTAATCAGCTGGGATAACTTCAGCACAAACGTATGCAATAAATAATAATACCTACTGCTCACATTGAAACACACGCGTGAAACACTATCAACTAGATTTCGTTAGCTTAACAAAACCATACACAACTATTACAAAACTACTTTTCATTCAAACTATGCGGAAACATGGCGAACAAACACCGACTTCAACTTTAAGCGCGGACGTTACGTCACTGAAGGAAAACTCCGACACGTAAGCCTACACATACATCAGCCGCCACACTGTCTTACATCAACATCACGCCTACACACCACTGACCGTACCAAAATACTTATTCGCACACTGATTCCATTTTATCCTCGTGTGAGTTAAACGAGAGCTCTCTAGTTGGCATGCTCGCCTAGTACCTGATGTAACGAAGAGGTGGCACAATTGCGCCAAGTGCTACTAGTATCAGTTACCTTGAACGCAACCCGCACACATACACACTGGTTAATTCATGACACTTGAATGGTACTTCGCAAATTCGCAGGGTAATTAGCCGGCATACCAAAATTAATAAGCCCGCAGCCAACGTAAATCGGTGCTGATTGGTTGCGAACGCTGAAGAGGGACGGATGAATTTAACTACTAAGGGTAAGTTAGTTATTGTTTACTACAATTTTATGCAACTATTGCGAGTTTTATAAAACTACTTAAGCAAAGATAAAAAGAATACTATGTACTAATATGGGACTGAAACTAAAAACGTTTGTCTCAAACATGCTTGGATATTAGATCATTAAAAAACCTTCTTCGAGATAAATCGAACTTCTGGTAGTGGTTAAAATAAATAAGAATAAAAAAAATACGCCGGCAGCGTTCGTCAATGTTAAAATCCACATCTTTCAATACGCCGCGCGCCGCTATTTTTTTATGAAAATCCTTACTTTATTTTATTATTACGATATTTCAATATGCAAAGAGGTTTTATTACGTTTTGTTTGACGTAATAAAACTTTCTTACGTGATTCTTGTCAGATTAAAAGCAGGAGCATATTATGTTAAGTAGGAAAATAAAAAATTATTCCTGATTTTCAATGTAACTTTTCTGTTTTTCTTCATCTGATACA
Organism: Allophyes oxyacanthae; assembly: GCA_932294325.1. Taxonomy (NCBI): domain Eukaryota; kingdom Metazoa; phylum Arthropoda; class Insecta; order Lepidoptera; family Noctuidae; genus Allophyes; species Allophyes oxyacanthae. Next base: position 9,436,132 of record OW028620.1, on the reverse strand, counting down.
TAAAAATATACGTCCTTCATAAATATGCTTAAAAACGTTTTTACGTCTACGCTTCGTAGACAGTTACGCGAGCTATGTATAACATCATATGAACTTATGTAAGGAAGTACCTGAATTCTGAAAGAAATAACCGTTAGGTACCTCAATCCCTCTAACTATCGCATGCAACTCGACTGAACAATCCGTACATAGGGTCGTTCCGTTCCGATACAGGTAAATACGAGTAAGTACTCGATACTTTTGGTTTCGATACCAAGTAATTTTAGCATCGAATCGATCTTGCGATAATGACGTGGTTTCGAATCGAATCAGACTGAACGAAAGCAACTTTATATTGTGTTGTTGTCACAACTAGGGATTGCAAATATTCGATGTTTTTCGGTATTCGAATATTCGAATGATTTTTCAGCCCTATTCGAATTATTCGAATAATATTTCAGAAAAATTAAATATTTATATAATTTGTCACTTTTTTATGGCCTTACAAACTGGTAACATATTTTTATGTAAGTAGATAAGCCTAACATCCCCAGCAGAACCAATATTTAAACATCAAACTTGTAATCAAATCAAATAATTTTAACAAATTCTTAATACTAGTGTTCGTCCAGTGAAGTTTTCTCTTCACGTATTAATATATAGATACAATCTAACAATCAATATGCTTCATGAACCTGTGTTGTGACTCACAACACAGGTTCATGAAAAATATTGATTGTTTTACAAACCAAAAAAAATGCTCCTTCGGTGATACATGTAAATGTTGTAAGCCGGAGCAACGATTCCCTAAACATCTTATTAAATGAGTGTGAATGTCTAAAAAAAAGCTCCCAAGAATAGTTTCCTAAGTAGTTTAACAGTCTCATAAAATAAACCTAAAAAGTATCGATATGAGTAAGTATCGATTCTTTAGGGGTACTCATATGAGTAGGTACTTAGGTAGTATCAAAAAAGTTTTAAGTACCACTTAAATGAGTAGGTATCGATATCTTATGGGTATCGGAACATTCTTAACCGTACACATCGCTAATTCGTGTTACGGCATCCTGTTTTGAATAATCGTACCGAAGCCGCAGGATATTTGGACGATGTCCACTCAACTAAAAGATCCACTCGTATTTCTCCCCTAAAATTTCAATATGGAATAAGTACTTGGTTCTAAATATTATCAAAAGAAAATTAAATTTTAGCAATTTTGGAAAAAGGTTCTTCTCTGAAGATTTCCGTCTAATATTCTTTGAGATATGTAAGCGACCAACTAAGTTTTTTAAACAAAGGAGGCCAACGGTAACACTCTGAGATTATGATTATAAAATTAAGTTGCTAACATAACGCCACATAACACTTGCCAAAACCAAATTGTTTTTTATTTTTTTGATTAATCATAATTTACTTTTTTATGACAAAACCCAAAGGTTCAACGTATAAAGAAACTGGCACTTTTCCCCAAGTACTCAGTGTGACACTGAGTACTTGGGGAAAAGTGCCACTTGTTGCAACTCCCATAATAGAAGAAATGCTGGATAATATTGCGGTTACGTTGACTGTACGCTGAAAACTGCTAACCACTTCCAGTTAAACAGAACTTGTCCTTGTGGAGTTTATTTTCTTAAGCTTCAATTATATAACTTTTAACCAATTAACTGATTTGATTATAAATTTTACATATCTATTTTTATAAGATATAACCTACTTATATTAGTCGCAATATTCACCAGACTTTAGACTGCGTACAAAAACAGCTTCGATTTTCTGTAATATGTAGACAAACCTCGGTAAGTTTTCCACTGATAAATCCACACACAGATTTTCTTATTTACAACCAAATATATCTTTAATCAAATTATTTAAACAATTTGGCCTATGTAAGATGAGTACAATCATATCTACTGCAAAAACTTTACGGAAATGTTCCTCTTCTGAAAGAGCAAGTTATATAAATAGTATTTTTATATCGTCCGGGCTTTATGAGACCGCCTGTAATACTTGCGCAGGCGATTCTATACAACAAGTTACGTTCAACGGCGGATGCAGTGACGAGCTCATTGCCCACTTTGCCGATATGAAAAATTCATAACAGGAAAAATCTTTGTGGTTCCAACAGTGCATATTGTCGTGCAATATACGCCTGTTGGTATAGAATACTAGGAATCAGAGGAATGTTATGTTGGTCAAAGCTTAATATGATCTTTTTTTTATAAATTCATCTTCTATACTCTCGGGATCTAGACAGAAACAAAAACGTCCATTTTTTTCGATATACTTTTTATAGCTTAGCTATAGAAGGGAAAGTAGTATCAACGGGAATAACTTAATATAGGTAATATAATTATGTCGGGGTGTAACCTATTCAAATAATTACTTTGGTATTAACATTTCTTTTTTTACAGGTCACGCTATAGCGAACCAACGAAGTGCGAAGCGAATGTCCTACCTACAAATTAACTTACACACTTTGCTTTTAATTTTACATGTTAATCTACTTACAAATAATTATATTAAGTATAACAGTTACATTGGTTATTATAATTAATAAGTTTAGAGATCATCAAAGTACTAATAATTTCAAACTATCAAGTCCTTAGCGAGAAAAAAAAAAGTAGAAAATGCTACGCAGTGCAACCAATAAACACATCTTGTGTTAAAAATGAACAAGATTGATTATACAACTAAACGAAATGGAATGGGCGATCAAATCAAGAGTTTACAATACCTAATACTAACTAAAAGTGAGGCTTGTATAAGATATTCAAATAAATTATGTTAACGTAGTAAATCAATTACATAAGTTGAAAACTACAGTAGAGATTGCTGTTTTCTACACAGTTCTCTATATTCCTTCAAGTCCTACTGAGCTCTCCACACAGAATCATGCTACACAATGATATAATAGGACCCAGTACCAACATTACCTATACCGTAACAGTAAGTAGCCAATGCAAAAGTAATAATAATTAAAACTGGAAATACTTGTAAAATCCAAAGCTATGACTGTCTTTATACCAATTCTTAAAACGATAGACTACGTCAATAACAATGGATCCAATGTTGCCAAGGAAAAGGCACGCACCAGAAAGGATAGACAAGACATTCAGAGTACCTATCTAATGAAGAACATCTAATGGGCAGCGGGTAACATAGATCAAGGTAGGTAGGTATGAGTCTGAAGTCTATATTGACATTAATGGAAATGACCTTGATTCCCTGCCATTGTTCTGTAGTTCAAACTACTGTTGGCAAGCCAAAGGCACGTCTTAATAAAAAGACAAGCATTATTCCGAGTACAAACAGGGCATAGGTACATTTATAAGGGAACAGCTGATATTAAAAAATCATTCAATGACTTGGAAAAGCTAGGTCGCGGAATGAAATCACACTAATAATAACCCCATACATTGTTGCAAACATTAAATATAAACTGCTTGAGATAGTAAGTAATACAGTGCCTAAGACGCCCAAGATGGGTAATAAGTAAAACGATAATAAATAAAACAATATAATAAGTTAAACCATTTTTTTTATATGAAAGTAGTACTTATATACTTGTATAGAATAAACTGTGGCCATGATGATAAAATACAAGCAGAAAAACTTTCAGGAATACCTGGTAGCTACAGTAAAAGATACAAGCAACACATAGAGCCCCTTGATGATTTAGCATAGCTCCTATGAACCTGTAAAAAGGGCATTTTATCAAAACGAAATCAAGCAGGTATTCAAAATATTCTAGATCATTCGAACCGAATTGCAGATTCGTAAGTACTAGATGTACATAAACAATGCTCGAAAAAAAGGCCCACTAATCGGTGGTCTAGTCTACTTCATATAGATCAATTAGTCGGTCAATCATCAGCTTGCTGCCCAAAACACTACTAGTGTCCTTGATTGAACAAACGTCCCAAATACACAGTTCATTCATTCACATCTGAAACAAGTAAGTAGAAGTCAACCTAATAGGTGTATATTTATTAGAAACATAACGAACCATCCTTGTCACTAACCAAGAATAATTAAAACAATATTTTTTTTATATGTAGATACACAAATATTGATTGATAGCAGTAAATTTGAAAGGAGTGCTCCAGAATTTAAAAAAAATTGTAACTCATTCTAGCATCGATAAACGGACTGAATACAAATTCATACACACAGAGACACATTAAAATCGCCAAGCGAACTGAATGTCTTTGCATAATTTGAGTGATCCACAGCAATGATGGAGGACATGAGAATCGAGAGTCACAAGCTGTCCTGGGACAACAAATATTTCTCGCTGTGCGCCTCAGAGTAAATTAGTTATATTTACTCTGAGCTGTGCGCTTTCTGCTGCTGCGAATGTGATTTAGTCACTTCCATCATGTACAGGTAAGTTTCTCGAAAGATTTCGTAATGACGCAATATTTCAGAAATGTTAGAACGCCAAAGAACATTATTCAAATTTTTCATTAAATAAAGTACCAACCAAACAGTTACCACCTTAATTTTGATCAAGGCTAGACTTGCGGATTTACTACATTTGTGAACTCCGTGTCTACGTAACAAATAGGACATAAACTAGTATCCAGACACCGGTTTTAAGCGGGCTAGAACCGGAATCCCTTAAAACATCGTCCTCCAAAGTAGGTAGTTTAATTGGCTGTGATATAAAAAAAATTGTCGCGCCGAGTCGTCGCCTCGCCTCGCCACGTGCCCGACCTGATGAACGCAAGTCTGTGTTATTTGCCGCATAATTTACATAGAGATAGATCAGCGTCCCACGGGCCGTGCACCCGTTGAATTTCTATTGTTTAGATTGGAAAACTAAGTGCGCCAATGGTCGACTTTCCTCTCACGTCATTATTAGATTGCAGGTGACGTGACGTACTCTGCTGGTTGGAAATGAATCACACTAAAGAACAGACTCGTCTACGTTCGCTCGCTGACCACCTTTCAGTGAACGCCTTGTATAAACATACACATTTAATACAAATCGATTATAATTAAAACCTAAATACAAAGTATTCAGTTCTAACAAAATTAGATAGCATAATTGTAATAAATTGAGAGCAAGCTCGCCTCTACGCAACCAAATAAAGATGTTAAAGCCTAGATGGCGATAGGGTTGAGAACGAATCGATTACCTAATGGCGCTGTGTGACCACCCGGCCCCGTGGAGATTGACTCATTTGCACTGCATTACATTACCGAGTGACACGGACAGCCACTCTCATCATCGCGGTAATGAACAGATTGTTGTTCACAACACTCGAGCAAAATTCCATTTCAATTGCTAGATACCTACGTTTCTATTGGATCTTACAGCTTTGAACATGCGTCGATTATTGAGTACCGACCTACACAAATAAGCACAACTGCTCATACGTACCTTCACGTTTGTATTGATATTCAAGATTTTAAGACAATATTCAATAGGATATCAATAATAATTTATATTACAGTAGCGTCCAGTGCAGGAGTTTTGGACATAGGACTTCCCTATTTAGCGAACAGTTCTGGACCGCTTGCATCCAATGGCTCCGTGCAGTGATCTTTCCCCTCTTTATTTAGTGGAAGGCGATCCTCCTTTCTGGTGGTGATCGCAACTCGAGACATCATTCAACGGTTTCAGTTTTTTTTTAAATCTTTAATTAATAAAGTGTTGAGATTTTGCCATTACATGTTTTATAGCAAGAAATAATAGTATTATATAACGTGTATCAGAAATGCGTGGTCATATTTAAGGGTGTGGAACGAACGACTTTCTCTATGGGACCAACATCGTAATCGTGAAAAAAATATCATCTGTCCCGTGCAAATCTTCAATAGATACCTAGTTACCTACTCGACCCAAAGATATGGCACAGCTGATTATATATTTTCTATGAAAACTTCATTCGTATGCACGTTATCTAAAATCACTGTACCTTACACTGATCGATTAAGTTTATTGTTGCGTGAATAGAATGCTTTAGATTAGTGTAAGGTATCATCTGTCGATCAAGTCCGTGCTGATGAATACGTTTTTCTGCTATATAAAAATAGATCCTTTTTTTTAAATTATCGTTAATCAAAAGTTATTTAGATTAGTTTGAATTGCGCCCTAGTCGAAATAGCCCCGCTGCACCTTATTATGTTTGAGACAACAGTATAATATATATAACACACCTATATACGTGGATACATTACGAGTATCTTATCCTATGTGTATAATATATGATTCTGATTGTTCTCAATAGTTCAATAGCTCAAGTATCAGGCCAGATATCTACTCCATCCCAATATTACGTCGTCCGTCGCATTGGCTAGTGTAACTCTCCTTAGAGACGGACACGAATAGAACACTTGAACTGACTCAGATCACGTTTCGGATGACAAGTAGGAAACATCGACGCGCGGAAGTATTTACCTCTATGGAATAACGAACTGCATATTGTGCTTGTCGTTTTTGTATTAAACCAAGTTATTCGAAAATAACATAGGTAGGCAGGTATATCTAGTACCTATCTACTAATCCAGTTATTTGTAAGGACGTTCATGGTAAACTGTAAAGGCAGCTACTAGAACCGTTGTCGTAACGACAAAATAATAAGTACAACTTAAAAGTTGTACACCTACTACATATAACTGTTCTCAATATATCAATGTAACCAACGACTTGCCCTATCTAGTATATGTGAAGTTGTAACTTGTACCTAGTATGTAATAATTATTTCAGCAAATTTTATTAAAAGAAGAAATATATACATTTTACAAACAAATTAACTACATAATAATATTCTAATATATTTACAAAATAAAAATCAAATGTAGAAAAATATAAGTACCCTGTAACTACAGCAGGCATGTCAAACTCAGGTGGGCCACATGCATAAAGATCGTGGAATCAGTAGGCCACAATGCCTGTAAAGATATAAAACATTGACGGTAATCAGTATAATTAAATAGTTAAATAAAAAATACAATCTCTTCCCAATACTTTGAAATCTTTGGTTAACCGAATTTCATCTTCACGTGACTCTGGCAGAATAGTCGCAAATGAATCAGCTGCCATAATACAAAAAGAAAAAAAACTTAGTTATTATTTGGGGAGGGGGGTAATTACCTATTAATTATGTTTACTAAAAATTGTAAAATTGAAATTGGACTGGGCCGCAGGCAAATCTTAGAGCATTTAAAACGGCAAATATCACTTACAGTCTCGACATTTTATAAATGCCTGTGTCTGGTTTACACAAAATAAAGGTCTATTTTATTCCAAATGCATAGAAGGCCGCATGCGGCCCGCGCACAGAACACAGAACAGAGGTGTTTCTGTGTTTTGTGGGCCCGCGGGCCTCTTTCTGTATTCTGTCTATCTGACACCCACTCGTACTTCAGTTTGATACAGACTGTATCGTCCGAAAAATATAATAAACTATGGCATTTTTTCAATGAGAACTTTAAATTTTCCTTTACAATTATTTTAGGTCAGTCATAAGTAGGTTTCATAGAACATTTCGTAATTTTGAAATTAATTATCAGTGAAGATCAATAAATTGTACGTAACTAACAACTATGACTAGTTAATAAAATAAAATAAAGCTACTCCATGAACCAACTTAGGAAACCATAATTCATAGTTCATAGAAAAAAGAAATTGTAGGTTTTCATTCATAAAGCACACTTATTATGACGCTGACTGTACGTAGTGGATAAAATAAATGTCTACAAACATTTCATTCGTACATAATTCATACTGAATCAAGATGGATGGCCAAGATATATAAAAAAAAATCAATCAATTTAGATTTAGTACCCAAGATTTGAAAAGCACGAAGTACTCAGTTCACGTTATTTCGGAACAGTTATTAGGTATCGCACTAAATATGGTTTCATTGAACTTGAACACCTATTTTATTCTTTATTTTATTACTGAACCTGGTTTTTTGCTAACACGAATTAACTGTAGTAGTTACAACATTCAACACTCGGCTGTAGCAGTAAGAAGTTATGCCAACGATGTAATCCCATCGTTACTTATTTCATTATTAGTGACCTGACGAAACTCAGACATTATTATACTAAGTATAGGTAGGTCTACCTATACTTATTAGATAGGTACTTATTTAGTACCTATAGGAATCTTCTGAAGACTAGTTCGAACTGCTTCAAAATAGTTTACTTATCGATTTAATTTACCTGACGCAATACTTACCTAATACAGATTACAGTGTAGGTGGCCGTCGATTTTGGGGCATTGAGGTTACAGTGATTTATGATTACCTACTTGAATACGAAGATAAATTTCATAGGAAATGTATGGGAATTACCTAGTTCTTTGTATTTTTCTCAATTTCGTTGGTTGCGTTGGTGGAGTAGAATAGATCTTTATTTCATGTAAACCAGATACAGGCACTTATGAAAATATCGATACTCTAGGTGTGCGGTTCCAAATAGGTAGTAGGTATGGAGAAGAACCGGCAAGAAACTCTTTTAAAATAATATATTCCAATATTGGTTAGTACAATGTTGTGGTATGTACGAGCTGCGAGAATAATATAATTGTGAATGAACAATAAGAATAGGATTAAAATAATGATTAGCCTCTGAATAATATTGCCGTAGCAGTTACAAGCTGACCAGTCCCGACAGACGGCATTCAAAATTCAATATGGTTAATAATCCGTTAACAGCTGGTATAGCACACCCAAAAATTCGAAGAAACATTGTGTGCGCAGTGGAAAAACAAAAACAAGAGTGCGATAACAGACATCCACAATTCGGCACCCATTTTGCCAACGCAGCATCTGAAAAGTCGGCACTGTTTCATGAAGTCAGAAAGATATTGTCGGCTGCCCAGTCGAAGCCCGCACCAAATTATGGTTGAAGGAATTCCCCCCTCCTGCCAACTACATCGAGCAGTAGGCAGATGCAGGTGTATCATGAGCAAGTAGGCCACATTGATGAAACGTCGACGGGATGTAGATGCGGCACTGTCCCTCAAACGATGTCACATGTACTGTGTCTGTCCTGTCCATTGTGCCCCAACAACTGCACCCTGGGCGACCTTTGCTCTACCAATTATAACGCCGTAGAGGTAGCAATGTTTTGGGCAGGTGGAATTTTGGCCCAATTTAAGTAACATCGATAGAAAGAAAAAACTGCAGGGTTATTCATTTACCGGGCATCCTATACATATAGGTACCTGGGTAGGTACCAAAAGTAAAAGATTTTTGTTACCAGGTATTAAAAAAATAGGTAGGTATCTACTTAATCGGGTAAATAGGTAGGTAAGTAAATCCTCCATATAACCACAAATTAAATCTGAAATCTGATAGTGAGTGGACAAAAAATACTGGCAGAGTAATAAACTGAAAACGTAGTACCTATCTACCTACTACCTACACATAACTATCATGGCTGAAATTGGTATCTAGATACATATTATTGTACTCGTTTGTTCTTATTACTCTCATCTCCAGCGCGTCATATCGAGTAGAACGCCAAATTCACTATCTTAATGTCAAGTTCAATGACCCATTCTAATATTAGAAGTATTAGGACGAATTTCGCTATATCAATCAAGGAAATTAACGGTACGAAAATAAAGGCAATCCCCAAAGCATGTACAATGTACATGCCTACGTAGGTACCTACTTACCTATAAGACACAATGTCCCGTTACCTACCTACGAATAATGTTGCTACACTAAATTAGATGAGTAAGTAGGTCCTACCTGTGTACCTAACTATAATAACTATTTAGGTATAGGACTTCTGATTCGATCACATCCATGTACGGTATCTATGTACCTACCACTGTGCTAAAAAATAATAGGTACCAACGGAAAAAATAAGGTAGGTACCTACCTACCTATCATAAAATAAAACCCTATCAAACACTTCGTACCTAGGTATCTAGCGCGTACTGAGATTTTTCTTCATATTATGCTCATCTATAAAATATCAACATTATTTACGGCGCTGACTGACTGTACATGCATCTTGGGATCATTGAACTATTGATAGTTAGGTAAGTAGCTATAAAAACCTATTTCTATTAAGTGGAGGTAGCGCCATCTCTCCATATCATGAAACAACACGGAAACTCTAAATAGTTCTCTGGTCTGTATGAGCGGTTACTGTAGAGGGCGCTAGGTGGTCGGATGTGCATGTGCAAAAATTGTGATAATAATGTCAAGGCCAATGCTAAAATTATTAATTTGTTTACTATATCTACTTTATTTATTAAAATCAATGCCATGTTCAATTTAATAATAATAATAAATGGAATAAGGCATAGTAATTAAGGAATTTGCCCTATATTTCCAAATACTAGTGTTGCTTCCGCGTCATAACCTCTTTGCAAAGTAATATCTATGGATTTAGGATTTGTTGTAAATATAGCGTAAATTTAATAGAATTTCTGAATTTTATTGAATTAATTACTTTCGCTAGATATGATTAATACTTTCAAAGCATTTTTAAGCCGTTTATTGATAGAAACATCAAATTTTCATTGAAAATACATATTGCTAAATTTGAATTTAGCGCCATAAGTGAGAAACGCATGAAGTTCGCGTTGCGAATCTGGCCGATTGATGTGAAAGATATTCCGAAGGCCGTGAGTGAACACGGAAATCGAGATGTGTGTGTGGTCAAAAAGACAGTGCAAGGTAGGGGTCGGGTGGCGTTTGTGATGGCAAAATTTTTGCAAATGGTGAGTTAGGAATTATTGACTTGTCGCGTCTCGGATTTCGTTTTGTTTTGTGATAGTGAATTATTTGTGTGATTATCGAAATATTTGGTGTTTATTGATATTAAAATTCTTAGATTCTGTGATACGGGATCGGCAAATGGCGCTACGAATAGCCAAAGTTGACACAACTACGCGTTTAGAAATCCCATACATCTTCGGTTGCCAATTTTTAGGCACGCGGCATGATCTGTGATAAACAACAAGTAATGGTGCATCCTAAATTTCTTCGTATCACGCTTGTGGACCTAGCAACTGGGACATCCAGCTTGGCGATTATAACGGTGTCAGCATGTTGCGATTTTTTTGGCGAGCGGTACTACTTTTTTAAACTCGTTTATAGAGGCGGCTAGAGGTTCCGCGTCCCGTAGGGTCGGTGGCCCCGCGATCTGGCTTCTGGAGCTAAATTACATAATGTATAGGTGTTGTTTGGAGCATGCAACAAGTAGATATGTGTCGGCGGGCTAACTGTCAATGTGGAGTACAGTAAGCTCGCTGCCCGCGGCCCCCATTAATTCGAGTCGCTGATGTCACTTATCTCTCCGCTCTCCTATCTAGGCCCTATGGCCGCCAATTTTTTTGCACATAGTATCTTAATGTAAATTTGATAACCGGCGCACGTCTCTAATTACCACTTGTTTAAATACTAAGTAATGCAAATCTAGGTTCGTTTACAGCAACTGTTCGCGAATTTAAATTTTAGTCCTTACATTGATATAACCTTGTAATTTTTATGCTTCTGAATTTAGTATAGTTCTGTTTAACAGTAGAGCGGTTCGACCTGGTATGGTATAGTGACATGATAATTATTTGCAGCACGGTCACTGACATTAGCACCAACAATGGACCAGCAATTCTGCTTGCGCTGGAACAACCACCCGAACAACCTGACTGATGTGCTTGCAAGCCTGCTGCAAAGAGAGGCTCTGTGCGATGTCACACTTGCCTGTGATGGGGAAACAGTCAAGGTACATTATCATATTTCCTTATTTAGTTGAAAATAAACTCCTTTAATCTTACATCAATATTTATTCAATCATAGGTCTTAACAACATAATAATGAATGTAAAAATTCTATTACATGAATAATGTAAATGTGTCCTGTTTTACATGTATGTTATACCTTATCTATGCTTAAAATATTGTTATACTAGTTATAGTTAGATAAACTAGTTTTTAGAAAAATAGTCACATGATTCAGTTTTAAAAAGTTAGCTTATTACAATCTCCTTAGTAATGTTATGTCACATTGTAGGAAGTGTATGTAAATATTGATATTCTGTTTGTTGCACTTGCATTCAACAGTTTATTATTATGCCACAACAAAATGCATTAAATAGTAAACAAACATGAGTAATACACTTATGTGTTGTTACCTATTGTTGACAATGCTTTTGAATGATTTTTCTTGCTTTAACTAAACATTGTAACAAGAAGTAAATAATGAATTAAGAAGAGTTACTTTTACATTATAGTACCTACCTTATATTAGACTTGCTACTAATTACAAACAATGTCTGCATTCACCCTCAATTTCAGAGAGTTCCTTAGTTCAGACTGTATGTTATAATAAGCCTTCGACAATATCATTTCAGCATGGAATTAACTTTAATATATTAAATTTAAATGTTCTGGTTTTATGAAATATTGTTAGAACAGTAAATATCTTGTCAAAATGAATAAAGTAATATTATTCAAAATTATTTCAAATGATTAATTAATTTCAAGGACAGTTATAAAAGTGTTTAATGATATGTACCTAAATAACAGCAAGATAGAGGAAGATAAGACACAAAATCTTGATTATCATTACAGTCAAATTGCTACCTTAGGCCATCAAGTCAAGGCAGTCTTCATTGTAGATATTTAAATATTTACTAATTTTGCAAGGTTATTATTTCCCAAATTGTTCTTTGTAAGTTGTATTCTTTGATTTTAAAATATAATTTAGTGTATTCCTGACTAAATGCATTATTATTTTGCTATAAAACAATAATTTAACATTCACTGAAATCTTTTTTCAATTATATAATTATTACATGGGTAGTAAATTATTTAATGAAAGAATAATAATTATTTATTGCATTCAATTATGTAAACCACCCATATACCAATAATGCCCTTTGATTTGTAGGAATAATAAGATAGTGTGTAGGCATTTGATTTTGTTGAAAACTAAAGGTCAATAACACATGTAGTCAGGTAGACTAGCAACTTCCTTTATATGCCATTTAAATTTAAATTCAACAATTAACTATGAAAGCTAAAGTTTTATGCTAATAAAATGCAATTTGTTTGGTAGGTTGAAAGGAGTCTGCAGATTTTTGCATGTTTTTTTAACTTTCTAATTTTTATTGCAGTTGTTAAGCAGGTTTTAGGGTCTAGATCTCAACATACAAATTGATGTCTGTATGACTAGCTCTTATGTTTTTACTTTACAGAGTTTTTAGGAATGCTTCAATAAATAAACCTTGGCACTATTTCAGACTAAATCGGTCTAAGTTGGTTTAAAACAAGTCTTGTAAAACACAGGTTTTAAGATAGCCTCATCTCTTTCTGTTATACAATGTTAGAAAGTGATGGATATATTTATAACCTGGGTTTTATTTCACTAGGCTTGCTTTAAACCATCTTTTGTAATTACAGGGAATATGATTGAAACAAAACTACTATTAACTATTATTAATCACCTATTACATTTTCCCATAATTATTTCAAGAACCCAATATACCTGTGTCCTTGTAACAAAAACAACATAAAGGTGCATACATATGCAATGCATAGGTATAGTTATTGTAGCATTGCATATTTTATAGCAAACGGTTTAAGTACGACATCGATTTTTACAGTTCGTAGTAAACGCGTTAGGTCTTGTAATTTTGCATGTCTCATTCACTTGTATATTGATTTGTTACATCGACTGATTTTAGTATGTATAGTACAGCTCAAAAACAAACTGCCAAGTGCGAGTTCGGCACGTGCTTTGATGGTTCTTTACCTTAGTAAAAGAAAAGCTTGAGGTAACATAATTAGAGGACATGGGAGAGTCGGCTCTACGCTGTCACAAACTTAATTTCTCTCAAATCTCTCAAAACTCAGTAATATGCGTAAGTAACGCACGATTCCGTAATGAACCCCCCTCTCTTTTTTTTAAATTATTTAATTACCCCCTTAAAGTTGGCTCAACTAAGCCAAAAGCAATTAGGTAAGGTATAAGGTATTTTTTATATTAATTGCCTTGTTTTTTTTTTATCTTATTTCGAAACGGTTCGTGTATAGTGCTGTGACATACACAGACTCTCAACTACAGACTTCTGTAAAGCTTTAAAATTCTACATGAAACCGTTACATACTATAAGGTCACTTGACTGGATAGAAGTGAATTTTCTGGGTCTCAATATGCTGACAAAATATTTTATCGCTTTTAATTTCTGGCCTGGGGGAGCAAGTTCTGAGGTTGCATGTTTATGTATCGATAACTTAAAAATAACCGAGTTAATCGACGGTGACATACAGAATTACAGAAAGTCAAACGACCGTACTGACCACGACGTCTCACCAACAACGTGTTCCTTTTCAACCTTTTTGGTCCGGTAAAACAGTAAATTTTACCGTTCTTCGCTGGAAGCTAACAAAAATGTATTTATTTGTAATCCAAGACGATTTCTGTTATTTAATAACAACTAGGTATGTACAAACGTAATCAACTATCAAAATTTTGGTTTCTTCCGCGAAGATAGATTTTCGTACCCTCAGAAGATTTCGCACCGTTACTTGAAACCTAAACGCGTACCTAGCTATGACAGAAAAACTTTAAATATACCTTATAGATTTGTATGGAGTTTTGAAGAATAGTGTTACCTACATTTGCTTATGGAAAGTATACATTTAATGCTAGGTAGCGGATAAAAGCGAATTAAATATTGCGTCTGCGAAAGACAGGACTAGTAAATCTGCTGCCTACTCAGTCTAGCCAGATACCGCTATCGGCTATACCACATTCTTCGAGCGAATGTGTTACAGTAAACGATATGAGTCGAACATTTCTTTTGCAACAATATTATTACATCTCGATGTAAAGCATACTCATGAAAATAGGACATAGGAAGTACATCTACTTCAAAGTCAGATGTTATCTAGGACGATCTTAGTAAGCCACAGACATAAATAAAGCTTAGAGTGAAAGTTAGTTTTTATATCAAGCATAGTACTTCAAAACGAAAGTTCGATACTAATCGCTTCTAAAATACTAGGTTTTTATTTTAGTAGCTATTCTATGTTTGATATTTAGTAGCCATAATATAATACCATAAAAATCCTGAACAAGTTAATGTGCTAGCTAATAACCTACTAAAAATAATATATATTATCTGTATCATTGACGGTCGTAAGAGTAGCTGCAGCACGTGAGGTCCTAGGTTCCCAATTAGGGAAAAGTTTGTCCTTAAAATGAATGTTGATAGGCCTTGTATTTTCATAAGAACTAAGAAGTTTTGATAGAAGTATGTATTGATGATTTTGGTA
Organism: Allophyes oxyacanthae; assembly: GCA_932294325.1. Classification (NCBI taxonomy): domain Eukaryota; kingdom Metazoa; phylum Arthropoda; class Insecta; order Lepidoptera; family Noctuidae; genus Allophyes; species Allophyes oxyacanthae. The sequence goes on along the minus strand of OW028620.1, from coordinate 9,420,894 downwards.
ATATCGTGAAAATTATTTTAGGTCTTATAAATTAATTACTATAAGTAATTGGTTAAAACCGTTCTAATTAATTAAATAAATAAATAAGACTGAACATCGTCAGTGGCGGTCTGTCGGTGTACGGTATTATCTACATATACATATATAATCTCTGCTTTCTCCCTGTCACGTCAGGGATTAACGTGTGCCTTACTTTGTTATCCTAGTACTCGACAAAGGCCTCCTTCCAAGATTTCCAGTCAAAAGCCAGTCTGAAATATTTCTGTTTATCCAGCTTGTCCCGCCATCTCTCTGCCGTGGTCTGCTGCAACGCCGCGCCTTTCTTTTACTGACTAGTTTAAGCAGAGTAGATTGAATGCCTGAAAACCATTGCTATATAAAGTAACACCTGTTATTGAGACAGTCCTTTATCGTCGATATATGGCTGGAAAACTGGAAAGGGACCTTTACAGTTTGCCAGCTATAGATTTGCTAAGCAAAGTTACAACTTAAGTTGCACGTCAAAAGCCGGTAATTAAAACGGCAGTAATTTTATTAATTCTTGTAAATTTGAGAAAATTGTCGAAAATAAATAAATATCTCATTTAACTCTGTCAGTATGAGGTATAACTCTTTAAATATAATTAGAGTTTAAAATACAAAATAAATCTCCTGGCAAAGGCTAATTTTAACCAAGAAATTGTGTCTGAAAACCTAGTCCATGAAAAAACATTTACTACCTAATTGTAATAACAATAGGTCTGCCGAAATGGCAGTTATGCACTGTTTCTATATAATGGTAACAGAATCGTAAAGACCTTCACATAGCTCTGCATCATTTCTTTTGTTTAAATTACACATGCTATTTTTAAAGCAAACTTGTGAAAATGTGTTTTTTTTGTATTGTTTCAGGCACACCAGACGATACTCTCTGCATGTTCCCCATATTTTGAAACTATATTCCTACAGAACAATCATCCACATCCGATAATATTCCTCAAAGATGTACGATTATCAGAAATGAAATCACTTTTGGATTTCATGTACAAGGTATTAACATATTCTAATGTACTTGTGAGTGAAGTGCCCGAAACAATATATATTGTCAAATTAATATATTATTTGTTATTTCAGGGTGAAGTGAATGTTGGCCAAAATATGCTACCGATGTTCCTAAAAACTGCTGAAAGTTTACAAGTTAGAGGTCTGACAGAAAATAATACATTGAATCCTAAGGTAAGCACTTCTTTCTTTTACTTTTCTACTAAAACATGTCAATCCAATTTTTACAGGAGAGCATTTTGTTTAAAACTAGAAAAACTTGTAGACCTGGCTACTCTATGTCCCGATTTCATCTATTTAGAACAAATTATTGCGTAGATTTTTTTTTTGGAACAGGAAATACTTTGAAAATTATCATAAAATTAATGTGACATTTATATTCATTAAAATAAATTCGTTATAAATATGCACCCAGTCGAATTGTTTGGCAAAAAATACAACAAACAGGCGTATAATATTTGGACAATAAATTATTCATTCATACACTTATGTTTTGTGGACATGTTACTTTTTTATAAATATATTAACACGCTTTTATTAGCTGCACCTGTAACTATGTAAAAAAATCTTGGAAGGTAAATTTGACCCACTTCCCGTTTTCCGATTGAGCTGAAATTTTGCATACACGTTTACTTTAGATGACAAAAGTGTGCTTTTTAGTTATTTTTAAAGTATAATATTTATTTATTTTTGTCCTGGATATAGGGCCCTGATATTTGTGAGCACACAGGTGTGATAATTATCGTTCGATATTATCGCTAAGCGATATTTCATCGAGCTACTGGTACCGTGGTGCTAAAAAAGGAAATGATTTCTATTAGGTTAATCGTTTTTGAGTCATCTGGAGGTTAAGTATGTGATGCCCATAAACAATGAGGGTAACAAAGCGTTATATTATGCCAACATATTTTGAAATGAGTAGACAAATATTTTTAGTTTTAGGTTACTCGTCATTTAAAACCTGTAAATCTAGTCTCTACTCTAGTATAAATGAGATAGATAATAGATTGCACGCATCATTAAACAGTTTATTAGTTATCACTTGCTGGCCTTGAAATATTTGATAGAGCGGCGTATCATAGACCTCTGAATTAGAAATTTACATTTTTGTATACTTAGTACACCTACCTACATGTAAAGATCGAAGTAATGATAAAAGTATTAATAATTCGACAGTCAAAAATTATACAGTTTATACAGCGTGTTCTTGTTGGATCGCATCGTTACATTAAAAATATATATAGGTACCTAATTGAAAATTAAAGCGATGACGTCAAAAAACCGTTACACTACATGGCCAGATAAGAATATATACATCCATAAACGCATCAACTTGATAAAAACCGTTAAATTATGAATGCGGTTGTGAGAGTTAGTGTTAAAGGATACAAGTTACCATAGGTAGGAATTTCTTTCTTTTTTTAGGGATCTCCTTGGCTGCTATGCTAACGTTAGAAATAGGAAGGTTTGCTCTTAGAAATCCATCTACAGTTTTCAGAGTGTAACTAAATTGCATTTAAGAATTTTTGAAAATGTTATTTTTGTCGGACTGAACCATTATATTTTAAAAAAATACTAATACCTCCTATCTATAAGGAACAAAACGATGTATGGATACATTTTTCTAAAGTAGCCACAAGTTGAAGAAAATTTATATTTTAATTTTTATACAGTTTGTGTAATTATTAGCAGAGTGAAATGGACCATCGATTGGCAAGTTATTCGTATTTTGAGCTCTTGAATTAAGCGGCAAAATTAGTTCTAAATATTATGAAATTATTAAAAACAATTAGTAGCCAAGAGTCCTTTTATACAAGAACTTCACCCTACCAGGAAGAAAAAGCTATGTGTCAACTCTGCGTATATTTGCCTTGATGGTAATAAAAAATTAGAGAGCCTACTGGCTTCACCCGGCTGGGACCAATTTAATAAAATGTTGACGATCATCAATTGCTTATGTGCGCTATATCCGCAAATAATTAAAATTATTTAATTATTATATAAATAAATAATTTAAATTCAATTCTGTCACTTACGACCGGGGGGATCAAAGATGCGTTCGAATATGTCATGCAATCTATAAGGCGCGTTTACGAAAGTTATTACGACGAGAATGTAAACAAAATTCATTAACAATAGATAATAAATCAGTACCTGAATAATCGCAACGACGATTACGATTAATTGCTAAATGCTCATAATCGTCGATTATGATTAATCGTAATCGTTTCATCACTATCTGTAAAGGAATATTGTATGTTCGTTCTCAGTCGGAGGATCGGTCAACTCCGTCAGTGAGCGCGGAGAACCTCTCCCGCTCGGAGTCGTTCGCCACGCCCCCAGCCGCGCACTGCGCGCCGCCCGCGCCTCACACGCCGCTGTCAGCCGCGCCGCCCGCGCATCCCTCTCACCCCTCGCACGCGCTGCCGCCGGAGAAAAGACGCAGAAAGAACTCCACATTACCCAGAGACGACGTCGAACTATCCTACAGGCACTTTGAGGTAAACTAGACTAGAACGGAAAACATTTCAGCTTTACTGTCCTCAACTTTATCTGCACGTACGGAACTCTTCCATCGTTATACCAGGTTCTAACGACCAACAGATGGCAGGATAATAATCCTGCAATTTGTCAATTCGATTTCCTTAAGGTGGTAACGGACAGCGTCATCGGTGTGAGCAGAGTAGGCGTTGAAATCATGGACCTGCTACCCCATCATGGATTGATTACTGAGCATTACTTTTTGTTTTATAGTCTAAAGTGGTCTATGTGTGCACTGTGGATTGCAATAGGCCGAATCGCTAGTGCTTCTTAATTTTTGGACTAACGAGTCCGTTACGAAGTCCACTTCGCTGTTAGTCGAGAGGATGTTGAGATGATGTGTGGTATTGTACAGGGACACGTGAAGTCAGCAAAGGGCGGGTCGACAGGGTCGGGGTCGGAGCCGTCGACGCCGCCGCCGGCGCACACGCCGCACCGCGCGGTGGCGCGCTCGCCCGCGCACACGCCGGCGCCGCACGTGAAGCAGGAGCCCGACTCGCCCTACCCGCCGCACGCGCCGCACGCGCCCCTCGCGCAGCACGCGCCCAACCTCCACCCGCCGCCACCCTTCGACCAGACGCATCTCCAGGTTAATATTTACATACTCTCTTTCCTATGCAGACCACCACCTCTAGAGTGCGATGCAGTATGTTCTCTCTTTGTTTCTCATAATGTCTTACTCGGTTGAGTGTAGAATTTCGATTCCTTATCTTTATGAGGAGGATCTTTTTCTTCTGTTACTTTCATTTTTCCAAATGATCCGCGGATCTGTCGACAGGAAGGAAGGGATCTGCCCGGTGAAAAACATTGCGTCACAAAATTTAAAGCAGAGCCTTTCCTTCTTTGTTGGCAGAGTTCAGGCTGGGTTCGCGCGGACATCGCGGAAGACTCTAATCGCCCATATTTGGATCTCACCCTTAATCGACCATGTAGCAACATTCTCGCCTCGATCCTCGCACTACCGCCCCAACAGATTAACCCACCTTCGAAAACGACTCGGCGGTCTCCTGTAAATTCTAAAAAGGGCGCCAAATTCCGCCATAATTGGTTAACGCTGTACCCGTGGTTGCAATATGACAAATCTCAAAACAAAATGTACTGTACTTACTGCAGGAAGTGGTCACACGAGTTGACAGTCAACAGGACGTCCTTTGTAGAAGGCAACTGTAACTTTAGGCTAGAAATAGTAAATCATCACGATAAATGCAAAGCTCATAAATTTTGTTGCGATCGAGAACACTCTAATATAAATGTATTATCAAATAGAGAGCCACCGAGAGATACATAGTAAATTAACACTAAATCATGTCAAAAGCTGCCTACAAATTCTATTGTAACTGGAACAGATAATTTCTTACGTCTATTTTCATTACTTTTAAAATATTTTTTTGAATTTATTTTCTATAATATACTTTATAAACTGGTGTAAACTGTTTCATATAGATTTATTTAGTAGAATATAATCAAAATATTGTACACTGTAAAGTTTAAAGACTGATCTCAAAAAGTAATCTCCCTCAACGCTATTTTTGATAAATGTATAAACGTTGTAAAATGATATATTTTAATAGAATTATTTAGAAAAAGTACTTAAAAGTTCACATGCTTGAAATCATATTTCATAGACACTTGGTTAAAAGACTTGTTAACTTCAAGGTCCTGTTGTTGAAGATATGAATATTCTTAACGAAAATTGTAATTACGGTTGGGACAAAGCTTCTTTAAAATTGAAAGTTATGTGATACAACTGAGCGTATTAAAGTGTCTGTTATTTGGATTCCGTTTTATTTATTTAATAATAATTAGGATAACTTCTCCCTCTTCTTATAAAAAAAATTGTGAAAGTGACAGCTTGCAGCTGAATTTAATTGAATATAACTAAAGTAAAATCTAATCATTCTAAATTCTTCAACTATTACAAAACACTTGTTTGTTATTGACAGCAAAACCAAAAATGTTACATAAAGAAATTGCTGATCTTCCAGGGTATTGGAGTAACCGAAATGGCATCAATACTGACCCAGCAAAGCCTTAGCAACGAGTGCAACGACAGTGAACCGATGCTGCAGCCACATCCCGACCAGACAGACACCATCGATGGTGAGTTTTTCCCCATTTACCCCACGGATACCAATACTACCAACCGAACGAAATATTAATCGAAACTATAACTATAATTACCAAATTAAAAATCAAAGTTTCGTTTTTAGGTTTGTTGGTGGCCGTTGACTTTACGGTGTGCTGTAACATCTTTGTCAAATGTTAACATAGCTCATCACAGATTCCCCTATGATACAAGTACAGTACGCCGTTATATTACAAGGATTTAAAGTAGCCTTCAAGAACTTATTTGTGTTTGAAATGTTCACAATTGACAAAAGATTAAATATTGCCTTTGTGTTAGAAAGTCGTTAGAAGCTTTTAACTTTTATTTATCCATTGATTTTGCTTTTCGTAATATTCAAAAGTCCAGAAATTTTAAATAACCAAACTTATATTCTCAAAACCTACAAACCCTTTTAAAGTTTCTGGATTTGAGGTCACTAAAAGATGCATGTTGATAACACCTGCAGCATGTCACTCATTGTTGCTTACCATTCCATTGTTAATTTGCACTAGTCATAGCTGCTTTTTTAATTCTTTTCTACTAAATATGGTATGCTTTTAGATATTTTCTATTTACTTATTATGAAGAAAACGGTGTCATAAGATTTCTTTTTGATAATAGATAAAGATTTGGCGCCCCCCTGAGGGTCATAGGTCGTGCAATATTTACACTAATTTAATTTAGAAAAAACTAGTTAAGTGTCAACGTTAAGATGATTACTCTGCAAATGTATCTGTTATTGTAATTTTAAGAAATTCAATACGGTGTCTTTTTACACTAGTGAGGTAGGTATAATAATATACGTTAACTAGCGTTAGGTGTGCATGTAAGAACAAGGGACGTGGAATGATTCGAAAGGTAAAGGAGGAGTGTTTGTTGCTTTAAAATTAAGGTACATTTTGTTAGTCAGAAATTTAGCATGCTAACTTATAATGCCAGCAGTGAAGATATTACGTATCTTGCAGGTGAAAATAACGGCGTTGATGAAAATAAAAAGCCATGGGAACCATTTACGAATAAGCTAGCAAATGTTGAAAACATGGTCAAGTCATTCGGTATGGCATTGAGTAACAGACCGTACAGTGTTCCCGAGTCATGTAATATTTGCGGGAAACTAGTAAATAATATAAAAAAGCATATGAAATCTCACAATCCAGAGCAGCACAAATGTCCTATATGTCCTATTACGCTCACGCGAGCCGATAACCTAAAGAGACATCTCCGCATGAAGCATTGCTCTGTTTTAACTTCTGATAATTTGTCTAATATACAGAACAAATGCGAACTAACCTAAAGTTTGTAAGTTTAGTTAGCCTTTAAGGAATCAATGAATCTCATTGCTTACTAATTTCACAATGTTTAGTTAAATAACTATGTATTGCGATCTAACACGCGAGTAGACAGCATACATTTTGTGATCATAGTTTTAATTCTAATCTTTGATACTCATACCGGGATTAACTTTTAATTGTTAACTTAACGAATGTTGCCTTCTAACTTTACTACTAATTAACTGCAATTTTAACACAATGCGCTGATTCAGTGGTTCTAACAAATTGTTATTTTGTAACTAGAAATAAGGTGTGGTGTGATTAATTTTGTTTAGTTTATCGTTTTCATCATCATGTTCAGACCAAATTAAAATCTTAGTCTAGCTATGAAAATACATTCAATCATCATACTTTTATTTTAAATTGTATATTTAAAAAATATATTTTTGAGATAGCTAATAGCGCCTTTCCCGAATGCGAAACTTTCAACACAGCATTTATTTGAAGTTCCTCTAGTATACGTTGTTGTGAGTGACATATAAATTAAGTTTACCGAGTTGAAATACATTGAAAGATTGTAGCAAAACATTATAAAATGAGTGTTGAACATAGTGGAAAAGAAATGAAATCGCAAACCTAATAACATAAAAAGTCAGATGCAGTATCGCTTTAAATTAATAGGTATCTAGTTTCTTTGCTCTTTAATTAACCTGAATTTTGTGTATTGTGATAAAGTATCATTGTGCTCAAACTATCATGTGTTAACAATGTATGTCAGTATTTAATTTAGTTTCTGTAAAAGGTTAGAACCAATTTTCTTTGCTAGGAACGAGGATAAGTGTTTGTGTAATTGATATTATCGTTTTACCAACTCAACTGATCAGCGACTAAAAAAAATAACTTTTTCATTTATTAAACCCTAAAATATTATTAATTGCTTTTATGTACATTATTATTCAAAAGTAATATTAAAAATATCAATTAATCCATAAAATAAATGGGAATTGATGATCGATGACTTTGTTCTATTATTGGGCCACACAAAATTGATGCTTGCTATAATTCATGCTCTACTTTTTGTGGTCTCGGTCATCTAAAAGATTGCCGATCAATTGAGGTGCCTTATAAATCAATTTCGCCCAAAAGTTTGTACAAACTTATGATCTCTTTTTGTTCCTTGTAGTGTAATGAAATGATAGACACAATAACTGATGTCGAAGACTGACTCTTATGTGATTTAGGAACGTATTTTCTTAACTTTAATTTATTTCCCATTTACTTCTAATAATTAACTATGTAAGTCTATCGTTATTGTGTGTTTGTTGCAAATATATTCCTTTATTTATACCACTTTTCTTTTCATTTCATCCTCTATCCATGCTTTCTTTATATATAGCAGACCTATTTCTCTCTATAAATTGCCTTCTGGCTTGGTGACAGTAATTAACAAATGTTCATGCAAACGTAACACTGACAATAACAAACACCATTTCTTCAGTATCATTGATTCATTTATGCATGGATCTCCATTGAATATTACTATTTTGATACAAATAAATAATTTCCGAAGTTTTGTTTTAAATTTTATTAAATATTATTATTATTATTAACGCTTTTATACTATAATAGATCTAGGAAAGGCATAGTACAGCGTTAACAGTTAATATTAAGGCTTAAATAGTGCTAAACTACTGTACACATTGTTTGAATCAATTCTTGTTTTTGCAAAATGTTTTAAACTCGTTTATTACTATAAAAAGCTACTTTGTGAACTTCGGAATAACTTGCATCGCGGAGCGAAAGCCCCAGTACCAACATCGGTCACTCCAAATGTGCACGATTACATAGACACAGTCCTCGTTACGTGATAACTGAATGGGGCACGCGTGGCAGTTGGCACTGCGGCATTCGGTCGCGTGACATGTCAGTAGAAGGACGATTCGAGGTGTGTGAGTGGTGGGAGTGACGGATCGCTGGTTGCAGGCTCGAAGGGCTGGCACATGCGGCTGACGTTCGAGCGCGTGGCGGGCGCGCTCAACCTGCACCGCTGCAAGCTGTGCGGCAAGGTGGTGACGCACATCCGCAACCACTATCACGTGCACTTCCCGGGGCGGTTCGAGTGCCCGCTGTGCCGCGCCACGTACACGCGCTCCGACAACCTGCGCACGCACTGCAAGTTCAAACACCCCGCGTACAACCCCGACACGCGCAAGTTCGAGCCGCCGCCTGCGCCGCCGGCTCCCGCGCCGCACGCGCCGCTGTTCGCCAACCCGCTGGACGCGGGCTTCGATTGATTGTCCATGTACTGGCTCGGCCTCGACGCTCTGTGAGCGCCCGAGCCCTCGCCAGTCAGACTCTGTCGTTGTTGATGTGTCAAAATTTTAACGGACCGTCTCGCGTCGAAACCGCTTCCTATTTAGGATTAAGCTGAAGTGCTATTACTTAAACGGGCCTTTCTTGACGTAGCCTGCACGCGGCGGGCGACTCGTTTTAGTATCGTCTCGGTTGTGCGTTTGACTTGCCCCAGTGTGATCTTTTATAAGATTCCTCGTCTGGAATGTACCTATGTCGATGTTACTGAAATAATGACTCGAAGCGTATATAGTAGGTAAGCAAATTTTTTTCTATACCAATCGCTATACGGGAACGGGCAAAAGCAATAATATGATGTTAATTTACTATTACCATATTATTTTTTATATTGTATCGATAGGAACCTTAAGATATTAAGAATATACATTATATCGAGTAGCGGTGCGACCGCGAAGTGATGCTGGCTATTAGCGGTGGCCCTGAAACGGGCCCACACTTTCTTGTTATATTTATTCATTAGATAGGAAATTATGAGTTTCCTGTAGCTAATTGTATTTATGTTATTGAATCCTGTGGGTGGTATGGAACGACATCAGAAGGATATTTGGGGACTGGCAAGAGATTGTGATTTGTCGTTGGTCAACGACGTATAAATATTGACTGAATCTCAGTGTAGATGCATTTGTAACTCTATGAGGCCTTTGCAAGATGGATAATTATTAAGGATTTGTGATGTATTAAAGGATAGCGCCTAAGGAAACATACGAAAAGATTTTTATACTAGACTAGTTGATCTATTTACGGAGATTGTTTTTTATACTTAGATATATTCTATTGTCTGATTTAATATACTTTTATATTTATATAACTGCATATATAATATGATTTATTAGTGTTGTTTGTTTTTAATCGAATCATCATATAGTAACATTGATTTCGTTTATATTGAGTTGGCGGTTTAAAGTAATCGAGATGTTAACATGTTTTATTATTTTATCGTTGGTAGGTGTTTAGTTGTGGTACAGCGACGCGCCGCGAGCCGCCGCGGCCGGCCGTCGCCCACTCGTGTGATCGGTGCTTGGGGTCAAAGACCTCTTTCAATCAATTAATATAAGTTAGGACGGAACGTTTGGAGGTTGCGCATTTAGTAACTAATATTGGCATTCTACGATTGGGACTAACCTAGCGTTTATGTATGTATTTTTCAATTAAGGTTTAAGATTGTTACATTTTTAGCTAAACACTTAGAGTGGTACGGTAACTGAAATGTGATAAAAAGGAATGGTGCTAGAACCAAGAGTGTTAACACGCTACGATTCGACTCCTATTATAATATTATTAATGTTTTAATGATTAGTTACTTTGCATTAAATGTAAGGCATCTAGCATCCAGTTGAGGTCGCATCTGTCTGGTCAACGGGTAAACAATGCATGGATCGTTACACGCCTAGAGATTACAGTATCACTCGAGATTTTACCTTAATTTTTTCAGAGATCTTCAAGTTTACTAGTACATAAATACATAATGATAAGACACCATTTACATAATATATGAATCTGATCCTTGCCTACCAAATATAAAACGTTCATTGATGGAGAGTTAGGAATTTATCACATCCATATAGTGAATCCGTGATCGTTTCCCATAACTTTAGTTGTGGCGTTAGTGCTGTTTAGTAGCTGTGAACATGCAATTCCACTTGTGCAATTTTTTGAAAATAGTCATAACTTATAGCTAGTTTATACAATTGACTATTGAATATAGGGGCCCACTCGATATATATAAGCACAAAGCTCATGCGTCCCTGTAAATAATTACGAAGTCACCAAACATCTTCCGTAAAGATTTTATATTTACTTTAAGGATATCAAAGATTTTTATACCTACTGTTCATAGTAATGTGGGCGCTTATTATTTGATAGCATTTCATACTCAGTGCAATATTACTAGTTATTTAATTACGTAACCAAACTAAATGATATTTTAAAAGTATATAATTAATATCATTGAAAGAGAGTAACTACCTATTTGTATTTACATAAGTGAACTACTCCTAATTTCTATTTCTACTTAGTGAATCGCAGTTTGGGTTACGGCGATGTACAGGTTTTATAGCTGGTAATATTAAGAATTAGCTTGTTTACCTCTGCCAATCGTAATAGTTGTGTACTATTTAATAATTTATTGTCGCGCAAGTTAAAAGTCTATTGTTGAAATAGATCATAGCTATCCATTACGGGTCCCATTGCCCAGCGAGTCGATGATCGTGCTGATCTCCCAATCACGCGTTAAACGCTTCATCTAATCGTGAATGCATTTTTATATTACTATCACTCGAGACCAATTTTTAATATTGAATTTGCTATAGCAAATTGATTGATTAGTAACATAGAATATTATTTTAGATATTTTAGGTTAGGATACTACGATAGTGTCTGGCCAGAATATTTTGGAGTATCACACCGTTTGGCTCAGAAAATATCTACCTTTGATCTCTTTTCAGCTTTCAAAAAGTATGCAACTTAATAATTGTAATGGTGACCACATTCGGACTTAATGAAAGCTAACTTTATGCCATATGGAATTTTAAACATAAGGTTAACGAATTACTAAATTTAGTCTTATGAAATTGGGGTCTTGTAGACCTAGTCACTTATTTGGCCAATCTATTGAATATTCCAATTTATTGTATATTAAAATTAAAATATACATTTGTATCACAAGGATGTGATCTTATCATTTGAATCAATGGAGTGCAGGACGAGCTCTAAGGTTATTTTCAGGATAGCAATGGTCTAGTTATGTTTATTTTGTTTCTTCTTTATAACATTAGCAAATTTGTTATAGTGTCGTATATCACAATAGTGTAATACTAATAGGGAGGGGGTGTCAAATCGTGTACCTCACAGCTGACGAATAGTCTTGTTATATTATTACATGAAATTTTATGAACGATTTGTTGTTTATGAATATTTTTGTTTGATGTCTTGGTTTGATGCCTCCGTTAAAAGTTTAATTTAAATAATTTTGTTTTATGCAAGCAGTTAATGCAATTTTTTTTTTCACATTGTTTGATGTTATGTAATGCAATTTTAACATGTTGCAAACTCCTGCATTTATCTGTTGTATTTATTACTAATTTTTACATTAAATTGTGGTATGTTACAAATCCGTGTAGTTTCAGTTGTGCGTATCACATGCTCCACACCCACCTGCAAAGTATAGCATTTATACTGTACGATCCTTAAAGCACGGCCAGATTTACAACCTGTAAATACCTAATATGGCCCACCATTACAAAAGAGGCGACACTATCAGAGTCAGTCGGAGTCCCTAGTCATGTTATGACGCGAGTGTCACGGATGTTGGGTACGGCCAGGCGTGATGCGTTGTTGTTCGCAGAGCGCGCGCACGTGCCGGCCGCGCCGCCCTACTCGTACCACAGCATGTTCGTGGCCGTGGCGGAGAGCGCCGCGCTGTGGCGCTGCAAGTCGTGCGGCAAGGAGGTGTCCAACCGCTGGCATCACTTCCACTCGCACACGGCGCAGCGTTCGCCCTGCCCCTACTGCCCCGCCACCTACAGCCGCATCGACACGCTGCGCTCGCACTTGCGGCTCAAGCACGCCGCGCTGCTGCTCAAACACTAAGTATCTGACACCGCACAAACGCCCTCGACCCCTACCATGCTCATTGCTCATACCATCTGAGCCACATAACATCTCAGCAAAATGTCTTTGTTTCTTGTTATATGTGAGTAGTCTTTAGTAGCTACATTGACGTGCGTCACGCATGATTTGGATAAGTAATTAAAATAATGTCTAATGTGTTTTACCGCACGTTTTCGTGCGTTATATTTATATTGTTCTTTATGAGTAAGATATTGAATTTTGTTACGACTAATTTTAACTAACAGGGTAATTAAACAGTAAGCTACCGGAAAGCTCTTATCTACAGATTTTAGGCACAGTTTAGTTAGTCTCGTTTTGAAATGTAAGGGAGTTCAGCATTTCTAAACCTTGTGCTAAAATAGATTATTAACTTCCATCATACTTTGGACAAGCAAGCTGTTGAGCAACGTTGATTTTTTTCTTTAAATGTAATAGATAATCCACACCTTCAATGTTAACAATATCCGTATTCATAGTGTGTACAGTCTGTTTTTACTTAGATGTCTTATATTGTAAACAATCTTGTGTTGTCTTTTTACATATAAATATCTAAAATAGTTAATAAAATACATGGAAGATACCTTAAAATGGTATAAAAACTGTTTTTATATATGTAATAGATTTTAACATACCTTCTGTTTATTTTATGAACGTAAGGTATATAATAAGACAAAAAGATTGTTTACATTACAAGACAGCTAAGAAAAAGTCGACTGTAGGTAAGTGTATAAGGTGAAACATATTTATTTGCAAGTAAGTAATTATACATAATTAATGGAATGTGAAGACTGATGGTAACAACTTGTGATTGACTTTATTATGGAGACGGTATGGTCTGAATGTAAATAATAATATGTAAATTGATAAATGGTAATAATCATTATCAAATTATTAGGTAGAAAAAAAACTTGGAACTTAATGCGTGTTCAAAATTCAAATTAACATAATAAACACGATTATAGTAGTTCTATGTATTATAAATTATATTTTTGTATAAATATTGTCGGCGGTTATCGCATAGTTTTAAGTATTTAGGCATCTACTCTTCACTTGCTTACATAACTTCAACATTCCATAATGTGCAGGAAAAGAATAATTAAGAGATATTTTTCATTTTAAAAGAATCGTATTCATTCCTATATTCAATCGGATTTTTAACTTTCAGAAACTACTGATGATATTATACGAAACGGCATAAGTATAACTTATTTTAAATAAATAATTTAGGTATCTAGTGTCTACGCTGATTGTGACCTATGCCTAATAAATTTATGAAAAAAAAAAAACTTTTTTGAAGGTTCAATGAGTGAAAAAGGCTATTGTACATTATTTCTCTACATAATATACCTAAGTGTCATTTTGAGACCGATAATATTATGAATTTAACACATTGTTTAATTGTTTAAGTAAATATCTAGCTTTTAACGGTCCAATACATAATATAGCATTCGTAATTATTGTATGTCATTCTATTGATATAGGTACAGATTGGTATTTCATTGAATCTCATCAAATTTCAGTCATTCATTTATCAGTATTATATGTATAGATCAATATACATAGGTAGTCATTAATTGATGTCTTAAGTCCCAATCTAAGAATGTAGGTTAGTTAACGTAGCATTGTGAAGTCATCTGTTATAAGTGCTTGGCTAGTCACACCCACTTTTCTAGTTAATATTTTTATTGTTGACATTGTTGTTTCTTTTTATTTTTTTATTATTATCATAGTTTTAAATATCTCGTTCTGATTGTGCAATTTGTTTGCAGCTGCCTCAACCATAAAATGTTTTAGGGTTCTACAAGTAAAGTATAATCTTTACTTACTTGTATGATTATAAATTAATTCACTTATTTAATGCTCTAAATAAATACATAACTACATCACTTCAAACCGGTGTTTCTTTTGACTTATAAAAAAAAAAGATTAGTATTGATATAAAATAATTTTATTGCACATTTCAATTATCATGTTAGGTAATGGCAAAATATACAAAATAAGTGAGATTATTTACACATTGCACAAATATCACTATGAGTATTCAACTATAAATACTAGTATTACAATTAAAATTACTTACGATTGAAAGTCATTTTTAACACACACATTCAAACTGAATTAAACATGGCAAAATATGGCAAGTTTAATTCTCTAACACTAAACATAATTTATGAAAGAAGTAGGTACTTATACTTACAGTGAAAATGGCAAAATACTCCATCCCTATTAAATAAATCTGCATTCACTAACAGCTGGCAACACAGTCAGTCATACTTGCTATTTGTAAAAAACCACTTTTCAGATATAGAATTCCATCTATCACAGTTTATTAGACATTTACTTTGGAAACGTGTAAGGCATACATTTTCTTGGTTTGCCTTACCAGTACCTACTACCTACTTAGGATTGGTCTTACACATCCTAGACAAACCTAGAGCATCGAATAAACTCTTATGAGAAGAACAGATCTTGCAAGGATACGCGAGTCCGGAACAGAGACCACAATAGTTTCGCAATGATTTGAAGTAATTCACTATGAAGGTGTGGTCTTCATCAATTTAGGTAGGTAGGTACGCTTACTATAATTATTAAGAATACTCTATCCACAAATTGAAGAATAATTATTCTTCAACGAAACGAAAAACGATTATAATCGTTTTTCGTTTCGTTGAGCTAAAATGTAGCATCTGGCGTGTATGAATACACCAGGTGCTCCACCATTTTAGCAAACACCAAAACAACTAATTAGTTTTTCAGATTCTTCATAAAAATGAGGAGAAGAACTTTTCATTAATATGTAGTTTAACTAAAATTTTACTAAAAAACAACACGTTTTCATTTCAGCTAATTGCGGAAAGACTGGCACAATTTTCGAATACTTTCGATATTTTGAAAAGCTCAAGGTTCTAGTTTAATATGATTGCCTGTAAAATGAAAATACTACTTCTAATAATTTTCGCTGTATGATGCTTAATTATTCTTCTAGCCTTTCCACTTTTCCGCTTTCGCCAGGGGAGCCCACCATGACGCTAGCGTCACTGACTGCGCCCTGAACTTCGTGGCTCTTGTCTTGTCTGTCCTCATGTTCACTGGACTCTTCTTTTTCATCGGAATCTTCACTCGAATCGTCCGATTCATGTTCATCAGAGTCCATCTTTTCTGAAGCGTTCTGCTTGTTCTTCTTCTTCTTCTTAAATTCCTCCTCCATTTCTTTGAATTTAAGAGTGAGGTATCTGGAATTAAAGAAATAATGTTATTATTGTTTACCAAAAAATATAAACGTAGGTAATTGAATAAATAGGTAGATATTTCATTCTTTCCCTAGGGGATTTGGGCTGTTACGTAGTAGTACCTATCTCATCCTAAATATGTTGCACCCTAACATAGTATAACGCCTTTAAACCCCGACGGGCTAGGCAAATGTAGGTACCTATGTACTGTTGAACACCCACATTTCGCTGATATCGTTATAAGCCCTAGGTAATACAGGGTGAGCGACAATTTAAAACTCTGAGAAATGCCAATAACACTACCCTGCCTAGGAATTAAACCAAAGACTAACCAGCCGCGCTTGCGACCACTAGACCAATAAGTCAGTCTTCTTACACCCTCTTACCTATTCACTAATAACTTATTTAAACTGGATGATAAAGGCACTTTAGTCAACATATCATAATAAACACTGGACTTACTTATCAACTAGAGGTCCGCTGTAGTCCTCAGGGAACTTGGGCGAGTGCGGCAAGATGTACTTATAAAGGCTCTCGTTGAGTACGTAGAGCTGCGTGGTGGACGAGCAGCGCACGTTGTACCACCAGTCGCACGTCAGCCCCGCCTGCGAGAATATAGTCCCGTTGGGGCACAGGAACGACGCCTGCCCCCCGTTGAGGTCGCAGTAGTGCCACACCTGCAAAATCAAACATCCTTACTTATCACTTATTATTAACTTAACGCTTTATACTTAGGCAACTACCTACTTTAATATTACTTGCAGAGTAGTGTAAGTTTCTTTTAACAATTTCGATTTTACGCTTCGATCGCGATCTGCGTGCCGATTGGCCCGCTGCGAGCTCTTCCCCAATCGAAGCACCGAACGCGATGGATGCGTAAAATCGAGATGGTTAAAAAGAACTCCCAGTGACTACGAACGGCACAATTTGGCTCCTGGACCTCTGGTCGTAAAGCTTAAAACTAAGTAGGTAGTAGTTATAAACAAAATACCTACTCAATTTTGCATTATAGGTACGGCTATAATTTATGTCCTACGAACAAGAATTTTAAAGGAAATCTTAAGAAAAACTAGACTTAATAATGATTGCCAATTTTGGGGAGACAACCTCTAGGTAGAAATTACCACAAATGCAATACCTATTCATAGACATACGCTGACAGTTGGTCGACCTACTTTCCCTACGTATCACTGTTTTTATTAGGTATACATTCATGTATGTTGCACATAAGCTGGTTCTTCATCTGAGGTTGCATATTACCTGACAGCTTGTCTCAGGATCTGCGAAAAAGCCTTTGTACCGCTGAGTCTTGCAGTCGAAGCTGGTGGGCGGGATCGTGGTGAGAATGGGGTAGTCTACGCCCGGCTGCCCCGGAGTGCCACCATCGTCGTCAGAGGTCTGCATTAGAGGGAAGTGCTGGCTGGTTCCGCCACCAGAGGGAGTATCTGCAAACACACAATCATATAATTTAGGTATTGAAAGTGACTGTAAACTAACGTTAGAATCAATGATTATTGATGATACACATATTCAGTATTCACCTATTTAAGTAGGTACCTACCTAGGTAGGTAGTGACATTTGATGTGACCCGCTGTGGGAATAAAATTCTTCGATCTTCGACAATATTGATACCTAACTACCTAGGTAGGTATCAATATTGTCGAAGATAATTTTATTCCCACAGCGGGTCACATCAAATGTCACAAAAGGTATCCTTTAGAGAAGCCACATACATAAATGCTACATTATCATAAATAGAAGTCGGAAATTAAAAATACTGTCTCGCGTTATACCTAGGTACTTATTATGATAACTAAGTAGGTAGGTACCCATACGAATACATTACCTAGTCATCATTGGTGCAGCTGGATTTTAATAGACTAGTAATTCTTTTGTATCGTGGGACCTACTATACAATAAATATAGACACAAAACTTATCTACATGCACCCAATAAATACACCCAAATCTGGAACAAGTAGTCGAACCCGCAATCCGTAGCGCTAAAAGCCAATTTTCTTAGCCACTGCGGCAGCCATGCCATCAAATTCCATAGCTAAGTGCTTAGATCATCCACCATTTTCTTAACTAAGTAGGTATGTTGGAATAGGACTAGATGCCGTTGAATTTTATATGGAACGACTGAATATGATCATAATGATACCTATACCTACACGATTTGGGTATGAATATGATTTAGATATATGAAGTTTTATCCAAAATCACATCCACTACAAACCTTTTCAGGGATGTCAGGCGTCATTGTTGTATGTCATACATAATTAAATTCAAATTCAAATTTATTTATTTGTAAAACATAGGTGTTATGTACAGACATGGTGTAAATTTATTTAATAAATATATATATATATAATAAATATATATATAAATTATGGAGGCTTGTAAATGGCTCTTTGATATTTGTTAACTGTTATTTTTTGTAATGTTAGCTGTAAGCTTAAAATAATTACCTATAGGTATTATTTATGATTTATATTTAACTCACCATCGAGATGTTGAGATGGGGGATTCACGGGCGCAAGGTACGGTGCTTCGTGCAAATCCTCGTCATTTACTGAATCGGGTCGCTCAACCTCTGCTTGAACGTCTATCGCTGGCTTTGCAGTAAATGGTTTAGGAGTACTCAAAATTGGAACCTCTGCGTTGTTTTGCTGCGGGACAGCTTTCAAAACATTTAACACTTGCAGTAAAGTTCTAATAGATGAACCGACATTTTCTTTCGTGATTGGCTTCGGAATGGACTTGTTCAACTGAAGCGTATTCAGTAATGACGCCAGCGGAACTATCTTTGAAGTTGTTACTTGTGGAGGACTGTACGTGGTCTGATCTACAACATACTGATAATAATTTGGCTTAAAATCCTCAAAGTTTACATTCGGAGATACGTGAACTTCCTGATGATTCTGATGTTCAGTATCGGAAATAATCGTTTCTGGTATACTGGTCGTATAAATTGTAGCTTCCTTGGAATAGTGAGGAGAATTAAATATTGGTTTAAAGCCATTGTGTATTTCCGGTTGAACCAATTGGAGTTGAGGTCGTTGTTTTTCGTAGTAACTTTCAGAAACGATCGTAGGTTGTTTCCTGATAGTGGCCTGTTGAACATTAATATTGTCATAAACATAATGAGGTCGAGCCGGTCGTGGCTTTATGTAAACTTGCTCTTTAGGTAATAACACAGATACTGGTACTGGTTTTTTCGTTACGTCATAAACATTTTCGTTTTCGGGTACTATAACGGATGGTGTTTGCTCATATGGCACCAATTTATATTTAGAGGTCTGTACTTTTACGGGTGGTGTTTGCTCATATGGCACCAATTTATATTTAGGACTCTGTTCTTTTTCGGATAAATAATATCGGATGTTAGGTGTTTCTTCGTTATATAAATTTAAGAAAGGCTTTCGGGTCGAAGTTAGGAATGGAATACCCGGAGATTTTGGTAATTGCTTGTAGACCACTCTGCCAGGCTCGTAATCATTTTGTACAAGTACGTTATATTCAGACAATGGGTTGTAATTTTGAGATATCTTACTTGGGGTTGGATATATTGGTACACCACTTTTATAATACACTTTTGTTGGATTTGAAGATAATATATTATGCTGAGTCAATCTGTTCCCTTGATATCTAGGGATGTTTCTATTGGAGTAGATAATTCTTTTCGGCTCGCGATGATTGGCATCTTCTATATGTCCAGTCGCGACTAATTGTGCTTTTTCTACTTCAAATTCCGGCACGTTATCTGTTGTCGGGGTTGCTAAGTCGTTAGCATAATAAAATGTCATATAAGGTATCAGTCTTCTATATCTTTCATTGATAGAGAGCTTCGTGGAATTATTATTATTAAATTTTCGTTTCTTTTCACGACTCGTTCTTACAGTCGTCTCTATGACTTTGGATTCCATTGGCACAAATCCGTTCTGCACATCAACCATCATTCCTCCCAGCATTTTAGTTTCAGGACTGTTGCCATTTGATGTTATTGTGATCGATGTGACAAAGGCAGGTATAACTGAAACAATATAAAGCTGTTTAAGATTCACAACTGCAACACGCTCATTAAAATAGCTATACCTACCTACCTACATGTTACATTGGTCTCTGTAAGAACATAAGAATAATTTCCCAAGAACAAAAAACAATGCCCACTTCGAGGTCAAAATAGCTTTTCAACTTGACATTGTACCGAATATTGTGATTCAGTAAGCGTTGGCACTGGAGATTGCAAAAACTAAAACTATTAACATAGATAGCTCTTAGAATAATTAAGATACTTTAATAGATACCTATTAGGTAGGTATATTATCTACCTATCCACAGATAATACAATCCTCACGTTTTCATGGTACTTCGTGAACGTCGTGAGCCGATGTAAAAAATAAAATAATTTATCAAATTAGATCAACAAACCAGATTATAATGAAGCATGTTATTATGTTGTATGACCTTATGTTTCAGACTTAAATAGAACATAGGTAGGTACCATTCATATTCAATTATACTATCGATATAGGACAATGGTAAAATATGAAATAGAATAGGCAGTAGGTAAACATTTGGATTATTTTATCATTATAAAAATAAGAACAGTAAACAGAAAAATATAAGGAGGTAAAGGCGAAACAAAGGATAATAACACAAGCATGAAAAGGCATTTGATGCTAGGATAATGGCGCAAGCATGAAAAAAGCGTAGGTTTATCCCAGTGGATTTAGCAGGGAGAAGAGTAAAAAAGAAGAACAAGATAGTTAAAACAATGGTATTATAGTTACGTCTAAGCAGTGGGATACGATAGGATGATTTGATTGATTGAATCTAAAATTAAATTAAATTTTCCCGAATAACACCCTTCCTAACTTTTACGTACAAAATAGTGCAATAAGTTAGATATCTCTGAATCAGCTGATTTACCGGCAACTTTCAAGTACATAAAGTACCTGATAAATAATAGGCCATGGTCCTGTATTTC
The DNA here is from genome assembly GCA_932294325.1 of Allophyes oxyacanthae. Lineage (NCBI taxonomy): Eukaryota > Metazoa > Arthropoda > Insecta > Lepidoptera > Noctuidae > Allophyes > Allophyes oxyacanthae. Next base: position 9,399,729 of record OW028620.1, on the reverse strand, counting down.
TTTTAGCAAAAAAATTAGTTAATATTAATCTAATATTTTAATTTCGGGTGTCCTCAATAATTACTTACGCTGCTTGATTTGACTACCTAGTTTACCTACTTAATTAATGACTTCATAGGTATCGATTTGTACAAAAGTGAATGTTTCACTTGGCGCACCTACCTGTTCTACGGTTGCACAAACGAAATTTTAATGAGACTCATCACTTTGATACGTTATTGTGAAACAATCATCTAATTGCGTCTGACCATTATATTAATCAGTATCAAGTTAACCTATTTAACCAACGAAGTCTCTACTAGGTAACGGATTCCGATCACCTTAATAATATCGAAACACATTTTACTTTCACAAGCTAGATTCCTGTTTTGTCGGTAAGTGCTTAATAAATCTCTTGTACCTTCGGACTCGCAGAAGTAGGTACGAGTACTATACCTAATAGGTTCGAGTTATGAAATTTGCTCCGATTCTAACAATTGTGTAGACGTACGTTCGCTTAATATTTTATTGAAACCCTGAATAATTTGCTTATCGGAGAAGATAAAATGAGTTTCTAGTACGTAAACAATAAATTACTGCCTTACATGCGCTACACACCTCATAATACAGTTGTTTTAGTCATACCACAGTTTTAACACTGTGAGTATAGTAGGTAAGTAGGTTTCTGAGTACCCCCTTTGTCAGTGTCATATTTGCATCTATTAATCGCGGTGCCCTTCATGTTTTTGCATTGCCATTGATAATTAGGTAATTCTCTACGGTTGTTAAGTACGATAGTTGTTTTTATAACACCGAATTATTTTTTGTCATATGGAAGTACCTATCAATCTCATCATTCGCCGCACACAGTAAAAACTTTACCCTCCTTCTGGGGCTGTCGGGTAAAAAAGGAAATCGGAAATACCTAGATAGGTTAATTCGTTAACGGAGTAGATAGTCCGTTAACGAATTTCTAGCCACTTCTGTCCTCCATGGTTCTAACATTGATGTTCGATTTTTATCATCTCTTCGTCAATAATATCGCTAATTGCGCAATGTGTTTTGGTTATGTTTTGAATCACTTTCACATGGTTTCGCCGCACTGACCCTTCGATCATAAAACATAACGGTTGATTATACAATCAATCTATAATGAATCGCCGTGATTACGCTACATATACGCAATCAATTGCATGTTAATATTTATGGGCTCTTCGATCATCATCAGGCATGGGTACCTACCTACATTATACGTATTTGGAGCCGAATTCAATACTATCAGTGTCAGATGAATCTTGGCATGCAATGGCACAGAGGCGAAGCTGCCGTACATAATTATCTACTTAACCGAGAAACGTGACTAAAGGGATCGTTCCCAGTCGCCAGCGCAACTGAAGGCAATAAATTATCGTATCGTCACGCTCAATATTTTAATATAAGACTACAATTAGATGAAATAGATATCGTATGGGAAGCAGCCAGCCTGGGTAATTTATAAAAATACAATTAAAATTTATGTTAGGTACTCTTGTGTAGATAATAGGTAATATCGACAGGTTCTAATAAGATATTATTCTTTCAGGATTTATAGATTTACATTGCCTACACATCTTGAACATTTTGCTGCCTACCTACCACAACAAGGTAACCAGTAGATAAAAGATTTCCTTATTGATCCTGGTAAGTAACACGTGCAATAATTTGCCTGTAGGTACCTACCTATTAATGTCAATCTTAGAACTTGAAAGTTACATTATGTAACTTTGTAGTTCTAAGCTTAGTCTTTAAAGGCGCCGATAACACAATTTCAAAAAATATCTTACATAATTTAAATTGCATGCTAATAACACTGTCTTAAATGTTGCAAAAGTAAATCACAGCCATATGACATACGTACCTTGCCTCATATATATAATAAATTAGAACTACATAGGATTGTGCAGCGACAACAAAATAAATGGTAGGCAAGCATTTTAGAAAGGCAGGATCGTTCGTGTGTCGAATACGGGTAGAGCCTTGGAGAAGTGACTGGCTCTGCACACGGAGATCCGTATCCTGACTGCGGCTGACTAACTCACTTACACTGATCTAAAGATACCATTAATTAAACGAATATATTCACCAATTTTAATTAGAACCAGTCCCTATCTATTTTTATTTTCCGACTCTATCATTGTACACAATCAAGACTAACAGGAATATTAACGAGGAAAGAAAGCTAATTATGACAATCTATCATAGAATATTAATAAATGCTAGCGGGTTAGGTGGAAAGCCATTCGCGGTTAAACGGATGGATTTACGATTTTTGAAATTATTAGGGGAAATGTCCTCCGCATACGTTTGTTACTGGCGACTACTGTGTCGATAAGTCACATTTTCTATTTCATTTAATTATTTCTAAATGGCCTCTCTATATAGAGACAGAAGCTATTGAATATTTAATACATAAATAATCTTAATGGTGAAAATGCTAGCTTTTCCAGTTTAATTGCCAGCAATTAAATGGAAGTGGTTACAGCTAACGTAGGTACAGTTAAATACCTTGACCTGCAGACTGATAATGATGGCATTCTTCTGACTTTTAGACCATTCATGTCCATAGAAATAATACAACCACCGTTGAACTGCCAGCACACGAAAATGCCCTTTAGCTGTAGGTAGAACAATGCAGTCTGAAATATCATTAATCATTATCAAATAAGATTGATAATATTTATTTTTAATCATATTTTCTGCCGTTTCCTATCCGTGTCTTCTATCTAAAGTCAGTATAGAATGTAGACATTTCTGTAATTTTTTTATTAGATACTTAGATACCAGATAGCCCAAAGAATGCTTTAAGCCTTAAGGTCACGTAAGGTAAACCTAAGTAATTCAATAACGTCGCTCCTGTCTGGTGATGGAAATATAATTCAGTGTACGTATACCTAACCTACCTAGTCATTTGATATGGTAACATTTGAAACCTGAACAGGATACGCATTATTTAGTGACAGATAAAGAACAATCGATCTCCGGTAACAGCAACCGGAGATTGATTATTAACAAAGTCAACATTGAGCACCGATTTCATGAGCGTGAGATCAAATAAATTGATCAATAGTATCAACTACGATCTGCCTTGTCATACTACGCATTTTGCCCGACACTAATGCACTGAAGTGAGTGTAATTTTTGTGTTGTGAATGGCGGAATTGAGAACATTCAGTTTAGTCAGTGGTAACAGCCAAGGTCAGTATTATAATTCTAAAAAATATATTTTGATATCCAACTTACACTGCTCAAGTTACTTGGCACAGTTTTCTAGTGTACCTACCTATAGCTGACAAGGACGAAACAGCAACGCCGTTATAAGAAATAGTAAAGAAATATGTATAACAACTGAGCCGCCTTTAATGAGGCTAAATATGTCTATGAACGGCACAATTTGGCTCACGATCGGTAACCCTAGCAATCGGCATGTCAATAGGCAAGTTGGCTGGTCAATTTGTTGGCGGTTAGTTCGCCCCAACTCACAACTCCACAGATCGGCCCTACTGATCGTGAGCCAAATCGTGCTGTTCGTAGACGCATCACGCAATGGTTGTTCGATCAGGTAAATCGATGTAACTTCTTAGTTGTGTCGTACTATAACTACAATAAGTGTACAAGGATTTACTTAATTACTTTGAAAAACATTTGCTTTTAACCAATTTAGACTTCTCTTGTCACAAGCTACACCCGAAAAGGTAGAGCTTCAAAATTCAAATATCTTGTAATGACGGTAGGCCGCGGCATGCGGCAGGGCAAGAAGACAAGTGAACCAATCCTCGCATGGGTGACGAGTGTGACTGATAACTGGCTGAATCATGGCTGGACTACCCATCGGGATATTATTTAAACTTATAACTTTCAACTTGAATGTCTCATCTCACCACTTGTCTGCCATCAGAACATTTTTGAATAGGGACAGTAGTTTCGTAGTACCCAACTGTTCGTTAATCTGTGACAGTATGTACCTACTGATTGCAATTTGATCAACGAGATTAGATGCACGTCACATCCATCTCCTCCATACTAGTACCACACTGCAGGTATCTATAAAAATCACGTGATGCCGTAGTACCTATTGTGTAAAAAAATTAGTTGTCAGTTGTAGATAGCTTGGCCCTCGCGGTCACGCTGCGCGGGCGCACGCACGACGTACCGTGCACAATGCGCACGTCTTTCGTCTCTCAAATTATAAGTTTAATTCCGCTGAGACATCAAGATAAAAGTAATACATCAGTACACACAATGGTAACTCTGTGTCATCTATCAAAATGCCGTTCTTCGTTATAAGCGCACCTGCTTTTTACGTGAGCGGCGGGTAAAAGCCAAATTTGAAATAACTAAGGATTTTTAAATCATATTGCTTTTGGCTCTCTGCAATCTAGACAGTTATTTCTAAAATTAATCATTCTTATATCTTAGTATCTATAATTAACTAGCCTCTCTGTTGATAGATATTAAAAACGAAAAGACAGCCAACTTTCTTAGACCCTATGAAAGTATATTAACATCCATAGAATGAGTCAGCACAAACTATACTTACATAAATTAATATCTTTATTATAGATACACTCCTAACAGCCACTCAAATACCATTGCCAAGGTAGATCATTAAACATGCAATGACCGGATTTGAAGCTATAAAAGTGAATGATCAACATTGGCGCCAAAATGTTCGTTCTGGTGAAATTATGTAAATAAGTACTTAGGTTATAAGGTCGGAAGCATCTATTACTTAACTACGAATAGTCATATCCGAAATGACGCTGTTTTGTATTCTTATCCGTAAATTACTTTCACTTGAGTGAGTTTTGACAAAACATTGTATCGATTTCCATCCGTTTATCATCAGCATCACTGGGCCTTAATGATAATATAACATGATCTTTAACGGCACACGAGAAACTTAACTCGTGATCGAGCGCACTTTCACTTAATTAATAAAAAAGGTGTTTAGATAGCATCCTCAAACATTTAAATATCCAAATAAAACTAGTTTTTAATAGGTAGATATCTAGACGGAGACCATCTATTTATTCAGATTTATTCCGATAAGGTTATTTTACGATACTACTACATTATTTTACCAGCGCAGTGAATACAATGAAGATCCGGTCGTTAGACATAAATTGCTCAGTTAAATAAGCTCACTCTTGTCTTAAAATTGGCGTGATTCAAAGTCATCCTCATGTCACGTTATTTACCAACAAAAACCCGAACTTCGAGAAAGTCGTTGTTAAGGTGAAAGCGAAACTCGACCACAATATGCGCGACGGACGCCAAAAGTTATTACATAAAATGCGTCTTGTTTACCGATTAGGTGAGATTGTGTGGCGGACGGAACGAACAGCAAGCCGCAACTACCGTGTGACACAAGATGACCATAACTGACCATAAAGCAGCCACGCCACGAAAGAACCATAACAATACGTACTCTATGACTTATATTATGTGAATGAAGATTTCTCTCGTCGCAATTTCCGTAAGCGAAAGAAGTTTATGTACCTATAGCTTAGATTATTGATTGGTCTCCGCTGCCGCTCCAACAGCGGACACCAATCAACAATCTAAGACGTATAGTAATAAAGATTTTGTGTCGCATGTTTTTAGGTTTTCTGACAATAGTTGCCCACTCTAGGCTACTGGTCTACTTAGGCTTAACGTAACGGGAAACTACAGTAGTTCGATCTTCCCCAACCGCCAGCACCGTGCCGGTGACAAATGACTAAACGAGGCCAGTCACTCCAGGCGTCAAATGATGATAAGAATTTTCAACTTTAGCCGATATATCCTAGACTGATGACTTGCTGAAACAACCCACTTGCCCAGTCAATAGACTTTTATGAACACTAGATATACTTCTCTACTTATAGACTACGATACCCTAAATAAGGAGAAGAAAAAACTCATAGTGAGTTTTCTTTCACTCAAAAATTTAAAATATTGATTAAATATATCCATGTTGTTAGGATTTAATATTGAACGCCAAGGTTCAAAATCGCTGCATTCGAGTTTCTGAGCTATCATACCGTTTTAAAACCACAAGGTTATATTAGCCGATTATACTGAACTACGTCCGCACAAATCGTTTAATTTTTTTATGAAATATTACCGAAATTTCAAGGCTTTATGAGATCGCGACCTCTTAAGTATATATAGGCAGTTAATTTTATTACAGAATTATTTTAGAAAAAAATATAATAGGTACCTACTTACCACTTCTATCACCTGTACCTATCTAAAATGCATCCTTGGACATGGAGAGACTCTTTGGTTGCGAAATCTATCTTTATTTTCTCCAATAAAATTAAATATTGGTTTCATTGCAGTATGAGAGAGTGGTTCTCTCAAAACGGCTCCTTTCCAGTTTTGAACGCTGCACCGCCGCCGTCATTCGAGCATACAAAATCGAACAACCAACGAACGGAATACTGATTAGGCCTATGAGTAACAAAAAACACAATTCACTTAAAAAAACTATAAGATCAACCTAGCGCTAGCGGCCCGTCCCGGCATCGCACGGGTGATTGGAGTTTTCGTAAGGATCCCTAATTTTTTTTATATAAAAATTATATATCCTATGTTTCTCAGTGATTATAGCATTCTACGAGTGAAATAATTTTTTATATCAGTCCAGGATTTTGAGTTTATTAATTTCAAACAAAAATACTAATCTTTTCTCTTTATTATATTAGTAACTTTTTTTTTAAAAACTTTGCCCCTCTAGTATTTCTCCTGTTACGTGTTGTGTTTACGAACTGTGATATTTTTGTAGATTTACGAAAAGAAACATTAATTTACATAGTTAAACGAACTGACAATGTCAGTTTTGTAATACCGATACAACCTTCCATACAAAGTTAACGTATTACCCATACGTAGTCGTAGATATTAACTAGGTCAAGATCTTAATATCTTCTTCAAATAAATTTTACGCATCCGATTCCGACGTCGTCTGCAAATTCATATCATGGCCAAAGTTTTACTTAATTAATTGGTCTATTATACTGTCTGGTCTGACGCGCCTATCTGCATCCTCAATGTTAGTTAACCACTCCGTGAGACAGTTTGATGCACCCACTTTTCTATGGCCTCTGCGTATTCTTTTAATGATAGTTAATTGATAGGTGCAAGTGGTCCAACAATGTGTGGTGTACTGTTTCTTCATCGCTCCCCTATCCATTCCATTGTTTGTTACTCGCATGGTGCAACACTGCTATTCTTTTTAAGAACGCCTACCAGATGGCCTACAGCTTCCTTAACGATATTATGGTAATTATCAACTGAAATCTAGAAGCCTTATTTGCAAACCTTGGCTGCATATTTGATAACAATGGAAACGGGTCTGTTTATTTGAATAGCGTTAGACCGTATAAAACAATTATGGTAGTCGTAACGCATGTGACAAACGAACCGTGATACATAAATTCAGGAAAGATTTATTAATGCAGCCGATTTTATTAATTTAATACTTATCCTTTTAGGCATAAGATACATTTCCATTCTAGGTTGAAAATGTAAACGCAATCAAAACATATGGTTAAGTATCGGTCTGAATAGGTACTGTTAAGTGTTTGAAACGCTGGGACTGGACAAACAACGAGGTGGAGAGTTGTCGGCAAATCTTTTGTAATGGTTGTTGGCATATCGTAAGTAGGTCAGCACTGTGCTATGCCCCGTTACCGATCCAGTATGCACATTCTAAAAGCTTAACTGATCCATACATTTTCTATCATTGCATAATAAAAAGGTTTAATAAACAGAAACTCAAACTATTCACAATATGTCAGCTTAGTCAGGAACTATCGCGTAATACTTAGGAAGCCGCAAAATTACATGCCCAATTCTAACGTCAACTTAATTAATCAAGTTCCGAATAAGGCACAATAAAATGTCGTTTATTACGTTACGTCCTTTTATAGATTTTGTAACATTCATTTTTCATTACGAAATTGTAAACGGACCATGATTTGTAGTGTGAACTTTTTAGATGTGTCATTGTGTCTAGATAAAATGGGTTTCGCCGGACATGAGAGCTTTACAAACGTATTTATAAGATACATTTTCCGAAATCCCTTTTCCCTTTTTACTAGTTTCTGCAGAATATCGTTTACATCCTATATTCCAAAATATCTGTTTTCCTTTTAGTTTCTGGGGAAGAGTATCATAATTAATACATACTATCCGGTTTTTCAGGGCGTGCAGATTCAACATGATGTACCATCACTAATATTCCGTGAACAGTTCTTCGGCTCTAAATCCCCAAAGCATTATAAATTACAGGTCAATAGACTACCAACAACACTCGCCAATTTACCCGATGTCCATTTCCAGTAATTTGACATTTGACCGCCACGACCGGTTGACGAATGTCTCAAGAACCTCGACGGATGTTTAATGTGCACACGCAGCGCGCCGTACCATTTACACATACACTAATTAACCGAGATAATTACGATGTAATAAATAGACGCGTGTCGCGTGCCTCAAGTCACTTAGCAGTTCAAGGCAATGTTTGTTTACGTAAAGTTGCGTTATGGCGTTCTTGATGCAGTTTCAAACCCACGTTTTAAGTAGTACATTTTGAACTTTGGTACAATTAGTTGTTCCACTTACATAACACCGAATCTCCAAACTTTTTGAAGTACATAACTTAGGTAATATTTCATTACAAAAAATATAGTCATAACCACTTAAAACACAAGTGCATTCGTTGTAGAATTCTTCAAGTCCTTTTGTCAGAAAGACATACCTAAATGGTTTGTATCATCTGAAAGGTTGCTTACATGTGGATAATATTAACATTGAGCCTACTCACCAACTTGCAGAACTTGACATTAGTAAATACTTATTTTCGACGTGAATAGGAACTGCGAAAGCTAGACTAGGGAAATCCTTGAACTATGAGATCCAAAATGAACCTAATTAGGTATCCGGAAAATGCTTGTAGTGAAGGTGGAGTCATGTCTATTGAACAACTTATTGATTACCGTGGGAACGAATGAGCCATTGAATGCAGACCGCGGACCATTGTATGTACATTGTGTTACCGGCGTTGTGTATAATATAATAATCCAGGAATATTATACATTTTCCATGCATTTTATACAAGTGTAAACACTCTTGTTTTAATACTCATAATAAGCAACAGTTTCATAAACTACTATTTCTTATATACTATAAAGAATACCTGATAATAAATACCTACATATTGCCGACAACAAAATCAACAGAAATGTTCAATAAGATGCTTAATTAAGTTAAACAAGAAACCTATGAATTAAATTACTTAATAGCCAACTCATGGGTTGTTCCACGACCACATTAAATAATACTGACTCATTGTAAGTAACCTAAGCTATTATTTATTGTGATGTGGAACATCCGTATCGCAACGGTCTATTGCAGTCTGATTATATGATTGTTCAGACCAATCAGTGTATTTATTGTAACAGACAAGGAGGGTCTTAATTCGTCCTGTATACTGGTGTCCCACATGCATATCAACGCAACGTGATAGTATATCTTAGATACTTTTAGTCCTCTGAGATAGATAATTAAGGGAAAGTCGCCTACTATTTATTACATAATATTTTACTCAGACGAAGATTATTAGAGAAGATAATAATTAATAATAATATGTATATTTTTATTTCACTATACTGAATTCAAAGATTTTAATAATTTTGCTTGAAAATTGGAATTGAAGCAATGGAGATGTGAAAAAAATAAACATCTAAATATAAATAAAATCACATTCGTATAACATGAAATTGAAATTTATAAAGCTTAGAACATAAAATAAAATGGTCACTGGGTAGTAGGTAAGTACCTACTTAGTACATGCAAATTAAACTTCAAACGCATGATCATAGATACTTGTGTTAGCAGATAACATAAGCTGTGAAGATTCGATTCGAAACGGTTGACATGATTTCTCTTTAAAAAGGAAACCTGTACAAGCGACATTTTGCCTTACTATAACTAATATTTCTTAGAAGGTTAGTAAAAGATGTAAAAGTGAAACTTTTTTTTTTTTAAATAGAGACTTAATTTATTTCAAAATTAGTGTGTAACTTTTAGGTACATAGGATAACAATAGATAATTATTATCTGCTAGGATGACCGAGCGGAAAACATCCGGCTGGACGTCCCATTCGGTACCTGGAGAAGTGAAGATCGTTCCCAAAAGGACGAGCGCCCTACAAACAAGACCCTTGTCTCTTATGCTTGCTCGCGCCCATTATTCGACCAAAAACGCCACTTTTGGTGCTGGATACCAAAACGCTTTTTTGATCTTAAACCGATTACTTAGTCAGCTTAGTAAGTAAATAGTAAAATTATGAACAAGTTAGCCAATTGAAATCGAATCCTGAATAAAATGATATACTTAATATTTTGAAAGCTGGCTTGACTAGACATTTACTTGTGTATAAAATTGACCGAAGGAATCGAAGGGTGTCGTAAACTCGTAAGCGGTACTAGTGCAATATTTATTTGTAAATGTTCATTTCTAACATGATTTATAAGTAAGTAGGTACCTATTTTCAGTATGAATGTAGGCTAAAGTTGTTAAAAATATTTGAATATGCATGAAATAAATTTACCTACCTACCTATATTTTAAGTACCTACTTATAAGTAAACAAAATGTAGGTTTAGAAGTTCTATTCGAAATAGGTAGTCAGTTCGCTGTTAGCAATACACACTGAATTCTCTGCGCTTTACGACCAAGACAAGGAAGTAACAGCTAGCACACAAAATCAAATCTTTGTTGTAAGTTTCGATTCGTGAGTCATTCCATAATAATTAAAGTTTTAATCAACGATTTATATCATAGTCACTTAATTTATTTATGTTAGAGATCGTGATGGATAACCATAGGATATTTACGTAATATATTTTCATATCGAACCATTATAAATAGTTTAATGTTTATGTTCTAAGTGACAGCGGAGTGGTCACCGTGGAGGTCGCAAGGGTCGCTCGTACCGCCGGACGGTGAAAGCGAACCATCCGTAACTAACACCATGTTCGCACACTATAATCTGTCTACACTCTCTACATAACGACCAAATTATACAGGGTCCAATCGATAATAAAAGTAACGCGGAAGTTATTAACTCATTAATCCAGCTAATTGCACCGAGCAACGTTGCCTGAGTATGCAGTGCTGACAGTCTTCTTAGAACAAGGCCAAAAATAAAACTTTTTATTTGGAGAATAAGTACCTAGCTCGAATATCAAGCTAATGAATAAGTAGGTAGGTCAAACCATAAACTTATTATAATAGTAGTAATAATAAGTTTATGGGTCAAACACAAATTCCTCCCAAAAGAAAATCAAAGCACAAACACTATCCATTGTTTTTTTTTATAATCAATCAATATAGTATTTTAATACTAATAAAAAAAAATATAAGTCAAAGTAAAATACGTTGAGCGACCAGTGCGATCACAAATATTGGTTGTTTGTACTGACTTTTAATGGATACCAATAAAACTATATCTAATTGTACCAAAGCAAAGTTAAAAAAATTAAAAGCGGCCATTACGCTACCTATAGCAATAGCAACCAGGGTCGTTACGAACATCAGCATCCGCGGAACTTCAGTATTATGTTCAATATCAGCATCAGCATCCGCATTGATGGATGCTGATTGCACGTGACAATGCCGCAGAGGGGGTGGGGTATATGGCAAGTGTTGTTCTTAACCCCCGACAAAAAGGAGGGGTGTTATAAGTTTGTAATGTGTAACTGTCTGTGGCATCGTAGCTCCAAAACGGATGGAACGATTTTAATGCAGTTTTTTTAATTGAAAGCTAATCGCGCGTGTATCATCTTAGGTATATGTTTCATGAAAATCTGTTCAGCCGTTCGAAAGTAATAGCTCCTTTTAACCGACTTCAAAAAAGGAGGAGGCTTTATATTCGTCTGTATGTATTTTTTTTTGTGTTTGTTCATCGATATTTTCAAAAATATGTCGGGGTCTATAATAATTAGTCAATGCACCTAGCTTGGCAGTGGCACCGACCTCAGAAGCTATTAAGTTTTTTAGGAAATTATTTTATACTTTTTAGTTTTTGAAGTCGGTTTTAACTCTTTTTTTAATGTTAATTTTATTTTTCAATTTTGAGTGATCAGATAATATTCTTGGTGATCAGGGATTTATTAATACAGAAAAAAGATACTTAATATACCTATACATTTACATAATGTTATTAAACTAGGTAGCCTGATTTCCTGATTTGTTCAGCTCTATTATAAAAGAATTCGTGTGTAAGTTACGCAGCAAACGCATTCTTAACATAAACTAATTAGTATCTGTATGTAAGTTTTCATTATAATTAATTATTGTAAGCAGCTTCTGGAAAATACTTATCTATTAGATAACTTTTTGCTATCCCTTCACAAATAATAGGAGTATAGGAGTCGACTGAGGGAAAACTTGTTACCTATTAGTGTGTAGGTCCTATTGATGATATTGATAGACGATACCCTTAGGAAACGGTACAGTGTTAATTGTTAGTGTTGTCATATCACACGATGTCGTTTTCATACTAACTATTAATGACAATGACAATAATGCCTTTAGTATCAATATCATAAGATTTAGATTGCCAGCAGATATTGCGGAAATGTGGGAACAATCATTATAAGCTTATCACCACTACTATAGTCAGTGGCTCATTGCGTGATTTCCGAAGGTCTCTTCGTTCGCTTTGAATAAATTCCTCGTCTTCCACAGAAGTATTTATAATTATTCGGATGACGCGTTGCGTGACCGTTGCATCAAGATTGCATCACAACAGACTTGTACATCGCTGCACCGGAATAAAGAATATCTCCAAGTCACTCGTAGGCACCTAAGCGCCTATTGCGATGGTAGGTGTGCGCATAAAAGAAAATACTTTTTAAATTTATTTTCCCGCTTCAAACCAATTATGACTGTTTTATTTATCATCGCAAACTATGCAGTCATAATTCTATTACGTAATTAAATAAAAGGTACATAATTATACTTAATAATGATAAAATTTAAAAATATGTTAAACTAAAATTTAGACAAATAATATAATTATGATTCCAAATTTATTCATATTAAAACTCGTTTTGAATTATGAACCATACTTAATCAGGAAGAGTTTAAGAAAGTGTCGGTTCAGTTAGAATAAATCGTCATAATTTTATTACATCGCATCGATATGAAATACAATAATTACATAGATACTTTGATCAATCAATCAAATCAGTCTATCGCAGTCCACTGCTGGACATAGGACTCTCCCAAGTTGCGCCACTCACTCGGATCTTCGCATCCAATCCACCCCAGTTACCATAACCCATGGACGTGCTTTTCAGATTAAAGTTGGTATCTATTAATTTATTATTTCGGTATTCTGGTATCTAATATTGACAGACATTATGCGAAAGTTGACATTGCGCGAGTTGCAGCAGATTTTTTTACCTACTTACCCAGTCAAAAATCTCTGTGCACGCTACTAGCCGTCGATATCTACACCACACAAATAGATAATGAGGTGACAAATAAGTAAGATTTTAGATTACTTAATGACTACGCAGCCTATGCTTCTATTTACCACATAACTTATGGATGGTCTTAATTGTGTAAACAAATCGTAAATCGGATTACGTTCCTCGTGTTTAATGCCTTGCTTGACAGGAACTAGTAATAAGGTAAGCAATTATGATCACTGAGTTACCTACAGCTGTGATATAAGAAGAAGCGTTCTTAGCTAGAACGTAATCGTGACATAATGAGCTGGACCTCCATGAGGCACGCATTTCTTACTAATCGGCCAGGGCATTATGAGTATGACTGTAAGTATTTGTAATTTATTCATGATGAATAAGTCCGTCTTCCTAAGTCTGGTTTTGGCCGGCAGAAATCGTGTTACGCAGCTACAGGGAACCCCGACCAAAAGAAAATTTTCAAGTTTAGCTTATGTAATCTTTAGGCACAGATATAGATATATATATTATATCTATATCTGTGTCTTTAGGTCTTCCTATCATCATAGAGTTCAAGGCCCAATGTGACCTTTTGTGATCTTAAAGGTCATTTCAAAACTAATAGATACTTTATCGTATCACAAACTTCTAGTCTCAAAGCCACAGATATTTAGATTTCTGTGCGCACATCAGCACTAAATTAACGTTAAGTAGGTAGGTATTATCTCTTGATTCCTTGCTTCCTAAACTCCAACTACTTGGGTACCTTCATTTAGAAATAAATAGTATCTATCTACTTTATATTCTAATAATTATGTTGATGTATTTCCAAATATATCGCTATCTACCTAAATAGCCTTAATTATAATAAAATAGACTTTGAGGAAGGCACTTCAATACACCTACCTAATTAATGTCGAACGATACTCAGTCTAAACAAAATATATTATACTTAATTATGATAAAAATTAAAAGAGCAAACGAAAATTATTCAACATCGCATTATCATAACGTTATAGCTTCTAATAGGTATGGACTGTAGATCATCCTTCCGGATCAAGATATACATCATCATGTTTTTTTTTAACGCAACTTTATAAAATACATAGTAAATATACGTTCTACCTACTGGATGTAAATTAGAATTGGCAACTAAGGAAAAGATTTAAAACATAAAGGTAAGAATTAATTATTAAAACATTTTGAAACTTATTAGCAACATTATGAAATATGTTAATACTTCTTCTTCTTTTTATTCTAATTAGTAGGTACGATAAATTCGTTCTATCCATATCTATATTAGAATAACCTACTGGGTATCACTAAGGCGATCCCCTCGAACCGGAAAACTAAAACAAATGAATCAATATAGATAGGTAGATATTCAATGCATTTCGACATTCGAACTGGCCAACCATGACATTATCGCAATTTTATCATTCGCGACAAGGAAATAATTATTCACGTAGTCAAACAACAACAAGAATATAAGTAAAATGAGCACAAAGAAACATTTAGGTACTGTGTCAATAAATAAATATAATAGTTTAAAAAAAAACTAAAGAAAACGCTTTTGTCGTCCAAACTAAACGTATGCAAAATTTCAGCTCAATCGGAAACCGGGAAGTGGGTCTTTAACTTCCAAGATTTTTTTACATAGTTACAAGTGAGGCTAATAAAAGCGTTAATTAAAAATAATTACTTTATTAACATTGACAGTAAAGTTCATCTCTACATTTAGGTACCAAAAGCCACGAAAAAGCTAATTGGTATGACGCCATACGTAATTCTGTTGCCTATATGGTGTGTTGAAAAAAGTACTTAATACTGATATTTATGCAACTACACCCAGTTACACTAGGAGTGATCCCTATTATCATATAAACGCTAGGATTTTTGAATGTGTCTATTTATTTACAAGCTTACAAGTTACAACATAACCTACTGTTACAATTCCATCATCTTCAAACACATCGGCTAATGTGTCTTTCTTCGCAATACATTTAATTGCGGAAATGAAAATAAGCTCGTATAAGGCTCGTATAGACGACTTGTAAGAGAAAGCCATTAAATTGCAGACAAAAAGAAAAAAACATTTCCTTGTTTTACAAATGTCCATCAGTCGACTAATGTACCGTCCATTAGAGTATTTAAAATACAAGTACAGGGAGTTCCAGGTAGACGAACAATTTACTGTATCCGAGCACTTACATCCGTTTCCTGCTTTACGAGACGAAAGGAACTAGGTACCTACTACGTTCTATTTTTTTCATCATTTGAATGTTTCTAACGGATTGTAAATGTGTATCTTATCCATCTCAATTAGTATACAGTATAGGTACCTATCTAATCTAACAGCCTTCATGCTTCAGGCTTGAGATCAAAAAAGGTCTCAACTGTTACATTATTATCAGAATAAAACAAAGTTTACCACACTTGTGTAATCATACGCTTAAAATAACATTATCTTCGTGGCTCTATAATTATTTACACGCGTTTCTCACAACCAAATACCAGGTCCTATATTCTACTTTTGCAAATGCATGACAAACTACTTCAAATTCGCGATTTTCTTCAGTTTCGTTATAATGACGACAGAAATTTTATTCACAACGTATTGTTTTACATTTTAAGTTATACGAAACCACATATCGTGAAGTGTCGACAGTCCAGTAAAAAAAGACATCAGCGTCTTAATTGCGATATAGTTTAACCACCCACTACTTTTTTTTATTTTATCTTCATATAACAGTTGCGACAGTAGCATGTGTTATGTAAATATTGTGCTCTAATAATAATATGCTGGCTAAGACAGTCAAGCTTTTGGTTTCCAATTTAGATAACAGCACAGCTAATAAAGCTCAATTATGTTGAAGCACATAAGCTGTAAGGCATATTGCCCCAGTACAATAATTTTTATTCAGGCATGAATAAAACGTCATTCTAAATTAAGGTAATATTCAATAAGAAACGGGAATCTAGGTATATTCTAAACAAATATTAGTTAGGATGCATTTGAAAGCCTTTGACGTCTTTTGAACCATTTAGTACAAATGGTATCCTCCGCAAGGTCCGGTCTTGTGGTAGGCTTACGTAGAGACAGGTCTAGCACGTAGAACCCGAATCTCTATATATGGCTGCACTATACAAATAGGTCACAGTCATATACTGTCCACGGTGGATGCAGGATAGATGATGACTAAGATAATCTAGTCGATGGGCTTTATGATGCTTTATGAATCTAAAGTTATTGAACTTTCAGAAAAATCGACAGTCATTGTTCAATTTACGATTTAAATGATTTTTATACTTATCTTAATTAACATTAACTACATAAACAAAATATAAATGCAAGGTTAGTCTGGCTAACACAGAACTACCTTTGTTTTTCATAAAATAATTAATATTTTCAAGGAAAAAAATAAATCAGTACGTTTTATTGTGAGCACTGAGATAAGTGTCCAAGACAGCATTGAGCTCTACAACAACTCAACAACTGTAATTAGTTCGCGACACAACCACAGAGCACGTAATCCACGCTGTCCTCAGATAAGAACTCGCTTAACGCTGTCAATAGAGCAAGTTTTTTTCAGAAGGCATTGACAATGAGAACAGTCTCAACATCATTTTTTAGCGTTTTCGTGAGGTCATTGTGCAACAACCGAGCGTAAAGGAGGTCCGAAGCAATTAACATAATTAAACGCAACGAGGGTGCATAGCTGAAGTACTTTCAGCGTGATTCCGGTGTTTGTATACAAGTAGGTATTGATTTCTGTATACGAGTACGAGATATCGAACAATCTTTAATTGGATGGTTAACAGGGGGGCCCAAAATTGTACCATCACAATGGAAAAAAAATATTCCGTAGTTTTTGTAAATCCTGTTAATGCAGTTAAGCGATGAATTTGATGGAATAAATCTGAGTAATATTTTTCATGTAGGTATACAATAATAACAAAGAGCTGTTGACACATGATTTAGTTTTTTTTTTTTTTTTTAAAGAATCATAAAAGGTAATTAATATCTATTAATTTTATACTACTTACCGCAAAATAAAAGCGCAATTATCTCCATTTTGTAATCCATTGTAATTATAATATTTATCGACAGTCATTCATACAGTATTGATGAAAGTTCACGTAAACAATGACGTAAATATTTCCCGCGTAAAAACGCAACGGCCGAACTCGCGCGTGCGTCCAGCGCGCTTCGCGATACGAATGTCGAATGACCGCATGACTCTAGAAACGCGCCATACAGCCAATTTTTCGTTGGCATAAACCTTCTGCCTATGTATAGAAACGCATTTAGTTTTCAATTTATGAGTAACGCAGGCTATTTTGAGGACGAATCCAAAATCTGAAAATCATTTTTTGTCGTGTAGGAAGTGCTAGTAACATGCAGCATATCCTTACTTAATGACATGCTAATTTTGATTTAACTTCTCTTACTGCTCAGTATATTTTGCTTCAAATCAATAATATATTCACGTCCGATATCACCGGTAATACTGCTACGTAACATCTTTCTTTGAGCACTCTCCATAAGATTACGAATATAATGTTTAAAGAACACTTGGCCCAAATTTAAAATCGTACGAGTATGTGTACCATACTTCAGTATTTCTATCTCACACAATTCCAGCTAACTTGTCAATAGTCAATCGGACTGCATGCCCTTTGTCTGAACTGCACTGAAAATAACACCTAATCTATCGTGCAATGAAAGATTATTTATGATAACAGCTGTCGTAATTTGCAAATGAAGCACATAATATTCTGATTTTCTTTTTGTTAGTTGAATACTTTCCAAAGTTTCGGAATAAGCAAATATCTTAAACATCAAATGATCAGCAACCTGGCATTCATACCCCAAGTATCGTACAAGAAAAATGCAGCATGCATGGCCAAGAAAAAGTTCCCATGACTGGCACAGGCAATTCATATCGACGACCCTTGGCTATGAATCGACATTGTGTGGAACAATGCTAGTTATTAAATGTGTGTATGAGAGTATAGGTAAGGTATAGCCTTATACGTGATAGTAACTTCCATTTGTGGTCAAGGATTTTCTATAAGAACAAAACTATAGTCTCTATTAAATTGTTAAATATTATTTAAGCCTTCTTCCATACGCCTTTACTAACGAAGTCTCGAAATAAAAGTAATTACTAATCGGGATTACACAGCATTAACATTTATTTTGAACTTAATATCAAAGAAATCCAATACATATAGATTACAACAGTGTCTAGGAAGACTGTTTTACTACTTTATAGTGCTGCTATGTATACACGTGGTTAATAATGTAATATTTAATGTCTTACAAGAACATCCAGAGTCTGCTGAGACCATAAACTTTGTAGTTTATGGCTGAGAGCAACTAATGAACATATAAAACGGGTCCCATATTACGCAAAATCCCTCAGTTATTCCTTCTAAAATACCATAAACGTATCACAAACGAATATTGCCCTTAGGTAGATTAAGGTAATACATCGTAGGTACTTGATTATTATAAAGAAGATCTAGGACGCAAATAGGCATGAGTGCCCTACGCACTGGAAACCGGAATACGGGTAGACAGCAAAAATAACGATTGTATGTAGATACATGCACTCGTTCATTGGCTTTTTATATCCACTGAAATACGAGAGGAATTCCTCATCGGAACACATGACGAACTTTTGCTGCATTTATTTCAGGATGAATGCCATTTTTCAAAGTGAGTGTCATTGTTACAGCCTGGTCCTTCCCCCGAAGCACTTATAGATAATTTATTGCCACATAAAATTAGGACAGAGGGCCGAGCACGAATGTTTTGACGTACGGTAACGTAAACGTAAGCAAATTTTGATTATAAAATACAACGAATCTATTGCATTTTTGTTAAATTTTATGCAACAAACACTTGTTTCATGAAAATGAAAAAATATTGCATGTATTTCCAAAAAAATATCAGAGATTAAACGTGTATTTTTGGTTCTAAATTTGGTTACGTTTACGTTACGATACGTCAACACATTCGTGCTATAGGCCCACTGTACTACCAAATTTCCAAAGTCATGCATATGGAAATGAACAAAGACGGGTTAAATCTCATAATAGATACTCAGTGAGTGACACAATCGCGTTATATTCATAAGTTATGGTCTATTTTTCTCTCTGACACCTCTCTCTCTTCTAGTTTATATCGTTACGAGTCCAAAAAAGCTCGAAGAGTTCTTTGGAAGTTGGGGCACACTGTTTAGAATTTAGATTGTAAGCCATGGTAGATTCTGTTGTAGATTGGTGATGGTAACAGTGGTATGAATATGTGGTGGGATAGTATCTCATACAGCCTTACTATACCAAAATAATATAACGCGTTTGCAACGATAGTGTATCTTTACACATATAAATTATGGAGTGCCACAGGGCTACATACTAGGGCCAACAACGCGACGTTAAATTAATGTGAGAGAAAGTCACTATTGATACAATTTTCTCCATATTTATATTTATACAAATTTATGATGCAAACGGTGGTGGTCCAGTGGTCAGCATGGCCGGCATGGCTCCTAATTACGAGTCCTAGATCGTGGGTTTGAAACCATTCTGGTGCGCTTCAATTGGTGAGATATTGTAACACTGGTCTGAAAAACAGTCTGCATTCGAAGACGGTATCATCCATCCATTTTTGGGCAATAAGGATGGCTGTCTGCCCAAAAGTAACTTAACCTACCCCCGTACATTTTCTATAATAACATAGTTACCTTTACCACGTAGGTAATCTAAAATGAGTGTATCTTACACTATCTAGGTACTGATCTGGGTTAACATCACTGTTGTAGGTAGGTCATGATTGTAGATCTTGGTTTAGTTACGTGACTACGTAAATTACGTCCTTACCAAAATTTTGTATCGAAAAACGCAACAGCAACGTTAGAGTATTATAGAAACATATAATTAATGGAGTACCACAAGGTTACTTACTAGGCCCAACATCGTACTTGTATTAAGTTTGACATGAGTATCGTATCAGACTTTGCTATTGACCCCATATAGTGCAAGCACTATATGCTACACATGTGATACATGTATATTTGAAAAAAACACTAACGAAGAGACCTAGCTCCGCCCCTGACACAATGGATTATTAAATGAAACAGAAGCGAATCAAATTGAATCTCAAGTAGACCAAACTTACAATTCAGAGTGAAAGGAATCGAATAATCGATACGTAGCACCAGAGCTGAGGAAAGATTAAAATACCTACCTTGGAAGGAAATAAGAAAACAATTCATCTTCTTGTTCGAGCGGTCGTGGTCATCATAATAGTAGGTACCATTGTCAGGGGAAGATGAGAGAAAACCATCAGCTAAAGTCTAAGGAAGGTAAGGCCACGGTAATATTATCATAAATATTACCGTGGTAAGGTCTTATAGAATGAATAAACAACGTATAGAAGATTATATACACCATTAAGCTATTATATTTGGTACAATATACATACGAGAAAAAAAAATTGTTCATTCATCCATAAGTGACATTCGAGAGATATTTTCATAATATCATCTCGTGAAAGTTCAATTTTCTATTATTTTTATTAAATCATTTGCATATCTCGAAAGCGACACCAAAAATGATTCCCATGAAGACACGTCTACAAATACAACCACTCGCATGAGAAGTAAGATAGTATTTATCAAGAGAATGAGAAACAACACCCAAACCACTTGAATTTGCAGAGCAATATTATGATACATATCAAGACATAAGTAAATAATTACTATGTTATGAAGAGACCGCGTCAATCAACACAGGGGTGGCTTTTGATTAGCAGCGTTGAAAATTTGGAAACATTGAAAAAGTTAGAATATGGATAACTTATACGTATAAACATAGAATCCTGCCTGACTTCTTGAGCAATCTCAAGACCCTGATGGTTTCACTATGCTGACTTACGGCATATATTTCTAAGTTAAAATTTAAATACATGCATACAAATAACTTAAGTGTTGTGTCTAAAGCAATCATTTACACAATTCTTAGTTATTTCTTTTAGCCTTCAAGTTAATGAAAGTAAAAAGGAATAAAAAAGCGGGTTAACACTCATCTTTGTAAAGATTATGAAGTAATATGTATTAATTTATGTACATTCATTCATGCAAGAACCCCGATCTGACATAAATGAAACTTAATTCAACACCGTAGGTAGGTATAGCATAATAAGTTACCCGACACGCACTTAATCCTTGAAAGAGTTAAGGCGTTTACCATCGTTAATCCAAAGTTCATGATGATGTCTTTGTCTTTGCTAATTCACATACGTTTTATATTTCACATCATGAGATGTGAAATATAAAACGTATGTCTTGTCTTACCGATGCTTCTTAAGATATAAATAATTTACGGCGATTGCCCGTAGTTTGTTTAAGCAACTGTAGGATCAATAAATAATTACATTGTGTTTAGCACTAAATAAGTGGTTGTTATAGAAAAAATGTAAATAAACATACATTCAAATATGCATGCAAAAAGAAATATTTAGAATAGAACTGCTTAAAAATGTACAAGAATAACGTCATGAATAGCGGTCAAGGTTACTCTGTTTTAATTAATAAAAAAAACAATGTCACTAGATCGTCTAAGAAAAACTCTACCTAATAAGTATGGTCTACTGTTATATGTAATTATAACAACAGAGAAACCTAATAATGACTTAATAGAATGAACAAAAGTGAAATACAATAGAAATAATCAAAAATGCAAGTTGGGTTATCAAATATATTTATTGAAATCTATTTCGAAGCAATAACTGACGATTCTGTACAAATTAACTTAACTAGGCATAGGTAAGATTTAAACAAAGTTTTTAACAGACATTGTACGTTATGAAATATTTATTAAAGTTTCATTAAAAAGTTCAGAGGCATTATTATTGTAAACAAGCTTTCACTAAATTCTCTGTTATTTATTACCTTTATTATGTAGATCTCTCTTATAAGTACTGTCATTAGGTATTCAGCAAAGTTTCTCATAATGATTACCCTCATTAATTAGCATATTAACAATTACATTGAAAAATTATAGATGTAAAATTTGATTTGCCGAGGATCTCTTTGTAGGCCTACAATGAGTATGAATCTAATCCATATTCATTTAGTTAACGAAGTTCTTAATCTTATAATGTGACCATATTTACATTGGATTTCTTTTTTAGTTCTTAACTTTTCCGATAAAAATCAAACAGAAATTCATTTAATTGCATCATCATTCAGTCGACAAAATGCAAATTGTCCGCCAAATTTAACGCAACGAGCGGTTTCAGATTTATCTTGTGTCGGTTGTAAATTATCTATTGTATGTGAAGATGCATTTACCGCAGTTGACTAATTGGAACAATACTATCCAAACTGAACTAACAAATAGGAAGAACTGTACTGACTGCATCCATCTGCTCACCTCGACATTGATGCCGAAGTGAGTGGCGGCTGTTGGTTGTGTATTGGAGGGGAATATAGGTGCCGAAGTAAATTGTTTCACCGCTGTTTGTTGTATATTGGAAGGGAACATTGTATCGGCTACTGCTGTCAAGGGAGCTTCAACTCCGGATTGTCCACTAGATGTGAATACTAAAAGATCTTATTGGTCGACATCCTACTTCCTATAATTCATTATCACAGTGAGATGAATTACATAGTTCTATATTTATAGATACTTATAAAAAACAGGTGTTCTTATCAATCAGCTAACAAAAATCATCCACGGCTGAGCCTTCGATGATTTTAGAGTATCGACATACTACAATAAGAGAATATGCTTCAGCATACACATTAATTGTACTATGACAATACTTACTGTTGTATAAAGATTTAAATTTTACATCTAGAAACTTAGTCTAAGTACGCTGAAACTAAGAACTATTGAAATAGTCTAATTACAATAACTATTTCCCTACTGTGTTGCCAGACAATACCTATCTTCGCATCAAAATACATCTTACTGCCACAGAACTATCGAATAATAAAATTCTAAATGAATTTACTTAGGTACCTACTAGTGTTTTTTCATCCGATATTATCATTACTGCGGTAGGATATTTAGGATGATGATGTTTCTTAAATGTACGTAACTAATTGATTTCATGTTTTATGCCTAACTGGATACCATAGTCGATTTATTATAAATTTTCATCGACATTTAGGTACTATTCCTTGGTAATTCAATTTTTAGGATACGTCCGAGAACTTAATTAATTCATGATCCTAGAGAAACATCACATCGCCTACATTTAGTTTAATACAGTGGATGTGATGTGAACGCATTTTTTTGAGAATCACACAATATAGGCACATTCATGGCTCAGTACAGTTCATGACAACAAAACTTAACCTTTTCCAGGTTAATGACTGAAGAAGATCAAGTTTGACGTTTGAACTACGTTAATAGCAATATAAACTTATCTGGCAACTCTTGACTTACAATAATAATATTTACAAAAAGATTTCATCAACGAGTTTCTTGTCTATGAGCCGATGGGGCTTCGGTCTGCTCTGCTTCCTTCTCCGGCGGTAGAGGCGTGCATTTAGCGGGTAGAGTGCGGGGGACAGCGCGCATCGCACGTTGAACCACCAGTCACACGACGCCACGCCCTGGGAGAACACCGTCCCGTTGGGGCACAGGAACGATGCCTGACGACCGTCGATATCGCAGTAGTGCCACGCTGAAATATATGAAGAATATTTGAAAAATCTGCAGTCAATCCTTTCTTCGCCGTTCTACATTCGCATGGGTATTTTTTACTTAGTAAATATTATCGTGAATGCCTATGTCACTGCTGTTAAACCATGGTATTGAACATGGGCCCTCCAATAGATCCTCCATTTGTTCAGTTTGATGGTCTGATCCACACCCTTAAATATGACCAGACATTTCTGATACACGTTGTACCTATACAGAATCGAAACCTCTAAAGATATACATCTAGTACAAATAATTATAGTAATCTGTGATATACATACACCAAGCTGAAATTGGAACAAGAAAACATAGGACGACAGATATTGCAAATAAAAGGTTAAAGAATTTACTTTACCTAGAAACTACCAGATAGAAGTAAATACAATAACTAACACTGAGATATGTCATATGCTAGCATTGCTAAATATCCTACACAGTTAGTAAAAATGATAAGTCAATGTGAATTTTGTAGATAGAATGAGAACTTAAATATTGTTTTGTAAGGTTTTGGAATATTCATAAGTAATCCACTAACGATAAGAAGGGATCGTATTAAGTAGGTACTCAAACTCTATTCTGTACATAAATTATTTTTCAAATTACGAAATAAATCAATTGTATATGGTTTGGTCTTCATCACCTTTATTATAATTAAACTACGAGGTATACGGCAAGATCGAGACAGTATTAAGTGGTGATTCTTCAATTTTAATGATCAGGAAGTAATTCTTAACTAAGGAGTATTTTTTACTTGAATATTCATCACATTAATAGATATATCAAGTTACTAATTTAGTATAATATATTATAGTCGACAGACTAGTCTTCATTAAATAATAAAACTTTGTGCGTATTTGGATGATGAACCTCACGTTTTCGACCCAGGATTTCATGTCGAGATCATCTTCCGGGTTACTTTATACGTTATAATTATCTGGCCTCAAAGTCTTATAAGGTCAGTGTAGTTATAGTAGGTAAATCATTAGGTACAGCACGGCCAAGGTCTAAGCCACAGAATGCCAAAGCATTCGATCAGACAATAGAACTTATAAGATGATCACCCACATATAATTTATTTTGTTTTGTCTGTAAAAAAATTGTTCCTTGTGAAGATTCTAAGAATAAAAAAATAAGCACCACCCACATTAATCCAGTAATTTATTACATGATTAACATCTAGTATTTCGAAAAATATAGGCGTAAATCAATACAATAGAATGTCATAATGCTAATTAGGAATTATGAAAACTTAAATGACAAATTATAACATATCTATTCATCAAGTTTTGAAAACGCTTCGGGCATTATTATGTTAGAAAAAAATGTTAATCATAGATACATGACAGTCGGTGAGAATGGTACTCAGGATTGCAACAATCGCATTTTTTTAGTGTTGTTCTTGACTGTCATCTAGGTATAATTATGTTTTTCATAGTTAAGTACCTTGACAGCGTGTCTCCATATCGGCAAAGAAGCCCGGATAAGGCTGCTCATCGCAGTAGAAGTTGGTGTACGGCACCGCACCCAGAACCGGGTAATCTGTGCCAGGCTTTCCTGAAAATAACCAAAGAATAATCATGTAGTGTTTTATAATAGTAGGGTCCTGTAGAATTACGTGAATTAATATTATTATCGCAGTAAGTTGCAGATCTCATAATATAAGAAGTTGTCGTTGAAGTCTTTTATATGTCAAAGATTTTTATAAAATATTAATGTAAAGTTTTTGTATAGGTATTGTGTTATGATTAAATTTATTTAAGTAAATGTTTATGCTATGGTTTTAAAAATCACTTAAATGTACTTAAATATAAAGTTTCATAATCGTAATATTTTTCCCAAAATCCGTAATATAAAATCTGTTTATGTGGGCAATACTTTTATGCAGTGTTGTTTAACTTAGCTAAAGTTCGTTTAATATAGCTAGAACTAAGTATACCTACACTATTAAGCTATATTGAATCAACACGTTTTTAGGTTAAAGGTTTATACTTAAATAAATAAATCAAGTATCCGGTTACCTAGTTCCCACACAGATCGACACGCCCCTTGAACAAGAGCTACTCAACACCATATAAATTATAAGTATTCAAATAAACGAAACTTTTAATTTTCAACATTATGCTTTATCTAGGTATATCTTCATGCTCGTTTATGTTGTTATTAATTATAGAATGTCATTTAGCAGTGAATGCTTTTGAAGAAAATATATTATCATAAATGAAGAAGTTACTTACTGCTAATAGTGTTATAATTATACAGTCCAATATAATAAGCCAGACAAGAAAGAGCTATAGACGGCTGGTCATCATGAATAAAAATAATTTGTCAATAATCAAAAATTCATCGTTGCCTAAAACGAACTTTAAAATTGATTCTAGACTTTCAAAATCGTGAAAATGATCGCCCTTTCGATCACGACCGACTATTAGTCCATTCCCGGTAGTTACACAGATAACGAAAGTTCGCTAGCAGTGACCACTTTCACTTCAAGACACCACTACCATCAATTGGCGATTGTGCGAAATAGCATCTGTTGTTAAATGCTCAACTAGATTTAGCAGCATCTAGTTTTCGCTTATTTGAAATCGAGAAAGGATAGTAATGGCAAAAGTTTATTTAAATCGAACCGATGCATTCACCTCTAACCTCCATCAATTTATATTGTAGCGACTGCAATTAGAGTGCACGTCGTAGCATAGACCTGAGGCCTTCTAACCGCAAATCTTACACAATTACAGAATTAGATATTTCGATTTCCTTGTGAAATACTATCCTTCTTCTCCAACGTATAAAATGAAATCTTCAATTCAAATTAAACTGCATCCAATAACTTCTAAAAATGAATGCGTATTAATTACATCTTGAGAAAATGCTTACGTCATAGAAGGAAGACCTTCGAAATTATATTTCAACACACCACTTTATTATTTTAATAGGTCATTTATGTTACAATTTAGGATAAGATTGTACCATCCTTGATGACTCATACAGAGCCAACCTGTACCAAAGCAAGGTTAATTTGAAATATTTACCAGTATTATAAAACACGTTTGTTTTTGGAATAACAAACGGTATGTACTTTATTGAATTCACACAGTACCTATATTTATTTTTAAGGCATTGTATTTGTATCATCACGAAAGTAATTAGTATTTTCATCTAATATACTCGTTAGCAATAAGCTGGTAACTATTCAGTCATTTCGTCTGCAGAACAATGAATAAGGTTACGAATCAGGCCTAATCCGTTATATTCCAACACCCTTTCATTCCAACTCCAACGACCCCGAAGGACCGAATCCTTCCTTTGGTTCTCTTCCCTATCCCCTACAGTCTGTGTGAACTTTTACACCAGGTAGTGACGTAATGAGGAATAAACGGAAAACCTTTTACTTTTCTAATTTCGGTGTAGATAGATATCTAATGACGAATGAAGGCGGAAGGGAGCTATTAGAGATTTATAGCAGAGCCACAAAATGTGGTTTCGTATCTCGTAGTACGAGGTGATTGTTATTAAATGGGCGTAATTAAATAGCTAGGTACTTTTAAACTATTTACATTTGCAGATACTACAATATTTAAAACGAATCAATAAATAAATCTCTTAAATATTTATATTATTTATGCAACTCCTGCAATCTTATGTAAGTCTAGAAACTGCAGGTAAGTACCTATTGTGTATAGACTGTACATAAATACAAAGGTAGCGAGCAAGAAATCCCAAAAGGTCGAAGTGCGTGGCGGATTCTCGATGTGGCCAGAATAACTTACTAACCTAGTCTTTATTATTCTGCCCAGAAATGTTGTTGTTGTACCGAAGAAATGTTTTTACTGAAGTCTGAATCAGTTGAATATATGATTTATTTATATGATGTCAGTAGAAGTAATATAATTATAATTACATTTATTGAAAACAAAATTCAAAAAGCAACATAATTGACTTTTGTCAGCTTTATGACATGCGTTAGTATAAACTTATAAAGGCATGATGAAAACACACCATATGCAGTTCTATTATGCTGCATACGCATACCTTCACGTGCGAGCCAATCTTAATAAAACCAGTCAATGATTTGAGCAGTCAATTAATTGTTCCGCAAGCAGATACGAAATTCTCAACGCGTGCATGAACTGGCATAAAAATATTGACATTATTAACAAATCGGTTATGCGGGTTATGCCATATCGCTATAATGATGCTATCACTCGTAAACAGTCGACATTTGCTACTATTTATGGTAACGCAACGTCAGTAACAACGAATCCTCGTGTGGGTATCCACCTCCCGTCTAGATCTAAGTTATAGATTGACATCTGTCTATAAAAAAATGCTTCCAATTAAAAGATGCTCTAATATTAGCTAAGTGACCAAACCAGAATTTACGGATCAGCGCTTAAAGACGATCAGACAAATGATACAAGTATGATCTAACATTTGCTAAATGTTTAAATTCTGTGGCGATACCTGCCTCTCGTAATGTGGTTGCATTATGTTTTGTGATCACGATGATACATTATCTGACATCTGACGTAATGGAGCACTGGAAACGTTTACTGCTACAGGACTGGGGGCTTACTACGACCACTTATAACAGGGCTGAGATTGAAATGCCCAGATTTTTCCCAGAATAAACTGACCTTTAATTGTACGAAAAGCCTATACAGTGCGAGGTCAGCTCATACTGGAAATTTCGGGCAGTTCAATTTCAGCCCTGCTATAAAAGGTCGTAGACTAAACCCCCTGAACTAAAATAGTAATCGTAATAAATATCTGAATGATCAATATAGGCACCTACATAAAATATATTTGTCTGAATATCCATTAACATTAACGAATTCTATGTCGAATAACCTATTCATATAGAAGGCTATATTGTCATGTAAACTTTATTTTTACTACTTCCTAGTTAAGTAGGTATCTACCACATAATTTTATGACACAGTGTTAAATCTATTATGTTATAGTAGACCTAGTCATTCATAAATATTGTTTAGGAAACAATATAAAGGTGCTAAGGTCCCCGATGTCACGTAATCGAAGTGCGAAATGAATTGACCCTACCTAACTTACGATAACCGAGGACAGGTTGAAACAAGGTCAGCGGCGATTACATAATAATTTGAGATGAACCACAACGTGATGTCAACATTGATTTTTATTTACCATTGACAATGAAAATTTATTCACAGGACGTTTCTCGAAGCTTATATACAGTCTTCCTCGTATAATATTTATAAATCGATTGAGTCTTACTTTATACTGGGTAATTTTTTATACCGTCGGGAAACAAAATTGGGTCTGATAGGTAAATGGAGTAGAAGACTATGGCATAGGTACCTACTTAGTTTTTGAAAAATTAAAAGTATGTTTACACCATACATTTACACCATGATAATTATAATTTAGTCATGTAAGTAATGAATCTGCATGAAGTGGTAGCGGCCGCAACACAGCTGCAATAAGGCTGATGATCTATAGTACGTAAGTACTTTGACTTAGCTCAGACTTTACTTAAACTTTGCTAAGCTTATTTATATGCTTAACTTAGACTTTGATTTGGAATTTATAGTCATAACACACTGCAATTGTGCTGTGCATACGCTAAGACCGACGAAGCCAATAAACAAAGTCAAAGTCTTTCCACTTCTCCATACTTGAGCCCTTAGTCAATAAAGAAAGTACGTACCTAATTCCAAAGCAAAGTCTGAGCAAAGTCTAGGTACGCTCTATAGATCTCATTCTAAGTATACCTACATTAGAGGCGTGCAAGTGTTTGCGCTTGATTGCCATTTAAAACGACCACTCAAGTCTTCTCGCTGATGTGTGACACTACTCGTGTTTATTGTACATCTTCCGAACAGAAACCGGCTCAACAGGATCCACAAATGAAACTATTAAAAGTATATTTAGAAATGATTGAATTAGGTGCGGAAAATGTTTTTTTATAGGACAGGTAGAAATATCATTAAGTTCTTCTATCGATTCAGCACGAATACATGGGAACCACTTAAAACGCAAAGATAAGCCAATTTTAAATAATATGTCATCTTCTATAGTACTAGGTCAACGTAAATTGAAATGTTTTATAAGATTATTGGTATCTAGGACTCATATTATAGTCAAAATAAGATCTTGGACATTATATCGAGCATATATTAGGTATAGTCTAATGAGATCTGTCAGACTGTCAGGAGTTATACAGAGACTGGGTAAGTGCGTCAGCGCTATCTTTATCATTAATAATAGCTTCATATGACCTACGCATGGCGCAACGCGGTTATAACACAGTGGCGCAAGCGCATCGAGGCGATGACGGAGTCGCTGAGTAAGTATATGAACCCTCGTATTCAAATACTATTACATTTTGTATTCTATTCACACACAAAAAAGGGCTTATTATGAAGGTTAAAAACACCAAAAGATTAGGTCGAGATAAACATCAATGTAAAACGCCATTTAAGAGGTTTACTAACGAAGACGTTATTAATTCTAATGGGTTCATAACAAGGCTTAGCCTTATATAAGCTTACAAAGCGAACGCTTATAGTATAAATATTGTTGCATTTGGAGCTACAATTAAAACATAATATCAGAATAAATTAAAATAATTATTTCAATTTAAAACAATTTGTACTAATAACAGTTACAATAATCGCACGCGGAGGGTTGCACAGGTCAAACACGTCTTATGTATAAATAATTATGAATGATCGTCGAGTGATCTTACACCCATTGTTATCCGTGGTTTGCTCACATCGAGGTACGCCTCCCCAATTATGCATCAATACCCTGAGCATTGTTTTGGAGTCTGTCAAAAGGAGATATTACGAAATCGCAGAAAATTATATTGTCTACAAAGTTAGTAAAGAATATCTTTAGTCAAAACATAACAAGTCCGCAGAATTTTGAAATCATAAGGCATAGAAATATATCGTTGATTGACGAAGAGAACGCAATGAATCTGCAACAGTCATCGTGATTTTTGGGATAACTACGTGTGTTCAAATCAAACATTTCTCATTTGGAACAGTGTATTGTAACATAAGAAGCTGTATGGCTAAGTTTAGAATGTAAGTAATTGTTATGATTGCTCAATTTAATTATCAATATTTTATTAACAATCAGAATTTATATTCCTGTGTGTTCTTGAACATTCTCATGTGTGTGTTACGGTAGTCTAGCAGGATTGAAACCAGTTTACTGACTACTTTAAACATTTTTATAAAATTGCAGGTGTGGATCCAAATAAAAGCAAGAAGAGTTTGATTTACAATACATCTCTGACCCGTGGGAGTCCGGATCATCGCTTAGTTTGGAGGTTGAATGAACAAAAATAACTGCAAAGAGGTCTTAGTCATAGAGATTAAGAGGCGTATTTCAAGCGATTAAGTTGAATAGACGTGTTGATGGATGTATAACAGATTAGTGTTATGCACACACATGACTGCCTTCGTGTCGACCTCAAACCACGTACAGAATGTCAGGGCGATTTGCTCAAACAGCCACAATCTAAGTAATCGGAGCTCTCATTATGGCAGTCGGTGAATTTTAAACAATTACACATACCTATCTAAAACTATTGCAGATGGATACAAGTTTACATAAAACTGGCTTGAAACTTATCTTTCTCTTTCAAAGAAACATCACTACGATACCTGAAACATTGAGATAGAAGATAAAGAGGCCAAGTGCTACTTATTACTCAATCATAAACCTAAAAAGAAAGATGCGTAGTAAGCAGGTCCCTAGGTATTTACCTAGCTATTTACAAACATGATGGTAGTCCAAACTAAGAACCAGTTTTCCTAACATTTCCACATAGGTAGGTATCTGGTTCTTTATTCTTATTTCTCTATTTGGACATTAATATAAGTATTTATAAATAAAATACTAGGTAAGACTACAAAAACCTTCAAAGAACCGAGCACAGAAAAAAGTGAAGATACTCAGCCAAATATTTAAATATATACCTACTGAACTGTTAGAAAAATGGGCTGTTCATGTTCAGGCTTGAAAATTAAAATACTAGTTCATACCTTTTTAATCCCGTTTCCTTTAATCGGTTATTGTACTCATCATTATGAACAACTTTTACTATGGGACCAACCCTAAAATCGCGATAAATAAATCAGCTGTTCCATAGGAAATACATATTTCAAAATTGCTCGACTCAATGTATGGAACAGCTGATTTTATTTTCGCGATTTCAGGGTTGGTCCCATGTTAAAAGTTATTCATAATGATGAGTATCCCCCTTAAGGGATCGGGATTCGAAAGGTAGGACCTTATATAAGTAATCATGTAGAAAAGCTGCAGTGGACTATAGTAGGCGAGTTGATCGATTGATTACACAAATAGGTAGGTATATGGTTAGGTTTTAGGTATGTATGTATATGTACGCATTTCTTTACAGTAGGTAGTAGCTTCGCGCAAGTGACAGGTATAATAGGCGCATCAATCGAAAGTCATGCTCAGTTGCGTAGCAGCCGCTGGAATTGCAACTACTGCTACGAAGCGGGAAAAAAACTAATTCATCACATATTTAGTTAAAAACTGCTTGCATCTCTACATGGCCTTGTATCGTTAGACTCGTTAGTATTTCATATAAATATACATAACCGTTTGGATTACCATAAATGTGGAATTACTCTTTTTTTAACATTAAAATTACCCACGCAAGTACCTACACAAACTTTGCCAAAAAAAAATATAAAAAAAAATCTACGTATTAAGCAAGAAAATAATAATTTTAATTGATAACAGAAACTTGCATGTGCTATTATGCTAGTTGTAAGTAACATAATGTATCTATTATACCGTTAAACGTGTAAGCTGTCAATGTAAAGACTGATTTCCTAATCCCGATGCACGCAAATGCAGTTGCATGATGAATTTCCAATGTAAACGTTATGTTTACTAAAAGAATGTTCGCAATGTTGTTTGTACGTCTTTTTTCGTCGCTTTCTTAGTGTCTTACCAGATTTAACTCGCCCAGTCTTTATTGCCCACTTATTACCAGGAAGATGTTACCCCGTTTCTCTTATTAATCGATCGATGCATGCTTAACTTACATGTAATAAAAAATGTTTTATCCCATAAAGCTTTAGGTACTTTCTCAAATATTTATAAAGCCAAAATAAAAGGTGATCACAAACAATGAACTAAAAAAAAACATTGAACTCTTCATTAAGATGTTTCCAACCATTTCGAGCAGCAGATTTCTAACTAATAACTTTATAATTACTACTATTGAAGCAAGCTTTCATCGTTCTTCCATAGAGCATGCTAATGAATTGCGCAACTGCCCGACTTACACTGGGTGCGTTGCCCAAAGCCGTGCGCTATGGTTACGACCTCGTTCATACCACTGTATATACATATAATTATATATGTATGTGATTGTTAGCACAATTAAGAGCTGAGTTATGTTACAGTGAAAGAGTAAGTCAGAATCTCAACTTAGCAAGGCTGCGCGACGCACGGTTCCACGGTTCTATAACCAAGACGCAAGACCTTCGTTGTCATACGAATTTCTATCCAATTGTATAATTTGATATAATTTTAGTTAGAAAGATAAAAATTATTAACTACGGTAGGGTACTATCAAAAAGCAAGTAAAACCATTTTACTGCAAGTATGTATTTACTTAACTTCGGAATGTGCATAATTACATTGATATAATAAATCAAGTAAACGTCCATTGATTAGTAAGTAAACAATTAATATTTCATACCAGCACCTAATTACGTATTTAGGTAAGCATGCGGTTGGCACGACAATTAGTGCTGCAATATGAGTTGCTAGGATAGAGTAAGTAGGTACTGACTACTGTAGAGAACGACAAACTATTTGTAAAGATACACCTCAAGGAACTTGAATTCTGAAATTATGGAACGATTGAGAAAGAAAATTATATTTACTAAAGTAATAATTCAGATAGGGATAGGGGATGTGGCAATAAACGAAGATAACGAACACGATCTTCTATACATACCTAGGTATATAGACACGCTAACTTTCTGAAAGACAATTTGAAGGTCATCGTTGTAAATACCCCGTGCATAATGCCTGTAATCAATTAGGTTTAGCAATTATTGTCGACTGGTTAATAACAAAGGTTACTCTCAATAAAAGATGGATGAATGAATTCGTATACGAAACGGTCTTCCTACACCTGCAATTTTCCATTGTAAAATGACTTGTAGCCTGTAGGTCAAAAAGATATAATCTCAATTAGAACATAACATCTTAGTAGATGCTATGCTCAATCTCGATCATCGTGATCTCGATGATAAAATTTTAATTTGAAAAACATATAATCGAATATATCTTTATTTCATGCAAGCCAGATTCAAGCACTTAAGATTATGTAGAGACTTGGTGCGCGGTTCCAAATAGTAGGCCCTATGGAGAAGAACCGGCAAGAAATAAAGAACTGGAAGTGAGTCATCTGGAGTCGTCAGTATTGAAAGTGAGTGAGTGTTTTCGTTTTTAGCCCGCATTTGCAACCCACTAGCTAAAATTAATAATTATTATACCGTTTTGAACCCTCTGCGTAAACTGATTCCGTTTTGTTACGTAATGGCAGTGGAAAAGAAAAGTCAATTTGTAGTTTTGTAAAATAATATTTATTGTTGGATAAAAATGAATGGAAGTTTCAATTTATTTTACCATACTTTTTAAATTTATACACTATGTATCTTTAGTATGTTAATAATAGTTTGTCAATAATAGTTTAAGATAATTTTTCTGTCTGCACTAAAAACAATGATAAATTACAATGGGTCGAAAGCGGAATATATTTTAGGTTGAATACGGATAATAATATTATATCTAGCTATTAGATAGATAATTGTGGGTTCATAACGGAATAAGTTTTGGATCTAAAACAGAATAAAATATTCGTGGAATGATACTTGAAAAAGTAACCACTATTTATCGATCTTATACCAAACTATTCGAAGCTGATCCTGTCATAGGTACCTACTTAGGTACATAAAAATCTATTATTTTTAAAAACCCCTTTTTAGCTATTACTCTATTTTTATTTTGGTCCCATATACAAACACACAAAACACACAGAAAACAACACACACACAAAAAAAAACAGACAAAACAAAACACAGAAAAGAAGGAAGTTTTGTTGCTCTGAGGCGGTACCTCATGCGCACAGCCACCAGTAGGTAGGTATATATACCTAACTTTTAAAGAAACCATAAATATCGATGGAGTACCTAAGTAATTTCTACTACCTTTTATGTAATAATTAGAATAAGTACGTACCTACTTTACATTTTTGTAATTCTACGTGTAATAATATGATCACGATATTTTTTATTCTATATCGTGACACTCAAATACTTGAACTTTTAAAAATTAGAAGAGAATAATAATTATCTTTTATCTAATAATAAATAGACATCTCAAGATCCGCGACATGTCAATAAACTACAAATGTCGAGGCCGATAATCCGACCACCTCTTTACGAGATGAAATTCATTATACATAGGTATAGGTAGGACTAATCATGATCTAAAATTTATAAAAGCCTAAGAATAGACCAGTAATACAAAAATCGCTTAGCATCGCTACAGCAATCTGTTGAAATATACCATACCCATATATCCGTGACCATACCACTGAAAAGTATAATTTTAGTAGTGTATAGGTAAGTAGAGTAAAACCTAATTTAAACAATACATTACGTTTAAAAATATTCTGTGTTTATGTCGCAGGGATATTGTCAAACCAGTGATATTATAATTTTGCTAGTGAAATTATAATTGCACGAAACTTTGTCAACCGCCTCCATTTCTCACAATTTCACGGGCTCATTTCAGTGACATTATAATTCCACTGGACCCACGCGGTGATATTGCAAGGCAGTTGATTTGATTGATTTGATCATAATATTAGATATTTATCCTAACCTAAAACGGACCAATAAATCATTGACCATAGGTATATGGATGATGTATGTATATGGATGGTTCCAGTTCAAACAAACACCGGTGCGAAGATGAATACGAATAAAGACGAAAAAATATGTCGACTATGCAATGAGAGAAGTTTGTGTTCCTTCTCGTGGAGATCGTAAAAGACGAATATAAATAAATTAAGTAAGATAGTTGACTTTCGCCAACGCGTGTGCAGTGATCAAATATTGTCAAAATCTGGATTCTCATAAGAGGGCTTATGGGTTGCATGAAAGGCTGCCCGTATTGCCGTTGATATCAGTTCTACATCCACTAAGTCTGGTATTGTATTGTCTGTAGAATGCTAAGTAGGTATATCTAGTATTTTATATTATCTATGATTAAGTATAGTCTACACTTAATAAGTACTTCGACTTCGTACAACTACCTTATCTATATTATCGTACTACTATATTATAGTACATTATCGTAGTCATATCGACATAGCGGCATAATTTGGAGTTTCCAAATTATGCCGCTATAATCACTAACTAATAGTACCTACTTATAGTTTCCTTACTTAATAAGCAGAATACTTTGACATCTGTAAGCTAATGATTGTGGCAATTTTCGATTTTAGAAACGCGTTGGCAGAAACCGCAAAAACGTTGACGACGGATTGTAATTTGTGAATTTAAATTTAAACGTGTAATTTTGTTAATATCTACTTACTTGTTAACCTATCTTGATGGTAATGATCGTATACTAAATCTATGGTATACTAAAATGATAGTATGAATCCTTAAATGAATCATACAAGATAATAAATAAAATATTCCCTACTGAGGCATAAGCCGGTCACAGGTCACAGCACATTATTATATTCTGTGGTTACACTACCGAAAACCGAGCACGATTGTTTTTGACGTATCGTAACTTCGTAACCTTATCGTAAGCAAAGAAGGTCGGCCAGTTTCATACAAACTATGACCTGACCGTAAATTGACGCGGCCATTAATGAAGTATGGCTTAATTGATTGTTCATTAGGCACATGTTAAAATATTTATTGGTTTTACTTTTTTTAAACCGTATACGTACATTTTTATGTTTTGTTTTGAGGTTAGGATTTAATACGACTGTGACGCCATTATTTATAAAACAGTCACAGTTAGTCTATTATTTTCTACTGTGGCATGTACCTCTTCTCTAGACATGTCCCTAACATACCTAATTATTATAGTCAATCCTTGGCGAGCTGACTAACCTCCTGGTATGGTACTTACAACTATCATGGTAGGATACGATATCAGTGTATACCTACTCTTTTCTATACGGTATAGTCCTGTGTAAGTACGGTATAATAAAACTGAAGTAGAGAAGAGACAGAAGAAAGGTGGATACAGGATACAATAAAATAATAAGTTTTATAATATTCATTTATTTTATTCTAAATCTTCCAAAACATCGTCCAAAAATGGTGCTGGAGGTGATATGTTTGGCTGAAATCTAGCACATCCAAGGTAGGTACCACACTAAAGTCATGACATGCGCACAACATCCTATTGTGCGACGTCCCATAAACAGTTACAACAACACTCTAAAATGCCTTCTCGCCCTTCTTCTTCTCTCTTTATCTATTGCACAAAGTACACGCTGCTGTACGTGCTGTACTGTGTGTACTGTGCTGGTACGTGAATGCGGTTTCTGCATGGTGATTCACTGAAAATCACAAAGCGTAGGAAGTCGGTTTCCAATAAGCGCAAGCCAAGAATCGTCAGCTATGGGAGGTATCACACGGAGTCCGAGAATCGTAAGCAGGGTCGTCAAAGGTGGAGGGATCGATTGGAGTCCGTAAAAACACAAAAACAAACAATATCAACACTAGTAATCGCACGGTACGCAACGACGTTACGGAGGCACGAACGTTAAGTGACATATCTTTGACAGCTATCACTTAGCGTCAAAAACGATCCGTTTCGTTTTATCTGTTTTATATATTACATAATGGGTCCCATCGTTATAGTTCGTTGGGAATATACAATAATTATGTTTATTTGCCAGAAAACACCCACATCGGCCGTAAAAAAATATCCACATAGAGCAATAAATGTAGTAAACATTGGAAAAGGAAAATAAATTAATTATTAACATCTTCGCTACAGCTTGTAACAAAACGGAATGTTTTGCGTAATAATAAGATGCGTTCAAAACCATTAACACGATTAAATATGGCATGTCCTAAATAATTAATTAATTATTTACTCCCGCTCTAATAAAAGTTTTAAATTGTTGTAATTAAATTCTCCTTTATCAATATACATTTCTGCGTAGCATCCATCAATGGCCCCTTCCATTTTTGGTCAGGTCTTATTTGGCCATCATTCTTTTGAATAAAAAATACAATAATTCTATCGCACTTTTGTTAAATTTTACGCAGCATACAAACTTATTTCATGAAAAAGTAAAAACACACCATGAATTTAAAAAAAAAACATAGATTAGATTATACGTATCTATCTATATTTTACATTCAAAATTCCTTAGGTTAACCTAAGGATTAACGTTACTATAGGTACGTCAAAAAAATCCGTACTTAGCCCTCAGCTTACGTAGTAACTATTCAGTAATCTATGCTATAGGTTATTGTTACTGTAGGCTTCTTAAGCTTTTAAATTAAAATAATAATCATGAACCATGAAAGCGATTAGAACAACAAAAAGAGTCCTAAAGTTATAATTTAGCCTTTGTAGCTTTCATACTGTAGGTATAATCACAGAAATCTAACTTATTATTTATTTCTGTATTTATAATAGTCCAACGCCAACGATAGCGCCGTCCGTGAGGCAACATAAAAGGTTGTTTTATTTTTTATTGCCGTGGTCTCCATTGAGGAAGGATAATCCAACTTCTACCAGGGACAATCCGTAACAGAGCGACCCTGGATTGTGTCCCATTAAATGATCAAAAGGGCCTCTGCGTGTTGCACCCATTTAAAGCCTACCAAAAGAAACACGTAAATAAAGCGACTTTTTTGTAATTTTCGCAAATTCGTATTTGAATTGTTCTGTAGCCGTCATTAAATTGACTTATCTTACCAGGTATAGCCATTCCCAGTTCAAGGTATTCCTTTACGGAGGGACTGAGGAACGCCGGTGGGGCGGGGGCAGCGTCTGGTTCAGGATCCGGCGCATCCAGAGCCTGCGCAGGCTCACGGGACACCACGGCGCTGTCGGCACGGACCCGCTTCACGCGACTTCCGTCTTCAGATCCTCCTAGAAATAAATAAGGACCCGGAGACATGTCATAATATAAAAAGTGGGATTCTATGTGCATTATCACAAACGGTTGGCGGTGGCATTCCTTCCTGTGGTATTCTTTCTTTACCACGCGTCTGCGTACATCTACTGTGATGTGACATTATCATAATTTATGTAACTACTATGAAAATACTAAATTCAAGCCGTATAAGCAGGTTACTGTTAGCCTACATCATCCCACAGCTGGGCATAGGCCTCTTCCCTTGATTTCTATTAAAGTAATAAGCAGGTATAAAAGACGATTCAATTTTCGTTTGCATATTTTAGGAAAGAAGTCCTAAGCTAGAAGAATAAATATAAATTCAACAATAAGTTGCTTCAACAGGCTCAGATTTCCCTTTACGCAAAGTTAAAGCGCAATATGAAGCCGTTTTTTAAATAACTAAAGCTGAATAGGAACTAGTAATTATTTAGAAATAGAAGAGCAAAAATGTCTACACTGTTTTATTATCCTAAGAAGAGAATAGGTTCGATTCTGTTGCGTACTTTGACAGGACTAAACTAAACTAAAGGCGTTTGTTTCTTTCTGTTTCAATAGAAAAAGAAAGTGCATGATAGATGCGTTTAGTCTAGTTTACTACTGTCAAAATGCGCAACAGAATCGACACCATTATAAGAAAATATCTACTCTGTATGTTCTGTAGGAAAACCTTATAAAGGACACCAATACACCATTAATAGCTAAACTCTAACTTAAATAAAAATAGTTTCTGTGCAGAATAACACATAAAATTAATTATCAGAAAGTAAAATAAAAATAAATTATAATGTATAAGCTATATGCTTACCGGTTATCACTAGTAATGACAGAAGCACTGCACAAAATAAACCAAAAACCTTCCTCCCATTCATCTTGGACATTTAAACAATCTTTATATAAGGTAGCTATATTTCAATCACCAAAACATATGTAAACGCATGTTTAACTCAGTTGTGTCACAATCGAAAAAACTTCAGTCGACATCGGCATTGAAGTAGATTGAAGGTCTCAGAAAAGGATTGACGAATTTCGTAATACAGCTCTCGTGGTTGATTAATAACCGCGCCGGACGCGAGTTTATATTACGGGTTTATTTTTCTTGCATAGCGGTACGATTCGACGTGCGCTTTCAAAGGCAGCCAAGCGCGCAATGTTCATGCAACGCGCATAACATGAAGATTCTATATGAGCCGAAGCTGACCTCTAAACTTCCTCGACACCATGAGAATACACTTAGCCAAAAGAGCAATCCTTTTGAATATAATATACTACTCAAAACAAAATAAGGGCCACTTGAAATTTTGGGCATTAGGGGCGATTTCATAATATCATTAGATCTATCCATGTGGTCAATTATACAGCGTCGTGTTACCATAAGTGATTGCGAATACTTTTACAGCATTTCACTTGCAATACCATTAAAATGGGTAGATATTGTCAACTTTTTTGTAACCAATTAATTTTACCCCGTTCATAACGTGAACTTTAAGCTCATTTATCATTTGTCTTGTGTTGTGAACACAACGTTTTCGTTTGTTTTACGTGCTAAGTAAGTGCATTCATTGGCAATTTAAGAACGTAATGCCACAGATTCGACATCAAATGGACTTAACTACTACGACTTGTGCCATAAAACTCATCCTAGAAGGCTGTTCGTAGCGATCTGTAACTTAGCAGCCGAGATTCTCGCGGCGAGCGATTCAGAATGCCTGGAATTTTAAGAGATTGAAAGATTTCCTAGAAGACAGAGATTAGGTATAGCCAGAGGAATCACCCGCGCAAGAAAACCGCCATATTATAGGCTTACCTGCACGCAGAGAGCGCACCGTCATTTCCCGCTCTTTGCAGACCCGCTTGCACCTGGCCACAGGCACGTTTGTTAGTGACCAAACAATTAGAAACCATTTGCATGAAGACCACCAATTCTCAAGGAGTCGGATGGTGCGAATTCCATCGACAAGTATTCCTTGTGTAAATCAATTAATATTCGCAAGGCAACATTTGGACTGTTGCGGAAGTGATTGAGCACAGTGCTATTTACAGACGTTGTGTGGAGATGAAAAGGTGAGCAATTTGCAGAAGCCTGCAACCACAAAAGTGATCGATTTGGGGGTCCAATATTATGGTGTGGGGAGGTATTAGCCAAACTGGAAGAACTGAGCTTGTAACTCTGAACCAGGGTACAGTAACAGCTCAACGATACGTCGAGGAGTTCATAACACTCCATGTGGCGCCACTTGCACATCAAAGGGATGCAGGTTTCAAGGTGTTGCACGGCAATGCACGAGCTTATACTGTTAAACTTTGTAAAATTAATTGCTTTATACGCAGTACTCAACACACACTCACAAACGTTGCAGCTACAGGAAAACGTTGTTAAGAAACTGTCCATTTTAATATAACTCGATCTGTATAATTTACTGATTTTGAAAATAACACTCGGCAAAGTCAAAGTTTTTTATTTCAACTGGGCCTCTGCATGCACTTTTAAAACGTCGTGATTCTAGGCGCACGGTTCCAAGTGGGTTGGTCCTGGAAAAGATAACGGCAAGAAACTCCATGGATACTCTTGTCATAAAACAATTTTACAAGAGTCAAACACCCTTAATTTAGTTTAGTTCTGTCAAAGTGCACAACAGAATCGACGCCATTCACGGTCTCTTTTTTGCATGAATTGATTATTTCTAAAGTTTCTTTCGTATAAATCTATATAGAACTACCTCCTAGAAAACTTAGAAATAGGAAAAATATTTCCCATCGCAAAATCAGTTAATAAATAGGTATAGTTCCCATCGTAAAAACAAACACGCTGTCTGCAAAGCTGATACAATTGGATGGATTATGGAAATGAGTAGATACAGTAAAATAAGTACGTACCTATTTATTTAATTTGAAGAAAGCCAAAATTCATCATTTTCAAACAAAATTCCTATCTAAATGAGAGCAAAGGCGCTTCAATCACAAAACATCTAAACTGAGTAAAATACAATTTTGTACTGTGTCGTAACCAATTGTTATTTTTGAACAGTTATGTTATTGGTACATTCATTAGGAGTTTTTAACTAAGGCATCATTTCCTTATTAATTATGAATTGCTTTGGGACTAAGGTGTCTTTGCTTTCAAGTATTGGACTGAAGCATGTTTGCATGTTACTGCAGGCTAATCACGATGCAGCACTCGGACCCGTATCGGCTTCGTTTTCTAAGATAAAGCCGACGATCGGTTAAAAAATTTGTAATTCGAATCGAGATAGGTCAAGGTCAAGCTGATGCCGTTTGCCAGCGAAAGCGACTGAATGAATGTTATGTCATAGAAATGCAGATAAAAGGAATCACGATGGTGTAATGACAAATTGAACTGGGGGTGCATCGATTGCGATTAATCAAATGAAAACTGAGGCAACGTTGACTCCGGCTTCAAAATTATTCTAAGATCTTTGATGAAATTTTTAATATTGTCGCTCATTTATCCAGTAAGTAAACCTCAGCGTGGTTAGATAAGAGTGTTTTCTTTCTTATCTTTACTTTTATTTGAATATTGCTGATGTTTTAGACACTCCAAATAATATGCCGAGTGAGTATTTACTATATCTTGCCTAGGAACGCCAAAAATAACAGCTGGCAATAAGCCGCAACTTGTTACGGGTTGCCCGCAACCCATGAGCTTCCTGAAAATAACTTTGTTGCGAACTTCAGACTCTCTAAGGCTCTGTGCTGAAATTCTACCTATAACGATGACATGGCGATGATGATGATGATGATGAGATAGCGAATCTGTTAGATACTTTTTGTATAGAGTCCACTCTATGGGTGTGTTCAGTTATTACGGCAGACGACGCTCGGGCTCGACGACGCATTATCGTCCGGGTGATCGCACTAAACCGTTCAGTTATAATATTTGAGCGAGCGTCGTCGGACGATCGCTCTGGTCACTCCGTGAAATAGTAGGGTGAAAGTCGCACTCGGTCGCACTGCTATCAACCGACCAATGACTGTAGTCGTAGGATACAGCAGCAGATAATTGAGGTCGTTCGATTGGTCACTCGCGTAACGCAGCTGTGGTTCGTTCAATTATTCCCGATGAGCGAGCGACATTCGCACGAGTGACTTTCATACGCTTTCATCCGAAAAATAAATTACTGAACGTAGCCTATGACTCTATATAGTTCTTTCTCCGTCCACTTAGGCTTACATTCAGAGACGACAGAAACGAGTCTAAGCGTGAACTTACGCTTCCATCTGTCAAAATTTGTTCGTAAAATTGACATATGGAAGCGTAAGTTCACGCTTAGACTCGTTTCTGTTCAGGCTTACATTCAGAGACGACAGAAACGAGTCTAAGCGTGAACTTACGCTTCCATATGTCAATTTTACGAACAAATTCTGACAGATGGAAGCGTAAGTTCACGCTTAGACTCGTTTCTGTCGTCTCTGAATGTAAGCCTAAGTCCCTCCACGATATTATACAAAAAGTAACAGGTAACAGATTCGCCATCTTACTAATTTTGAAATGGCGCCTTCTGATTGGTCGATTGTGACAGTGGCGGATTTGCTTCTCCCCCAGCTGGTCTGGTTACCAACACCGGTGATGGTAACCGGTTCTGTTCCGGTGTGAAAATTTTCATAAAATATTGTGAATCTCAGACTGATCATATTTAAATAGTGTGTTTACGAAAATATAATAAACTGACATTAATAGAACCGTTTTACATTAATAAAACAGCTATTATGTGCCGAAGCAAACACGGCTTTTAAGTGAAGAAGCATTTATGAATTTCACCTGTGGCAACATAATTTCATAGAAAATAAGTAGAGACATAAAAACAGT
The DNA here is from genome assembly GCA_932294325.1 of Allophyes oxyacanthae. Taxonomy (NCBI): domain Eukaryota; kingdom Metazoa; phylum Arthropoda; class Insecta; order Lepidoptera; family Noctuidae; genus Allophyes; species Allophyes oxyacanthae. Next base: position 9,355,478 of record OW028620.1, on the reverse strand, counting down.
TTGGTAACTTTCATGTGGTTTACAAGTAATAATATCATAAAGTTATTATTACTAGTGGTAAAGTAATAATAACTTTATGAATAATATTAACTTTTAAAAGTTTCAGAAAAAATATGGACGTTGTCCATATTTTTTCTGAAACTCGCGTAACACGCGGTGAAAAACACAAACACTATGACAAGCTCATAAAGTTATTATTAGTGGTAAAATAATAACTTTATGGACAAGCTAAAGTGGGCGGAAGCGGAACCGCCTCGCTGGGATGTAAGTTTAAAATATTCATGGAAATTCAGGTATGTCTCTACTTATTTTCTATGAAATTATGTTGCCACAGGTGAAATTCATAAATGCTTCTTCACTTAAACGCCGTGTTTGAGAAATGAGAACGCAAATAATATTGCATACGTAGCTTATGGCTGTAAAAGCCATAAGTAGTTCAAGGAAAATCACTAAGGCTGACATTCAGAGACGACAGAAACGAGTCATGTAGGCTTTGAATTAAAAGAAATTAGGCGACTTTGGGCTATTTGATACAAAAAATTTGGTGACTTGGACTTGGACCTGGCTTACCTGGCAACACTGAGCACTGACCACCGCTGCCGGAATCCGGATTGTAGAGATGTTATATAGGGTAATTTTCAGATATTGATACCATACCTATTACTGGGTATTAGTCAAATAATAGTAAACCGATTCATTATTCATTATCAACCTATCGATTATTTAATCTAATATTTTTATTATGCTTACCTATTCTCCACAATAAAGAATATGAAATACAAGATTTCGTGAATATGCACAGTTAACCATAAATACCTAGTGAAACAGTGATAAAATTTTCTTATTATTTGACTAATACCTGGTAGCCTATTACTCTATATTCGCATATCCTAATATGCTTATACGCGCTTTGTATTATAATACCTATACCTATTATGAATATATTCGTTTTAATTACACCTCTACCGGCTTGCTGTAGCCGAATGTCGATTGTCAAACGGCGTTTTTAGTGAAAATTTGAATATTTGAGCTTGTTAGCATTGCTAAAGCAGATATTTTGTGAATTATTATTCATCTAAAAATTTTAATGAATGTATTGCGTTCCTAGTGAACATAAACTTCAATTCAATCACAATGGACGACAACATGGAAAAGTTCTGTCCGAACTGCAGCCAACTTTATTTTATACAATGTAAGTATGTAGGTACAGTGGGCAATAGAATTTTTTTCATATTTTATCTAAGTAGGAAGAATAAATATATTTTATATATTGTATTTACTTTTTGTATAGGTATATATTTTGTTATTACTCACCTACCTACTTGTCAACAATATAAAAATAATTGTGTGCATCCGCAATGGGCACATCAGGGGATACATTATTTATTCGTTTATGATTATGCTCTGTACTGTATCAAACTTCATCCCCCTTATTACAAAAATGGTTTTAAGCAAGTCTAGTAAAACCCAGGATAAAGTTAAATCAGTCATGTTCTATCATCATTTAACAGAAAGAGCTAAAGAGCCCTTTTAAAACTTGGGTTTTACTACAATTAGTTTTAAAATCATCTTTTGTAATGAGGGGACAAGTTTTCATGAAGTTTTGTATAGTGGAGTTTATTATTTTTTAAGTTATTGAATGATTTCTATAAAATTGATCAATTTATTGTCAACATCAAGTACCTACCTTCAAATTATTGAAATTTAGGATTTCACAATGTTATTGTAGGTAGATAGATATCTTGTATGTCTCCCATAATCAATTCCAAGAAGAGGATTGAACAAGAATACATCATAATATTTTGCATCTTGTAGAAATCTTAGGTATGACATTTTAGATATTAGCAGAAGTCTGTCCATCAGGCTATGAAATAAATGGTGGACTCCAATCTTTTTATAATACAAAAAGTAACCAGATCCCCCTATGATAATGATATTATATTAAATAGTACCAATCATTATTATGTTATTAGTATTACATTCAAGCTGTGTTAGGAATTTACTTCCTGGTGCTTCCCAAGGTGTATTCAAACTGCAACTTTTATCATACTTATGATACATATTCAGTTATCGGATAAAGTATCTACCTTTTAAATTTATTACATCATTGCTCTACACCAGCGGTAGGCAACCTTTTAGCAGACAAGGGCCACACGGTGACTAAATAATGGTAGACGGGTTGTATTTATTTTGATTTCTGTTGCACAAGCTATGCCTGTGACTAAGTACATGTGGAAATTGGAAGCTGTGATTAAAAAAACAATTGCCTATATACTTCATGGTGTATACTAGTTCCATGTCGAATTTCATCAAGATCGGTTTAACTGTCTAGTCGCAAAAAGGTAACAAACAGACAGTTACTTTCACATTTATAATATTAGTGTGGGATGTTGGAGATACTGAAATGAGAGACAGATGGAATTTGATTTGATGGTTGAACGAAATCACTAAAATTCACGATTTTGAATTTCGAGGATCTCACAAATCCCTACCAAGGTGTAGGTAGAAAACTATTGCACGTCTGTGCGCCGTAGTTTATATCGGGGGAAGTCCCCAGACATTTTTGGCTGGCTTCTGTTTTTGTTATAGTGAAAAAGACTTATACCAATATCAAAAAAAAAAAAACATTAAATTTACATCATGTCTACACTGACAAAATCATTTCTAAGTTTTAATCTCAAAATAGTTATATTGCTTTTCTCAGATGCATCATCAAAGTTTAAATGTAATTTGCCATTATTCCTACCATGTGGCCATTCAATGTGTGAAAATTGCATTGTCAATATTTTGAAATGTGCGGAGCCAATAGAGTGCAAGGTTTGCCTCCGTGATGTTGATGTGAAATCCACTGAAGGAATAGAGTTGGCTCAAAATAAGGTGAAGTTGCACCAAAAATTTCCTGTGAATATTCTTATGGTTGGTGAACTAACTGTGAATATGATGAAGGTAAGATATGCTAGAAAAAAAAAACAAATCATTCTCTAGTTTTACTAAACCATGAGTACATTCTGACTTGACACTATAGGCACTAATTTGGATGTGGTTATTTTTTAGCCTTCAGATTCAACTCAAAAGAAAGCAGAAGATCCTTTCCTTGATCTCAAAGCTTTATTAAAAAGTGATGCTACTCTAGGTAAGTAAACAAAAAATTTACTTTTTCATCATCAATGATATGATTTTTGGTGCCAAACATTTGAACGATCTATGTAGGGATTATCATCCTTTACAGTATTAAAAATTTATCATTTTACATTAAAATTCATACTGCTATGGGAAAGGGATAAATTGTTGGTTGGATGTAGAATATAATAATAATGCAATTCAATAATCTTATATACAATACAACATTTAGGGCCTGTTTTACTAGTTGCTGATAATTTAGCTGCTTGCTGTTAGTTAATTAGCCAGTACGATTTAGTAGTAAGTAAATTTAGGAAATAATCGCGTGATTTATTAACATCAAGATCTAGTCCAGTATCTAACAGATATACCTATGTCATATTTAAGATTTGTATCAGACCCTTTACCAGCAAGTGGTGTAACAGAGCCCTAATACATATCTATATCCATTAAAATATTTGTCATGGACAATCATATTACTGGCTCAGAATACAGATTACTGACCACCACATAATATTATCTAAATATTTCTTATTCTAATCTATGTATTTTTTTATTACAGGCACTTGTTTAGAATGTCATGCACCAACATCTAAAATGTGCAAACAGTGTGTTACCATTTTGTGTGATACATGTTTCAATAAAACGCATAAGAACTTTGTAATTTTCAAGAACCATCTGCTGCAAACTATTGGTTACTTTTTGCTATTTCTTATTCTAAATAGCGGTTTTCATAATAAGTGTATTGAGTTCTCAGACCAAAAGAATATGATTAGAGAACAAGTGAAGCCAAATTAAAAGCTGTCAGTGTGCGTGGCGGTGGTATATTTATAAATTTGTGGTGTGTGTGTGTGCGTTTGTATGAAAAAGCTGCTGACAAAACAAATTAATATTTTATTATTTACCCACAAAAGTCAATTCTACGCGCTCCGTCTATCTAATCTTTTGGTCTGAGATTGAGTAAAAAAATGAGATCTTTAAAAAAAATGTCATCTCTTTTTGTAATAATAACATTGGAACAATAATGGTCTGCAGCCGAGTATACCAAAACAACCAACTGGCTTTTTTGTTTTTTCTCCTTGATCCTCGAAAGTAGTTTTTATTATTATAAATAGAGAACAAGTAGAAAAGCACATGTTTATGAAATACGCTATTTAGATTTAAAATTTAAGCTTCAAATAAAAAGCTTATTATTATTTCAAGTATAGATATTTATTATATTGCAAGTACCTAGTTATAACATATTCTTATAACAGAATCAGCAATGCCGCCTAACAACTGTAAAATTCATAGTGAAAAGCCATTAGATTACTACTGCAAAGATTGTAAGAAGTCCATATGTATGGACTGCATGATGGTTGGTGGTGAAAAATCGTGCAAGAACCATGATGTGGTATCTTTAAGTGAAGTTGTAAGTATGCATTTGATTCAACGTTTTACGGAAATCTTAATGGATCAATTTCTAAATAATTAAATAGTGTTGATTCTGGGTTGTACGGTCGGCCAAAAAAGTGGTCTATCAATTTTAACAGAACTTCCTATCAAATGAAAATATCACCAAAGTTGAAACTTTATTATTTTTAAAAGATATAGTCCTTTTTGATTTATGATGTACAACCAATTCGTTGACCGACTGTACATAGGTAAAATGTACATTATAGTTAAAATTTATTAAGTTCTGACGACCCAAATAGTTCAGCAACATAAACCTTTTTACAGAATGAAACCTTTTTGGAAGATCTGAGTGAAGTATCTCCACAAGTAGATGAAACCTTCAGAAGACTTACAAAAACTGCAGTTGTATGTTTCCTTTTTATTTAAGTTACTGATATTTATTGTAGAATTAATTGTCTAATGTTTATTATTAATTATTTTAGGATATTGGATATTTGCTCCACAATTATGAAAATGACACCGGATCAGCTAAAGAGCTTACACAAATAATAGCTAATGTTGATCAACATTTTTCTAAACTTTATTCAATAGTACAGAAACATAAGGAAGAAATAATAAATATCATTTTGTACTTAAAATTTTCTGAAAAGGACTCGCTGCGTAAAGCTAAATCTGAAATCGCAAATTCAATCAAAAAGGCTAAAAATGTCTTGAAGATGATAGCATCAGCTTCGGAACCAAAAACATTAAAACAGGTTTGATAATCCCCCTATATTTATACATATTGGCAACTGTTAATTGAAATTAAAAAAAGAAGTTTAATTTTATGGAAAAATAGAAAAGATTCGACTTCGAGAAAAATAAATGGAACAATATTGTCTTGACGTGGATCTGAGAAAATTATCTCGCTAATTTCGAACCCTGATATAAAATTAACATGCAATTCATGTCTTTTAGATTAATTTACCAGCTCTTATAGAGGAAGCAAAGCAAGTTATTGATACTCCATGGTATCTTAACAAGAAAGAAACAAACAAAGAATCACTTAAGTAAGTTATAATGACCTAGTTACGAATACGTAATAGCCTTTGACATAAGTACCTTCAGTGTATTTTATCAACTCCATTGTATGTAAAAAGACACAATAAGATTGTTTACATTATAAGACAGTTAAGAAAAAATGGACTTTACCTGTTATTATTATTTACGTTTTATCGGAATTCATCGAGAGTTCGGTCATTGGGTGCACCACCTTTCTATTTTTAGGAAGGCTGTTTGCATCCCATCAGAGCTGGGTGCTTGCCATTTGCCTACAATTACCTGTTATTTATGTTTTTACCCACCAACTTTGTGATTAGTCACGTAGATTTACACAGTTACCCCCTTATTAATAAACGGTGTATAAAGTTATGTCAAGCTTATACATCCAAAAAGGTATGGTTAAATGACATAATTTAATACAACATTTAGAAGTTTTACAGTTTTTATATAATTTTCTCTCTGGTAGCCCACGAGAGCTGAGCTTTAGTAATTAACCGGACAAGGGCTCTCACCGAAAGAGTCTCTAACCGGGCTTGTTAGGTAAATTAAGCAACAACACAGCTAAGGGCACCCCATAGTGAATATGTTGTCTTAAATAAAAACCACGCAATAATCTTATCTTGCTAATGTTATAAATATGAAAGATTGTGAAGATGGTTAGATTTTAGATGTTTGTTATTCAATCACGCAGATTAACAAAATTGCTGAACTGGATTTATACATAGGATACTTTTTATCCGGGTATAGGTCGTGCAAAACTTTATGAGCTCTCGGAAATTGAACGCGAGTAGCTGCGCAGTACGCTTATTATCGGTGCTAGAGGGAGAGAGTTCAGCGGGCTCATAAAGATTTGCGCGGTAGTTCGCCTAGGGTGCCACAGTATTATAATAAAACTGACAAAAAAATACGTTTTTTAAACAGGGTTACAGTAAATGAGGATCTGTGTAATTTGATCAGTGATTATGTGCAATTGGAAGGAAATGCCAAGTCAGTATATAAGCTGTTCTCGATGTCGGAACTAGATGATGACGTAATACCACCGGCGCCACCCGCTCCTTGTTACCCACCGGAACTGCCTAAAGGTCAGTAACTATTATAATTAATATTAGGTAGGTACCTGTGAGTTGATTCTATTACGTACTAAAATAAAACAACTAGGTATTTAAAATTCTTGAGTATTACTTATATGGTTTAGACATTCATTTCTGAAAAAGAAGAAAATATTCCTCCGCTTACTTAGAGAAATTTAAAAAAAAAATACGCGTCGAATTGAAATCAGAAATCAGAACGTTTATTGCTTCATGTGGTATACATTGGTGTTTTATACTATGTTGTTTCCAGAACATGAACCCTGTTAGGGCACTGCAATTTTTACAATTGTAGGTTTTTCAAAATTGAGAATTGAGAAACTCCTCCTTTTTTTTGAAGTCGGTTAATAATCATTATCGTAAATAACAAGAAAAAGAAGTTAGGACAAATAAAACTACCAGTAATATAAATTTTATTGTCAATTTAGATGCAAGACAAACAAAAATCAAACAAAAAATGGAGAAAGAAGATCACAAAGGGCCTGCTTTATACAAAAATGTACCTAAGTATCGCAGCAAGAGTGGATCTGTGTCTTCTCTCAATTCTAACAGCAGTGAAAACTCCAGTTATATCACCCAAAGTAAGTTACTAATGACCTCCAGTAACTCAAAAGTTTTTGCTTCACGTTTTGCTGACGCCCGTTTACAATGTCCAGTGAATCGAGCACATTGTGGGATACAATTCCTTAGAATAGAAGGCCGAGAACGCGAGCATCAGCAAAACGCAAGTCAAGCTCGCTTTATCTGGACGTTATTATAAACCTAATATATTTATATAAATCAGTAACAGTTACTACAATTATTTTAGATAACGATTATCAGCAGCCCGTCGTCCAATCGGTTTCGCCATTTACAGAAAGCCAGCATCCACAGCAACTTCGCGAAGGTAGTTGAATGTTTAAATACAAATACAAATTGAAGGGTATGATAATATTATGTACGTTTTATTCTAGGTTCCCAAGAACTGATCTACATTTCGCATATTGTGGATCCTAATAACTTCTTTGTGCAAAGAGCTTGCTTCCAAGGGCAGATTAAGGATATGTTACGAGAGTTTCGTAACGCTGTCTCTTTCGCTAAACCGTCTATGAATCACATTACACCCGGTAAGCATTTTAGGTTTGAAGAAACTTTATTCTCAGTAATACATTATCTCATGTGAAATTATATAATAATTCAAATATCTCATTCAATAATTTGTATTCAGTAGTTTATATGCATAGCTGCATAAAATTAAGCAGAAATGTGTTGATTATGTACAATAGATTGTTTTGTGCGCAGGTAAATCGTACTTAGCTTTCAATAAAGCTGATAATATGTGGCAGCGATGCCGCGTCATGGGTGTAGACATTAAAGACGGCAAAAATCCAATAATACAAGTATTCTGTTTTGATTTCGGCAGCATTGAGTTCGTTTCCGTTGATAAGTAAGTCTAAATTAAACTAATAAGATTCTTAGATACTTGATCATAAAGAAATAAATTAATAAAATTAATTTCCCACAGCTTAACCTACTTACTATTAGCGTGAGTAAAATGTAATATTTTGTCCTTCGCAGATTACGTCTTTTGCCTCCATCAAAGATTCAGTGTCCTTATCCACTAGCTATTAACTGTTCTTTGGCTAATTGTATACCAATTACCGGGGCTTGGACTAGTGACGACTCATTGCTCATCCAGAATATAATAGACAAGTAAGTTTGCACACATCTAGTCATTACAACCACCTAAGATACAGACGTGTCGTGAAGCGTAATTTGACACTATACCACGGACAATATCGAGACGGTGCATATAGAACACTCACTGTATGGTAGCTATATGCTCTGGCTCGCTTCTACGTTTTATGGCCATGCCTACAGCGAGATATGTACGGGAGCCTTCGACCAAAACCATGTATTATAGTTTTTCGGCCAAAACCGTATAAAATCGATAGGTTAGGTAATCCTGAACCCGACTAGACGAGCAGTAACTGTCAGAAACATAGGAGCAAGGAGGGGGCCCATTTCTGTTATGTCAAAAAAAATAGCAGATGGTATTATCATAATTCAGTCTTGTCTAAAAATGAACATAGATTTGGTCAATAAATTACCAAAAAAAATTGTTTTCAGACATTTTGCGCGTAGCATAGTGGCCTGACCGGATTTTCAATAAATGTCAACCAATTCTACGGAAAGGTATATGTCCAACAGTTTTCAGGCAGAATGCTGTGTTTCTGTATGCAATATTTTTCAATGTTTTCAAAGCGGTCTCAAAATATCAGACTTTTCTGAAAAATGGTTTTTACGCATCAACCAACCCAATTTCACTAGTAAAAAAGAATTTCAGACGATTTCCTACAATTTTATTTGTTAAATGGTCTCCTGTAATCGCGGTATGCTACTGGCGTCTGAAAAACGTGTCTTCGGTATTATGATCTATCATTCACGTAGACAGAGAAACCCATTCAGCTACATTCCAAAAATTTGACATAATACTATGCGTTTGGTAAAATTGTAGACATTTTTGAAAATGCGGTCAGGACAGACCATAGATTTATAATATACTCCGAAATAGACGCTACGCGAAAAAAAATCCAGGATTTTGGGTCATATTTTGTTATAATCAACATTACATAATGTTGTTGCAGCAAACAGGCAGTGATTCACATCCGTCGTATAATCCCTATATCTAACGTGGGTTTCAAGCTAGAGTGTGACGTCACTACATTCGAGAACGGCATCAGTCTTATTCACGCGCTCGTGTTCCATGAGCGTGCTAAGATGCCTCACCCGAAGCTACCGGTAATTAATTATCCTATATCTAGTGACTATAATACAAATCACACGCACAAATAATTATATTTGTGCATGTGTTTTGTACCCATGAGACTAAAACGATTTGTAGGACTAAAATCGCATTCGGGCAACTGTAGTCCTCACTATTTGTAATACCTGCTTGTTGCAGTATTCAGCAATATTGGGCGTGAAGGAGAAGCCGAAGCTGTACATGAGTCACAATGACTTTCAGTGTGAATCAACTGAAGCAGTGTCCATAACTCATGTCATCAGCCCTGACAAATTTTTCGTGAGAAAGGTAATTTTTGTCTCTATCATTTATCGAAATGATATAAAATACCTACTTAGTGAATTTGTAGCAATTTCATAAAAAATATTACTTTCAGTATCATCTTCAAGGCATTTATGACAAACTTTCTGAAGATTTAGAACAGGAGTATAGTTTGGCTTCCAATGTCGGAACAATTTATTTACCTGAAATGGGTAAGAAATACATTTACGCATATAATTTTTGTATTAATAAGTATTTGATATAAAAATAACTTGTATTTGATAGTTAATTTCTGACATTTAACGTCAAATACAAGTTTATTTTTAAATCCGCCTGGCACAGAGAGGGCGCGTCAGATGGCGTGAGGCCGACCGGTCGTGAGCCGTTGCAGTGTAATATTTGCCTTCAAAATCGTACATGTTCTTTTTATTTCTGTTTTCAAGGCAGGCAATGGTTTCAAAAGCGAGAGTAAAACTCCCGTGTGTCATTTAACTGAGAAAAAAAAATCATTATTATTTATGTCTGATTATTTCTGCGCCCCTCCGGGATCTAAGCCCAGTGCCTGGGCACTGCTGGCATCGCCCTAGTTACGGTACTGGTTAAATCATTATCATATCGATAAACCAAAGTACATAACCGATATCATATAATTACCCAAACAAATAACCGACATAAAAAAAAATGTTCTTCCAACTTTGAAAATAATTATTCGCTAAAAATATTCATATCTAATGACTAGCGTCAACTAACCAAACGTATTTTGGTAGTTTGTGAAAACTTTCGACATCGATGCCGGTAGACATCTATATCTGAAATCAAAATATTGGTTGGCCAACCTTTGGACAAAAATCCCGATAACGCCCATCTCTCGTGTGACTATGCACGCCACGTCTACGCCCGTCGCGCCCTCTGTGCGCTAGCGGCTTAAATAGTTGTCTAGCAAAAGAATGTAACGGAGAAGTTCCTTTTTGAAATAATTGTCGTTCATATCGTCCTGTGGCAGGCATGGTGTGTGTGGTGAACATTGAAAAGTACCGCTCTGACTGTGCGGAGAGCGCGTGGGCGCGCGCCGTGGTGACGGAGCTGCCGGGCCGCGCGCGCGTGCGCGTGCTGCTGCCCGACACCGGCCTGACGCTGCTCGTGCACTGGACCGCGCTGCGCTATATACACAACAAGTTCACCACGCTCAGAGCACTCGTAAGTCAACACTGATACCTTTCGCAGTGCCTACACAGAAGTCTTAATTGAAAACATTTTTAGATTTTCACCCATTTTATTTCGTAATATTATGAATCTCATTTTCAATTGTTTCTCATATACTACAGGCGACCGAGTGCCACCTAGCAGGCATAACACCATTGAATAAGAAATGGAGCACTGCCTCGGTCAATCTGCTCCAAAAGTATGAAGGAAGAATACTAGAACTACAAGTAGAAGACAACCGTAATCGAAATAATTGCAACCGAGGCTCCATCGGCGTTACCCTTTACGAAAAATTAGACAGCGAAAACACTGTCTGTATTAACAATGAAATGATCAAGCATAAATTTGCCGTTTCTTTTGGGTAAGATTTATAATTAGATTTCTGTAACCCCTAAATTTTATTTGTTCTTGGACTAATCGCTTTGTATGTTGTTATTTATTTTTAATATTAATACATAATTTCAGAGTTTACATGTTTGACAAATCCCCTGTTGAAGAACAGGTGATTACAAATAAGTCACCGCCACAGAGTAAACCTAAACCACCTAAGCAAAAGACTGGTCAAATAACAATTTTGAAGAAAAATATGCCAAAAATCTTAAATGAGGGAGATTTACAGGCAAAGGATAAGGGACCTCTTAGATTGGAAGCTAAAGTTCTGCATTACCAGTCACCCTCACTCGTTTATGTTTCATTAAATCATCAACAAAAAACTTTTAATGAATTGTTTGAAAAAATTCAAAAATATTACCTAAAAAATAAAAATCAGCCTAAAGATGATTGGCAGGTCGGCAATAGATGTTGCACACTATGTAATCAATCACAGACTTGGCGTCGTGCAGTTATAATGGAACTGGAAAATGAAAATGCCAAAGTATTTTACAGTGATTTTGCGTGTATTGAGACGGTTCCAAGATCCAGCCTAAGAGAACTAACTTCAGAGTTTGTGTCATTCGGTGACGCAGCTATAAAATGCCATCTATGTGGAATTATTCCAGCTGTAGGTGAGGAATGGCCGTCCCTTACCAAGGAATATTTGAAAGAACTACTTGACATTTACAAGCGGGTATTTATCACCAAACTAGGCAACTTCAAAGATAAAAGTATGCCAATTGAAATGTGGGTGTATCATACTGTACAAGGAGGTGCTTTGGAACCCAATAAGTCGGAGTGGCGCTGTTTAAACAAGAAAATTATTGAACAAGGCCTTGGAGTACCTGACAAATCAAGTCAAGTGAGTTCTAATTATTTAATTTGGTGAATATTTAAATAAAATTTATGAAATTTTAATGTTATTTTGCTGATGCCTAACATTTTATCAGGGACCGGATTACCGATATTTATTTATACCGATATAAAAATATCGATATAATACCGATATACTGGTATTTTTTTATCGATATCGGTACCGATATTTAATTTCAGTACATAAATATCGATACTTTAATTTGTCTATATTTGTATCAATACCGATATTAAAATCGGTATTGAGTATCGATATAAATATCGATAACTTAATACCGGTACCTAAAATAGCGATATTTTGTATCGATATTTTACCGATACTTGAATATACCGATATATTTGTAAAATATCGGTATTTTACAGCCGAATATCGATATTTCTAAAATATCGGTATCCGTCCCTGCATTTTATCTTTCTTATATGGTTTATAGGTTCCAACTGAAGAAAACACCGAGGATCCTGGAGATACATTGTCTTTTCTAAACATAACAGGATCAGTCAATGAATGGCTGCAACTAGATCCAGTACCTATGGTACCCCTGAAGAGCGTGGCAATGAAATCTGATTATGAAAGCGACACCAATTCACCCTCATCTTTCCTCGATACTGAGGATTATAATGCAGGAACTAAAGAAGGTCCAGAATCATCAAATGTTTTGTACATAACTGACTGGTTACCCCCTGAACCCCTGCCCTGCAAGGAGTTTACTGCACTACCAACGTAAATATTTCATTATAAATAACATTTACTTATTCATCAAAATAAATATGACTTGTTTCAAATATATTAAAAAACGTGGATTATTTCTTTTTTAGGTACATAGACAACGATGGTGTGATCTATTTACATGACGTATCTCAACAAGATACTTTGGACCTCATTCGTAAGGCACTTGACGTTCGCTTCAAAGACCCAGATCCAAAAGCAAAATTCACAAAATGGAGTGTTGGTGAACCATGTGTCGCATTATACTACCTAGACAACCGCTATTACAGAGGCAGAGTATTGGAAGTAAATAAAGAAAATTCTACTTGCACCATACATTACATTGATTATGGTAATGAAGAAACATGCTCCTTTTCAAAATTAAGAAAAAGTGTTCCGCTCCACCAGATACCAACACAAGCACATAAATGTTTCCTCAACCGTATACGTCCTGTGGGCAATCAGTGGGATCGACAATCTTTGGACTATATTCATAAGTCTGTTGTTGAAAAACAATGTTATGTAAAAGTAAGTGGCGAAGCAGTTAATGGAGTCTCGCCAATAGAATTAAAATTTGATAAACTTTGGATCAACGATCATTTAGTTGATTTTGAAATGGCAGAGTACTTGGATGGTACCAAAGCTCTTATCAGGAAATTCGCTCCCATTCAGAACACTAAAGAAGAAGTAAATGAGGACGTAGATGTTGTAATTGAGTCAGATTCAGGACCAGATTATATAGTTGTAGATGATCTAAATATTACAACCGAGCAGTCGTCTTCATCTAAGGATGATTCACTTGACATAAATTCCGTCATAGGAACAGACTGGAACAAACTAATAGAAGACGAAGAAAGATCTGTTGATGGTAATTACATTACGTACCCTAAAGGTACAGATGAAGAATTCATGTGCAACATCACAATAATTAATAACATAAATTCACTAGAGTTGAATATTATTGCTGATGATGATACCACTAGGGTTTACGAACAAATGTTTGAAGAGCTCCAAACTGAGAGTGAGAATATGTCGCCACTGAACGGTATTTACGAGAATAAAGCGTGTGTTGCCGTGTTTCCTGAAGACGGAAGATGGTACCGTGCCTCCATTTTACAGTTTAGCGAAGCGAAAAACCGCGTCAAAGTAAAGTATGTTGATTATGGTAACATTGATGTCATTTCTTTAGCCGATACAAGAGAAATTAATGAAGAATGGGCGAAACTTCCACCTGCTACAATATCCGCCAAGTTATTTGGAGTGAGACTGAATCCAGATATAGAAATCGGCATCATTACAAAGGAATACACGACAATATTCTTAGATCAAGGACCATTTCACGTGAAGATTCTCAGCTATGATGATTCAATGCCATTAGTAGAGTTAAGAAATGATAAGAATGAGTTGGTATATGAGAAACTCTTACAAGCTAATATGTTTATCAAATCTGAATGAATCTTATGTCGAACTTAATTGATCAAAGTATTTTTTTTGTTTTTCTTTACATATTTTTAAGTTTAACATTCCTCAAATACATAAGAAGGCACTTTTTTGTTAGATTCGATACTAGTAACGACTAGTTTGATTTGTCGTAAACATAACTAGGTACTACAAAGAAATAAATCTTTTCTTTGAATTTTTTTTATTTATTTACATTACATTCATTTAAATTAATTTAAACCAAGTGTAAAGATACTGGAAAGACTTATCGAAGAGTTTGTTAAAAAAACTAAGTGGGATTAAAAAGATATGGGTATTTCTTTAGGACAAATAGCGACGAGACGTACTGGTGCGCCCGTACCCGATTGTATCTTCATTGGTAGAACCAAAGCTGTGCATTTATATTCTGAAATAATAACAAAAATTATAATAATTATGTACCTACAAGCAGCTGTTAGAGCTGTGTACTCAATAAGGCACGAATGAGTTTCGTTGCCCTAGTTTAGGAAGCCCTATCGAGATGATTCGGCAATCTAGCAAACTGGATGAAGGGCTATTGGCTATCACACGCACGCCTATGTACGTGCTTTGGCCGAATCTGTGGTACATGTTTATACTCACCATGGATAGGGTTTTCGAAGTTTACATTTTCTATGTTGTATAATCCAGCTTTAGCCAATATTTTGTGTGCTGCAAAATCTGTTGAAGAACCTGGGTCGATGGATGCTACATCGACTCCTATGCCGACTATATTTTTATAAGACGACGTAATCCATTCAGCTACTTCCGCACTCAAACCTAAAACAAAAATGAACAAACATTCAAGGTACTTAAAATGCATAATTATGAAGAATATATTATATGAAGCTGACTGAAAAGCCTTAATTTGCTGATAATTTATTAATTTTCGTTTCAGAACTAATGTTGCACCTGTTTTCTTTATTTCTTGCCGACAAAAATATTTTAAGCTGTTCAAATGATTTAATGATTCGAAATAAGCGACTTCTCTTAAAGCAAATTACCTGGAAATCTCAAAGTATTTGTTTGTTCATCAAATCCCAAGTACTTTCTACGATCATTAAAATACTTGCTCCATCCAAATTTAAATATTAGTACACAAGGTTTATCCACGTTGTTATTTATCATGTAATCCAAATCATGCTTATACAACACGAAATCAGGATTGTCGTTGACTTTTGAACTGATATCGGCGATTATAACTGCAAGTGAAAAACTTACCCAGTTAATCATTTACACGTAAGAATATATTTATTTTTTGCAACTTTTTCTTGTATAGTAATAATATTACGCACGTGGAACTATTAGTTTAGCCATGGGTAAGTCTCCAATACGTTTGCCGGTCATCCAGAAGTGATAAGGTGCATCGATATGGGTGCCTCCATGCTCTCCTGCTTCAAATTCGTTTGCTGCGTACCTGTATAAAATTGTTTTGTTACAATTGTTAATGATAGGAAGCAGAATAGCTTTGTTGTAAGGCTATTAGGGAAATTTTGATTAGTCGAGATTGTTAGTCTCATTTTTTTACGAAAATGTACTTGACTGTACTCAAGGGAAACATCCCCTTGGGCCTGGCCTACCCTGAGCTCTTCCTGCCTCCCAAACATTTAATCGGTGAAATAATAATTAGGTTTATACTTTAATAGTACTGTGCTTTAGTACCTACTGTTGTAAATACCCAATTTGCCCCCTCTAGGCCAAAATCTGGGTAGGCCCATGAAAAAGTACCTGAAAGACTTTAGTCGGTACTCTGACCTAGACTAGACCAGATCGATAGATTCTCGAAAACAGAAGATTATAATATACCTATGTAAGAAAGAAATGTTTATTAGACATCACCATATTGACAGTAAAGTAGATCTTCGATCATAATAAAAAATGAGGGAACTGATGCTAGATGACCTCATTATGATGTCAGCGAGCGGAGGGAAGAAAATTTGAGGCGGCTACACATCAAGCTATACATTTCCAGTATAAGCTAACCTCGTATAGGCTTTCCATACAATGAGAAGTCAGATTTATACTGAAATTTAGAGCTAGATATATGTAGCCGTGTGTAGGTATTCGATGCTGCAATAATAAACAACATAAAAACAGTCCTTCCAAAGTTCAAAACTATAATGTAGATATGTTAGATGCTTATAAAGATTTTCTTGATGAACGTAGGTAAGGATCTAAGTAGGTACTTACCAAGACTTGTCGGTTGGTTTAAATTCTTCATTGATTTTTGTAAATTTAAACGGTCGTGTGCCTGGCCAATATATTGTATGGTTGTCAAAAGGATGTGTTAGATCTATGAATTCATAGTTTCCATTAAATAATATTCCGTTCAAACTATCACATTTCACAGATAAATCGGATATTAAACAAGATAGAATAGTGAACGCAAGTGCTACACTGGTCATCTTGAAGTGTACTGATTAATACAATAGTACACTGTGGTGTACTGCCGCGGACTGCCGCTTATCTAACTTACTTACTCACCTACACATCATCCGAGTCTGTGAACATACCACTACATAAGTAGGTAATCACACGAATTATCGCACATCCATCACTGCTATTATCCTCGTGATTCGTGTCTTACCTACCGTTTTAAAATGTACGTAGCAGTCAAACACAAAATTGATTTTATTACCATTTTTATTGTATAATCGGTTTAATATTGAATTAATTGTATATAACAGATTATATTTTTGGCGACGGATATAATTTGTGTTGATTGATTTATTTGTGGTGTGGTTATTTGTTTGTTATAAATTATGGCTAAGTAGGTATATAAAGACTTATAAAATAAAAATATCATATTTTATAATAATCTCTAGGGCGTCCGGGAAAAAAAGCCCGATTTCGACCTAATGTCTGGGGTTTTTGAAATCTTTATCCAGTATCGGCTCTGAGTATTGTTAGGATAATGTTTAATTTAATAATGTTTTCATTAATAATACTTATATAATAGCTTTTAACTGAATTACGTTAATAGTAGTCTCTCATTTGACACCAGTCGCGCCCATGGAGATATTATGAACTTGTAGGTACTATCTCTATGGTCGCGCCACAATCACACGATAAGTGTCAAAATCTAGTTATCTTGTGTAATGCAATGCCGGGGAGCGGCAGTCTGCGCTGAACCACCGTAGTGTACGAACGTCTTGATTGTTCTTTAAATATCATGCTCTGGAAAGTTTAAGGTGAAACTCTGTTCGAGAAAGTAAGGTCAGAAATGATTGTTATTCTTATATTTTATATTTATGTTACTACTATTTCTTATTAAATTTACACTTTTGCATTTCAAAGGAACTGATATAAATCATCTTGATGTATTAGTTATCCATACAATTACATCTCTTCATTCTATTGCATACCGCCTTATTATTTTTAAAATAAATGTATTAAATTGTGTCCGACTTTTATTTAAAATATACCAATTCTTACATCTCAGAAGTGGGATAAGCAAGTAATAACCAGAAATCACTTGTTTATCCTGCCCACACAATAGTTATTTGCAAATATATTGCGAGTCTTATTTTCGTTGTATTTTTTTTTTTTTTCTCTATAAAAGTCGGATTTAATTATTGCTAATATTGCTATATTTAATGATTAATGTTTACGTAAACCAGGATATTTATAGGTATATCTATCATCAAATTGTATAGCATGACCTAAAAAACCCGCTTTGCCAGGGCTACTCCCTGGAAGCGCTCACTACTTTACATATGCTTTGCCAGGGCTACCCTCTGGAAGCAATCACCACAATATCCGCTTTGCCAGGGCTACTCCCTGGAAGCGTTCACTACTTTACATATGCTTTGCCAGGGCTACCCTCTGGAAGCAATCACTACAATACCCGCTTTGCCAGGGCTACTCCCTGGAAGCGTTCACTACTTTACATATGCTTTGCCAGGGCTACCCTCTGGAAGCAATCACTACAATACCCGCTTTGCCAGGGCTACTCCCTGGAAGCGTTCACTACTTTACATATGCTTTGCCAGGGCTACCCTCTGGAAGCAATCACTACAATACCCGCTTCGCCAGGGCTACTCCCTGGAAGCGTTCACTACTTTACATATGCTTTGCCAGGGCTACCCTCTGGAAGCAATCACTACAATACACGCTTTGCCAGGGCTACCTCCTGGAAGCGTTCACTACTTTACATATGCTTTGCCAAGGCTACTCTCTGGAAGCAACCGCCACTTCACCCGCTTTGCCAGGGCTACTCCCTGGAAGCGTTCACTACTATACGTATGCTTTGCCAGGGCTACCCTCTGGAAGCAATCGCTACTTTACCTGCTTTGCCAAGATTACTCCCTGGAAGCGTTTATTATTTTACATAATTATGCTTTGCCAGGACTACCCTCTGGAAGCAAATATCATGAGTATTAAATATATATAGCCGCAATAATATACACTAACCTGATAATAAATGTTACTTTAAATAATTTATTTACAATCTCACTGAAAGTTTCAGAGTATAAATCCAAGTACGATAAGTACTAACATCGTGTGAGGCGAAGGGATATTGTGCTGATAACGTGTGAGGTCCTGGTACGTCAATATTAGTGCTGCTATCGAGTCTGTCTCGGGCACGTGTTTAGTGCTGCTATCGAGTCTGTCTCGGGCACGTGTTTAGTGCTGCTATCGAGTCTGTCTCGGGCACGTGTTTAGTGCTGATATCGAGTCTGTCTCGGGCACGTGTTTAGTGCTGATATCGAGTCCAATCTCGGGCACGCTCATATTACAAGTAGTGCTGATATCGAGTCCAATCTCGGGCACGCTCATATTACAAGTAGTGCTGATATCGAGTGAGTCTCGGGCACATATAATGGCAAGTTACGAAGGTGGTGACAACAATCGTGCTGATATCGAGTTAGAGACTCGGGCATACGATATTATATCGATTGAGCGAGAGGCAGGAAACCCTAGAAATAGGAAAAGCCATAGGTCGCATACTTCGGGCAGACAATCGTGTCAGGAGACAGATGAAACACGGTGTTCGAGTAATGAATCTATTATTCTCGGCTCACAAGCTGAAAATTCTCGACAGCAGCGCAAAAGGCGTACATCATTAAAACGTTCGAGTCGGCTGGTGTTATCAGAACATACACCACGCAATAGGAGTAAAAATCGTGATAGTGAAAGACGCCGGTACCGCAGATTACGTGAAGATTCAAGACGTAAGAGTTACTCGAGCAGTAGTTCTGAGGAACGGTCACGAGGCCCTAGTATACGCCGCTGTAGCCGACAAAAGACTAGGACTAGTAGTAAAATCCGCGACAAACGTGAAGGGAGTAAAAAGCGACGCTTTAGTAGTAATTCCGATCAAGACTATAATTTGCGTAACAGTAAACGAAAGAGGTTGTATTCTTGCTCCCCGAGCGTTGAGTCGCGTCGAAGAACCTCGGATGCGAACCAAAAATGTAAAGATAACGATCCTACAAATGTTATGTTAGATAAGTTTTTAGATATTTTAAAAAATATGAAAAATCAATCCAATTCAAAACTCTCTGTGAATAATGTAGTACCTGATTTCGATCCAATGTCTAAAAATCAGACCATTTTAACGTGGCTCACTAAAGTAGAGGAATGTACTGAGATTTACGGATGGAACGAAAAGGAAACTATACATTTTGCACTTCCGAAGTTAACCGGTGTTGCTAAAACATGGTACCAGGGTCTCAGTACAGTCCTTTATTCGTGGAGCGAATGGAAAAGAAAATTAATTGAAAATTTTCCATGTCGTGACGATTACGCGGAGCTACTGATAGGGATGTTAGCAAAGAAAGCCAAATATGGCGATTCATTAGAGCATTACTTTTACGATAAAATGAACTTGCTGAACCGGTGTGGGATCAAGGGTCGTAAAGCAGTTGACTGCATTTTGAACGGAGTCGAAGATCGTGCTGTTAGAGTTGGCGCTCAAGCCGCTCAATTTAGAGAGCCAGAGGAGGTATTAAAATACTTTAAAACTATTAAGGTAGGTCTGGGCAGAGATATAGGTGATAGAACAGAGAAGCAAAAACAGGAGAGGAGAGTAACCGGAACGACTCCATTCGCCAGGCGACGTCCGGATATAACGAAGCCCGTATGTTACAACTGCAATGAAGAGGGTCATAAAAGTAATCAATGTCGAAAACCGCCCGCAACCTGCGCCACCTGTGGTAAGTTACGGCATTTAAGTGTATTTTGCAGACAAAACCGAGAAAAACCCCAAGACAAGGATCAGAAAAGATCGGTTGCTGGAGAAGAGAAATTAGTATCTGAACTTTCATCAGGTGAGTCCAATTCAAAATACATTTTTAAAATTTTGGTTAATAACGTAGAATTATTATGTCATGTCGACTTGGGCAGCCAATGTGGGTACATTGGCTGCCCAATTTTTAAGGATTAACTAATTATTAAGGAAAGTGAAGCAAAACGGTTTAAATTACCTATAGATACAAATAATTTACCATTGATGAGAGCTATAGGTGGTCATCATGTGAGACCCTTAGGTAGGTCAAGAGTTAACATCAATGTTCAGGGTATAAAAGAAGATATTGATATTTTAATCGTCGAAGATCACGTTTTAAAGTATCCAGTCTTGCTGGGTCATACTTTTACAGAGCTCCCTAATATTACAATTACTAAAACGCCAAACCAATTACTTTTTGAAAAGGTCAATACTACCAAATTATTCCTAAAAATCAAAGAAAATGTTACTGTGGCATCACGTGAAATTATAATTATACCGGTTGATTCATGTGATTGTTTCAGTGGTAAAATATATGTTAACGGATCCGTGAGAGGTATTGCTAATCATGAATACTACCTTTTCCCGGGGGAGTACATGCTTAAATCGGGTTTAGGTCGAGTAATCGTATTTAATATGAGTGATCAAGAAATATTATTTGCTAAAGATTTATTACTAACACGCGCCGTTTCTATTCATAATATCCAAGAAGTTTCAACAATATCATTTGATAATGCTCATTTCGATGATTCTATACATACTGGATCAAACATGACCAATAAACAGAAATTACAATTGCAGGGTTTACTGATGAGGTTTAATGATTGCTTTTCATCCAGTTTAAAAGATTTAGGACTGACCTTTTCAGGAGAAATGACGATAGAGCTAGAAAATACTGAACCAGTTGTTTACAGACCATACAGAATGTCTTTACCAGAGAGGACTCTTGTTCGCGATATGGTCGGAGAAATGCTTGATGCAGGTATAGTACGGGAATCTTCTTCTCCGTATGCAAGCCCAATTGTACTGGTTAAGAAGAAAACAGGGGAAAAGAGGTTGTGTGTAGATTACCGCGCGTTAAATAAACGAACAAAAAAGGACCACTATCCTCTTCCTCGAATCGAAGATCAATTAGATCAACTTGCTGGTAGTAAATTATTCACTTCACTCGATTTAGCATCAGGTTATTATCAAATCCCTATATCTACGCCTTCACAAGAGAAAACTGCCTTCGTTACGCCCGATGGGCAATATGAATATACCAGAATGCCATTCGGATTAGTAAATGCGCCCTCTGTTTTTCAAAGAACTATAAACAAAATACTTTCCGAGGCAAAGATCAAATATGCCCTCGTATATATGGATGACATATTGATCCCGGCACAAACTTTTGAGGAAGCCCTCGTTAGGTTAGAAGAAGTTTTGTGTCTTTTACGTAAGGGAGGCTTAACACTAAAACTTGCCAAATGCAACTTCTTTTTCGACAAAATAGATTTCTTGGGTTTTGAAGTTAGCTCTGAAGGTATTAAACCTGGGACTCGAAAAATAGAAGCAGTGACCAAATTTCCGATTCCGAACAACCAGCATGAAATGCGACAATTTATTGGTTTGGTCAGTTTCTTTCGTAGATTTGTTCGTGGTTTTGCTATTATTTGCAAGCCACTTACAGATCTCTTAAGGAAAAACTGTGAGTGGATATGGTCTAAGGAACAGGAAATTGCGTTCAATACTTTAAAAGAGGCTCTTATATCAAGGCCCATACTAGCTCTTTATGACCCTCGGCGTGAAACGCAATTGCACACTGACGCCTGCAAGTATGGTATCGCAGGGATTTTAATGCAAAAATGTGATGAGGGACTATTTAAACCAGTGTCTTACTTTAGCCGAAAGACTACGCCAGACGAGCAGCGAATGCATTCGTTTGAATTGGAAACCCTTGCAGTAGTAGCTTCCCTGATTAGATTTCGAGTTTATCTCCTTGGCGTCCCGTTTAAAATATTTACTGATTGCAACGCGTTACGCACAACACTAACAAAGCGTGATTTGGTCTCGCGGATAGCACGGTGGTGGGTCCAACTTCAAGAATTTGATTGTGAGATAGAGTATAGACCAGGGAAAAGCATGGCTCATGCAGACGCCTTAAGTAGAAATCCGGTAGGAAAGGCAGTTATAGAAGAGCATGTACTTGATGTGTTGTCAACTGAATCGGAGGATTGGATAGAAACTATTCAATCCAGCGATCCGGAGATATCTCGAATCAAACAAATATTAGATGATCCGGAATCGGCAAACGTCGTTGACATAATCAAAAATTACAAGCTGAAAAATGGTAAGGTATATCGTTTAATAAAGCAAGGTGAAGACGGCAGTATGCGTTGGGTGGTTCCAAAAGGGGTACGATGGCAAGTGGTTAAAATGAACCATGATGATATAGGTCATTTTGGATTCGACAAAACACTTATCAGGATTCAACAATCATTTTGGTTCCCAAAGATGAGACGTTTTGTAAAAAAATACGTCCGATCATGCTTGGAGTGCGCTCATCACAAGGGAAGTACTGGCAAACAGCAAGGTGAGTTACATCCAATACCCAAAATCGAAATCCCTTTCCATACCATCCATGCGGATCATCTGGGGCCATTCGTTCGTAGCAAAAGAGGTAATATCTATCTCTTGGTTATAATAGATAGTTTCACTAAATTTATTAATATTAAAGCCGTCAGAAACACAAAGACTTCTACGACAATACGAGTTTTGCGTGAACATATCAGCTATTTTGGTACACCTGTTAGATTAATTACTGATCAAGGAACCTCATTTACTAGCAACAGTTTCCGAACGTATACAAAATCTTTAGGCATTAAACATATTCTTAATGCTGTAGCTACCCCACGAGCTAATGGTCAGGTGGAAAGATTCAATAGAACAATTATTGATGCTCTCTCCACCAAAACCCACGGTAAGGATGACAAAAGTTGGGACGAATACGTGCCGGATGTGCAAATGGGTATTAATACTACGGTACATAAAACCACAGGTAAGAGTCCCTCAGAATTGTTGTTTGGTGTTCGAATAAAGAGTAACTCTGAAAACAGACTAAGCGAGGTCATTGATGAAACCTTGGAAATCGTATCTTCTGAAGATTTGGAGGAAGTAAGACGCGAAGCAATTAAACGAATTGTTGATCAGCAAACCATCGACAAAGAAAGGTTTGACTCAAAACGTATTACTAATGTATCATTCTCAGTTGGAGACTTGGTAAGTGTACGAAGAGAGATACCCAATGTCGGTAAGTCAAAGAAATTAATTATGAAATTCCAAGGACCCTACAGAGTTATTAAAGTTTTACCAAATGATCGCTATCTGGTGCAAGATACTCCCATTACACGTAAAAAGGGGAGTCGTCCTTATGAAAATGTTATTGCCTTAGATAAAATGAAACCATGGCTCAGTTTTGATCAGAACTTCGGTAGTTCCGCGTCCGAAAGCGACAATAGTGAATTATCAGAACAGAACAATAATGTATCATGTTAGTAATTATCTCCATGAACCCGCATGACTGATTTGTTTATAGAATCTCTGTATTTAATATTAAGGTGTAATCATAAATATAATTATAGATCATAAAACAATATAAATGATTAATATTAATTATTTTATTATAGAGTAGATTAAGAATGTTTATGTTACGTAGTATTAAACTATATCTATATGTAAGTTTAGTGTTTATTATAAATGTTTAGCTTTGTAATATTGCAAAATATATTTATACAAAGTGAGCGAGTGGACTTGCTCGAACAGGATGGCCGAGCTGTTAGGATAATGTTTAATTTAATAATGTTTTCATTAATAATACTTATATAATAGCTTATAACTGAATTACGTTAATAGTAGTCTCTCATTTGACACCAGTCGCGCCCATGGAGATATTATGAACTTGTAGGTACTATCTCTATGGTCGCGCCACAATCACACGATAAGTGTCAAAATCTAGTTATCTTGTGTAATGCAATGCCGGGGAGCGGCAGTCTGCGCTGAACCACCGTAGTGTACGAACGTCTTGATTGTTCTTTAAATATCATGCTCTGGAAAGTTTAAGGTGAAACTCTGTTCGAGAAAGTAAGGTCAGAAATGATTGTTATTCTTATATTTTATATTTATGTTACTACTATTTCTTATTAAATTTACACTTTTGCATTTCAAAGGAACTGATATAAATCATCTTGATGTATTAGTTATCCATACAATTACATCTCTTCATTCTATTGCATACCGCCTTATTATTTTTAAAATAAATGTATTAAATTGTGTCCGACTTTTATTTAAAATATACCAATTCTTACAGTATCAACCATAAAGTTATTATTAGTGGTAAAACTATACCGAAGTAATTGTACATAGTAGGTTTAAGATCAATACCGTATCGTGAACGGTATAGATTAGCGATAGCGTAAGCGGGTTATTTATCTGAGGTCATAGATCTCTACTATAGAAAATATGATCTTGGTATCGTACAGTATTGAAGGCAAGTTAAGATAAAGAACCCGCCAACTGGCGTAAACTCGTTCCATAATTATGATTCAAACTATCAATCAATATTATTGACATCAGTAACGAGTTGGTTACCTACTTTGTCTGGTCTGCCGGGATATAGCAAGTAATAGCTGGACGGAACTTACCCTATTTAAATAGGTTTTACCTTCCATTAGGAAAGAGTTTTGACAATTGCCTTCCACTGAACGGAAAAATGAAAGAGCGGAGCCACGGAAAACGGGGAAAAGAATGTTTGAATTCCATTGCGAGCGAGTCTAGTACATGTCTAGTCTAGCCATAGACTTAGAACTGTCGTTAGCGAAGGCCTGGCCTAGGTCTGTGAGTCTAGCCTAAGTTTGTATTTGGTTAGGTTAGGTGGTACCTATCTCACGTATTTTGTGATATCTAGTACCTACCGATTCAAGAGAAGACGATTCTGACTATGCGCCTTCAAAGAAGAAGTGTTTATTATTGTATTATGGGTAGACATAAGTATCAGAGTAGACATCGAAGATTATGGGTCAAGAAAAAGCGCGCCAAACAAAGGTTTTGGTTTTCCCGGGCTACACGGGGGATGGTAGGGGAGCGCGGATGGCTGGGGCTCGCTGAGTCCGTTACAAACTCGCCTGTGGCACCGTAACGCAGTGGACCCCATTTGGTCCGTTACGCTTACCTACCTCTTTACCGGTGGAAGATGATGCATCATTCATATTCTATGTCATTTATTTATTGCTAGTCGAACGGAGTCCGTTCTGACCACACCGCTGCTCGTTTGCGTTAACAATTTATTGCTCATTCAGTCCTCTCCGCAAAAAAAAAAACAAATCATTTATTCGCCAAAAGATATCGTAGGTACATGAAGATGTTACATTATTATTAAGTACATGGGGGGGGGGGGGGGATTCGTCAAACAAAATATAATTTTTAGTTTTTTGCAGTCAGTTTTTCCTTTTTTTAAGTTAAGTTAAGTTTTTGTTTTTTTATATTATTTTTCTATTTTGAGTGGCAATTATACAATAGTACATAAATATATGCGACTACAGCAATCGCAAGTGATTTGCTGATATCCATTGAAGAGTTCCATCGTCTATCTCCGAAGGTCTTCATCAGAAATTATTCACCAAAAAATGGGACTACCTCGAGAGTACCTATACCAGTATACAAAAAAGAATTTTCAAAACGGTCCTAAAATAAAGGAGAAATCGGTGAACATACAAAAGAAAAAAAATATCATTAGAGTTAAGAACGGGGTATACCAAGGGTATACCCCGTAGGGTAGGGTAGGGTACCCTGTAAGGTATATAACCATAAACTTAGAATATTTTCGATTCCCTCATACATGCTAAAATCTGTATAAAATCTGAATGATATTTACACATAGAGATAATATATAGTAGTACTTGTACTATTTCGTATGTAGTTACAACTTCAATTCTGTATAAAATCTGTATAGGGCTAAGAACGGTTAAGAACTATGACCTAAGAATCCTCTTTAAGAACCATAACAGCAGTTTGATCTTCTCATAGAAATATTACAAGATATAAATATTATCTCCATGCTTAGATTATGCATGGCAAAGAGATGCATGGTTCTTCTTTTAAATCTGTGATTTCCGGTGATTTCAGAAAACAAATTATGAAACTAAACGTAGTGAGCGTGGGATATGCGCACAGATTACTATATTTGGAGCGCATCTAAATGCGTGCGCCAAGGATATGCACGCAACGAAACGTCATTTCTTTCGGCGCGGTCACTGAAGGAAGCGATTCGGTCCAATGACCAAAGAAGCCTATCATCACTGATTCGGTCGAATCAATAACCAAAGAAGCCTCTCGATTTTACTTGAAACTGGCAGAATAGTCGACATCGGCTCAATTGCCACATAGAAAGAAGAAGAAGAAGATTCGGTCGGCGTGGACGATTCTTTCTGCGCGGATAGGTGACTGTGCGGGAGGGCGGGCGGGAGGATTCTTTGGTCATTGGCGAGGCCGAAACTTCGTTTCGTTCGGCTCGTTCGGCGCGGTCGATTCGGACAGGTTTGCGTTCACCCTAACTAATTACTAGATGTCAGTCAACTAATGTCAATATTGTCAATAGAAAAACGTCTGTTGTTTTGGATAAATAAAAATTAAACATTTAAAAAACTGATGTCTTTAATGAAAAAGACTAGAAATGATGCAATTAAAGCTGCGGTCACTTCCTACTTAGAACGACGGAATTATCCAGTGAGTGCGAATGACAATATTATTGTGTGTGAAATTGTGGTTCGCTTTAATGATTTTTGATTTTATATTTTAGGACATAGACGTGACTAGCAATAATAATAATTTAAGCAGAAGTGCTGAACAAATGGCTGTGGCAACTATAGTTCAATGTGAAGCAAGTCGTACCAATTCAATTTTATTTTCTTGCATCAACAATGATGCTGGACAGTACGACACTCAGTATACAAGGTAATTATTATATGTAAACCGTGTTTTTTACTTACAAAGACGATATTCGAACTCTCACTGGCTAAAGACCCATTCATAGTTCTGAAAAAAAGTAGCAGCCCTGGAGTTTCTTGCTCATTCTTCTCCTTAGGAAATAGGAAGCCAACACCTTGGAACGTGGCACCTAGTCTGACTAGTCTTATGTGTCTGTATATGATCTACATGAATAAATATATATTATCTTATCAATCTATTGAACGAAGATATAATTACTATGACTTCTGAATCAAACTTTTAATTGAATCAAATTTTTAGTGTAGTAGTGTCTCACTGACGTGCCAGCATGCCAGCATGATTGGGTCGTCATGACCGGGGAAGCACTATCCTCCCACAGAATATCAATGTTAAGTAGCAGTGTGTGTACCCGTCGCGAAGTGTATGGCAAGTCGAAATTGTGCCAGTAACTGTGAAAGCTTTCATGCTTACCTATACATTGTCTACAGATGCAGCCAGAATGTGCGGAAATTCCCTTCTAGAATATTTTTTGATGTTCTAACATCGAAAATATTCATGATGTAGGTAATCAAATTAAGTAAATTATTTTAACAATGTTTGTTTGCAGGTTGGTAAACTTTATAAAAGAAATAAAAAATGAAAAAGTGAAAAACGAACTCCTTGGTTTGTTAAGTCCATTGCTCTGTCATTTATACCTAGAAATGTTACGAGGTGGTCATGGGGGCCCTGCACAGATGTTCCTGAAACGACATTCAGCCACATTACCTCAAAAAGATTTATCTTATCATCAACCTATTGATGGAAATTTACCATCGGCATTGTACAGGCCGAATAGCTTGGAGCAATTATTCAATTCATTACAAAATGGTACAATTGACAATGAAACACCAGAGAAAGATTATATGAATCAAATATTGGATGACATTGGTTCCATTTATACTTTGCAGGAAGTTGAAACCAGACCATCTATTGCTGCATTCAGGTATCATACTTTATTTTGTTGGTAAACATGATTTTGAACGTTTTTTATTCTCACTCAAAGTAATGAGGAACTCTTTTTGTCCTAGGTCATGTAAATACGATATAAATCTATCTCAAGATGCTCTTAATATGTTAAAAGCATATTTATCCAAACATGGTCATGTACTTCTTATACAAGTTCTACAAACATGGTTTCATATTGACATTAATAATGACCCCAATAAGAAGAATGCTGTAAGTATACAAAGGCATTACTTTTATGACTAATCCTAAAGGAAGCAATTTTAGATGGGAAAGGGGTTCTAATATTTCAGAAATTATAATACTAACTACCTAATAGGTACCTACCTATTTTTTAAGTTGAAGAGGTGTCAAAACAGACATCTAAGTTTTCTAATTTTACCCTACAAATAAAAAAATGCACATAAATTACAATCAACAGCTATGAAATATCACAATGTGTCATTCCTTCTGATATTTACAGGAAGATGATGAAGAAGAAATGGAAGATGAAATAAATGTAACCAGAACTAGTTCAGAAGAAAAAATAACAGACACAAATGGTAAAACATCCAATTACTATTTATAATAAGTATGGTTTTTGCATTAATTGGATAATTATTATTATACTTATATTTTCTAGATATTATATTTGCCGAATGTAATGGTCATGCAGAGTACCAAAGCGTTGATAAAGAATTAAAGGAGCTCCAGGATGCCATAAAAGGTGTGAGAGAATCTACAGCACCACTCAAATTGTACAAAATAGCTGCTCCCGATACTCAGTAAGTAAATGATAGTTTCAGATTTTATAATATAACTAGTTATTGCCTGTGACTTCATCTGCATTGTTTTCCAATGTTCCCTATACAGTTTTTATTTATAATATGTCTTTTTTACAGTTTAATATGTGCAAAAACCGATCAATATTGTAACATGTTATGTGGTGGGTTCAGCAATTCTGAAATCAGGTTGTGGGATCTTGGACAAAATAATATTAACAGAAGGGTCAATCGAAACATCTCTGAAGTTGAATTAGCTTGTAATGTACCACACGAGCTAGTGCCTGACGATAATACTTTGTAAGTACTATTATAATAATTATGTGTATGTGTTACGGCTAAAACCCGAAGGGCGGCTACACCTAGTTTTAGCCGACTACAACATATACATATTATTAGGAGTAAAAAAAACAGTCACGTACAAAAACTGGTTTTCAAAGGCATTATTTCGTCTTGTCATGACGACAAAACTTAGTCGCGGCGCTCATGTTAGCCTAGAGCTGAAAAAACTATCTGTAAATCATACAAATATATGTTCCGTGCGGGAATCGAACCCGCGACACATAGCGCAGAAAGCTAATAGCTTAACCACTAAACACCAACCATGCCGTCAAACTCTACCTACTTATAATCTGGCCAAAATTGCAATCAAGAATATTTATTTTCTAGAATTATCTACTAATTTACATTAAACAGGTGTTTTAGGCATTCAGACAGATCTCTTTGTTGAAATAGTAACCCTCTTCCTGCCTCACACACTCAGAATTGTTAATTGATTAGAGCAGGGGTCGGCAACCTTTTGAATCGGAAGAGTCAAAAATTACAATTTACAAAATTCAAAGTTTTTAAAGAGCCACAATTTTTTTTTTGCCGACAAATTGTACTTACTGGATCTGGTTCGCTAGACACCCGGCGGGAAAATTATACTTAAATTAAAAAAAATTGTATGGTATTAAATAAATATATGCAATTGAAGTACCTGTTAATATTACATTATATCCACACTATAACTTTATTAAATCTTTAGCAATGCTAAAACCTTACCAAGCTATCATTTTAAATAAAAAATTCGAACATGCGAAATTAAATCTATGGATAACAGAAGCATGTTCAAAACCTATTCTATTCTGCAAATGTCTGTAAGCACCCCAACCATCAGAATGAATAACAGTACCTGGTCTACAAACTCTCCTAATTATCGGTAACAACATTTCAGCGCTCCTACATACAATAAAAAATCTGAATCTGAATTCATAGTCATAGTCATAAAACACCTTGCTGGTGTACAAAATGTATCAGCGATACCAAATATCCAAATGTTTTCTGTAGCAGACCTGCCGCAATGGTTTTTAGCTTTGTGCACAAATAGACTTTCGTCTATTTGGCAAATAATGCCAGGACTACCTAGTGATTTTTGTATGGAACTTAAGAGCCGCAGCTTCACATCCAAAGAGCCGCATGTGGCTCGCGAGCCGCAGGTAGCCGACCCCTGGACTAGAGGGATGTCTACAAATATTTCCACAAACTTGTAAATTGTCCTACTTACTTTAATTTATCAAACATTTTTTCAGGCATATAGGTGCAGGCTTGGCGCTAAGAGGACATTCAGGTCCCGTGCAAGCAGTCAGTGTACTCTCGCGAGAAGAACTCGTTGTGTCAGCTTCACACGATAACACTATGCGAGCTTGGAGACTGACAGATTATTCATGTGCTGCAATATACAGGTGTCACAATTTTATTCACTCATTTATGACTAGCTGTTGCCCGCGGTTTCACCCGCGCGTTTTATTATTGTTATCAATATAAAATATAGCCTATATCACTCGGAGATAGTGTACTTTTCTATTATTGAAAGAATTTTTAGAATTTGTTCATTATTTCCAGAGATTACCCCCCTACGTACAAACAAACAAATTTTACCTTTATAATAGTTTAGTATAGATTTATTATATTTTAAAAATCAATTACTATACCAAAAAAGTAACCTGTATTTTTATATCGTTCCATGTCCCTCGTCTGGACAAAGGCGTGCCCGCTTCCTAATTCCCTGTGTTGGCTGAATTCCACTGACCTTTTTTTGTTACAGAGGTCACAATTATCCCATATGGTGCATGGATGTCTCAAAAAGCGGTCTTTTCGTCGTAACCGGCTCTCACGACAAGACCGCAAAACTATGGTCTTTAAGTAGAACTTTCCCAATAAGAGTATTTGTCGGCCACATGTCTGATGTCACAGTAAGTCTCTGCATTTATTTCAAAATCTTATCACTAACTATACTTAATCTTATATCTTAAATCTCTTGGCTAAAGTTGGCTGATTGGTTTCGTATAAACGATACATTGCCAGTCCAGCGCTGGCACGCGGCGGCTGGCGACGCGGACGTCTATTGGCGCCAGCAACCGGATACGTCTAAATCTGCCATTTAGTTAACTGTTAAGGCACAATAACTACTTTTTTTTTGATAAATATTTAATAGAAATGCCCGCCGGTAGAAACTAGACGACGATAATCGTACCTTGGTATTAATCCTTATCGAAATAAATCACTTCGTATTCAAGGCTGTTTCAGTAGTTTTATATTACTTTATGAATTATTCAAATCGGACATTCGATTTAAAAGATATCATGAATTATTATTTTTTTATCTACATAGTATCCCATTTATTCTCACCTATATTATTATATTAGGTACACAAATGATGAAAGAATTCTACTATTATACAATGCGAGAGTTTGTATGTATGTCACTAGGTACGCAGAAAATATTGAATCGGATTTCAATTAAATTTAGCATAGAGATAGCTTTACATACTCCTGGCTACTTTTATATCACAAAATTTAAGATATCAAAAAAAAGAAAGTTCAAAAACTAAAATCCGACTACTGAAAAAGTATGAATCAAGAAAATATTAATACATATTATTCAAAATGATGTTTGGAGGATAGCCGTGATCGTATGGAACTTTGCCCTATAGCTTATAATCGCTTACGATGATTTGTTAGGGTAGGTGGCATACGACCACGGCTATCCTCTGAACATCACGCTTCCAACGTTACCGCGTTCGTCAAATTATGATGAGTAGTTTAGAAGTTATGAGGGAACAGATGAACAAACTTACATACATACCGGTCAAACATGTAATCCTCTCCGTAGTCGGGTAATAAATGTCTACCCGTGTATGCACGTAGCGTAGTACTTAAATATAGAGATTATACTATAATTAACCTCAAAATATGGTTGTCCAATGATGTTGGTTTTACCAACGATCGTGTACTACATTAATTCAATGACCTTTTCATTACCATCCTGTCTGTTATTTCTTATTCTAAAACCATGTATGCTTTTGTTTTAGTGTGTGAAATTCCACCCGAATGAAGTATACATAGCAACGGGCGGGGCCGACCGCACTGTTCGTTTGTGGATAGTTTCCGACGCTCGATTAGTGAGAGTCCTTTGTGGACATCGCGGCGTTGTAAGAACGCTCGCCTTCTCTCCGTCGGGGGCTCATTTAGCTAGTGCTGGTACGGATATCATTTACTACAATTATGTATAAATAAGCGAATATAGCCTGACAGCTACATCGTCGATCTGGCGAGTGATGATAACAGGTTATCAATTATCTCATTACCTAACGAGTGACCACCTGTGGCCGAGAACCATTATAATGTCTGCGTTTTATCACTTATTGAATTAAATGCCACCCATGGCTTTGTTATGGGGCAAACCTACTCTGGCTAGGCTACTTCCTGCTCGCTACAAGCAGCCTAGCTGAAGCAGTAAATACTGAACGAATCTTCTCATTTTACTGTGAATATGAAAAATAGTGTTGTGAATTTGATTGCATATTAATTGTTACAGGAGATGACAAGAAAATTAAAGTATGGGATTTAGCAGCATGCACCTGCATTCATGAGTACAGAGGTCACCATGGGAAGGTTACTGCACTAGACTGGTCAGCAGTTGGGAAGGCTAGTTTAACTAACAGAGTTCTGTCGGACACAAGTGACTCTTCAATTGATAATTCTCTTCTATGTTCTGCTGGCATGGATGGTATTGTTAAAATTTTGTCAGATTGCAATTCAAGGAATAAGTAAGTTTAGCTATCCTTTTAAAGATTTTAGGTAACTGATCATAAAAATTAATTCAGCAGTGTAGCCATGGAGACAAATGGACAGACATTTACTATTTAAATATAAATAGGAATTTTATTTTGCAGTGATAAACTCTTTTAATTTAAGCTATGATTAAGATTTTGGAAAGAGTAAAAAAAGATTGCCATTTTCATTCTTCAGGATTAGAGTTGAAAACTGCGGAAAGTTTCCGAAACTTTGGAAGTTTTCCGGAAGTTTACCGGTAATATTCCCGAAAACTTCCAAAACTGCGGCAGTTTTGGAAGTTTTCAGAAATGATTTTTTACTTATAAAAACAGTAATTGATACTTAAAATATGTTACATTTAGCTAGATTTTAAATATTCGAACACAGCGAGCACGGGACGGGATGCGGGGTAGGGTACAGGTTAAAAATAAATATTTCCAAAACTTCCGTCACACCGCTCGGTGTTTACATTATGCCCGTTGCCTTCGTATGATTTATGCCGATTGAATACAAAACGTTATTTCATCAATTTGCTTCAATAGGTACCATAAATAATTAAAATAATAAAAAAAACAGAACTAAATTAAAGGATCATTTTCATTTGCCGTTACTGATTCTGAGTAATCCCGAAGCAACGAATTTGTTGATTTCATAAATAGAAAAACATAATTTGAAAACTTCCAAAGTTTCGGAAGTTTTGGAAGTTTTCAGGAAACTTTCCTCAGAAAAGGAAACTTTCCTGGAAGTTTTCAACTTGTTGTGCATCCTGAATCAGGATGCACATTATTCCCTTGTCAAACTATTATATGAAGTCAAGCAGAGTTACTCTCACATACTTGACAAATCTCTCCTTTTTTTTCAGACAATTATCCAGCCAAGACATTCAGTCATCAACCTATAGTACAAAATGCTCATATTTAGTGGATGTACAAGTTCATCCTGACTGGGTTGTGGCCATTGGAACCAAGAGATAAACAATGTACTGCCAAATTTTATTTCAAGAATTAATGTTGCAACAATAAAATAAGTACATAAAAGTTGTTGTTTTACTACACTGAACATAATTGAATATTTCTAAAACATTATTAATGAAACTAATTAGTCACAGTTTAAGACTTCCATGATTGCATTGGAATGTTATAATATTTGGATTGGTCTCAGACTTTATTGAAAAAACTGTTTATAGTCGGCTGTTTATTTTTTTGTGGTGGTGATACTTTCTTATTTTTGTTTTTTTTTGGTGATGCTTTAATTTTGGAGCATTTCACTTGTTCAGTATTAACTTTTATTTGTTTAGTATCTTCTTTTACTTCTTTACAATTATCTTTTAGCAGTTTACCATTTTGTTTTACTTGTTCATCATTCTCTTTTACATCTTCCTCGTTTTCGGAACAACTGGCATACACTTCTTCTTTCTTTGTCAAAATGAAACCATCATCATCTGTATATAATTTATCTACAATCTTTCTTCTTTTCTTAGGGTTTACTATTCCCGATGTTATTTTAACTGTATTTACAGTTGGTGTAGGAGGTATTTCATCTTCTGACTCATGTACAACTTCCATTTCATTGGTAAAAGGATCATTTTCCTCATTTTCACTTTCACTATCCGATACATGCAATACTCTTTTGCGTTTTTTATCTACTTTAGCATTCTTCTTTATTTGTGTGAGAGAACTATTGCCACTGTCTTTAGAGTTCTTCATAGCTGCATTTTTCTCGGCTTTAGAAGAAATGTTAATGTCTGTAGTTTTTGATTTTACTGTTATATCTGTCTCCATTTTGACATCCTTCTCTACTTTTACATCCTTCTCCACTTTGACTTCAAGGTCCTGAACTTTACCTTTTTTTGCTTTATTGGAATCACCATTTACCTTGTTGAAAAATCCTGCGATACCTTTGGATGCTGCTTTGTTACCACTATTCCTTGGGGGTGTTTTGTTATTGCTTGATACATCTTTCTTTGGAGACTGGATTTCTGATTTTATAGTGGTTTCTGATTTAACTTCATTCAATTTCTTAGCATCGTCATTTCCATTTCTGATTACATTTTTCACTTTATCTTTTGAGTTCTTCTGTTGAATAGTGGGTTTTGGATCATGCTTATTAACATGATTTTTAGATTTCAAGATTCCTATTTCATCAACTGTTCTCTTAGTGCATGAATTTGACTTTATTAGTCCAGTGTATAATGGAAAATCTTCGAATTTGTTAATTGCTGTCAAGGCGACATTATCCACAGACTTGTTACCTCGACCGACACAGTACACATGCTCATAAAATACGATTTTCAATGTTTTTTTGAGGGCTTCTTTATCTTTTTCGGAACACACAGTAGTACATCCACTGTTATTATTCAGCAAACCAGATATCATATAACAAACGCTAAGCTCAGTTTCAGGCTGAGCTTTTTTAATATCTTGTAATATTTCACACAACAAAGATTTTGCTTCGTTGACATGTATACAAAGCTCCTTGCTAAGAGAAGTATACGTTACTAACTTAAATTCATCTAATATTAGTTCTTTTACTGTTTTTAAGTTTGTTTTATAAGCATCTGCATCCATTTTGATCAATTATAATGGATGATATAGATTGTAATTACGTTTACGTTCACTATATGGCAGGCGGTAAAACTAAAAACACGATTACACGACACTCAAATGACTCAAAGTCAAGTGATGCACAGACTAGGTAGAAGTGATGGCAAACTTAGTGATGGGTCAACTCGAGTTGCGCTTAGCTCGATTTTATTCGAGTTGAATACGGATAACTCGAGTTTGGGCTGGCGGTACATTATAGACATAAGTCAGATATATCAAAACGAATCTAAAATCCGATTTCAGTAACAAATCGTATCGTATCAATAATCCGAACTAGACAAACCGATTTCACAAAACTACGGCAAATCTAAATCGACCTCACAATCCAAACTACAAATCCAAACCGTACCGCGCAATTTGGATTTGTAGTTTGGATTGTGATAGAGATACTGATACAGTCACAAAGCCAGTATTCGGTAGAATAAAAAAGACAAAGCTAATTTCACTACATTCGATAGATTTGGATTTTGGGGGATTCATTGAAAAATAAAACTCCACCGCGAAGTAATAAGATCTAATAGATTGTTGCTATTATGATGATTCTCGACGATCGAATCTGTGAGCCGGAGCCGCTCCTGAAATCGGATATTTATCCGATTGCGTAAAAATCCAAAAACGCCCATGTCTAGTACATTAACGAATCAAGCGTAAGATCTGGAGCGCGATTCGTTCGTTGTGTGTGCGCTTTGTATTCTCACCTGATATTGCATCGACGATGACACGAAGTATGCCGATCATATACTTTAACTAAGACTACATCCAAAAAAACTTAAGTATAATAATATGATGCATACTAGAGATACATTTTTTTATTTTCAATCCTACCTTCAGTACCTACACAGTTTAGTAATGATAAATTGCCCCAAAATACGAGTTTGATGGAGAAACAAGTATAAAAAATAATTTTGTTACAAACAATTTACTCAGCTTCATTCTGCTAACTCGAGTTCAATTCGAGTTACGTGAATTTCAACTCGAGTGTTGTTTTCTCCGAGTTGGTACATCTCTAGGCAAACTGGCACTTGACAGTAGTGTTGCCACTCTCTGATTTTGATTTTCCCCGGACTCCTCTTGAAATTTCCCTAAATTAGGCACTTTTCAAAATGTTTTCCCCTAAACATTTACTGTAAAAATGAAAAATGTCAATAAAATGTGGACTAGCCAGTAAAGCGAAGTCCTACGTCTATGCCGAGAGAGAGGTTTCTTACGTCATTGATGCCGAGTCCTAGGTCTATGGAATCATCTTCTTCTTCTTTCTATATGGCAATTGAGCCGATGTCAAGCTAATATTCTTGGCCGATGTCGACTATTCTGCCAGTGTCAAGTAAAATAGTTAATAAGTTAAATAAGATAAAAAGTAAAGATGGTTATTGATACGCCATCTTGTGTGGAATGGAATGGAATGGAATGGAATCATCTAATTCCTCATGAATTCCTCCATCAAATGTCACTCATGTCATTGTCATTATTTTCTAGAGCTGTTGCAAATAATCCTAATATTTTTGTAGCGTTATTAGGTACCGTTCCGTTACCGGTTGACGATAGTATGACTGTATTCTATGTAGCGAGAATTCGGCTCGATATCAAGTAAGTACGAACAACACATGGACGTTCCGTTACTGATATTAGGTAGATTTTTATTCGGTTGGCGTCGGGCAAACGATACAAACAGTAATGGTAAAATCTATTATGACTTTAATAACTTATTAAAGGTCGAAAAATCTATAGGTAGGTTCAAAATATTTTCGCGAAAATAGGCCAGGGAGACTAGAAATAAGAATTGAACACGAATCAATCAGTTTTAAAATTCTTATCTGTCTGCCTCATCGTTACCTCATCACTGGAAAACGGTCAAACAGATTTCAATTAAAACAGTTGAATAGGTATATTAGTCTTAACTTGGCAATCAATGTAATTATGTTTTATTTCAATCGTTTTTTATTTATTTCGATTTTTTTGGGTAAATTAACGGTTATGCGTTACGTTATTGCGATGCTTTAATTCAAATTTAATGACCTCATTGCTAAATCACTTCAATAAAATAACTAGATGGCGTTGGCGGTAAGGCTAAATAAACTTAAAGCTTTTTCTACAAGACATAAGGTTTATGTTTCTAGTAGATGAATATTTTATGCAATACCTAATCCTCGACGACTTGGATTGTAGTTGGGTGTGGACTAGGATCTAAAAATACCTAATCCAATATTTATGCCTCTGGCCACACCTCTTATTTTCTTCTTTCAATTTCAACTTTTGTTGGCAATGTTGGCTTGATGGGTGGCATAATAATTTCGTGATTGTTATTTTTATAATTAGTCCAGTTCAATGATAAATAAAGACATAATTTCATAGTTTTATGCATTAATTAGGTAAGTAAACCTTTATGATTTTACAATACCAATGCTAATTTTGTACCTACAAGGTTACATCATTTCTATTTTGTACCAAGACGGATACCCATAAATAGGATCTTCAGTTCAGTATTATAAATCCGGTGTTTATGTGGTTTATTTATCAATATTACTCTTCTTTTTGACAGAATCTATAACGAAGACCACATTATATTTTTGTTAGTAAACAATTGAAGTGAAAAATGCCAGGGTAAGCTACATCTGCAATCGTGGGAGTGGTTAACCTACTTGTACGGATTGCTCATAACAGGCACTTACGACTTCATGCATTATGACATAGTATATACATATATACGTAAAAGCACAGTTCATTAATTTTAATTTCGAATAATAAAACTGCTGACTATGAAATAATTATTAACCAGTGCTTTGTAAACCATGTCATGGAACAGGTAACATAATTTTTATTAATTAAGTGACTCAAATAAGCTTGCTGTTGGTTTAGATGTATCATCATCTGCCTCGCCTTTTTCCCAACTATGTTGGGGTAAAAGTATGATGTATGCAGATGATAATTGGCTACCTAATACATATCTAAAATAAATGATGGTGGATGTTAATAATGTAAATAATTTAGTAAAATTTGAGGTTTTGTCCAGATAGTTAATAAAATTGACATCTATAACTCAACCTTATAAAGTAAGGCTGCAAAGTGATGATTAAGAACACAAAACTTTTGGTGTTTCAAAATATTACTAAATTAATGTTTTATTTTATCTACCTAAGTTTTATTTATTATGGGATAATAAACAGCTACTATATACATGGGTCATTCCATAGTGACGGGTGGGACATTTTGACCCATTTTTTGATACACTTTTATATTTCTAGGCGTTACCAAAGTATATATTACATTATGTAGTGTGTGATAGTATTCCCAGATAACTGTTTCATATGATAGTGCAGTTAAAAATCTAAGTTTTTGCCTTTAAGATAGTTAAAATCACTGATTTCTAACTGTGACGGGTGGTACACGAAAATCCCTACCAACATTAGATACATGTGGTTGTCAATGAAATTCAGATCAACTAGGCCAATTTCAGCCTTTATTTTGGATTAGTACGATAGTTGAATAATGTTGCTATTAATATTTCGAAAGAAATATGTAAAAATTTGAGTCTATATTTTTTTATGAGCCTTTAAAATTGTGACGGGTGGGACATGGATTTGTGACCGGTGGAACGAGTAAGCAATTCAATGAATAAACTGCCAAATGTGTATCGGAAAAAGCAAATGCTCGTCTTGTGCAGTCATTATAATATTGTTTGAATATAATAGTTATCAAAGAAATGGAAAAATCTTAATTTATTTCAGTACAAAGATTTTTGACAAAGTTATTTGTGCGGTTTTCTAGGAACATATGGTATGCAGCCAACTTATTGATAACTTGGTACACCATATCTCTAAAACTAATGAGTAGAAGTTTTTCTAAGCTATTTTAACTGTAAATGCTATTCTTTTCAAATCAAGACCTTCATTTTAACCCATTTCTGTCTGTCCACAGATTTCTAGTTATATATCTTTTGTAATTCATCCTTGTTCACTTTAATTTCTCTTTCGACCTTGGTTTTTCGTATTAGTTGTCCTCTTTTATGGGGCTATAAATCATTTTTTAACAAGACTTACGTCTCTCATCCATAACATGCAACTTAAAACATAAATTAAAATAATGACACTGCACAGTTAGAAAAATAACGTAAATAATAGGATAATCTGACTTAAACATATTTTTTTGTTATTATTAAAGCATTTACACATTGCTGTTTCAATTTATTAAAAGCTATTTATATTGCAAACTGATTAAAATCCAGATTCTAGTATATTATATACTAAAAAAAGGTTTTATTTAACTTTTAAGAATTTTAATACCCTTCCAGTGACGGGTGGGACAGTATTTCAAAGCTTAATAACTCGGTTAAATGATTGAATTAGGTGTCAAAAGTAATTTTAATGGTTAGGTATAAGGTTAATTGTTACTTCTGGAAAGTAGTTAATTGATAGCTTTTATAGTTTTTGGTTTAATTAAACTAATGCATGTTTTCATGGGATGGGTGGGACAGAAGACATGGATCACTTCAAGTTGCAATAATTTAAAAAATATTATACTTTTATTGATTTTTTCTGCTTTAAACACAAGATGAATAATGTATCTATACTAATATTATACATTAGAAAGATTGCTTTAAACAAAATAGCCAAAAAAGAGTTCCCAATTTCGTTTAAATAAACATCACATAATTGTGGGTTGAGTGTCAATGTTCAGTTAAGAAAAAAATATATATTGAGAGTTTTATTAATGATAATTCATATTGTTCCATCAGCTATGACCCTTATACTATACTTTGAGCCTAACAAATAATTGAATATCGCAAGTTTACTTTTTACTTGTCAGGTGTCATCTTCCATGGAATGACCCACATACATTGTAATATAAAATTATTTACGATAATAGGAGAATAATATCCAGCATTACTTATTTTAGATAAATGTATCACCGAATTATTATCTGCCTACATGTAAACAACCAGCAAGCATAATTGAATCACTTACTTAATATTAATTTACCTGTTCCATGACATATTATCAGGAAAATAACTACTTTAATTCAACTAACAATACATTTGTCATAACTATAGAACATTAAACTATGTGAGTAAGTACTTGATTCTCTGATTATTTAAAAAGTATTAAAAGTAGAAAACAATAGTATTAAAATTGAGTTTAAAAAATTCACATTGATTCATTAAATATGTAATTTTGATTTAATTATTTATAACCCAATGCATATCACCCAACCCATATACCAAGCTTGTAATGGATCCTGAATCTGTAAGGTTCATTCATGTAAATGCTGCAATTTCTAACTACTTAGATTGTATTATTATAGTGCAACTTTTGTATAGTTATCAATATGTATGGGGGAAATACTTAGTA
Source organism: Allophyes oxyacanthae (assembly GCA_932294325.1). NCBI lineage: Eukaryota > Metazoa > Arthropoda > Insecta > Lepidoptera > Noctuidae > Allophyes > Allophyes oxyacanthae. Next base: position 9,314,158 of record OW028620.1, on the reverse strand, counting down.
TTAAAGGCCTACAAGGATAACAGCAAAAATGAGACAGAGAGAGAGAAATCAGGGACAAAACATTTCTTTACTGTTTTCTCTCAATTTTTCATTTTGTCTCCTGTCAAGGAGATAAAGAGCGGAGAAAACTAGTTTTTCCACCCGCCACGCTAGCCTTGCTGAAGTCATATATATGACCTGTTATGTGTGACGCGGTTAGAATCATGTAGTAGTGTCACATATATTTTTGAAAGTTATTATTTTGGTGATTTCTTTACAGATTAGCAACAATGTCTTTGGACAACATGTTCTGCACCCGTTGTGGTGATGGCTTTGAGACCACCGAAAAGATTGTCAACTCCAATGGAGAACTTTGGCATACTAACTGCTTTGTGTAAGTTCCTAAATGTATAGTAACATCTTTTAAAATTAAACATAAGTTTTTGAACATCCTTTAGATTCAGCCTTAACTTTCACCTCTTGGGATAACAATTCTAACAGAAGAGCGATATAATTAGAATAAAATTATTTGTGTCCTGTCGATCCTAGAGATAGTGTTAAACCGCATGGACGCACGCAGTGACAGTCATAGGTAGTCATCGATATGACTGTTGTTCGTTTGTAAGGGTGCACCTTTCTGGGCCGCGTGCCTCGCGTGGTGGGTAACTCGTCTATTTTATGTGAGGATGAGGGAGCACCTCGTTTTACCTCGCGAGGTACTCATGAAGTGACCCTCATTTGAAGTGTGGAATCGCTCTGATTCACCTAACACACACATCGTTTTCTTTCGCTCACAATCGAGTCGTTCGCTCAATCCCTTACAGCAAGATTCGTATTATCATTAATTGAGAACGTAAACAAGTGAGGTGATTCAATGTTGAAATTCGAGTAACTCTTTCAATTTACCATCACAAGGACCTCAAACAAGGTAACTCATGACTCATGAGTGAAGGACACATCATTACTTGTCACCTACAGGCGTGAGGAGATCATAAGGCATGTGTGAGGAAATACTAAGTCCACTACTGAAAATCTAGTCCGCATAGCAGTTTTCTTTTCCGACATTTGCTATGCAGAAGAGCAGTAATAGATGACGGTTACGTCTTTTCAGATGTGCACAATGTTTCCGCGTGTTCCCTGATAGTATATTCTTCGAGTTCGAAGGCCGCAAGTACTGTGAACGTGACTTCCAAGTGCTGTTTGCGCCATGTTGCGGAAAATGCGGTATTTTATTACTAACATTTATTTATAAACTCTTGTCCAATTTAAACTGACTCATATTGTAAGGAAAGAATAATTGTATCCAACTGATATTTTCCCCATTATTAACAGATTAAAATTAAAGGCAGTTTCTAAATATAAAAATTAGCCCCAATATTAATTTTTAATTTAATGTCAAAACATAACAGTTTCTCAGAAATTGGTATCCAATCTTATATGAAATAATCATCAAATCATCATAAGTCATATGAAGCCTTAACTATACCATAGTTGTTACAAGTTTCTATCAGAATTCAACTGTGCGAGATAGTAAGCTAAAGCTAAATATGGCTATAAGTAGTTACTTGAATTTTTAGTTCATTTTCAGGCGAATTTGTTATTGGCCGTGTGATCAAAGCGATGAACGCAAACTGGCATCCTTCATGTTTCCGTTGCGAAGAATGTAATGTTGAGCTAGCAGATGCAGGCTTTATTAAGAACGGTGGACGCGCTCTCTGCCACACCTGCAACGCACGCATTAAGGCCGACGGACTGCTCAATTACATGTGCCATAAGTGCCAGTAAGTTAATAATTGTCTGACATATTTTAATATTGATTGTTTTCCCTCAAGGTAAAAATATACCTGGTGGTTCAACAGAAATCTATAGACACAGGTTCCTACAAGAATTTATGATAAAGTATTCACTCTACTGGAATCTACGATGACTATGCACAGAACAGAGTAGTTTATGACCAGGTATACTTATAGGAGCTCCATCAGTAAATCTGCATGTGCCTATGAGAAGTTTAAAATGTTCCGAAATGAAAGTACCCTATGTTCTTATCGAAATGCAAATCGCCTTTCTGTTAACTTTCATCATAATCGGATAAGCACATGAAAATGTTATAGACAGATTAAACTCTCTTGCCCATTTATAATAAATAATATTTAAAATCTGCACTGGCCTCGCGTGGAGGATTGCGACCCGGCTCTCGGAAAGAGACCTAACTCCCCCCAGCAGAGCAAAAATTTGTGAAGGATTCATAGAGACAATGTTTTGTGCAGTGGAGTAATCGACGGTGAGCCGTTGCGTTACCGTGGCGAGGTTTACCACGGCTACCACTTCACGTGCGCCACTTGCGGCGTAGAGCTCGATCATACCGCCAGGGAGGTCAAGCATCGCCCAGGATATGCTGCCAACGATGTGGTAAGCATGATTTGATTACTGGAGATATGACAGCAAAAAATTAAAAATTGGTGAAATATCTTTTTTATCACCAATCCAAAAATCTCATTTTATATCGTTTTATAAATAATAAGACAGTTAAGTACTCCTATATCTCCTTTGTTTATCATTTCCTCGTACTTTTCCGTTTAAATAAAACAGCCCGTATAGCTCCTCGTTCAAATTGCCGATACTAAATAATTTATTGGTTTCACGGAGGCGGACAAAGCTCGCGGATCTATTTTACAGAAATGCTACAGTATTTCATTACTATCATGTTGCTATTGCGTATTTCTAGATGGATTATATTTTCAGAACAATCTCTTCTGCTTACGGTGCCATGATAAGATGGGTATTCCCATCTGCGGCGCTTGCCGACGTCCAATCGAAGAGAGGATTGTAACTGCTCTTGGGAAACATTGGCATGTTGAGGTATGAACAATATCTGCAACACTATTTGCTATAAAATTCGTAAACCAATCGTTACATAATATTTACGTTTTTCAGCACTTTGTATGTGCCAAATGTGAAAAGCCATTCCATGGCCATCGGCACTACGAGAAGAAAGGTCTAGCTTACTGCGAACAGCATTATCATCAGCTGTTTGGAAACTTGTGCTATGTGTGCAATCAAGTTATTGCTGGTGATGGTAAGTGTCTTTCAACATCATTTAGAACAAAATGTCTTCTTTTTTTTTAACAATTCATGAATGCTTTTTCTTTTTAGTGTTCACTGCCCTAAACAAAGCCTGGTGCGTACATCACTTCGCTTGCTCCGTGTGCGATGCACCTCTGAGTACTAGGAGCAAGTTCTACGAATACGACGAACGCCCCGCTTGCCGCCGTTGTTACGAAAAGTTCCCGGCTGAATTGCGCCGAAGACTGCGTCGCGCACATCACTATACTATCCGACGTTAATACAAACGATATGAAACATCAAAGCCAATGTACTCAATTAAGCATGATGTGCTTATCGGTGAAAATATGACGAATCTAAATTGATCCGAAAAAATAACCAACATTTTGATTGCATCTGTTAACAATTTCAATACTATAACTACGAAATACAAAACACGTGTTTCGTATTTCGTACCACTGACCCTGCAAGACAAAAATATGAAAAATAAGTACAACATAAATCCCCATTCATGACAAAAAAAAAATTGATACTTTATTAATTTTGGACTAAGATCTTGATAAACGTTTTAGTCCGTCTTACCAATCGACCCATTTTGGACAAATTTGTTCTATAATTGTGAGAAAGCGAAAAATAATTGAAATGCAGGTCTGTGTGATTAAAAAAGTCCTGGCGCAAAATGATCGTGCCAGTGACAACGCCTGGCGCCTGATACTGGTGTGATCAGTTTTGCGCACTTGAAAGTATAGTTCATTTCGCCTTTTAATTACTTATTGAAGATTATTGTTTTTTCATTAAAACTAAATTTAGTTTCTATTTAAAGGATAACTGAAGACTCATGTGTAAAAAATTTCTAAGTTTTGCTATGAAAATATACTGGAAATTTCCCAAAAATTACGTTATTTCAACAATGATTTTCTGATATATTTTGTATAGAAATTAAAAAAAGTGTTTTAGCCATCTGCAAATAGATCATAATAATATTATAATGTTACTAATATTTTTTAATGTTTAGAATCACTAGTATTCTTGTAAAACGGTGGTCAAACGTAACTAGCACGTAGTTTTCGGAAAAAGATTTGCGTTTATTGGTGATTTGCCATTAATATTTAAATTATTGAAAAATCCCTTCCCGACACGTGCAGGAATAAGAAAAGTAGGTACTTTTATAATCAGAAACTATTTTATTTGAATGATTTTTTACTTTTCTCACAATCAAAGAACAAAATTGTCCCAATGAGTCGATTTTTAGCACGGACCCATAACATAGGGTTAGGATTTATAGAACTTCGTGACTTCCACATAATTTATATACCTTGGGTAATAATGTAATTTTGTGTCTTATAACATATTAACGCGCCTTAATAATATAAAAGCTAGTGTTTATGATCTAATTATTATTTTATTAAATTAATGTACTTGGATTACTTTAAAATATAAGATAGGTATTGACGTACTGATAAGATTAAAAATATGAATCGGATATGTAATAATAAAATAATATAAAAATAATTCATCTTTTTAATATAAACTAATGGTGCATAGATTATAATTGATTCTATTATTTTATTGTTTTATTTCACGAGTAAGATCAAGTCAGATAATTATTGAAAAGCCAAAAGAGTATCTGGGCATTTTCATAAGAACTACATATCAAGCTATACATTTCCCGTATAATTGAAGATAATATATAGGTTTGATTATCATATTTATTATATAATAAATAATTATATATTTATTATAAAATTGTCCATGTTTGATAAAAAATTAAGATTTAAAGTTACGATACGTGTACGATATCAATTAATTACGAATTACGATACTCATTACGAGAGCGTGGTATCATAGAGAGCACACAAATTTGTCTGGGACCCCCCAGACAACTTGCAATGTTGCCGAACCAAACATGAATTACTGAACGTAGCCATTATGGTAATTATATTAAATAGAAATTGATAATTCTGTACAAAAATCTGTATCCCACATCGAAAATCTGTATAAAAACATCTCACATTCCATCCGAATGACACTCAACGAATTGACTTAAACCATAAACATATTATTATACTAGTGGTAAAGTACCTGTATAAGACATAAAAGTTAAAACACAAAATTTCGGAGCTGTGAACATGTTCACATGTCACAATTCCATATATTACGTAAGTAAATTCGTCCAATTAACCGACATTAAGAGCGAGATTGGAGATGTTCTTACAGAATAGAATCTTATATTTTTATATGTGGAAACTATAGGCTTAAGTTTTATTTTTCACTTTAAATGTTTTTATAATGATACATAAAAGCTGTTTGTTTCCCTAACATAAATAAATAGCTCACCAGGAATTAAATAAAGTAGCCCACATAAAATCAAATTTAGACTGGGAATGTATTTTATTTCCACCAAATTGTAACGGTAACTCACTACTACAATGATATACTGCTACTACATAATTATAGAATAACGGTAAGTAGGTAATGGATGTGATATTTTTTAATCGTGTAAGTGCAAGGTTATTTACAGAAATGGTAAAATAGAATACGAACATAATTATACAATCACAGTAGGAACTGTAGACATTCCATTTATTTCCAAACATAATTATTAATAAATTACAGTAATGTATTGCATACAGAGCTTGGTGCGAACGATCTTTAAGTTATAAACATATAGCGTATTTTATTATTGTTGTTGATAATAATAATCTCTCTAGTGAGGCAAAGAAAAACCAATTCGATCGCAACTTAAATATAATAATATTTGTAAATAAATAACAATTGTTTTCGACTTCAACAAATTATTGACTTTATAACTAAAATAACACTATTTTACACATTACTCAAGATAATAGAATTACACTATAAACACAAATCTGTTTATTATCGAATGTGTTTTCATGAAACATTAATAAGACTTAGGGTTCCATGAAGTTGACAAAACTGGACTTATAATACAATACTGTGGTTAGAACTTACGAAACATTGATTGAAGTTCTAAACAAACTTGAGGATTTAATTGTCCTTCTTCATCCTCGTGCTGGTCATTCTGTAGATGATGGAGTCTCTTCCTGGATCCATGTCCATGATGGCATAAACAATGGCTATGAGGGTGAAAGCAAACACCACACCAAACCAAAGAATGATGTTGAAGATGGCAGGGTAGTCAGCGGAGTAGCCATCATCCTTTTCAGCAGTCTGAAATTTATTATGCAGTTATGACATTTTTAATATTTAATAATCATGATGATTTCTTTAACAAAAATCTTGTAGCTAGGTACAAGATTCACTACACAACTACCGCAAAAAGTATATTTTGTAATAGCTATATTTTGCTTTAAGTTACAAACAGTCCGCCACCTAAAATTTATTGTCAATCTACAATCGCTAGAGAATACAAACTCTAGCAAAATGTATCGGATTGTCATCTATTTGACAGTATTCAGTACATTTTGCTTGCATTGTACCTTATTCTACAGGTACCTACTGTTCTTCTTTAAACTATTTACGAGTTTATTACCGTTTTTGGTCACAAATTGAACACTAAATCTGGACTCCAGTTACAAAATGATAGCATTAGCCGTTCTTGTGATATAAACATTTATGTGAAATGGTCAGGCTAGCACACTCACCAAGCACCCCTTGTAACTTTTGTTTCTTTGAGGCACTAAAAATGAAATTAGGTACCTCAACTTCAAAAATTGACACATAAGCCATGTTTGTACCATAAACGGTTTTTCCGTACGGGAGGTGAGGTTGCTAGCAAGAACGTCACACCGGAAAGCTTAATTCCAAGGTAAGTTTGCTGGCGTGAGCCACACAGATAACCATTAATCTTTGCAGTGGTAAAAATAACAATATTTTCCTAATAAAATAAAGGCTCTAAATAAAAATCTAGGTAATGTTGATTGAAGTTAATCGTATACGCCTCTCCAAGCTTAAAAGGCGCAATTTCTTTATTTTTGTTCTACTTAGGTGGCCAACAAGCAAACGGCCCGCCTGTTGATAAGCGGTTACCGTAAACCTATGGACGCTTGCAACACCAGGGGCATCACTCGCGCGTTGCTGACCCTATCCCCCCTATACGACGCTTCTCCAAGTAGCACTGGCGACCTTGGTACCCGTTAGGAACACAACACTGTGAAAGAGCAGTGTTATTTGGCTATAATATTCTGCAAGGTCACATGGCTAAATATCAAGTTATCCTTTCAACTGTCGATATGTATAGCTTTATATGTACCCGAGCTTACGTCCCCAGTCGGGCAGTTCTAATTTTGAGCAGATAGTCCCGCTATGCCCTACCTACTTTAAAAAAAATATTTTTATTACCAGCATCTTTTATTGCAGATATTATGTTTAAAGCTTGAAATGAATAGTTCTGCTTATTTGTGCCAGGATGTTTTAGTTAAAGGTGTTTTAAGTAGATGGAATAGAAGCTGCAGAAGCGGTGCTAACAAACGTTCGCTCATTTTCATACCATGACGATACAACTGACTTCGTACAAACTTATATTTGGAGTATATCATGCCACAAGCGCGCGATTAATAAAAAAAAATGCTCCAGCATGAACTTTTTAGAAACTTATTTTACCTTGTGTTTTGTGCGTGAACTAAAGTGAAAACACCACGCAAAGCCCCATTAGAATGTTAAAAGCGTAATTATACAATAAATTCAAGATGTTTCAGGATAACCTTTTAATATTTGTAATTTGCTAGCTAGCTTAAGCATTTAAAATTGAGTCTTGAGTTATGATTTAATTTTCTTTGACTCAATCGACAATTTAGCGAATTTAATTTCTTCGAATAAAATACCTATATAAAAAATTTCTGAAATTGATTCAGTAGGTAATCAATTATTATTCACAATCTATATCCAAATTGTGGGTTTATTTAATTACACATTGTATTAAAGCTGATAGGACTGTCCAGACTTCAATTTACCGGTGTTCAGCTTTGGATTGCAAAAACACAACTTACACTCAGAATAATAACTAAACCAGTTAGTTCTTGTTCTGGGTAGGTATAATTATTAAGATTGACAACCTCCATACATTAGAGCCTACCTGGAAGCCAAAACGCTTTTTGAGTCCAGGAGGCGGTAGGTACAGTGCGAGCCCTTTATAAGTTGCCAGAATTTTCCGCGAGCGCTAGTAGGGAGTAATTTGTGTATCGATACGATAAACGCGCGACAGACGTCATGGACTAGACTAGAATAAGGACATGTGGGTAGTGGCAGGGGGGAAGAGGGGGAAGCTGCTCCCGCGCTTCGCCTCTGGCCCTGATTCTAAATAACTGCTGTACGAACGAGAAAGTATGGACTTCTAATTCGATATAATAATTGGAAGAGAACAATTTTTCAGCCTGCACTTCTACAAACAAATAGGATTATGAGACAAAAAGTCGAAAGTCGGAACTAACTTGTTTAGTAGACTAAAATCAGATATAATTTAGAGACGTCTTGAAGTGAATATGATTCATAATAAAGACTTTTAATGAAATGCCTTCAAAATTATGTTATTTGACCAGTAATCTCTTACCCCTTCAGGCAAAGTTTCTTGTAAAGTGTCGGTATCGACGGAGCGGATGGCACGACGAGTATGAGCGACATCTGTGGTGACAGCAGTTACTAATACGGAGCCATCATAAGCCTTGACAAACGCCTTGCTGAGATCTTGCAGGATATTACCTATGGATTGAAGAAAAACAAGGTTTATAAACCAAAATAATAATGGTGCTGAGGCTTTATGTATAGTTTTTTAAGAATGCAATAGAAATGGCACCCATTTATGATTTCATACAATATTTGACTTCATCTCTAACATTTACCTTTTATGCATTTGAGACATAATAAACACATAATAATAATTTTTTACCTAATAGTTTCTTAGCTTCTTTGGTTTGGAGAGAGTTGGGACCATGGAAGTCAGATAAAGCATGGAGAGTCCGGAATCGGAAATTGTAAAAATCAACAATGTTGTCAGGAACAATAGCACCACTGTTGATCTGTAAAATAATAATATATTATTTAACTATTAATGTAGTTAGTACCTATGACTATAACAGCAATGAGATCCATAAACAATGCAATATTTTTTACATATTTTATCATAAGTAATAGTATTTAAATTATCACACTATATTTATGGCATGTATTTATTTCACTTCAAACTGACAAAATATAAGTAGCTATATAAAATAATTTTACCCTCTCAATAATAGCTCTCAAGGCCTCAAGCTCAAGCAAAAACTGGTAGTCTTCTTCCACTGAATACTTCAGATGAACTAGATTTTGTTTGGTAACCTTGGGAGACTTGATGATACCCAAAGCATTTGTAAATGGTGCAGATGCCAGCTGTAAAATATTGATATAAATTAATTAATATTATTCTTTCCATCTCACTGCAAAATATGACAATGTTTTTTTTACTCATTACCTCTTGTGGCTCTGATAGTCTGACAGATATCATTTTATTGCCTCCATTCGTGAAACGCTGCTTGATCCTATGTTTAACAGCTTCATAGGTATCTGGTTCATATTCATCTACAGTCAGTGGGAAGGTTTTCGATTTTGATCCTACCTATAAATCACATATAAAATTTAGTTGAATATCATTGTTTTTTTTTTTCGTTTTTAAAAAACATTGCCCCTCACTAGGATTTCTCCTGTATTGAGGGTACAGTTTACAAACATACAAGTCACATGCACACACAACCAGAAACCAAACAACTATCTGTAAATCATACAAATATTTGTTCCGTGTGGGGATCAAACCCGCGGCATGTGGCGCAGAAAGCTAATCGCTTAGCCACTGCACCAACCTGATCGTCGATGTCTACAAAATATACAAAAGCACACTCACAGATTCACCAAGACTGGAAACTCCATCAATGTACACCTCAACAACGGCTTCAGGAGTGTTGAATGGATCAGTTACATACAGACCTTTCCATTCAGAGTTCTGTAAACAACACAAAACAATCAATACCTACACAGGTTTCATATTCATAGATATTATTCATTCCTATCAGAGGCTCTTTTAAATATTAGAAAAGGTGGACAACTTTTCGCCCAACATGAGTACCGTATGAAGGCCAAATTGCACAATTTTTTACATATTACATACTTCTTCAACAGAGAGTCCAAGAGAAGCGGAGAATATTTCTTTCAGAAGACTCTCCAGCGTTATGCCCGAGCCCAAAAATTTAAGGGAGTCAGGGCTATGCAGAATGCTGAACTCTCCGCCGGCATTGGAGCCTAAAATTAAAATCAAACATTATAATAATACCATGGATTTTATTAATGTTAAATTTAGTGGAAAAATACTCACCAATAACTGATAAAACAAGAGAAACCCAAAACAGAGCCATGGTCACAGCCATTTTGTTCGGAAATGTGTGACTGACTGTCATATGATTTCTGTCTTGCCATCATGAATTTTTTTACTAGTACCAACCAAACAACAAAAAATTCAAAAATGCTGCGTATACCATAGACGTAGGACTTCGCTTGGATTTTGACTATTGTTCTCGTTCTCACCCCGGTTCTCACCATTGAACTATAAATATGTAGAAGTGTAGTAGTCTTCTTTATACACTTTTGAATAAACATGTATGGATGAAATCGATGTAGCAATAACAAATAACATATTGTCTCTTTCTAACGAATACAATATTGTTTAAGGTAAGCGAGACGATATATTGGTTGTTTTTACTGCTTATGGTAGCATTTAACCTGTGACGTACTGACGTCACGATAATATGACCGGGGTGCCAATTCGCCATACTGTGTTCTGACTAGCGTGGCACATTGCCTGTCAAGTGACCGTGTTATTGTAAAGTTTTTTGCGATTTTCGAGATATACGTGATTTATTGGTGAAATATATTACGTTTGGATAATAAGAGCTTATAGTTTAACATGTCTCAGTGTCGTTTTGTGCAGTGCAGGTCTCGTAAGAACAAAAATCAACCTCTATTAACATTTCATAGGTTAGTATTCGTTTCCATGAAATATCTCGTAAAATTGTAATCAGTTCTTCGATAAGTTCATCCCCATATAATAATATTACAGTGTAAATTAGGAAACCTTCGTCCAGTTTTTCTTTAAATGCGTTTTTATATCTATTAAGCCTGCATGTTATTTGTTTACAAAACAAATTTTGTTTTGTAAACAAATAACATGCAGGTTAATAGTGAAGTGACTGCTATTGGGCGTATATCGATAAAATTAATTTTACAGGAATAAATAGAATAAAATAATATAGAAAATATAAATCCTCGACACAAAGATTGGTATATAATATAAATGCTCACTACATTTTGAAGAGAGCAGTTTTAACAGGACTCTTGACGTAGTGTGGTTACATGGTAACGCAGTGCTCGTGACTTTGCGTTTGCGTAAGTATGTTATGTTATAGTTAAACCCCAAAGTTAATTTATTGTATATTGTTTGGATCACTTTGTGTAAAATTCCTTTATTTCGAAGTATTTTATTTTATTTTATTTTGTTCATATAATATTTTTTAATTAGTATTAAGTACCTATATTTATTTATTTATTTGTATCGTGGTTGCCCGTGGTGGCATCACTACAACGGTCCCATCAGAATACCAGCGCTGTGACATTTTCTATTTCTAAATGCCACAGCATTATGCTGAGATGGGAGCCATTTTTGGTCTCGTTAAGGTGGCTTTGACTATTGTTTTACCATTGTTATTTTTTATGTTTTATTTGTTGTTTTATTTTTTGTACCTTTTACTTTTATTGTTCCTGGCGAGTCCAGAATAAAAATATTTTCTTTCTTCTTCTTCTTTCAAAGTGCAGCTACACCGTTATGTGTTTAGAGTAAAGCTAATAAGCAGCCAGCTTATTAATTTATCGCCAGTCATAACTAAATAGGCTAAATAGGCAGATTGTGACGTTCTCGGATTCATTAGTCATTGGTTCTCACATTCCTGGGTGTCCGAAAAAGATGCAAAAACAGGCCGAAAAACATATAAACTAGATATTAATAGATAGATATAGTGCCACCACCACAAACTTGGTCGTGGCGTCGCTGCCGTCGTTTTTACCAATGTCAGATGATGTGATCTCCCATAGAAATAATATGTAGGGCGAAGTAGGGGCTCCCCCTAAGAGCAAATACTATAGAGGGAGTATATCAAGTAAGAGCAGGAGACGTATATATGGCCCTACTCTCACTAATGTATTAGCTCTATAAGCAAAGTGAGATAGCGATAGAGTTTCTACATCATCTTGAAACGCTGCGTGCCATCAGTCGAGTTGTTTTCATCAAACTGGAGGGCTCGGTGCGTCAAGTGTTTTGTGAGATTATCTTTGAAAAAATCAAGTGTGTGGTGATTTTAACTATTTGTGCACATACAATAATGACAATACTGTGTGCAGCTACCGGCTGCAACAGCCGGATGGGTGTTTTGACTGAAAGCGGTCAAAAATATATTTCCATCGGTAAGTCATTTTCAGTAAATATATAGATGTTTCTATAGTACAAATGGCGGCATTACTTCGCTGAACGCAGAACAGAACGGTAACAGATAGAATATATCTATCTCTATTACTCTTATGACGTTTTGTTTATGTAAAGAGAAATGTCTATAGGTTTTCTGTTTATACTCGATAGAAGGACTCTATAGCATAGAGATAATACATAGTACCTATAACTAGAGAGCTTACTGCTATAATTAGTTGTACGAAATTTTGTGCCCACATGAAAGTCACCCGAGATTTAGCGGTGTCCCTCTCGCACACATGGCCATTACTCATCAACTTAGTAATCTACTAAATTGGTATTTTCAGAATCGTTTTTACATACATATTAGAACTAATGAAACTTCTACCCACGGCTATCAAAATAAACATAATAAAAAATATAATTGACGTGCTTTAAATATTATTATTTCCATACGATAATCAATAAGATTGATTATTACAATATTTGGATACCAGTAGTTAAAGAAGTTTGCATGCGGGAAACACTACATCATTCAAAATGGCTTACATTGTCAACTTAGTTGTCAACCTATTGTCAACATTCGTGGTTTTCATAGTTCAGAAATAAACGTGATCAAACATTATTTTTGTGCCTAGAATAATTTTTTGGCGACAAGATGGTAAATACTTGAGTTATGATTGGGTGCAAGCGAGAATATTATCCTGGTTGTGGAATATCGTTCCATAGGTAAGTTTCATTGAGTAGTGTGACAATATATTTTGTGGGATATAGTTGCTCCAAGTACTTATTTTAGATCGTTTCACATAACATACAGTCCACTAAGTTAAATAATTTACGTTCTTTAATAAAATTGGATTTGTTTTCCATAATCTGTAATGCGTAGCATATTTTCGATGCATTTATTGTTTTGTATAATTTGAGTGATTCCAAGTATAGTATAAGTATACATACAGGGTTATTTGTAAAACACCGGCAACGCTTTAAGGGGTGAAATTACTCATCAATATGAACAACTTTTACTATGGGAACAACCATGAAATCGCGAAAAAAAAATCAAACTTTTCATACAAAAGATTAACCTTGCTCCATCAAAATGTATGAAAAGTTTGAATTTTTTTTCGCGATTTCATGGTTGGTCCGTTGTATAATGTTGTGTGTAATTGTCTGGTCTGTAATAGTTTATACTAATATAAAGTATAACACATTGCACAAACTTAAGATTCACACACTTTGCTTATTGTTTATTTGTGTTTAATATTTTCCTATTAATATAGTTAGATGGATTAAACTTTTACTGGATTGGATATTGTACTTAGATATTGTGCCATAATGAAGATCATTTTTGACATTACAGATAGCCACAAAAAGAAAAAAAACTGTACGTGCAAAATAAATTGTACGTGCAGGAACATCTGGTGAATCAGGGCATGTAGGATCTTGTAGTAAATGGGAAGATGTTGCAGTTTCCAGTGAACCACCAAATAAGAAAGTAAAGCAAGAGGAAACAAGCACATAAACCCAAAATACAACTATAATGCCAACACAATTAAAATTACAATCAACCATTAAGTTTCTAGCCGGTCTCTTCTCCATAGAACCCGGCCCACTTTGGAACCGTGCATCTAGAATCTCAACGTTTTGACGAAACGACGACGACCATTTTATGCCGATTTGAAATTAAAAAATGTTTTGCTTTGACTTTCATTCATTGTGTTTTATTGCTTAATGTTGTGAATGATGATTATACTTGAGTTTGCCAAACAAGAATATTATAATAAGTGATATTCGATTCTGCAGCACTAAGCATGGGTTACCCTTTCTGTTATAATAGGAAAGATCTCATAAAGAAAGGTCGTAGGATGGTCGCAAAGCTAAAAGAGAAAAAGAAAAAAGAAAGAAAAAGTAGAAGAGGAATTAAATTTGTATCTTAAAATATTAAAATCTAATGTTTCCTATGACTAGAGCTGCCAGATGTCCGGAATATTCACGCATGACATTTTATTATACACGTAATCTGTGTATAAGAAAATGTCCGGATTTTTCCGCAATGTCCGAAATTTTCTCTAAATTTTCTTTTTTTATTATATAGTAACCTTGCATATGCCTATTTATATATTATGCCTTGCCTGTGACTCTAATTATAACCAAAAGGGTGTATGTATATTTGTAAGAACGTTTAGATACACTGTATGGACCGTATATTTCACTATTTACTAGGAAAAAAACAATTCTTACTATTCGATATCAGTAGTTAATTACCTGATAACTATTCTCATAACATAATTAAATATTTCTATCATGTCCTACTTTTAACTAAAATGTATGGTTACCCTATTAGACAATGACACGGCTACCACAAAGTATTCTCCCTCAGACCGGCTTTACGGCACTAATAAGCGTTCCAGTACTTGTACTATTTCTATGCTCTATAGTATTTGCTCTTAGGGCTCCCCTAAAATAAGTCTATGTCATCTCCCTACAAAAATGACATTTTGCTAAGCATTTTGAAGTCAATTTTGTTCTGTAGCGACGTTAGTTCCAATTTTGGTCACCGGGTCAGAATTCAGATATGTTTGTGGGTTTGTGGTAAGCAAGGGTAAGAGAGGCTTCTACGTCATTGGTTTGTGGCACTTTATATACTCTTTGCCACCTGTGACCATAGACTATAAATACAAATTATTGGCGGAATCTGGGCATCTGGCGGCACGCCCGGCAATGTTCCAAACAAAAATCATAACCGTACGAACTTATACATTATCTGTGGTGCAAACATAGCTTTCGACTTCAGTACCCTTCCCTCACCCCCGTCTTCACCTCCGTTGGCGGATTAGCAGGCAGCCATATTGTAAACAGCGGCCATTACTGTTTATCACCTGTTTATCGTGTTGATATGAAGGATGTGAAGTGTCTGCGTCGATTAATTTCTGCACATTTTATAATCCATATAATCAGTAATTTCCGTGAAACATAATGTTTCGCAAGTGTTGTGTTCCTAAATGTGATAGCCAACAACAGGACGTTAAATTACATAGATTTCCTTTGAGAAAGGAATTTCGAGATCAGTGATACACCGTAGTGTATAAATTAATAAAATATGAAGAGCTTAATAGGATGGACACTTTGAGTATTTAGGATGGACAATTTGTATAACAAAGTATTTGTATGTCATAAACATCTACGATTTGGTGCATATCCTACTTTGTTTACTGACTCTGAAATTTTATCTGGAAACCCATCAAAGAATTTCAGCTTTGAATCAGGTAAGAACTTATGTTATGAAATAACATCTATTCAGTCTATTTTATTATAACATTAAATAAAATAATGTATTAAAACATATCTATTTTTAATCTTCAGAACAAAATTATCTGCCATCGTACAGCGGTGATCATACATATTGGAGGCAGCTTCGCTCAGACCACAATTATTCCGCATCTTCAGTGTGTTGGAATATCAAATTCAGGCATGTATCTTTGAAACTAACTCAAGCAGTGTAAATTATAATATAGAAAATCTGTTGTTTTTAACCATTGGAAGTATAACTATAAAGTGCACTCATAGACATTCCTTATCAATAATCAATCAGTGTCCTAAGATATACAATTCAAATTTGAGATAATTATCATCATCGTTAAATGGAGTCTGAGTGCTAAGATGCTGCGGGCTGAATTTACAGAGACCTATGTGCTGTATATTTACTTACTGCATGTGTTGAATAGTTTCATTTTAGCTCTCATTAATACCCAACATTTCTCTATTAAATAAGCACCTTTTAGTTTATTTAAAATAATTTATTAATACCTAACACTATGGTTTTATTTCAGGCTCTTTGGATACAAGTTCAACTCAAAGTTCAACGCATGTAACTTCAGTTATAAAGAAACTCTTCCATGGAGCAATTCGTGATTTTGCGAAATAAAATCACCGTATCGCAAATTCAGTTATTTTCATAGTAAAGGTTCATATTTATGAGCAATTTCACTCCTTTGGTCATTACTGTATCTCATAAAAACTGGTTAGTGTTTTGAAATAAAGATAAGATAAAGATAAAAGATATTTAATTTTGCAAACATGGGTACAATAACATGGTGGTATACATAAAATAAATCAGGATCAGCCATATTTTACCTGTTGGCATGCAAAAAATTAGGGTAAATTTTAATTATAATAATAATTTAAAATTAATAATTTAATTTAATTGTAAATTTTAATTATTTATTAAATTTTAAAAGTTTGTCATTTTAGTTCTAAGATTGTCTAATAATTGATAATTATAATGTACTGTATTATTATATATTTGCATGCCATTATAAATGGCGGAATGTGTCTGCACTAAAATATGATTTATTGTACGATCTTTTATACCGTATTTTACGCAAATAAATTGATTTGATTTGATTTGATTTGATTACTATTACTACCTACCTACTACTGCTACTACTACTTGAGTTTAGCGGTAGGTAATTCTGGGAAACATGATTTTATGGAATGGAGAAAGGGAATGTATCAAAATCGTAGACGGAGAAAACAATTTTGATGCACTTCCCTTTCTCCATTCCATAAAATCATGTTTCCCAGAATTACCTACCTATCGCTAACCGTCTACGATCAAAATAAATATTTTTTTCAAATTTCCCGCCAAAGCGGCTAATACACTTGATACTAAAAAAACATAAGCCAAAAGCTATGTTTGCAACGGTATAGTGCCGATGTATGGGACATGACCGTCTGATACGTAGTATCCACAGAGTACAGTAATACTACGGGAAGTAGTATCTCTCAGTAGTCTGTGTCTGGCGGTCATTTTGTCAACTGAACATAGAAATAATTTATATTTTTTGGTACCTACTTTTCTATGCAGCAGAGTGAATATTTTTTTTATCACTGGGTAACGTACATAGACTACAAGTACGTACCTAACGCGTAAACAATTGCCTGTAAACTAAACACCTAAACACAGACCTGCCTTCGCTAACGCTGTAAATCAGTAAATAATGTCACACAGAAAGTCAAGTGCACAAAGTAATGATCTATTTCCGCGAGAAATAGATATTGAAATATGCTTGAAAACGTTAAAAATATACCAAAAAATGGAAGGAGACGTGAACTGTGTGGTGTGGGATGCGTCTTTGGTACTCGCCAAGTATCTTGAGACAATTTGTTATCACAAGCCTGATTTTCTTAGTGGTAATAAAGTGTTAGAACTAGGTTCTGGGCTAGGAATTGTTGGCTTAACTGCAGCTACATTAGGGTTAGTTAGTTAAGATATATTAATAATTTAAGTTCTTAGAGAAATACAATTTCAATAATTATTTGTCTGCATTTTAGTGCTCAAGTAACATTAACTGATTTACCAGAAGTCTTGCCTTTGCTGCAATTGAACATCAATGAAAATAAAGCAAAGATAGGCAGTATGGGCGGTTATGCAATTGCAGAGTCATTAGTATGGGGAGACAGGAGTTCTCTACTCAATGAAGAATTTGATATGATTCTTTTAGCTGATTGTGTTTATTATGAAGAGGTAATATTTAACAAGTGTCTACAATACTTCTATGAGTCATTATTAATACTTACCTACTATTTTTACAGGCTGTTGATCTACTAATTGGAGCCCTAAAAACTTTAACTAACACATCTAAAAGGAAGCCAGTAATATATTTAACCCAAGAACTAAGAAATAATGAAGTTCAAAAGAATCTCTGGAGCTCATTTTATGACAAACTTACAGATAGTTTTTATGTGGAGAAAATTCCTGAAGAAGAACAACATTCAAATTATAGAAGTGCCGATATAGTGTTGTTAAGAATAAATAAAAAATAATAATTTTATGTACCATGGCACCTAGATAGATTGATATTGGATGCGTATTAAGCAGCTTTTACAATAATGCAATCAGTATTCTGAAGTACATAAACATCTAATAACTTTACTACATAGTATTTTTTGTGATTTTTACATACATTGCACATTGTTATTTTGTAGTATATATCTGTGCATCTGTCTGTAGCATCGTAGCTCCAAAACTGATGGACTGATTTCACTGATTTCAATGCACTTTTAAAATTGAAAGCTAGACTATTTCTTGTAGTTTGTATATTTTTTAAATAATTGTAGGTATAACGAAACATTCTTTTCTGATTTGGGGTCTGTTCTACCATGGTTCTACCGACCTACTGAAATGGATCGATTTTTCCACAATTTATGAAAATAGGTAGGTACCTACAAATAGAAAAATCAATCAATTTTACAGAAAATTGTTAAAAAAAAATGGTTGTTACGCTCAGGCAGCCGGCAGACCGTGAAACACAACATTCATAAAAAAAAAAGTTCGCGGGTTTTCTAATTTATGTTTTGACCTATGGGTTTGACCGTGACTGTTTAATAAAAAGTATTTGGTACCTATTTCATTAAACAATGTAAAGAATTTTAATTCATACAGTATTATTTTTTTCCTATATTGATTAGGGTGCTAATTTACACGAGGAAAAAAGTTCTATGATTGGCAACCCTGGGTCAAGATCAAGCAGGGTTCGAGGTTCCTCAGTTCCTCGTACAAATACCAGATTTATGATCTGCTGTACGAGGCCCTACTTAATTTCTCTATGTTATTTCTATGTATAGATCTCAATTTTTTTTATTATTTTTTTTTGGCTTTGCACTATTTGTGCTTTTGCTACTGACAATTACAAAAGGCAGGAATCGATATTGCGCGAAAAATAAAACTTAAAACGGGAAATTTGGAAAAGGAAAGGAGATTGGTTGTTTTTGCTAAATATATATAATATAAAATAAATTAAACAACAAGGAATAACAAAAGAAAACGTATTAAACGTAACAGCGTCACAATAGATCTTCGCAGGTCGCAGTGACAAAGGGGCTTAGGCTGACATTCAGAGACGACAGAAACGAGTCTAAGCGTGAACTTACACTTCCATATGTCAATTTTACGAACAAATTTTGACAGATGGAAGCGTAAGTTCACGCTTAGACTCGTTTCTGTCGTCTCTGAATGTAAGCCTCAGTGCCCTACCTCTTCAAACAAATAAATAATAAAAATTAAACGTAAACAAAACGTATCTTATGTCACAACCTAACTACTGGCCCTTTGGTCATTGGGCCCAATGGGCCCAACAAGGAGCCCAGCGCCAGCGCGGCGTGACTATAAAAAATAATCATGTATAATTCATGAAAAATAATGTTTAATTCATGAAAAATATTTATGTACATAATTATTATCAACATTAAATAGATATATCATTATTTACAAGGAAAAGTGCTATAGTTTTATAAATATCTACATTAAAATTGAATAAAATACATGAGATAGAAGTAGGAAAAGGAACTCGGAAAGAAACCAGGCTTTGGAAAAGTAAGGAGTGGTCAAAAAGGGGGCAGGCAGAAATAAGGTGGTTCAGATCTCCCATCTCAGCTCCACATTCGCACACAGAGTTTTGCACAATGCCAAGTCTGGCAAGATGAGCAGGAGTGCACACATGGCCCAATCGCATACGAATTATTATTGTCGTAATTTTTTTACTAAGCTTGAACTTGCTAAACCATGGCATAGCAGGAATAACTGGCTGAATAGAACGGTACAATCTTCCTTTCATTGATTGCTCTGACCAAAGTTGACCCCAGGATTCCCGTAGATAAACCTTGGGTAGAGCAGCCAGGTCTTGGAAGTTATTTTTGTAAGGAAAAACGTCTCCACATAATACGGCATCATTAGCTAACTGGTCTGCTCTCTCATTACCACAGACTACTGAGAGATACTACGTATCTCATTACCTATGCTTGATGACAATGTACGAGGTTGGCAAGCCAAAGTACGAGACTTTTTGTTGTTGTACGAGAAAAAAGTTCTAAGGTTGGCAACTCTGAGATCAAGCATATCCAATAGTTTGTGAGCATATCTTTGACCAAAGAGTATGTAATCACTACGTTTATCTTTGACAATATTGACATGTGTAACTTTTAATTTTTTTTCAAAACGCTCCCTTTGCTTTTTGAAGTCCAAATAATTTAATGTAAAACAATTATTAATAATTTTATGGGCATAGATTATTTAACATTATGGGTGAAGAAATGAGGGATGATGCCTGGCGCAAAGTTACTTCAGTTGGAAACTCCTGGATAGTGTGCAAATCTAGATCGCATTCAGGACATGTATACTATTTTAACACATTGACTGGAGAAGCTGCATGGAATTTAGGTGATGTAGAGGTAAGGATGTACTAAACATACAATGACCATGCCACAACGTGACATTGCTGAATCTCTTATTATTATAATTATGGTTTGGTACACCAAAAATTACAAGCAAAATCTGGTATTTGCCGTCATTATTAGAATTTCGATAATTGTGGAACTAGGTATAATGTAATAATGTATATTTTAAAGAAAAATAAAGAAACTAATTGATAAAAATCCCAGGGCACTGTGAATACCATTGAAAACTACAAAACCCATTGGTATAACAAATGGAATTTATGACAGAAAAAATTAATACATGTAGGTATGGACTACTAAGCGAAAAGCATAAAACTAAGCTTCAAAACAAAAGAACTACTAAGTACTAAAATAAGATTAATTTAATTAAAAATGTTAATGATAAAGCAATTTTGAAAGAAATCTCTAAGTAAAGAAGTCAGTAATAATATAAAACAAAAGATAGAATCATCATCATTCTCCTGCCCTTATCCCATTTTATTTGGGGTCGGCGCAATATGTCTTCTTCTTCCATTCATCTTCCCAAGGAGGGTTGACGTCAGGCAGGCGGCCGGTTGTAAAGCCTAGCCAAAACTTTTTGTAAAAAGATAGAATGCATTAATGAATAAATTGCTAGAACAAGAGGTATCATGAAAGCTTAAAATAACTCCAAGAGCCTAAACCATGGATTCCTATAATAAAGAATAAATACAAAAACAAACAACAAATACGAGATTCATTCTCAACATTGCAACAAACTTCTACAAATACAGATCTATTATAGCCAGAACAGGCAGGAAGCTAACAGATGAGTACACTGGTAACCAAAGTACTTAGCCCTGAAATCGGCTCTCTCTGGGCAGTTCAGAATCATGGGGGCCGCTGATTTGTCCACCTCCATGCAAGCTCGGCAAAAGGCTGTATGTAACTTCTATAACAGAGAGATGCTTATTAAAAGTACAGTGGCCTGTTAGGGATCCTATTACTGTGCATAATTGTTGTTTATTCAGTCTAAGCAACTATTTGGTGATGTGGAGGTCAATAGCGGGTAGGGCCGTTTTGACTTGTCTGCACTCACCATGATTCTGCCATAAGTTGTTGTGTTTTTCCCTAGACCGTTGCCTTTCCAGGGTTCGTAGGTGTCCCAAAGGCAGTGGTACCATGGGTTTGGGGACCACTGCATCCATGCTGGAACCTCTTCTTGCGAGCCCATCGGCTGCATCATTGCCCCGAGAGCCGCTGTGTCCTTTGAGGCATTAACAGGCTTTAAGTCCGTATTTTCTACCTTAGGCCACATGCATGCTAAGAAACAGATTTCCTATGTAATAGAAGTCAAAATAGGTTGAACGACACTGCAAAAACAACAATTACAAGATACTGACACAATTAATATAGAAAAATTATGGCCCGGGAATGATTTCTTTCTAACAAGCAATGAAATTGTACTTCCCGAATTTGAGTAAAATACAAAAAACTATTAACAATAAAATTAATTAAATGCTGAGAAAACTATTAACGCTAGATTTTATTGTTAGTCCCTATTTGTAAGCCCTTTCTATGAGCAAATTCATTATCCATTTCAAAACAGTACTTTCATTTCTGTAAAAAAAAAGAGCACAGACCTGGGCCCCAAGTCTGCTAATGTCTGTTAATTGTAATTACGAGACCATTTTGCCACGGGTGAGATAGCAGGAGTTAGCAGACGCGAGGCTCTGGATTACGTGTAGAGTGGTGAAGAAAAACAATTCAAATATAATTAGGCATCTAACATTTTCCTCGCTTTAGTGAGATGAAAAGTTGGGTGAATCGCACGGCTGCAAAATTAATTGCGTCTCGTGCCTTTGAATCTCTCGCTACGCTCAGTATTCTATTTTTACTCTTAGAATCCTTCACTTACTCGGTGTTCAATACAAGCACTCGCACCAAATATCAACTTTGCAGCCTCGCATAACAGATAACAATTTTTCAGATTGAAAAGGCAAACCGCAGAACCAAGAGTCTTGAAGATCAGCCAGGTGCTAAACCAACAAGATGTCCAGAACCTAAGGATCATCCACCGAGTTTAAATAATTCAATACCAGCACAAGTACCATTGGAAGAACCAATCAAAGTTAAAGCAGTTTCAGAACAACAGCAAACAGCCTTACCATTCCCTAGCTTTGCAAATAATGGTATTCATAGTCCTATAAACCAGATGTCAGGGCTTGTACAGAAGCCCCAGATCAGTAATCTATGTAGAGAAGACACCATATATAAATTAAATTCCTTACATAATACTATAAGTACATTCAACTTAAACCCCATTTACAATCCCAGGGTTTGGGCTGTTCCTCATGCCCAGCCTGTTTACATAACACCCACAATGAATCCTATAGTGAGTCACCCTCAAGCTTCATTAAATGTTGCCTTCAACAATTTAACACATACTGTGCTACAACCTGCCTCAGGGCTCTTTTTAAATAGATTTCATAATGCAAGTCAATCTGGTAACACTATGAAGGGAACAAGAAAATTTTATCCCAGACACTTTAATTACGGACAAGGAGGCCAGCAAAATTTAAATACAAAAAAAGTATTTACAAATAAAAATGATTTAAGGCAAAAGTTATCTGCTAAGAAAAGATTTAATAACATACCATCTAATACTCCTGGAGGTAAATAAAGTTTCATTTTCGTTTTTATAATCGTAATTCATAAAATAATATTAGTCTTTATATTAAAGTAATATTACAATTATTTTCTTTTCCAGTATCTAGGGTTACCAGATCTACACCAAGAAGAAATGACATTAGTGCTCACAATGTTAGTGAACCTGAAGAAATTAATGCAAGTGATTTTCATGAGAGCACTTCGGTATAAGTTTAAAAATTTTCATTTTTTATTTTTGCGAAATTGATAATTATATAATAGATTATTTGCTTCTTACAGGAGAACATATCTACAGAGATGCAATTACAGCCATCAAAGATAGATTTAGGGCCTTTGAAATATTTGGCACCTTCGGATTCTAAACCAGGTGTTTGGTTTATCGTTGTTGATCTAGATATACTGCTTAATGAATTTAAATTTTTAAATACATTAACTGATTCAGGTAATTATGCTATAAAACGTGTATTGTATAAGTTACAGTCAAAACCCTTAACCGGTGAAAAGTATTTTAAACTTAATAAAACAGTCAAAGTACTTTTGATTAAAGACGTTGGTCTAAAGTACTTTAGACTAAAATATCGGTCAAAACTACTTTTGACTAAAGCCAGCAGTTACAAAAAAATAGTTTTGCCTAGGCTAAACTAATTGGTTAGGTTAGTTTAGAACTGAGACCACACAATGCACGCGCCGAGTGCGCAGTGCGTGCCAGGGTGGTCACTTAAGTTAGTACTACTTTTGAGCGAGTCATGTCTTTAGTCAAAAGTACTTCTGAGTTTACAGTCAAATGTAGCTTTGACTGGTTAAAAATGTTGACTGCAACATATATACGTATTATAAAAAATTTCATTAATTAAATTATTGACAATAATTCTTAAAAATACTGTTTTACAGATGAAAATTGCCATTTAATGGTTCCTGGACAGGTGATGTCACATCTTAAAGACTATGTCACTTGTACAGAAAATATTCAAGCTCGTCGTATTCTACGGTTTCTCTCGCAACAGATCGAGATTGGTTACGCTTTCTTGGGTAATAAGAATTATAACACAATTCGAGTAGTGCTGTCATCGCACATCAGGGGGCCTAAAAAGGCCACATTGAGCAATTCATCTAATGATCTGCTTAGTAACTGTCAAACAGATGATTAGTTGATTACTGAATATGAACCCTAAGCGGATGACATTAAGGATTACATTCAGAGACGACAGAAACGAGTCTAAGCGTGAACTTACGCTTCCATCTGTCAAAATCAACAGCTTGCGCTCATATTTGTATTCAGAGACGTTCGGAACACTGCTTAAACTTAACGTAAACTAAGATAAGCCAAGTAGTGAATATTGACTACTTAAGACGACACTAGCGCTACCAAGTGGGCTAAGGTGGAGTTAATTTCGACAATTTGAGATTTTCAAGTCTGACTAACCTCATAACTTAATTAAATAGGTTTATGTCTCAGATATTTTGTTTCGCTCACTCCAATTGCATTTTGTATATATTGCTATCCTGTTATAATTTTTATATACGCCTGCTTACACATTTTCATAAAAACCGTAACTTACCGATAAACATTTTGCTAATAAAAATGGCATGTACGTTTGCCCAGCACGGCCCCTCAGAATTTGCATTTATGGTGTACACCATTGCAATGTACTCGCCTCTAGCAGTATATGTACCGATTTCTTTTTCAATGTACCTCTATACTTTTGAAGAAATATGCAAAAAAAGGTGGCCGTGCCAGCCAAACGCTTTCAGCACGGCCCCCCATGTAACTTGAATAATACATACCGTATTAACAAATGTCTATAACTCAAGAAATGTACTCTATTAATACGTTATATGTGCCGCAACAGTTATTGTGAATTCATAATAACAAATAATATATAGATGTGGATAAGGGGCCGTGCTGGAAAAAATCATTTTAAGAAATATCTAAAAAAGACAAAACATACTTAGCCAAAAACTATTAAAAAATAATTGAAGTTTAGCAAGTAACATATGTACCGCATTGATTTCTCATACAACTTGTTATATTGTGAAAAATAAATCTATTTTAGTTCATTCAGCACGGCCCTCTATAGTTGCCTATATCTTTTTAAATAAGCCGTGTATGTTTACAAAATTCGACTTCCTGAATAATATATAGGAGTACATTCCTTTCAACTAAATTGCAATTCTGCTGTATCAATACTTTAGAAGATAAATTCAATCTAAAATATACATACATTAAAACTGATGGGGTGACCATGATTCTACATGAAAATAGGATAAAAAATACTGCTTAAATTGAGTAAATCTTTATTAAAATAAACAAATCAACAATATGGTAAACTATATAAACGATAACTAGGTACTTATACATAATAGGTCGATAATCGTACAAGTGTCAAGTTAGTGTCGCTAAGACTACATAGCTCAAAGTCTTAAAAATCATACATTACAATAAAATCACAGATTCATTACATTTCACAAATTAGTTCGTTTACATGGAATAACAACCTATGTCTCAATAACACTACAGAGCTTAAAAATCTTAAAAAATCACAGATACGCGTTCAATAAATCATATTGATTGAACCTTACATTACACTAATATTAATTTGCATGAATCGCTTTAATTATTTGGTATAATCACAGGCAATTAATTAAATCCACGTAATCACAGATGTTTTTCAACGACTATAACAATTAGAATATTGTTCGTTTATGTTACTAATATTATGTTACCTATGGAATAATCATAGAAAAACTAGTACATAAATTAACTTATTAAAAGTAATCACAGATGACATTACAACAGTATTGACTTCTTATTA
Source organism: Allophyes oxyacanthae (assembly GCA_932294325.1). NCBI lineage: Eukaryota > Metazoa > Arthropoda > Insecta > Lepidoptera > Noctuidae > Allophyes > Allophyes oxyacanthae. The sequence continues at coordinate 9,287,983 of OW028620.1, read as the reverse complement.
AACAGTTCACAGTTTCATATGCATATTTTTAGCAACTAGTCTTTACCAGATTCTTAAATAGTGTAAAATTAACTTTAAATTATTACAAAATACATGTATTTAAAAACCATGGCTCAAAAACATATTCTGGTTTCACTGTAATTACCAGAGCCGTCACTCATAGGATCATATTCAGCAAACCCTGAGCTCCGCTCCGACGTGAAAGCGGAATATTCGTAAAAGTTATTATTTTTAGTTGTATTAAATATCACATATCACCCACTAAAACGTAAGTAAGAGTGTGTAAAAATATCGACTCCACTGTACTGTTGTTAATTTTCAAGGCCAAATCATCATAACATAGCCACAGATCATGGCTAAGCGTATGGCACTTATAATGGCCCAGAGTTCCCTCTGAATTCCCTACATATTCAATGGCACCAACGACACCATAAATTTGATTTTGAATATTAATAGTGACCGGGATATTACACAAAACTATTGCATCTGTTCCATTTAAATCAAAGGTTATAATCCTTTGTAATTTATAACTTGAAATGACAGTTCCACCGCAATTATTTTTACAAATTTGAGAAGTAGTTTCGATAGCAAGTGATTCTTCTAATGCCAAAATACCAAACGTGTTAATTATGTTAATATTCAAAGCTATAAAAGGTCTTATGATTTCTACATAATATTGACATTCTTCTTTTGTGCAAACTTTTATAAACTGAGCACTGTAAAATAAATTGGTAAACATTTGCTCATACAAATTAGCGACATTGCATTCACAATCTGTTATTATCTTTACATGCGCTGGCCGGTCAAAATATTCATGACAAACGTAATTTCTCATTTCATACACAGTACCTTTGTCAACATTTTCATTTAAGATGAGATTTATATAGTCTCGAATGGTCTCGAAGTTTATTATCTTTTGACTCAATTTCCATTTTGAAATTAGAAAACGACTGAAAGCCAAATGCAATCAAAAACATTATTGCATCAAAACCGCATGTGTTAACGACTGTTGAATTTTTAATCATGTTACCATTTTTTATAAATTTTATACCGGTATGTGGCTTTACATTAACGGCAACATTCTAATTGTTATAGTCGTTGAAAAACATCTGTGATTACGTGGATTTAATTAATTGCCTGTGATTATACCAAATAATTAAAGCGATTCATGCAAATTAATATTAGTGTAATGTAAGGTTCAATCAATATGATTTATTGAACGCGTATCTGTGATTTTTTAAGATTTTTAAGCTCTGTAGTGTTATTGAGACATAGGTTGTTATTCCATGTAAACGAACTAATTTGTGAAATGTAATGAATCTGTGATTTTATTGTAATGTATGATTTTTAAGACTTTGAGCTATGTAGTCTTAGCGACACTAACTTGACACTTGTACGATTATCGACCTATTATGTATAAGTACCTAGTTATCGTTTATATAGTTTACCATATTGTTGATTTGTTTATTTTAATAAAGATTTACTCAATTTAAGCAGTATTTTTTATCCTATTTTCATGTAGAATCATGGTCACCCCATCAGTTTTAATGTATGTATATTTTAGATTGAATTTATCTTCTAAAGTATTGATACAGCAGAATTGCAATTTAGTTGAAAGGAATGTACTCCTATATATTATTCAGGAAGTCGAATTTTGTAAACATACACGGCTTATTTAAAAAGATATAGGCAACTATAGAGGGCCGTGCTGAATGAACTAAAATAGATTTATTTTTCACAATATAACAAGTTGTATGAGAAATCAATGCGGTACATATGTTACTTGCTAAACTTCAATTATTTTTTAATAGTTTTTGGCTAAGTATGTTTTGTCTTTTTTAGATATTTCTTAAAATGATTTTTTCCAGCACGGCCCCTTATCCACATCTATATATTATTTGTTATTATGAATTCACAATAACTGTTGCGGCACATATAACGTATTAATAGAGTACATTTCTTGAGTTATAGACATTTGTTAATACGGTATGTATTATTCAAGTTACATGGGGGGCCGTGCTGAAAGCGTTTGGCTGGCACGGCCACCTTTTTTTGCATATTTCTTCAAAAGTATAGAGGTACATTGAAAAAGAAATCGGTACATATACTGCTAGAGGCGAGTACATTGCAATGGTGTACACCATAAATGCAAATTCTGAGGGGCCGTGCTGGGCAAACGTACATAAAATGGCCATATAGAAGAGAGTCTTAGCTAAGCTTACACTGCGACTCTGAATACGAATTTTGAAGATCCGCTTAGCGACGACTTCGCTTAGAGCGGTCTTCGCCCGTCTTACGTTCATGTCTCTGAATGTCAGCCTAAGAGTCGTCAATTAAGTAGATATTTTGACATTCGTAATATGAATCATATTATGATTCGTCTAAAGCGGCCTTTTTAGCCCCCCTGACCCGGCTGTTGTATTGAGTAGAAAAGTGATAATTTTTGGGTCATTTCACGAAAACGTAAAATTCAGTCCATTGTTGCGCAAAATCACTACAGCAGAGTACACTCAACTGTTAATTAAGATAAAGAGAAGAGATTTCTGCGATCTAGCGACTAATACAAATCACTACTATTACTTACTATTTCAAATGTTACTTAACATTTGAGTGTAGTCTGCTGTAGTGATTTTGCGAAACTACGGACTACGTACAGGAAAAGAAGAGGTTCATCGGGGATGTTTTAATGAAATCAAACCAATAATCGCATTTGATATATTTTGAACGGGCCTTTCATATGACATATTAAAAACAAGCTAAAAGGCCTAAACCTCGTATTAATTTGAAAACTCTATAAAAAAACCATTTTTATATTTTTACCAACTCTACACATATACTTATTATTTAAATACCAGATAAGATTGTTAATTATTTATATCATAGCTTGAAAAAAGGGTAATAATGACTTAAACCTTTAATGCGCATTTTTTCTAATTATGATAAATGTCGGCGAGCCTCTTCTTTTCCGGTACTGTTCAGATAGCATAGGCTATCAGAGTTTTTGCGAAATAATAACAAATGCTCAACATAAAAATATAATTATGTCTCCAAAGTATTTATTTTTTCTCTTATAGCTGAAGATCCTTCCGATGTTAAAGGTGATAGTTTGGCAGAGGTGATACATTTAACTTGCATTGAACTATCGGCAAGAAAATATCACTTGGTAAGTTTATGGAGTGAGATGTCACATTGTTAAGTTTTATATCAATCGACTTGTCGATCGTCTATCGCAGTCCAATGCTGGACCGAGAGTTATGGCGCAACTTGGGAAAGGCCCAAGTTTTATGCAACGTGTAATTTAACTATCGCTAAACATCACCCCAATTAGAACATTGGAGTTAATAGAATAATACAATAACTAAAACTGAAGTTTTTTAAAGTTAACTACGTATTTGTTTTCAGAAAATAGTGTTGAATCTAGCATTATTTACTGCATTTAAAACTGAGACTTATTGTTTTCTAATAAGATTTAATTTAGTTTGGTCAGTATGGCGAATTTCATATTAAAAATACCTTTAATTAAAAGTTATCTACGTACTGAAATCAATTCAGTAGTCAATTATGAACAAACTATATTCAGGTTTTGCTTTTATTGAATTACACATTGTATCTGTACTTCAATTAAAATAGGTATATCTTTATCTAAGTATTTATCTATAGATATAATAAGTATATAAACTGAATACAGTTTATATAATTAAATGTAGCCGCGTACCGTTGCGTAGAACGCGCACAAGCGGGACAGACGTACATTTTAGAGGAGCGAGCGCCCGCTCGCTCCTCTAAAATGTAGGTACATCTGTCCCGGTAACGGCTACATTCGGAGCGGCCGTAAAGATTGACGCGAACTGTACTTAATATTATATGACAGTACTTGTCCCCGCCAGCGGCTACGCCCGCGTGAAATCTTTATAAATTATAGCCTATGTTACTTAGTGAAATGATTATAGCATAGCATTCTGCTGGTGAAAGAATTTTAAAATCGGTCCAGTAGTTTTTGAGTTTATCCATTACAAACAAACATACAAAAAACAGTATAGATAGATTAGTATAGATTAGGCTGACAGGCGGACAGTCTGTTGTAGGCTACGGTCGTAGCTGAAATTGCAAGAATATCGTGCAAGTATGTTCATGCGCTCCAGTCACGATTATAATCCTAAGTATACACATTTGTCCAGTGAGTGCTTCAGATGATTAAAATTACTAAACATGAACGAAATTTATTTTAGATTCTACTTACTAATGATAATGAAATATTGGGTATCAAAGACACCTCCAATATAAAAATGTTTTCTGTAAATGAGATCAAAAAACTTTTAAAGAACAACAGCAATAAACAGCAGGTATCTGTTCCTAAACAACAATTTATATTTGAGAGACATATAAAAATTACTGTGCCAAATGATACTCCACAAAAAGTTGATTCTAGTACTACTGTTAAAGAGATTGAATTGGATACCCATATTGAGAAAATTCCTGTATCAGAATCTAAAATCGAAGAAAAACATGCTCAAGATAAAACGAAAGAACTGACAGTAGTAAAACGCACAGTAGATGCAGGAATTCAAACTGATTTTGAAGACATTAATGCTAGTATCAGCATGCCAAATGTGAAGGAAAAACAAGACCGAGAAACGATTTCTAATACTCCTCAAAATACAAAAGGAACAATAATTAGGCGCCCCGCACCTTCGGTTTTCAATACCCCTAACAGAAAGAGAGAGATAAAACTAAAACGCAGCACATCCAACCGACCAAGAGTTTCATCAGTCGAATGTACTGAGAAAAAACTGTTTAAGTGGGGTAGAAGAAGAAACACTACTCCACAAGCGAATAAACAAACATCAGCTCACAATGAAAATAAAACACATTCGACGGACAAGAAAATCGAAAAATTACCGTTGGAAACATCAAATAAAGAGATATACAAAGAGTCGGGCACAATATTTAATAAAAGTTTTATATCCAGTCGGAATGAAAATAAAACTACAGAAAACAGTATCGAAAGTAGGGAATCGAGTATAATTTACGATAACCAAAGAAATTCAAAAGAAAATGTTACCATTGAGGAAACTTCAACATCTGGCATAATATCTAATACTGAAAGTAATGTTGATGCTGAAAGTTATACCAGTATGTCCACTGATAATCGGCAGCAGTTAGTACACAATGAACAAACCAATATTAAACCTATGTATGAAATTGACAGTATAAGCATGGAAGACTATTTAAAAATGAAGTGTGATGAATGGGTTTCACGATTCATTCAAGTAATGGAAGAAGTACTGTCTCAGGTGTTACAACAAGACCCACCGTTTTCGCATAGTGCGATGCCAGCCCCTTGGACATTACACGAGGCAGCGCAATGTGTCGCTATTAAATTCAGTAGTCATCAAGACATAAAGGATGCTGCGAATAGGTTATCAAATATTTTGTTCTGCATAAGTGACTCTAAAGGTGAGTTTATAAAGATGTTTGCATTTTTATATTGTAAAGAGTTCATTATAATTGATGAATACAATACCAACATGTCACGTTTTTATTTTTAAGGCAAATTGACTATGAATATGGCGCCATATCAATATATGCAAATGTATAGTTACGGTGTACATTTGCTTTCTGCAATAACGGTCAGTATTTTTTATTGACTTAATGAAGTTGCCTTTTTACCAATTTTAAAACTAATACAAATATATTTGTTTTATTTAGAATGTGACAAACAATTGTGAAGACATACAAATCGCAGTAGAGTCATTAAAGAAACTATTAGAAGATATCAGGAATCCGAATATGGATAGTGGTACAAACGAGACTTTTAACGATAATTTACATGACAATTCGTCAAACAGTGAAGTATCAAGTGAGTACATTTGAAAATATAATTTATTTATTTCCAATATACTTCACCTAATTTTACAATAGATACTATTGCCGTACACGAAAGCCTCTCTATGGACTTATCTTTGTAACGGCGAGCCATTTATTTCACATTCTATATTAAACAATCTAACAATTTTCAAGCTACAAACGTATTTTTTTGTGTTACAAAAGCCTTTTGGATTTGTAGGTACCTGCAAATCCAAAAGATTTGCAAACCTTGTACATTACATGTTATGTACAAGGTTTGCAAATCCTCTGGAATTTAGGAACTTCTCTAGAAAAGTTTTATTTTGATACAGTTTTCGTAACAAAACAATGCTTTAAAATAACTTTTTTTCTATTATAGTACTCTATTATAGTACTTTACGATATGAGTATAGATAAACTACTATTACATTCAGATACAAACTGTAATAAAAGAAATAAAAGCAAATAAACAATTTATTGAAAATAATCATTTAAAAATAAAGTTTTAATTTAGAAATATACAATTACGGATCATGTGGGTGGCGGGGTACGGGAACACAATGCTATAGCTTAAAAACCAAAAATTTAATGGATCAGTGTAAGGTACAGTCATTTTAGATTACCTGCATACGAAGCTATGCGTAAAAAATGTATGGGCAATAGTTTTTAGTATTTTTCTCAAATTCGGTAAGTACGATTTTGTTGGTTGTTTGAAGAAAACATTTCTGTTGAGAAATAGAGTCGATTGAGACTTAAGTTTTTTGAGAAATGTCAATTATATGGATGATAGCGACATAAAAAAAAAATGATTATAGGTGTAATTATTATCTTCAACATTCACCGAAGTTTCCTAACACCAGAACTCTCTAACTATAACAGAAAGTGTAATCACCTTTAATGCCCCAAAATTTTGCGCCATTTTCCAATCACATATTCAGTACCTACGTGAAAGTAAAAATAATTTACCATCACACTTGTATTCCCGAAGGTTCTGAGTGTACTGTACACCCAAATTTTGCCGATGGCTGTATTAAGCCCTATATTATCGAAGGTAAGCCTATCACCCTTTACCGGCTACAATTCAAAACTCCGGGCTGTTATTGAGTATTTTCTTACAGAAAACCCCAATAACTTTTTGCTCAACTTATGAATAGAATTCCTAATACACATGAAATAGGACATTAGCGACGCATGCGGCATCTATCAATAAGGTATCACAATGATTTTCATAATATTTCAGGTAATCACGATGATGGTTTGCTGCATGAACAAGAAAGTTTACCTCACTATAATCAAACAGAAAAAGCATGTGACCCTAAATGTAAAAGAAGAAAATTAACCATGGTAAGTAAAAGAGCGAGATAATTTATTCCTACCAGTAATTAAAAGGCTTCGTAGCTTCTTGGCTTTCGTTGATGGGTGGATACTGTGGATAGTTGACTATTCTTCACACATCGAGACCCCTTCGTGCTTCGGAAAGCAAGTTAGGCAGTTGGTCTCGGCTGTCATACGAATACTTATGATAGTCGTTCTTTGTAAAATACTGATATTTAGCTGCATCTGGTTAGACTGGGAGCTGACTGAAAAGGTTAGGCAGATGGGTAAATAACAAAGCCGAAAGCGATGTTCTTATAATTACCATCATTTCGAAAAAAAATAATTGCTAGACCATACCTGGGAAACAATTGGTTATATTGAAGGACTAAGTCACAATTTTTTCTTACGTTTTTCATGAAACCGGTTTGATATTATGTTATTACTAAACTTTCTTACGCATCTATGTTCCCGCGCCCACCCGTCCCTTTCTACACACACGTAGTACAGTCTGTACAGATAACAGCTTATTTCAAATAAAAGTCGTTTCCTGGCAATTTTTGCACAATGTTACTTGGTTTGAAGTACAGTGAGCGTGGGTTCGGCTTCGTTAACAGGCTTATCATACCAGTATATGAGGCTTAATATTGGATCTGGATCCAGGATCGTGAATAATCGTGATGAAAATTGTGCGTAAGCTAGAGTATTGATGAATCGCAATTTTTATCACATAATTTCTTTATGCTTATTCCCAGTGTCTCAATATTGCTTACCTCTATGCTGATGCGATTAATAGGTCAATCAAAACACGTCTATCACTATTGTGAGAATGTGTCTGAGGATACGGATCGCGATATACATAATATATTTAGCGTGTAGATTCTCCCAATAAATTATGGACTATTGTGAGAACTTTTATAGTGCACGTAATTTAAAAAAATAATCTATTTTAGGATGAAGTATCGAAGCCTGTAGAATTTATTCGAAACATTGATATTGAGGCATCATTCTTTTCGAGTCTAAAACTTCAAAGAGTCAATGAAGGTTTAACTAAAATGAATGTATTTGATAAGCCCCGAGCTCAATCCCATCAGAAACAACACTCAATGTATTCAAGGTTAGAAGAAGAAAACTCACGAAACACTAGTTTAAATGTTGAAAGAGGAACAGATAGTGATGTCACAACCAATCAACAAAAAATCATCAGGAAATTCACTACTTGTGCCGAGATTGAAGAAAAATTGAAAAACAAGTACAACACAACATTGTACGATAGTGAATTGGATTATAACGAGGACTATGGTGAATATCTAACGGAAGAGTATTGGTCGGAAGATGAGAATGACAATGTACAGCGCAATGATGCCAATGTGAATGAAGCTGATGTCAGAGATACAATTGCTGTGAACTGTGAACCTGAAAGTGCAAATTCGGTTGATCCGGTTTTGAGTAACGAAAATAGTAAAAAGTTTAAATACATGATGTGTATGCTTTTACAAGAAATAAGGAAGGCTTTATGCCAAGTAAAGAGCTTGTGGTAAGCATGTTACAACTTTACTCTCAGTAAGACGAGTGGTTTATGATAGTGTTCCTGAAGTTCCACCTTTTAATGTCAAATTCGTTGACCATTTTGATTCTTCCTATTCCGACTCTTTTTAACCGACTTCTTTGCTATCGAGCTAGGAATATCCAAAAGCTCTAACTCAAGGTCTGGTAATGTGGTATGAAGCGTAGGTAGGTGATAAATTAACAGATCAGTGCGCTCAAACATAAATTACTGATCCCCAGTTTCTGATAAGCTGATCAACCTCTGATCATTGTTAAATCTCATGTTAGCTGTTGTGATTGACCAACGTCAACAACCAATCATCACTTGACATGAAATTTGATGGATGGTTAAATTTGATCAGCTTTTGAGAATCAGGGTGGGACTCTGCTCACAAAGCTGCAAAATTAAGTTGGAATTGGACTGGCAATGTTTTCCGAATGCCTCATGAGCTACAGGGCAAAGTAATTTCCAATTAGGGTTGCGAGCGACACACGACGAAAGAAATGGTGGGACGGGCTGGTTAAATTAGGTATATAAAAAATTGTGGTACTACCGTGAGGTTTATTAATCATGGGGGCAGGTCTGCTCAGCAGTGTGATGATACGGGCTAACAGTAACCATTGAACAGCTAAGCTATGCAACCCTAATTTTAAATTACCAGAAGAAAAAAATGTCGTACTCTGCTCATCATTCCACACAACTATTACTAGGGGAATAAAACTAAAAACGCGAAAAAAAATATCTGCTAATCCACATGATACATGTAGTTGAGTACCTAATATTGAATTATTTGTATGGAACAGCTGTTTTTTTTTCTCGATTTCCGAGTTGGTTCCTTAACAAAAGATGCATAGAATGATGAACAGAGCATAATAATTATGCTCATATCAATACAATAATTTATATCAAATATTATAATTAATTATCCTTAATATTTTTCTGGTAATAAAACAATAGTGGTGTATTAATGAATTTTCATATTTATGTTTGTTATTTCATAGTAACCAATGTTACAAAGAATTGGAGAGTAAAGAGCGATCGACGGTTCAAAAATGTGAATTACGAAAAACTGCTGAAAGAGCTCATTTACATATCCTCCATTTATGTAGATCTTTACAAAGGTAATTTTTTGTTGCATTTCTTTTTCTCTTTTCCATGACGGTTCGGTTCGCGCAGTGGCTAAGCGATTGGCTTTTTGCGTTACATGTCGCGGGTTCGATCCCCATACTGAAAAAATATTTTCATCCCACCATCTCGGAAAGAGTATTTTTAATCTTCAATATCTGAGTGGAAAAGCCGTTTTTATTCTCTAGAGGATAAAGTAAATTTTCATCCCACCATCTCGGAAAGAGTATTTTTAATCTTCAATATCTGAGTGGAAAAGCCGTTTTTATTCTCTAGAGGATAAAGTAAATTGAATTTAGAACATCGTGTGCACTAAGTTTGTGAATTAAACGTTTTTTTTTGCATTTAGTCATTTCCTCGCTGAGGTGGAATGAAAAGTTACGTGTTGCACTCGAGTGCAAAGATTTTTCACCTCGTGCTCTTTTGATTCCCTCGCTAACGCTCAGGATTCTAATTTTGAATCACTCGCTGCGCTCGTGATTCAATTTTAGAATCCTTCGCTTGCTCGGTCATCAAAATTGAACACGCGGTTAAAAAGCAACTTTGCACTCTTGTATAACAAATAACTATTGTATGACCTACAAATAGCTGTTCCGGGTCTGGGTGTGTGTGAATGTGAGATGTATGTTGTAAACTGTGGGGCAATGTTATAAAAAAAGTAAAAGTGCTTCTAGATTCTGATCAGTCTATGGCCTTATTGTGTTGAAGGGCGGAGATAAACTTCTGTATCAGAATTAATTCGATTGGTCATTTCGCGTCCTAAATAAAATTTATCCAGGCGTTTTTTTCACATTGCGTCATAAAAACCGGATCAATTTAGTGCGTAATGGCGCTTTATCACAAGGCTGGACGACACTTGGTTGGGCCGTCACTCGATATAGCCAGCGGCAACATAACATCAAACCTTTTTAATTCTAACCTGCGGGGCTACCGCGTAACTAAAATTGTAATGAACATCGACATCGGTATTAAACTTCAATACGATCGTGAGAGCCTAAACTTTGAGCTAACTTGTAAAAAAATTACCTATCATATAGTGGGACTCCTATCTTCATGATCGGTAAAAAAAAAAACAAGTTAGCTCAAAGTTTAGGCTCTCACGATCGTATTGAAGTTTAATACCGATGTCGATGTTCATTACAATTTTTGTTACGCGGTAGACCCGCTGGTTCACATGTGACCCGCGGTTTAGTTTAACAAATAATGGTGTAATATTAATTTCTGTTTAGTATGCTGGAACAAGAGTCTAACCAGCCTAGTCAAAATATACGTAATTTATTGAAAAAAGCTGACATCAACATCTGCGACGTGGATGACCGGCTGCTGTTGGAATACAGGTGAGCAATAAATTATTGCCTTCAGTTATGAGAACATTGGTTAGGAGTGTTATGATGGGAGCGGATGGTTGCCTTGTGACGGCTATAACTCGGGGTCTTAGGAAGGCGACAAAGCGGCATACGTAATATAAATAATCATAATTGATTGTGGTTTGCGATTACGACTATGTTAGAGCCTATAATAATGAGTGACCATTCCTAGATTTTGTCGCATAACGTCGCGTCGCGTCCTTTTGTCGCCTACGGAAGACGGGGTTATGGCCGCGTCGTACCCGACCGACTCTCAGCTCGAGACCTTCTCTCAATTAATTAATTGTTGTTTCAGAATAACTGTTGGCAAATGCAAGGATCACGCTGACGCATTTCTAAATTCTATACAAAATATTATTTCTGCGTTCAACAATTAAATTTAGTTTTATTTATATCTCAATTTGTTATGAAGTGTTTCTCGTGTCGTTGTCTGGTGCGTCACATTTCACGGGCAGTAATTTTATAGCAGAATTTTATATGTATAAATTACTGTCTAAGATATGAGTGGTAAGAGTTAGCACATTCTCTTACTTTGATTGATAATGCTGGAAAATATTTTACTTTCGACCCGATCGTTAGCTATTCCACTATAAGTGTATGAAATATAAATATGTAGCTGTGTATTCAGTGTCATTTTAAAAATGAATAAGTATTGTACAGACATATTGAAATAAGGTTAGGGGTATCCAAGGGCGTAGCTGGTTCGTTCTGACTTGGGTTGATCCATAATGGTATTTATTAAGAGAAATAAGTGAAAAGTGTACATGCTATAAAACTAGATTAAATAAAATACTTGTCAAATATGTATAGGTATGTGTTGTCATCGAAACAAGCAACCCATTTTTTATTTGTCTAAGCTACGCCTATGTTGGTACAATTTTATTATATTTCAAAAAAAAATCTTGAGTACTGTTTTCAATTTATTATCTTCCTTTTGTCATTTATACATAAAAAAATTGTTTAAAACGTAGGTCATAATGCATTTGCGGCAAAATCACTCTTCAATGCTCACAACCACAGAACACAGAAACCTCTTTTCTGTGTTCTGTGCTCACAACAACTGAAACCTATGGTAATCAATAGATCTTGTTATCAATAGTAACTTCAAATATCGCACCGAAAAATATGTGTTTATTCCGAAAAGTCTTAGCACTGGCACAATTTATACGGTAATTTCGTAATTATGAGCATAGCACATGTAAATGAACACATAATATACATAGTAATGAAATAATAACAAAAACCTTGCTGTTCAGGGGCCCTAGTGTTGTGTTAATTTTGTTTTACTAATCGGTTCGGTGCTCTGATTGGTGAAGAGCTCCGAGTGGGCCAGTCGGCACTCTGAACGTGTTCGATGCGTTAAATCGAGATTATTATAAGAAACTTACACTTGGGTCTCTGAACTGTGTCGCCTGGGCTGAAGGACACCGTCCGTTTATGAAGGGGCTTATAGCTGTCATAATTTTGCATCACTGGAAAAATATTGATTTCTCTTTGTAAACAATGATTGTTTTTTATTTATTATGGAACTGCGATTAATTCAAAAAAATACAAGCATGTGACCTATTAACAAAAAAAGATTTTTGACAATGGATAGGTGGTATACAATAAAACTATTTAAAAAATATATGTGTATTGCTTTAATTTAAAACATACGTGTATTTTACAATAAAAATTATAGGTATCACAATATAAGAATATATTTCAAATCTTATATATTGATATATCAACCTATAGCCATTCATGCAACATTTTATTATAAAAATCTACTTCAGACATACATAATTACATACCTACACATAATTATATTAAAACCAAAATTAACAATGTTAACCAACAATATTGTCATTATTCCGACAATTAATTAAAAATATGATGGCACTTAATTAATGTTACTTATAAAAACTACAGTTAAATTATGTTATTTGGACTAGGATAGTGCTTATACTAATTGAATCCTCTTCCTTCCATCATGCCTTGAGCACAGTACCTCGGGAACTGTACCACTGATAACAGGAAATCGGTGAGCCCCTGTAAATAAGACAACAGCATGTTCAAATAAATAAATTAACACAAGCTTTTGTCTATCCACGATAGAGATTGAAAACCACCATTGAAACCACCATATTAAATCTGAAACTTATTTTTTCATAAAAACACAGGGAGCTCATAATATTCATGTGCTTACGAAATAGGTACGTAATTAAAAAAATAACACTGCTTTATCGATGGCTTCTTTATCCTGTACGTCATGTATAGCACGGCTACATATCAAGCTATAACCGACCTCTCATTGTACCTATAGCTGAAAGCCTATACAATGCGAGGTCAGCTTAAACTGGAAGTGTATAGCTTGATACCTATGTAGCCGTATATACTACTCGACATATCGACAACTATAACGAGTCATTTCGGTGACTATTCTCCCCGTAGGCCCGCGGCGCTTCACTGTATATATACATAACCCCTTGTCTGTGCGTGCACACTGTACCTGTCAAATTAAGGGGGCGCCATACGAACGACGCATGCAGAAGCGGGCTGAGGGAGAGACTCATTATAGTTGTTGAGAAGACATAAAATTACGCTAAGATACTAACCGTTAACGCTTCTATACAGACAGTGAAGGGTAGGATGATGATATAGATGCCAGCAGCAATGCCGGCTATCCAGAATGATATAAATATGAGAACTAAAAGCCAAATTATCGAAAAGATGATGTTGCCCATTTTCTGAAAAAGAAAAATCTCAAGTTTACAAAGAGTCATTTCTGCTTCAGCAGCAGGGCTAGCACGGCAAAGTAGGGAGAGAGATACACAAAACAATCTCTTTGCCGTTTTCTCTCTCGATTTTACGTTTTGTCTTCTGTCCAGGAGACAAAGGTTGGAAGAAACGGGTTTGTTGAAATTAGCACAGCACTCAAAAGAGGCCGCATGTTAATGTTTTGTATTGTGGACCTTTTTCCTATTTTAGATTCTATATATATTTTTTTTATGAAAAAAGCTGTCAGCTGTTGACTTGTGAAAATTTCTTCTTCGAGAATTGTAAAACTAATTCTAAATATATTTGTACGGATGTTTATCAGTGTGTTCGTTAATACAACTCGATATCACCTCAACAAATTGGTAGCAGAGCGTGGTTAAGTGGTTCGGTACTCCACGAAATAAAATGAGTACTACCACTTCGTACCACAGGATCGATAGTTTAACAAAAGACAACTACGATACGTGGTGTGTACAAGCGCAAGCTGTATTAATAAAAAATGGCTTGTGGGAATACACAAACAGTGATAAACCACCGTCCAATGAAGAAGAAAAATCAAGTTTCATAAAAAAGGATTTGCTTGCGAGGTCAGAACTTCTACTTCTCATATCGCCATCTGAACTCAAACTGGTGAAAGGATGTAAAACATCTAATGAGCTGTGGAACAAATTAAAAAGTATTTATAAAAGTACAGGACCGGCTAGAAAAGCAACGTTATTGAAGCAATTAATCCTAAAGAAGGCAGAAAAAGAAGATGTAAGAGAGCATCTAAATAATTTCATGGAAATAGTAGATAAATTAGCCGACATGGGCATAGAACTACATCCAGATTTATTAAGTATAATGATGCTGTATAGTCTTCCGGTTTCATACGAGAATTTTCGTATTGCTGTGGAATCCAGAGATACCTTACCGCAACCCGAAGAACTGAAAATTAAAATTTTCGAGGAAAGAAAGGAAGGCACGAAAACGTAAAGATCCAGATAACCATGATGATGCGCTCTTCACAAAAAGAAATGGGAGATATTGTCAAAAATGCAAGAAGAAAGGCCATACCACTCAAACATGCTGGAGTAAGAAAAAGCAAAATTTTAATAAAAATAACAAACAAGAAAGTAACTATACTGTATGTTTGAAAACCAGCAAGATAGATACCCCACAAAATATATGGTGTCTAGACAGTGGGTGCTCTTCCCACATGTGTGGAGAAAGACAGTTATTCAATAACGTTGTTCCAGAAAACGGAAAGCTAAAGTTAGCATCAAAAGAACACACAATGTCCATTATAGGAAAAGGGAAGGTAACCTTAAGTGCTGATGATATGAATTACAACATTCATGATACTCTGTATGTGCCTGATCTGACAACGAACCTAATGTCTGTTGGGAAAATAACAGATAAAGGCAACAAAGTTCTATTTGAAAAGAATAAGGCAACCATAATAGGACAAAATAATGTAGTTAAACAAATTGCAAAACGAATGAATGGATTATACTTCCTCCAATTTGATGCATCGGATGAGACCGCAAATTTAACTCCTGAAAACGACAGTAAGATAATGATATGGCATAAAAAGTTAGGTCATCTGAATGAAAGAGATTTAAAGCTATTAGAAAAAGAAAACCTGATATACGGAATAGATCTCGATAACAAGAAATTAGAAGAATGTGAGACCTGTATTAAAGGAAAATTTTCAAGATTGCCATTTCCGAAAACTGGTTATATAAAAACATCAGAACAACTGCAAGTCGTACACAGTGATGTATGTGGCCCATTTGAATGCGAGTCACTGGGTGGATCTAAATACTACGTGACTTTTATCGATGACTATACAAGGTATTCCTATGTATATTTTATTGAGAGAAAAAGTCAAGTTTTGGAAAAGTTTATTGACTACAAAAACGAAGTAGAAAACTTCATTAATAAGAAGATAAAGAGCTTGCGATCAGATAATGGAAAGGAATACATCAATAAAGAATTTGATGCATATCTGAAGCAAAATGGTATTAAAAGAAGTTTAACTGCCCCATATACTCCACAACAAAACGGGATAAGTGAGAGAAAAAACAGAACTCTGATGGAAAGAGCCAGATGTTTAATGATTGAAGCGAATGTGCCTAAAAGCTTGTGGGCTGAAGCGGTATGTACTGCTAATTACCTAATTAATAGAAGTCCAACAGCATTATTGAATGGAGATACACCATTTAAGAAATGGGTCAATCGAACACCATCTGCAAACCATCTACACATTTTTGGGAGTAAAGTTTTTGTTCTGAAAAAGAATAGAAAAGGTAAACTAACTGATAAAGCTAAGGAAGGAGTATTTATGGGATATGCTGAAAATGCTAAAGCGTTTCGAATTTACATACCTGAAAAGACTACTGTAATAATTAGTAGGGACGTAAAAGTCATAAATAAAATGTTTTTTGAAAAGAAGAATATAAATTATGATGACTTTATCGAACAACAGCAACAGCAGCAACCAGAATCTGAAAATGATAAAAACCAAGAAGTTAAGGTTACAGATAAGAAAAATAAAAGACGTAGAAATAAGAATCTTATAAAAGAGATAGAAGTTATCACCCATCATCAAGGCATAGATACTGAAAATGTTGTAACCGATTCCAGTCAAATTCATGATCCTCAAATCGATGATGAAGAAGTGTATGAAGATGCACCTGAATCTGAAACAGATACTTCAAGTGAAAGACCACAAAGAGTAAAAAAGCAACCTGTATGGATGAAAGATTACGTATCAGAAAATGAATTGGAAGAAGGTTTACTAGCATCAGATATATGTTACTTGTCTGAAGAAAATGAAAATAATGAAGATTGGAGTGAAGCTATAAAATCCGAAATCAGAGCTCATTTGAAAAATGGCACCTGGAAAATAATAAAGAAAGAAAACAACGTGAAACTCATTGACTATAAAATGGTTCTTAGAAATAAAATAAGTCCAGATAATAAGGAAACAAAAAAGGCCCGACTCGTAGCTCGAGGTTTTACACAAAGGCCGGGTGTCGACTACAGTGAAACGTTTGCACCTGTCACAAAGCTGAGCTCAATCAGATCCGTTATTGGTATATCTGTTGAAGAAAATTTACAACTTAATCAAATGGATGTTACTACAGCGTACCTAAATGGTGAACTGAAAGAAAACATTATAATGAAATTACCTGATTATGTTGAACGATATGTCAGAGAAATAATGGTTGAAGAATGTGAATCGGATGATCTGAGCATTTATAATAAAGCCAGAGACATGTTAATAGACATGCAAAGCATAGAAGGCGAGAAAGTTTGTCAACTCAAGAAAGCCCTCTATGGACTTAAGCAGGCAGGGAGGCAGTGGTACACTAAACTCGACACAGAACTAAAGAATATTGGTTTTGAAGCATCAAAAGCTGATCCATGCGTTTATGTACTCGTGAAAGGAGGAGTAAAAGTTATAATCGCTATCTATGTTGACGATTTATTAATTGCCTACTCATGTCCAAAGAAATTAAAAGAAATCCAAGATCGATTAAGAAATAAATTCGAAATAAAAGATTTGGGAAGACCGAAACGTTTAATTGGAATAGAGCTAACATTCAAAGATGGACAAATAAAACTAAGTCAAGAAAAGTATATTGAAAGTACGTTAAAGAAATTTAACATGGAAGAATGCAAGCCTACAACCACACCTATAGAACCAGGTCTGACATTAAAAGAAAATAAAACAGAAGGAGAATTGCCTTACAAAAGCCTAATAGGTTCTTTAATGTACCTAGCTGTAGCAACTAGACCAGATATCGCGTTTGCAGTAAGCTATTTTTCACAATTTAATAGCGATGAACATTTCAAAAGCGCGAAAAGGATACTGAGATATCTTAAAGGAACAAAGGATGTTGGTCTAATATACAAAAAGACTGGAAAAGTTTTATACGGCATGGCAGACGCTGATTGGGGTTCAAACAAAATAGATCGAAAATCTTTCTCAGGATATTGTTTCATGTACGCAGGAGTCCCCATCAGCTGGGCATCAAAGAAACAAAGGAGCGTCGCGCTTTCAACGGCTGAAGCTGAATATGTTTCAATTACGGAAGCCGCAAAAGAAGCGATGCATCTAAAGTCTTTATTCAAAGACCTGAAAATAGAAAATATAGATAAAATTACAATTTGGAATGATAACCAAGCAGCACTAAATTAAGTCAGAATCCTATAGTGTCTTCTAGATCGAAGCACATTGATTTGAAGGTGCATTTCATAAGAGATTGCATTGCGGATGGAGTACTAGAAGTGAAGTACAAGCCAACTGAAAATATGGAGGCGGACATACTTACGAAAGGTTTGGCTGGACCACGTCTTTCACAACTGAGGAAGAACATGGGACTATCTGATTAGTGTTGTGAGGAGGAGTGTTGAAATTAGCACAGCACTCAAAAGAGGCCGCATGTTAATGTTTTGTATTGTGGACCTTTTTCCTATTTTAGATTCTATATATATTTTTTTTATGAAAAAAGCTGTCAGCTGTTGACTTGTGAAAATTTCTTCTTCGAGAATTGTAAAACTAATTCTAAATATATTTGTACGGATGTTTATCAGTGTGTTCGTTAATACAACTCGATATCACCTCAACAGTCCACGGAAAAGTCTGGGAAAATACCAACCATCTATTTATTTATTACATAATTTATTGTACACCTGAATGTATTTAAGTTTTTATGTAAAGGAGATTATAATAATAAAGTACACGGGCAATTTCTTCCAGGCAACCTATGGAGAACCAGAACTTCTTACCTATAGTCAACATAGGTATGTCGCACGCGAAATAATTGTTTTTTACAATGTGAATAAGTAACATCTTGACACCTATGTCAATGTATGTCAAGTCATTGATGTCAACGTAAGTAGAGCATAGATCTCTATATTTTGATTTGGGTTCGATTTGGTTCATAAACTTATTTTAGGTACTAGATTTGGTACTCCTCAGGGTTACTTGGTTACTTCGTCTACGATCTCCTATATTAGATACTTTGAGTACCTAGATTAGATATTAGTGTTACGGTTATATACGTCAGTATAGAGAACTATGCTCTGGCTTTGGCCTGACGAATAGAAAGAAGACAGAAGAAAATTAAATCAGACATGGCTGTATGGGTTCAGCCCTTGCCTGTCCGAAAGAGGGACAAATTTCAATGTACAATGTTCTTGACAAATTTACATAATCTAAGGGGACAAAAGAACCAAAAAAAAAAAAATATGCTCATATCATAGACTGGCTCAGATGAAGAGAACCCGCTACCACGCCGCCGCCATAGATGTAGAAATATACTACATCTATGACTAATATAATCTGATAATCTCAGGTGAATAACCGGCTTATACTAATTTATATAAATAAACCAAACCCATTACTGTCCCACTGCTGGGTACGGGCCTCTTCTCAGAATAAGAAGGGTTAGGCCTTAGTCTACCACGCTGGCCTACTGCGGGTTGGAGGACTATACACACACCATCGAGAACTTTCTGAGGCCCTCTCAGATGTGCAGGTTTCCTCATGATGTTTTTCCTTCACCGTTATCGCAAGTGATAGGTAATCAAATTCTAATCCGTACATGAATCCGAAAAGTCAGAGGTGCGAGCCAGGTTCGAACTCAAGACCCTCCTGCATGGAAGGCAAGCGTTCAACCGCTAGGCTATCACTGCCATAGACTTATTATCTAGTTGTAGGGGAGCCCTACTTATTATTTCTATGATCACTGCTTACTATACTAATATATAGATAATAATTATCTATTATGTCTGTGGACTACAGCCAGAGGCGGACAAGCAGTCCCGGCCGCACTAGGCCGTTAAATAGTAGTAGCCGGGCTTTTCTGCTGATTTTGCTGCGTAAAAATGCGCAAGCTGGCCGCCTCTAATATCTACGCCGCCCCAGGCCTAGTCGGCCTTATGGAAAGCCCATCTCTGATTATAGCTATAGACTACTCGAGATCTATGCTCAGCTGCTCAACTCTAAGGTGCTCAGAGAACCGTTCTTGATATAAGGATCTATCGTTCTGAGTTGGAAGGAAAAACAACGACTAAAGCAGAAAAACCATTGTAATAAGTACCTATTAAATCCATAAAGTTATTAGTAATAATAACTTTATGATTAAATCTACCCAGTGACGTTAGGAAACCAAGGCTTCTTTGGTCAATGAAGCTACCTACAAAAACATAGTCAAGCTATACAACCTACATACTGAACTGCTTTCCTTGTATATTTAGCTTTGTGTTCTTTAACAAATGTATATATAGTGTAGGTACCTAAGTAATAAATGATTACACGTAAATTGGTTTATTAATTATAAGGTCATATATACCTACTTAGGTACCTACTCTCATTTCAATCATCAGATCATCAGATGAGATTCATCAGATGTTTTTATTTTGTAAATAATAACGTTGAACAAGAGCAAGCGTCTAGAATTCTAGATGGAATCAGTGGTATAATATCACGCCTATTTTTGATGGGTGCAGGCAGAATGAAACCATAAAACGACACGTGAGACAGACTGAATTGATCTACACACGGGTCACATAAGTACCTACTCAACGTTTTGTACATTTTTTATTAGCTGTAGCCGCGTCTCTGTCCTCGAGGAGTTGGGATGCTGCGATAAAAGAAAATATCCTACGTTCTTTCTCATGATGCACACTATTTCCTTGTCAAATTTCATCAAGATCGGTTTATCCGTTTAGTCGTGAAAAGGTAACAGAGGTTTTTTTTATTTTTTTTTTATATAAAACATTGCCCCTCACTAGGATTTCTCATGTATCGAGGGTACAGTTTACAAACATACATGTCACATGCACACACAACCAGACCCGAAACAACTATCTGTAGATCATACAAATATTTGTTCCGTGCGGGGATCGAACCCGCGGCACGTAGCGCAGAATGCTAATCGCTTAGCCACTGCGCCAACCGTGTCGTCAACAACGTCAACGTCGTCAATAGAGTTACCGAGGGTTCGATTCCCGGGTCGGGCAATGTGTTTTTTCTGTTAGGCGATTCTCATAGCAGCCAGGAGTTAGGAATTGTGCCCAGTTTACTACTTAATATGGCAATGGGCTCGCCCCCTATTACATGGGATTCAATAACGGCGTCGCATAGTTTCTAATTATGAAAAGTCGTAGAACAAACGTTCAGTCATAATTTATAGTCAGTAAAAATTTGCTATAACTGCTAGGTTTCGGGTATTTTTTCAATTACCCTGTAGTTGTCAATTACGCAAATACAAACATAATTATCACGACATGTTGTCTCGTTTCCTACTCGGTAGGTACCTAATTGAAAACAATAACCGAAACCTCTTAGAACTAACTTTGTATTATGACCCTGAACAACGATTGTTCTACGACTTTTCATAATTTTAAACTTTAGTTTTATCATACACATAATAGGTAGGTAGGTAGATAAGTGGGTAGGTACCTATGACATATTTTAACTAATGCGGCCGAAAAATGGAATGAAATGGAAGAGAAGATTCGTTTTCTTGGCTAACCTGTTTAGTTTTGGTCAAAGTCGTAGAACAAACGTTGTTCAGGATCATGATAAGTACGAAGTTGGTACTAGGAGGTTTCAGGTATTTTTTCAATTAGGTACCTACCTTGTATCTACCTATAGCCCACAGTCCCGCCCCTTTCCCTGCGACGACGGCGACGTGTATATTCCGACGCCCGCTGCTGCTTCTGCAAGAACTCTCTCATACATGGAACATACATGCTATAGATAGGTACGTGCCGCGAAATGCCCCGCGTCTCCATAAATTATTAAGCCCTTCGAGATCGACAACATCGGTGATGCGGTCCCCACACCTGTGATATTAGAAAGGTGACCGAATGGTTTTCGATAAACCCAGATAATTATTATCTAATCGTAAAATTTTCGATGTGATAATGAAGGCGTTGGTAAGTTTCGTCATACTTATCTCTACTCGTAACTATTTTTGCCAAATGGGATGATTCATGCAATAGGTAGATATATAAATTATAAACTAATTGGTAATCAAATTTTACTCTGCAAGTGTCATCGTGGTCCTCAAGTAGGTAACGATATAATCCGGTTTAGTCCACATATCTTCCATTTTAAGCAACATGGAACTTTCCATGTTTCTTCAAGATTTCGATTAAGTAGGTAGGTACCTATCATCTATTTGTACTTAAGTTAGTTAGGTACCTACTAATACTTCTGCAATCTCTTCCTTTAGAAGATTTATGATCGTCCCATGATGTAATGACATGACGTCAGGAGCCAAGTAAAGAAACAATAAAGTGACATCTAGACTAACTAGATACCTACCTACTAGATAATTTTTAGCATCCATTTACGAAGTCCTGGCTTGTGGAAGCACAGGATAAAGCGAAATAATATTTGTATGTTTGGACGAAGGCATAAATATGATGGCTAATCTATACTTATAATAAATTAGATCATAAATTATTTATGATTGGTCCCCAAAAGGCATGCAGACATGTCAGGTAAATGTAGAAGGTATCTAGATAGGTACGTCTATTTAGTTACCTATAAGAAATTAACAAACAAGGTACCTAGTTACCCACTTGTGTACAACCGTAACCTCTGAAAGGTTCCTACCCAGCAGAGTTAACACGGTGGGTAGACAAAAGTTTCCTCCAACCTTTTGTCTCCTTGATAGAAGACAAAACAAAAAAATTCCCATTAGCTAGAATAGCAATATTAAACAAAAATATTTTATCTCTTCATGAGTTAACGGTGGACTAAAGTATCTACCCATAAATTTATTAGCGTCGGGACCTAGCACGGCATGAGTAAATGAGAAAGACATGATTTTGCCCCTGATTTTTCCCGCTCCCCTTTTTGCCGTGCTAGCCCCAGGTACGTTCTATCTATCTAGATGAGTTATCCGAGAAGGAAGATTTCATACACAGATTTCATATCAATCTTTCTTACGTCATTGTATCAATCAGATAGGTAACTGTGACGTGAATTCCTAACAAACAAACAAACAAACAATATTTTCCTCTTGTCGGATTATCGTCTCAAGAATAAGTAAATAGATACCTATTAGCGTTTTCCGTTTTATATTCATGGCTGTTCTTTGCAATAGAATACCTTGGGACTTGGGACTGACTGGCCTATATTACAGTTATCGAAGTACCTGTGTCTTATGTTCAATGGTAGGTATTTAAACAACTAACACAACTTTCTACCTAGGTACCTACCTATAAAAAATATTTAAATTCCGACTACGGAATCCCGTAAATTCCTATATCTACTTATACCTAGTAGGTATATAATAATTTATCTACCTACCTAGGTAGATACAATTAAACTATTTGTCCACAAATGAAAATCTTTAGAAGTTCGGTGAAAGTTATCCATCAACTTATCAACAGCACCCACGTAACGATAGGTCAATGAAACCATATAAGTAGGTAAGTTGTAGAGAAGTGTTATATTTTTACGTGTGCCCCAAAAATTGGTATCTACCTTTTCATGTGAACCTGTAGATACCAAATATGATATTGATCTCTATACCTATACTAGCAGCCGTTTATCGGTGTTATCTAAGTTACCTACTTTAATTATAGTAGGTATTGTTTTTGATGGATAGATACAGGATAGTTATTTATAGAATTGATGATGCAGTAACAATAATTAAATTGATACCTACTTACAAACGTGATTAAATTTCTGTTAAAATTATTATGTATTCTGCATCTCTTTGACTGACCTCACGCAACTCAACAATTGGAAAAGGTATAACTGTATCTACCCACCTAGGCAACCTTGGAAGTAAATTTGTAGTCGTACCTAGGTGTGTAATCATCACTCAAAACTACCTACAAGTAGGTTAACTAAATATTTTTTGTATGATATCATCAAAATAACATAGTAAGTAAGTACCTACTTACAAGAAAATTCACTACAAGTTCCTACCTAAAATCCTTGTCAAGAATACTCTAATAAGACTAATGGAATGCGCCGAGGTTTACGTTGTTGGATAATTTTTAAATAGAATATGTACACAAAACATCTTACCGGTTTGTGTAGCTAGCAGAGCGCACAACACGATTTACTGAACCACGAGTCCACGACTAGCGACCAGTCTCGCCACTTTCAACTGTAGAACTGACGAACATACAACTAAAGTGTATATCTGACGAAGTGACGATGTGAAACTAATATAGGTAGGTACATTATTTTATGCATTGAGTAATACTTCGCGCGTACCGCGTACCCTTATCTGGATGACGGAATGTTGGTTTTGTGCTTGGTTTCACGATTGCCTGTTATTTTACGCTGTATTGTAGTAAGGTTTAACCAACCGACAAGATCATCTGCATTGTGAATATTCTTATCGAAATTATAAAATTATACAAGTTGCGCTTGCGCCGTTGAATAGTATATACCTAGTATAGGTTACTGCTACTGTGATAATTTATTTTTCAACTTAAAATACCTGTTGACGATGAGAAAACGGCCCGCCTACTATCAACCAACCTGAAATAAAACCTGATTGACTGACTGACTGACCATGACTGACTTGACCTTATCATTAACGCAGAGCCGAAACAACTGAAGCCTAGAGTCACGAAATTTGGAGAGTAGGTTTCTTTTGTATCGTAGATTCGTAGGCAAGCAATAAGAAAGGATTTTTGAAAATTCAACCCCGAGGGGTTGAAAGGAGGGGGGGGAATAGTTTCTATGGGAGTCCCTTAATTTTTGAAGTGAGAAAGTTGAAAATTGGTATTTATTTAGGCTTTTTGTTAGAGATAAGGAAATACATGTACCCATGTACCCCTTAGATTATTGATTGGTTGTCGCGGCTGCGACAACCAATCAATAATCTAAGATGTACCTACCCGCATTTTTTGAAATTCACGCATTTATGTAGGTACCTATGTCATATTGTTTTTGAAGTGAGAAATGTGAAAACTGGTTTTTGGTTATAATAAATACCTAGTTAAATAAATATTATGTCTCTCCGTTTTTGGAAATTCATCCCATAAGGGAGCGAAATAGGGGGTGTAAATTGTTATAAAATAAGAAACGTGAAAATTTGTATTTAGGCATAGATAAAGTAATTAGGTCATTTCAGTGTCCCCACCTTAGGGTATTTTCCCCTAAATTTAGGAGATTTTTTAGGGTATAAAATTATTTAGGGGAACCATTACGGGAAAAAAGTTTAGGGGATTTTCGATTTCCAAAAGAATTGAATGCGTGACTACGTGTATCCGAACGCAACTTGGTGTGCCGATGACAGATGTACCGTACCGTACCCTATCGCTAGCAACAAACAATATTTTTCTCCTAGAATTATTGAAATCTTAGCTAAATTCAATAATGATAATAATATTAAATTGTAATGGGTACTTTGAAAAATATTTTAGGGATGTGGGTCAATGATGTGGGTATATTTATGTTAGATTATGTTTGTTTGCAACCCTATCGTTTTAATACTGGTTAGTAATAATTACTATTTATGTATTAATTTTGTTTGTCTTTGTCTTTTCAGCCACTAACAACTTCCTTCAGTAATTGTCAGACGGTCTCACCTAATTCCGTCTTCACGTGACTCTGGCAGAATAGCCGACATCGGCTCAGTTGCCATAAAAAAAAAAAAAAAAAAAATATAAATATATTTTTCTCTATTGCGCTCGTTGATTTGTGTACTACGGTCTACGCGGAAGGGAGATGTCGAATACGAATCATTCTGCTATGTTTGGCCCTAGGAACAAGCAATGCTTGTTTCTAGGTGTGGCCGTTGTTGTTTCATTCTTAGAATAAAAGATTACTTAGTGAATTTTATTTTGAAGAAAAAAAATCTATGATAATGTTAACATCTGAAAAAAAAAATGTTTCATTCTTAGATTATAAATGTTTAGGGCAAAACATATAAAAAAAATGTTTTATTCTATAAAGAACTAAGAAGATAACAAAAAATTATTACAGGTTTTTTTTTTAAATGTGCCTAATTTATGGAAATTTCACGAGGAGTACGGGGAAAAATCAAAATTAGAGGGTGGCAACACTATTATTTGTCAAAAATACAGTGTTTATCATCTGTCATGTCATCAATCAAATCGAGGAAACTTAAAAATTGGCGGACGTGTTTTTTCTGGCTGCGATTGTAAAATTATAAATAATATCAGCTAAGTTGTAGTTATAGTATATTTGTAGTGTTTTTTATTAAATATTTAGTTTTAGTGTTTATTTTCTTCTATCCTTCGGTAAGTTTTTTGTACATAAATTATAGTATTTCATGAACGATCCGCCTGACCCGGGGGGCTCTGTCCCCCCGGTCGGCTACAATATAACAATAGTTCAGTCCAATGAATCGGGTATGGACACCGATTGTTCTACTTCAACACGGTCTCTCAAGAGAAGTCGTATACATGTCTGCAAGCAGTGCAACAAACGTAGAAGAAGACACCATGGTTCCGATCAGTCGTCAGGTTGTAACTGTACTGATTTAGTGCAGATACAATCGGAACCCAGTACACACGAAACACGAAAAGTACACAATGAGACAGGTCCTTCTTTAAACTCCACTCCTACTGTATCTAACTCTAAACCCGCTCCTATAACGAAATCCACGACAACTCCAATAGGTCGCCAACTTTACGAAAAAACGGATAGTGTTTCTTATATGGTTCATGTTCAGAAAAGTCAAGTCTCTCCCAACGACGGCACCACACTTCACCCTATTACTTTTGGCAAGTTCCTTAAACGTAATAATTTTAATAACATTGTTGAAGGTAGCCTCAAGAAGATTGGTCGCAATAAGATTTCGATTGCTTTTTCTACTTACCATGATGCTAATGCTTTCATTAATAATAGTAATCTTTTAGAAAAACAAGGGTTAAAAGCATTTATTCCCACTTTTAATGTTACAAGAATGGGATTAGTCCGTGGTGTTCCTGCAGAATGGTCTCCAGAGGAAGTAATCGAAAATTTATCGACACCTATAGGATGTGGGCCAGTAATAAAAGTTCGTCGCCTTAATTTTAAAACCATTATTGGAGGTTCAGCTATTTGGAAGCCGTCACAGACAATCGTGGTAACTTTTGATGGCCAAGTATTGCCAAAACGCATTTTTATGTGTTTTAACGCCTTGCCTGTGGACCTATATATTTTCCCGACAATCCAATGTTTTAATTGTTGCGGCTTTGGACATACCAAGGCACAATGCCGATCTAAACCGAAGTGTTTTAAGTGCGGTCAAAATCATACTGCGGATTCGTGTAACATAGAGGAGTATAATGCTAAATGTTGCTTGTGCTTTGGATGTCATTATGCAACAAATAAAACATGCCCTGAATATGTTAGGCAGAAAAATATCAAAGCCTATATGGCTCACAATTGCGTTTCCTACCAAGAAGCAGCCAAGGTCCACCCTCCAGTAGACAAAACATACTTAGATGCGGTGTTAAATACTTCTCCCTCTAGAAATTATTCTGATAATGTTCCCATTATTTACAACCAAAACAAAACTTCTTCCCCTCTCTCTCCTACAAGTTATAAAAAAACTGTTTTTAGAAAACCTCATACTCCTACTAAATCTGTCCAGGGATACAATAAGACTGCTCACAATAATGTTATCAAAGAATTTTGTATTCCAGAGCCATCAAATGGCTGTGCTATTAATTTTAACAACTCAAAAAATGAGACAGACTCTCAACCTTCTTTGGATGAGTTTCTGTCGGCTCTCTTCAGTCTTCTGTCCCAGTTTAAAATTACACCGTCCAACGCTGCTCCATTACTTGATAAAATAACTTCTGTCCCTTACAATGGACAAACCAGCCAAACTAATTCAGTGGAATTGCCGCAGTCTAATAAAAAAAAAAAGTGACGTTATTTATTTAATAAATAAACATGAGCCATTAGCCTTTGCCCTAGCAGAGACGTGGCTCAAATCTAATTATATTTTTAAATTACCTAGCTACATAACCATAAGAGAGGATAGATTTGATGGGTATGGTGGTGCTGCCATACTTATTAAAGATTCTTTCTCTTTCTCTATTATCTCTTTGCCATCTCATAGTGATGAGATATCTATGGTAGCTATTAAATTAAATGTAAATAACTTGTGTCTTGTTTCTGTATATATTTCTCATCCTTCTTCTTCTGTTCTTCAAGAGGTAAATAATCTCTTTTCTATTCTTCCTAAACCTTACATAATTCTTGGAGATTTCAATTGTCATCATCAGTCTTGGGGATGTTCTAACTCAAATTCCTATGGTGAAGACTTGCTTGATATAATAGACTTTCACAACCTATGTATTTTAAATACAGGGGCATCTACACGTCGGTCTGATCCCAACCAAGGCCGAAGTGCAATAGACCTATCTATATGTACTCCTAATTTTGCATCTTCTTTGTCTTGGTTCACTTTACCCTCTTCTTATGGAAGTGATCATTTCCCTATTGTCATATCTTTCCCATTTCATAAACCTAGTATTCCTGTTAAAAAGTCACACTTAAAATACAAACTTCCTAAGAGGGGTGATAGTGACTGGGACAAATATAAGTCTATTGTTGAGTCAAAATTCTCTTCTCTTCCTGCTCCCTCAGTTGGTAGTGAAGATTTTTGTGCAGAGTCATTGGTACGCATAATGCTTTTGGCAGCAGATGAAGTTTTCCCTGTGAAAAATAATAGCAATAACAAGATCCCTTCTCCTCCTTGGTGGGATTTAGAATGTTCACAGGCCGTTAAAAAACGTAAACAAGCAGAGTATACCTACAATAATGACATGTCCCCCAATAATTTTCAAATTCTTTCTCAGGTAATTACAGAAACCCGTGCATTATTCAAAAAGAAAAAATTTGAAGGGTGGCGAAACTTCTGTTCTTCCATCTCCCCAAATACGCATTCTACTATTGTTTGGAACAACATAAGAAAGTTCCGTTCCGCTTACAATAATCACACTCGTTCTCATATTACTGATTCATTGGCTAATGATTTCTTGGATAAATTGGCTCCTCCTTGGGTTCCCCAGGCTATGAATTTACTTTCACTGTCTGATTATCCTAATGTTAATTCTGACCAATCTGGTGACTCTTTGGGGCACCCGTTCTCTCTTACTGAACTTAAAGGAATTGTCCACAATACAGTAGACTCTACTCCCGGAATAGACGGCATACCTTACTCTTTTTTCTCAAATGTTAGTGATAATATTCTTATTTATTTTCTAGATTTGATTAATGTCATTATGACAACAGGTACTCTACCACGTGAGTGGAAACGTCAAGTAGTTTTGCCAATTTTAAAACCTAATAAATTACCATCTGATGTTTCGTCATATCGTCCCATTGTGTTATCATCAGTTCTAATGAAATTAGCTGAACATTTAATAAAAAATCGTCTGGAATGGTATGTTGAAAGTAAAGGATTACTAGCGGGATCCCAATACGGTTTTAGAAAAGGCAAGAGTACCATTGACTGCTTAGGTATTATTACCTCCGATATTCGGTTAGCTTTCTCCAATAATAATTCCCTTGTTGCAATCTTTTTAGACATAAGTTCTGCGTATGATAATGTGGTATTGTCAGTTCTACGGAATAAATTACATGCCCTTAATGTCCCAATAAATCTTTCAAATTTCATTCTCAATATATTATATGAACGATCTGTTAATATAACAGTTTCAGATCAACACATGTCCCGCCTAGTATGGCGCGGCCTCCCACAAGGCTCTGTTTTGAGTCCATTGTTATATAATATTTACACCTATGATTTGGATTCGTACTTTTCTAGTCAGGTTAATGTTCTCCAATATGCTGATGATTTACTTCTGTATAATTCAAGTATTTCTATTGAACATTCCTGCTCGATTCTTAATTCTGCTTTATCTTCTCTTTCTTCCTGGCTTCATTTAAACGGTTTAGATCTATCTACTTCTAAAAGTGCTGTTGTTTTGTTCACTAGGAAGAGAATCCCGCCTCCTATTAACATTTTTTACCATGATATTCCTATCCCATCAACGGATAGATTTAAGTATCTGGGGGTGATTTTGGACTCTAAGCTTAATGGTGTCCCTCATTGTGAATATGTTGTTAAAAAATGTGAACATCATTTAAATATCCTTAGGTGCCTTACAGGGGTATGGTGGGGTGCTCACCCATTCTCATTGAAACTGATATATAACGCTATAATTAGAAGCATTTTTGACTACGGAATGTTCCTCTTAGAACCAGGTAATGTAATGGCTTTTCAAAAGCTGGATCGGATCCAGTCAAAAGCTTTGCGCATTATATCAGGAGCTATGAAATCAAGTCCTATTAATGCTCTTCAAGTAGAGTGTGGTGAATCTCCCTTACACCTGCGACGACAATTTCTTTCAGATAATTTTTTCTTACGGGTTATTCAGTTAACAAATCATCCTCTCATTCCAAAAATTGAATCTCTTTTAACTCTTTTTCAATCATCTAGTTTCTGGTTACATAAAAATGCTCCATGTCTAGTTATAAGTTTCCAAAAATTCTCTTCGTTATCCTCTCCCACACATCGTTCTAATAGGCTCCCTCTATTCAGTAGTAGTTATGATAGTTTAGTTTTTTCTCCTATAATTAAATATAATTTCATTAATAAATCTGTCCCAAACATAAATTCAAACTTTAACATGATGCTAGGAGAACATTACAAAGATTTTCACTATATATATTGTGACTCTTCTAAGAAATCACCATCATCATGCGTTGGAATAGGCGTTTTTCACTCTGAATATAATATAGTCCAAAAAATTAAACTTCCT
Source organism: Allophyes oxyacanthae (assembly GCA_932294325.1). NCBI lineage: Eukaryota > Metazoa > Arthropoda > Insecta > Lepidoptera > Noctuidae > Allophyes > Allophyes oxyacanthae. The sequence goes on along the minus strand of OW028620.1, from coordinate 9,257,254 downwards.
CCGGAGTCTTCTGTTTATACAGGAGAATGTTTTGGTTTACTTAAAGCAATAGAATATGTCCATACCTTCAAACTCAAAAAATCCATAATTTTTTCAGATTCCTTAAGTTCCCTTCAAACACTTAGTAAGTTTCCTTTTAAATTAAAATCATGTCTACCTATAATTTTTGAAATAAGAGATCTTGTATATAAGGCTACTTTAGCAGGTTACACTGTACATTTTGCATGGATTCCTAGTCATGCTGGTATTCATGGAAATGAAGTTGCTGACAAACTTGCCAGTGATGCGGTGAAGTGTGGTGACGTGTTTCCTTATAAAAATTACTGCCAAGATCTTGTATCATTGCCGAAAGTTTTTCTGCGCGAATCATGGAAAGAGGTTTGGAAACTGTCTAGTCGAAGAAGAGGTCGTTACTTTTCTTTAATACAGCCTGACATACCGATAGAGCCATGGTTCTTCAAAGCTAAGTTTGGCAAGGTGGAGACTTCAATTTTAATTCGATCCAGATTGGGTCATGTTTGTTCTCCGGCACACCTTGCCAGACTTGGCATTGTTAATAATTCTAGCTGTCAGTGTGGAGCAGACTACTCTGATTTAAACCATATATTATTTTCCTGTCCCCTATATGACCGCTGTTCCTTCTTCCATGACCTCATTTCTCTCCATACTCCTTTCCCCTGTTCTATTCTTTCTTTACTTTGTTCTAACAATCTTTTAATTTATAAGTGTATATCATCTTTTGTATTGAATAATAATATTAGACTGTAAATATTTAATTCGTTGTTCTTTGTCCTTTATAATTTTGATTATATTTTCAAGTATCTTGTATTTTTGTAAATAATTATTTAATTTTATATTTAAAAAAAAAAAGGAAAAAAAATAACTTACCTGATTTATCCAAATTCCCTACTTTTCCTGTATTGATTGTAAACTCGTTTCCCTACCTTTTATAATCCTACCAAAAGTCCTACCAAACCTACCACTTTACTCGAAATTGGCTAAATGCACGAATAGTGCGAAGCCAGAAGGAAAAAAAAAAAAAAAAAAAAAAAAAAAAAAAATCAAATCGAAAATGAGAATAATATTTGTTAGCAAAAAAAATTAAAGTAGCGCTTTAATCACAGACCCTGGACTGCTTTAGTTATATGTAGTAGTAGGTACCATTAAACTTTATAGTTGGGTTAGTGTTGTGATAATATAAAAAAAGGATAAGTTTCATTTGCTTCATGCTTTTGTGTTATGACTTGTGAAAAATGCTTAATTATGTACATTAATAATTACAGTAGGTAGGTACAGACTTTTTCATATCATTGTCTATCAGTAGGTACTCAATATGGCTGGATATTTCGAAGAAATGGGATGGACAGAATTAGAAGATGGGCAACAGCCTAACCATTTGCTGGACATGGCTAGATTCCTCGTAGATTTTGGCCTATATGAGGATAACTTTACTGGAGAGTGGCCAAGGTAAGTTTATTTCTATCATTAAGGTACTTATTATGTATAGTCAGCATCAAAAGTTAGTGATCTTAATAAATTGTACTATCAAAATTACTGAACTATTCAGATAACACTTAATTTACAATACTCATCATGGATCTCTGTGTCTGTGAAGTTAGGGTCAAATAACGGAACAACCCCCTAGGTCTAAGTCCTGATTTGACAGGATGCGACTTGTAGCAACTTCACAGAGACTAAGATCTGTGGCGAGTATTGTAAATCACTTGGCAAATGGCTCACAATTTGGCAATAGTAGATTGACTGTTAAAGATATGTAGGTATGCTAGAGGTTTTTTTTAATACCTAATCAAGACTAAATACAATGGCTGTTATGATCTATAGTTATACAACAGAATTCTTATATTGGGCTAACTTAATGTTAAAATTAGTCTGTGGTATCTCTAATTAATACATTAAATTATTATGTATGTATAGGGTTGCCATCTCTAAAATTTGGCATGTCAATGTCATGGGTGATTTTAGCGAGTCGGTTCATCGGTTGATTGCGGCGTGCGGCCATAATGGGGATGTCGTGGGCTGCCCAAGACCTTAAAATTTTAAACCCGGACTACAAATGAAAACCCGCCCGCATGCTCCCTGGATGCCCTCTTAACTAGGACAAATCCGGGTGACCCGGACGGATGGCAACCCTATGTATGTATAAGATACCATACCACAGACTGATTTTAAAATGCATTTGTGTTGTCAGTGACACTGCATTCTATGATGTGATGACTTTCAAGTTGTGCTTTGACACTCCAACTTGGAAAGTCTATCAACTTCACTTTACCAAACCTGATTCCAGTGATCAGGCAATGCTCTTAATTTAGTTGTGTTCCCATTAGATCTCGGGACACCTAGTTGGACAGGTTGGTCTATGTTACTATTTTTAATGTTGTTTTTTCTGTTAGACTACCTCCACCAGCATCAAAAGAAGCTGTTCAAAATTTGCCAGAAGTTGCAGTTGAGAGTGACAGTAAAAGTTGCCCTATATGTTTGAAAAGCTTTAGTGCTGGGGACAAGGCAAAGGAAATGCCTTGCCATCATCAGTTCCATGCAAACTGCATACTGACATGGCTTGAAAGGGTAATTTCAAATCAATGCATCATTTGAATATTCTGTTTTGGTCAAGTTTGGTTAAATATTTATTTTCTCCTTTACAGACAAATTCATGTCCATTTTGTAGACATGAGCTGCCCACAGATAATGAAGGATATGAAGCATTTAAAAAGGAGAAGAAGCGTGCCGAACAAAGAAAGGAGGACATAGATACACTTCATAATTCCATGTTTAGTTGATTCTGCTATTTACCTTATCAAAAGACATAAAACCAGTTTTTTTTACTAAATATCTTTGTTACAACTAAAATTTACTGCAAATCAAAAATAATTGTTAGTCAAGACTGGTTCTAAGGCTGACATTCAGAGACGACAGAAACGAGTCTAAGCGTAAACTTACGCTTCCATCTGTCAAAATCAACAGCTTGCGCTCTTATTTGTATTCAGAGACGTTCGGAACACGACTTAAACTTAACGTAAACTAAGATAAGCAAAGTAGTGAATATTGACTACTTAAGACGACACTAGCGCCGCCAAGTGGGCTTAGGTGGAGTTAATATCGACAATTTGAGATTTTCAAGTCCGACTACCCTCGTAACTTAAATAAATAGGTTTATGTCTCAAATATTTTGTTTTGCGCACTCCAATTGCATTTTGTATATATTGCTATCCTGTTTTAATTTTTATATACGCCTGCTTACACATTTTCATAAAAACCGTAACTTACCGATAAACATTTTGCTATTAAAAATGGCCATAGAGAAGAGAGTCTTAGCTAAGCTTACACTGCGACTCTGAATACGAATTTTGAAGATGCGCTTAGCGACGACTTCGCTTAGAGCGGTCTTCGCCCGTCTTATGTTCATGTCTCTGAATGTCAGCCTAACTACCTACATATTATATAGACAAAACGCGTTATAATGAACAGATTTTTTAGTTTTATCTGTACTTTTTGGGATGGTTCATTAAGTAAGTTTAATAAATTATTACTTACATTTTTATTATATAAATATTTTGTGTATATGGAAATATGTACTATTTATGTATTTATTATTATTCTAATTAAATGTATTTTGCCTTATTAGACATATTCCTAGCAAATATTAGGTATATCTGGATGGTGGTTCTGTTAGTATCTCAAACAATTATATGAATTTATCCATAAATCTATTTATAAATACCTATTAGGTATGATTAGCAATGGCTTGGGTATTAAGTTTATTAGTTTCACACAAGAATAATCAATATAAAATTTAAATCAATATTCGATTGGTCTTTCATTATTTTATCTACTAATAAATGCTTGAAAAAACAAAGCTGATGTTATTATTATTAATTAGGTAGCATTTATGCAGCTGTAAAAAACTCGTTGATAAGTACACAACGCGCACGGACCACCGAGGCTTCCGTCCAAACTTGTAGGTATGTAAATAGTTCGTCCATCAAGGGAATCGAAGAGAAGATTTAAAACTGGATTGAGAGACATTAACTTTGCCGTTGGAAAACTGTTGTCCCCATAGACTTCGAATATTTTCGCTGTTGTCCCCATCTTGGTCCCCATACATCGACATAGGCCTAGTACTTCTTTAGTACTTATATAATTTTGAAACAGATTCTACCTACTTGGTACTGAAGACGGGGCCTACTTGATTAATTTTTCTTATAATTCAAATATCTATAATTTTTGTCATTATTTGACATCAATCAAAATTATTTAGTCTTGTAAAAAATATGATAAATTATAAAAAAAATTAATAAATTCTTTCAAAATGAATAAAAAGAAGAAGTAAGTACTTACAATTTTTTTTTCTATTCGATTAATATAGCTCTCAATTATGAAGTGTCTCTTATGTAAAATATTTACTATAATTTTTTTGAACTTTAATTCTATCAATATTTTAGCAAATTAAAATATTTTGTGTACTTTTAGAAATTGTAGATGTCCAGCAGACTTGCAGCAAATTTGTAAATACCCTAGAGCGAAACGTACAGATGTTAAAGATGTTGCGGAAATCATTCAAGCTCTCACATACGAAGAGTATCTTACCAGTAAGTAACTAACCATACTGTATACCGAACTACAGATAGGCTTAATCTTAGTACACTGTGATAGACTGTGATATTGATCCTTTCATGCTTCAATCAATCATCATTTATTTTGTAAAACACAGGTACAGAGTTTTAAGATAATAATAAGACCACCATGTTTTGCCGATAGGCATACAAAATGTTAAACCACCATTATTCTTGAGTAATAACTACAAAATAGTTACCTATCTATATACTACATACTATTTCGGCACTTCGTGTAGTTATAGTGCCTACCCATCTACCTATTTCAGTACGGTACAGTACTTATTATAGATTCAAAAAAATAAAACGAGTGTGAAGATACCTACCTACTCATATAATGATATCAACCTTTGTTTCAGCTGCAAGAAAGAAGAAAATGGGAAAGCCGCCTAAATTTAAAACTAAGCAGTTCAAATCGCCGCATTTCAAGGACACATGCGTGCCAATGAAACCGTCCATGCACACAAGGTCGTCATTAATTATAATATTTTGAACCTTCTATACGTGTAGACGGTGTAGATATTGCCCAAAAAATGCTGTAAGGGAGAAATGGGCAGCGTCCCGAAGCGTCAAAAACTTAGTCGAAGTCTTTCGGCTGTCAGGGTAACCATTCTCGCAGACAAAGAGCTTTTAAGAACTGACGAGCCTTGATGGACCCCATCAAAATTACCTACTAAACTCTTACTAGTTCATAAATAAAATGTAACTTTAATGTTTCAGACTAAGATACATAGGCCACTGTCCTATGGAACCACAAAAATCAGATCCGAAAGCAAGGTAAGCGAGCTTATACAGGCTGCCGCAGACTTTGTCATATTAAATGAAACCACGTATTTGGTATCCCTTGCACAAAATTGCACAAAAATCTTGGATTTTTACGCAAGTTTGCTTTGCATCGTATTTCACTCTGCTATCGTTCGACTAGGTGAAGGAACATCGAAGTAGAAATTGATGTCAAATTTACCTGTTCCAAAAATGTAAAAAAAATTATTGATTAGAATAGGTTGGAGACTTTACAAACTTTGACTAAATATCGTGATAAGTGTTAAATTATGAAATTTTTATGTAGTTCCTGTGGCCTGTGTTATATTCCAATCTCCTGTTCAAATCATAGAAATAGGAGAGATTATCAAAATATAAGTTCCCGTTTTACGTGCAGGCGAACGTATTCACGGTTCGACTTTGTCTCGACATCCGAAGAGGAAGAAGAGACAACAACTGCTGGTATATTGAGAAAGAAGCGCAGGAGAAGTGAAAAGTACAGGAAGCGCGTCAGATACTTTGACCTTATGCCCGGCGATATAATGCTGCCTACACCCGTTCCTGTTGTTAAGCATACAGCGTCGGATAAGTCTATCTTGAGTGTGAGTTCTACATTTCTCTCAGTTTTAGCATCATACGCAGACTCGCTTTTGTTTACGCCTATGTTTTCCGACCCGCACTTGTTTGATACGCCTTCTGCCGCTGATATTCTAGGCCCTTCCAACTAATTCACTGGACTTTCGTCGTTACGTTTTGACCTCATCAATTAATGGCCTAAATTCGCCCGTTATAATGTATTGTTACGATACGTGTAGTATTTTTGTACGCCACTGGATTTTGAGATTACGAAGTGTATAGCAGTAATACTAATGTTGACTATAATGAAAACTTACTTGTTTTCTAGGTACCCAGCCCAAAAACAAGTGGCGAAGTCATACAAGCTCAAAGGGCTACCGTCAAACCTGCAGAAATGAGACCACCTTTACCCGCAAAATCTGGACATGAGTAAGATAATAATTTATAATTAATTTTGTCATAAATTGTGTTACATTTCGAATACTACTATAGCCAATTACTATTTCAGATTGTTCAAGCCGCACAGTGGGATTGTAATTAACAGAGATCAAGATTTTGTTCCTGATGTAGTACATATCCCTGGTTCTTCAAAAACACCGAAGTATTTTTTTTAACTTTTTTAAGCCTCTTCTTTGTTTATTATTTTTATGAGTAAAAAATCTTCTTTATTTAACTCTTTAATATTTTGTTACAGACCGAAAAAACCCAAACCATGCTACTTGGGAGGGTGAGTTATTGTTATTAAAATCAATATCAAAGAAATACTTTATAATCCTGTGCGTTATTTAAATGAATTTGTTTTCAGAGTATGCAAAAGAAAAACTTGCGCCGGAAAGAAATGTCGGTATGTAAGGTTTACAACCAAGATACTTTAATTATGATCATAAATAATTAAAAGCTTTAAACTTTTTTAGAAAATATGCAGCAGCAATGAAGAAAAAGAAGTTAGCTGGGAGATTCAAAAGGTAATTAACTATAGCTTCTTTAACATTTTTGATTAGATATTAATACATAAAGTCTTCGTTTTTTTATGTTACGTTTGACTTTTTTCGTATTTACGATTTGTTGATCAGATATTCTAATCCAGTAATCTGAATATGTCTGAAGTACGAAATTCGGTTTGCGATCATGTCACACACTTCCAAACAAATTATATTGGATGTCCAAACCTACCTAAGGTTTGGACATCCAATTTTTTTTCGGTAATCTGTATAATTTTTGTGATGGTCTTCTTATACATATAATAATCGAATCGGAAAATCAGAAAAGTGAATTGAGAATATCGACCTACCCTAAACGTTTCATTCGAAAAGGTTCGAGTAATTATTTTGTTATCTGATTCAGACGTTCAGAGTTACCCTACGCCAGAGTTGGCGCTAGTGATGGGAAGCCAAGAGCCAGAGGGACACAGAAACATTTAATAAAAGATGATGATTCAGTTTGTGGTCTCGATGAAATACCTAGACCTGAACACGTGAGTAAATGGTTTTTAATTTGATGGAGAATATTGGGTGTGAGGTTCGCATACTAATGCTTTGTTTCCGAAAACAACTAAGGTTCAATGTGCTTATTTACTCTAAGAATCTCTACTGTAATTCCTGTATGATTAAAAATATTTCGAGGTAACCGACAGTGTCACAGGAAAATAGCGAGACTAGGCTTTTCAGTTAGCGTACCCAGCTTTTGGCCTAAGGGTGGGGGGCCAAATTAGGATTTCTAACAGTACCAAAGTATAGGCACATAATTAACCAGCAAAATGTATGAGAGGAAGGAAAGGCTAGGAGGGGTAGTGGACCTCCCCTGCCCCCCTGGGTACGTCCATGAACAATAGCTTAGGGCATCCAATGCTTTCTCTTTCTCGAAACCGTTTATGTTTTCAGATCCAATTACCGATGAATTTAAAAAGAGGAACCTTACAAACACATTCTCTCACAGTAATCCCATGCACCAAGGACAGAAGACCTGATATTCACTATGGTATTCTGACAGGGTCGTTCAATATGTATGACAATAAATTCAGTAAGTTGAATTTTATTTTAACTTTATATTTAGTATGTAAGCCATGCTGTACATATCTAGAGCAAACGGCGTCCAAAGAAAATGGTTGCTAATAAAAATGCCACAAGCGTACTTCGAATCTGCGAGTCAGCACATTCAAAAGTATTCTCAAACTGCATGTCTACCGTCTAGCAACGTGTGTGTGTGGCGAATACTCATTCAGTGATTATATTATACATCTTTAAGCAATGCAAGTTTTGTGAAGAACCATCGAAAAATAAAATTTATCTGAGCGCATCTCTAATTTGGTCCCCGTATGCTCGCGTTTGATTATAAACCGAAATCATATGCACATAATTCGTCAGTGGAAAGCCAAAAGTACTAAAGCGCCAATTCGTTGCCAAACTAACTTGAACTTTACAGGGGCACATTTTAAAGTTCAAGTTAGTTTGGCAACGAATTGGCGCTTTAGTAGTTTTGGCTTTCCACTGACATGTATGTTGTATTGTAGCTAGCAGATCAAGAGGTCGTCAAGCTTTAACGATGAGCGTAATGGCTTATTGTTTAGCATTTCACTACCATCCCAAACAGTGGACGATGAAGCTAATCGATAACTTGGTGGACGCTGGTGATCAATGGTATGTTATGGTATACATACTAAACTTTTTTCACAAGAGTGATCCGATGCAGTGTTATTACTACCTATGCTTCTTTAGTCGACTCTGCAAGCTATCACTGACTAGTATTTCTACGTCTCATGCCGCAATGGAAATGCTAGCTTGTCAGCTATTGAGCTATTGTGGGATCGAGGCTGACTGCTCAGGGTACGCCAGACGATCTCATGGTTCGTCACTCGTGGAGGTTCAATATTGATCACTACATGATAGATGTTTTATGACATGCGAACAACATACCCATCTTATTCAGTAGACAGAAATAGACAATTTTATTTCACTTTTCCATTTCAGGTATGCGCAATGTTTAGACAAGGTACATGATCACTCGGCAGTTCAGGGTATTTGTGAAGTATTACCGTTTGGTAAGAAACAAATATTGGTACTCAATAGGAAAAGGATGCAGGTTTTGCTTTGTGAACCAGATATCGTTGGCTATACGATGTCGTTGGACCCCACAGTGTATAACTTGTGTCGGGGACTGAAGGCTTTCTTCAAGGAAAATAGAGCGGGTGTTATGTTGTCAAGGTTAGTTTAGTACGCAGTACCTACTCTTGTATTATTATGAAGATCCCACTTTGATTTAATCAATTTGTAATATACTGTTTCTGCTTTCAATCAGGGTTTTGAAATTAGTTATATGGAAAGATAGAGTATGCTATTACGTTTTTGACCCAGCTGGAAGAGATTCAAGAGCTTACTCCAATTTTGCTAACGGCCAATCTGCTCTTATTAACGTTAAAGATATCGATTCCGTTGCTGAGGTTCTTCTAGCACGCAGCGTTTTGGAAGATCAAAAATTCGTTTTAGCTCCTATCAAAGTTTTGAAAATGGCGGATGAGAAGTGTGAGGAGGATTTCGAATCTGATAAAGAACTCACTCAAGCTGAAAAGGCTATGATGGGTTACAGGATCTTGAACGAAAACTGTGCTATCGTTAATGCCAACATGCATTTAGGAGATCGATGTTTCGAGGAAGCTAAATTTCGACAAGCGTTGCCTATAGCTATTGTTGCGATGACTTACGCCAAAATATCGCCACCTAATACCTGGTTTTCAAAGACCCTTGACAAAGTATTACGATTGGGCAATAAGCTATACATTGATTGCTCACACCCGAAAGTAATGATTGATCTGACGATTGATAATATTCCAAATGAAATAATTGTAGGTCCTTATTCATGCGAAATTATAATATATCGAGAAAGAGTAAAAGGACAACTTTTCACTACGAAGGAATGCTTGTTCAATATTAAAACTGGTTTAGAAGATTTCTTTAGTCACGAGTATAACTGTGGTATATTGGAGTTTAATAATTACATGCTGGCGGTGTGGAGGCAGAAGGATATGTTCTATTTGTTCGATCCTTATCCACGTACCAATGACGGATTGAGATCATTGAAGACCGGGAAAGCATGTTGCTTGATGCTTTTGAATCCAGAAACGATGGCAGCTGCGTTTACTAAGAACTGGGATTATTTACCGCAAACAACACAATTTTACGTACACGCTTTTAAGGTGTTGAAATTAAAGAAGCGACAGCCCAAGGTAAAGTAAAACGTATGTGTGATAATAATAAAATGTAATCCTTCTTACAAAGTCAGCGACCAAACAGACAGACGCGGCGGGAGACTTTATTTTATACTATGTAGAGATAGTGAAAACGATGTTAAAAAAATAATATTTTAAAAACCAATCGTAAGTAGAAACCTGAGAATTGCTCTTAGATTTTTACGGTTTCCTTTATGATTTTTAAAGTACCAGATTTTTTCTTTTCCAGCATTTTCAGCTGGAAGGGGCATTTTTTCAGTCTTGTGGTTAAGAAAAAATCACTGCCGTTAAATAAAATTCAGCTTATACTACGAGCCACGATTATTACAATTTTTACACGATATTAATTATTTTCAGTTACAAATCGTGTGTACACTAAGCGACGAGCAGTTGCCTGGAGCTAAATTAAGGAGGCAAGTTCTGGCCATGAGTCAGGCTCAAGGCGACGGAAAAGAGATCTTCCACGACGTTCTGCCCATAGAAACTCTGGAAACCAAATTAACTGATGTATGTTCTGATATTAATATTTCACTTGAATCTGCCTTAAGGCCAAGTAAACCTCTTTCCTTAACATCGATGATGTCACTGTTAAAATTTAAATCCATTCTTAAACGATGCTATTCCAAACAAAATTACTATTGAAACAATTTATTAACGCGTTACCAACTGATAGCGCCGTTGCTTCCATTGAAATATTGATGCTGGGAATCAAAAGTAGTTACTCAACATTGAGTAGAGCGATCTCAAACATATTAAATTACTAAATAATACTAAGAGCCATGTTTATCGACAATATAACCGATGTTTAAAATGAAAACCCCTGTATACACATTAAAAGTTCATGTTAAACGGTTGATTTTGTCTTAGACGTCTGTTTATTGGTCGGTGTCTCCATAGAGCTATTGCCTTTTTTTATAGCCACAATTTGACGAGGAACAAATGGGTGACATAATTTCTCTGGTAGATAGTGTGCAAGACGATTATCTGCCGCCGATACCATTGCGATATAAAAAACCAGTAGATGAGCTGATTGAACCGAAAGTGGGTGAGTGTAATTTGGATTCAGGTTAAAATGGGATAAGGGCAGGATTATGAATGAACCTGACATAATACGAGTATATCATTATTATATCCTTTATTCATTCTATAAATATATTTTTTACATTTTTAAATACATATTATAAAATTTATAAAATACGTACCTATTTGAAAACATAAAAAAAACGAACCAACCGGCATCGGGAACAGAGTCCAAGCTACCGGCGGCTAGGGTTCAAGAGAGAGGAATCTCCTCACAATGCGTGCCGTGTCGAGGAGTACCGCTTTCTGTATCAACCCTTGATCCAACCCCCCAACGAGAGCCTCATAAGATGTTGGTCGAGGCTCTTGGCTGTTAAGCCATTGGCCGTAACGACGATCAGCACTACGACTGCTGAGTCCACATCCCACATGTTGACAACCTCGTGAGCCAAGTCAATATATTTAGAAAGAAAGAAAGAAAAAGAGTTTATTAGCACAATAAAAAATAAATAAAACCAATAACAAAGAAAACATAAAATGAGTTATTGTGCCAAAAGGCCACAGCTCAGCATATTGTCAGGAGGCAGTGATACTGGCCACCTGACGCTGGTATTCAGCTGCAACCCACGAGTGCCATACGCTCGACACTATTAATATTATATTATAATAGGTATACTTACTACTTGGTACCTATTTAATTTGTTTATCTTTTATTATTATTGATATGGTGTTGCAGTGAACCTGGACTCGCCCACGGTGTCGGTGACGCAGGTGGTGCCGCCGTGGCCCAAGCCGCGCGACAAGACCAACGAGCCGCCCGAGCCCGACCCCGACCCCGAGCCCACGCCGCCGCCCACGCCGCCGCCCGCCTTGGTCCGCTCACCTGACCTAACCTATAACTACCCACCAGTAGCGAAGGGTGACAGTTTTAAAAGGGGAAGCCGTCCCAAAAATGCCCTCTACAAATTGCTGCAATTAATGCTGCAAGACAAAAATCCATACCGTCTCTTTTAATCTATACAGGGTGTCCCAGGAAACCTGTACCTAATGTACTTTTTATAGAGAGACGGCAGCGACGCCATTACCGGGTCAGATAAGTTTGTGGCACTGTACTGTACAGTTGTCTGCAAATAACTTGAGCACTCTCATTGTCTTCGCATTAGTTGATTTTTAGGTCCCTTTGATGGTGGGGTATGATGCAGGGGGCGGGAAGCGTCATTTTAATTTGACAGATCCCGTGATTGGTCTTTCAGTTGGCCCCTGCCTCCAGTACACTTTCGGACAAAATTATTAACTTAGCTTCTAGACAGTTAGTTCCATTGTTTAATATTTGTTTTATGCATTTACGATGCCCCGAAAACCTAATATGGTTTTAAGATGACAAGCTAGAAAAATTACTTTGGTATGTAGGCACTGTTTTTTGAAACATGAAGTTAGGGAAAAGGATGATGATGAAGAAGTACTTTGAAACCGGCAAAAATGTACATAAAGAAAACAAAGGAAGGAGTAGATGTAAGAATGCGCAGGTACCTTCCTCCATGAGAAAAGCGTTATGTTATGTATAATTTTTTACTTGACTAGCGTTACAGTGAACTTAGCATTATATTTAGAGAATATATTTATCTATGTGACTTACTAATATAGAAATTTATTTTCAGCCACCAGAAGGTGGAGAGGAAGCGGTAAGCATCTAAATTAAAATAGTTTGCGAAACTTTTGTGTCATTTAAGTCATAATTCCTCTGTCGCCTTTTACGATCTCGACGGATGGACATGGGACAGGTCAAGAGTCACGGAGAGGCCGCTATGTTTTAAGAACGGTCACCCATACAGGAGCGTAGCAGACTTCTTACGGTCCACGATGCCTCTAATTATCTATATTGAATACAATATGTAATGATAATATTATATTTGTTTATAATATTTTAAAGAGGGATTATCTCTGGGACTACTGAACAGATTCTAAAAACTCTTTCACTAACAGGAAGCTTCGCTATCCCTGAGTGATATGCTATATTTTAATTTGATTAAAATAAAACGCGTGGGTAAAGCCACGGGCAACAGCTAGTTTATATTTGTAATAAAAGTTCGACTTGGATTTGTAGGAAGAAGAGGCAGCGGAAGAAGAAGAAGACGAGGATTCGAAGAAGAGGAAAGAAGAGGAGGCTAAGAAGAAAGCGGAGGAGGAGGAGGCGCGGCGGAAGGCGGAGGAGTTGCCGCCACCGCTGCCTCCGCCGCCGCCCTCTCCGCAGGCCGAGCCCGAAGTGCCCGTACGTATGGACAACTAGTGCGCTCACCCTATCCGCGACAATATTTTAAGTTTCTGGGATGAAAACGTATCGACTTTTCAAGTTTCATGCTACTTCGTTTATATGGTTTCACCTCTGTTGATTATTTAAGGTCTTGTACATAGACTAAGATACGGGCCATAAAAAAGCAAAAAACTATGCTGTCATTCTGGCTGTCATGTATAGAAAGTTTGACACAAATCTTATTACATAATTTGGGCGCTTTGAAATTAAGCTTTTTCTGCAGCGTTGCTGTGACGACTGCATTACGATTATGGACGTGATAACTATGCAAACAACACATCACATCGATGTTCGTTCATATGGCAAGCGCCATCTTCGCGCGGTGCATAGCAGCTCGTAGCGTCGTCATGCCTTAGCAAAAATGCGGTAAAATGTGTCTCGGTCAGGCTGCACTAACATTTTGCAGTAAATGCTTAAAGTTAAAGTGCCCATGGACTGATAGCTGAGCCTTAGAAAGGCCTCCAAAATGGTGTTGCCAGAAACTTTGAAGTTACTCGCACAAGTAAATATTAAATTCAAAATCAAAACAAAATGCAGCTTGTCATTGAAATAAAATGAAATTTATTTGCCTGATTCTAATTTTATTGACGGTTATGATAACTAGAATATATTTTTTTTACGTGTGTTCTAACTTGTATGAAGTGAATTTTAATACTTATACGTATTTTTTTCACTTTTCAGTTGGCACCGATGCAAATTGCAGAAGATGAAGTCCAAACTCTGCCGGCTGTCAATGTCGATCGCCGCGTACTCCTCACAGAGGACGCTCAGTACCGCTTCAAACTTAGACAAATTCGCAAGAAAATGACTACTCCTCTAATGGAGGACCAGTTTGAGGGCACTCTTGAGGACGAGCTCGCCAAACCGAGTAACTTTAAAAACTTGCCAGATACCGCGCAGATTGTTAGAGGAACAAGTTGTGTCTCTGACTCGGGCGCTCCAGAAACTAATGATAGGCTGCCATTTGGTGCAATTATGGCCATAGTCACATCCTACAAATACTCGATCAATACCTGGACACCTGGTATTGTGAATTTCGTAGTAGATACCGCCAAGAGGCTTTATGAAAATAAACAACAGAAATTCCAACTTGCTCCCGTGCATGTTATACCAAAGATAGCACTTGGACACCAGGTGACTGCTTTTATATTAATTGTATTTGGGACAATGGCTCTTATAAAAAAAAAACCGCAGTTTCAACATACGTAATATATTCTCTTTTCAGGCATATCACGCTAACATTGATGTGGTCGGAGAAGGCGCTAGCTGGCAAATGGAAGATGTATTGGCTCGGAAATTCTTTAACAAATATGACAGAGGCATGGTAACAACCGCCTCATACAGCTGTGCGTTTTTCAAGAGAAATGGACTGTATTACCTGTTCGACGGGAGTCCTTGTAACGCCATGGGGTTGAGAGACGACAGCAGCAGTAAAGGAAAAGCGTGCTTCTTGCGGTTTAAAACGTTACATGATCTTGTGAGCAGGTAAACACTATCACGTATTTATAATATCTCTTGAAACTAAACCTGTTTTGAATAATTCACAAATGTCTAAATGAGAAATGCTGTATCTTATTAGCACATAATGACGAACCAATTTTTACTGTATTTTACAGAATCAATTATAATAAAGATGGACATGTAGAAGACCAACAATTTATTCTAAGTAGAATTTTGGTTAGGAGACTATTAAAAGAGCCCCGAACCAAGCTACCTGAAGACTATGATTATGAAACTTTTAAACCTAAGTCAAAAAAATCTAAAACGACTGTAATAGGCGATAAGGAGGATGTTCAACGAACTTCTATCGATGCGGAGCAAGCAAGGAGCGTAACTACGGTTGGCTATCAACTTGTGGATGGCGTATACAGAATAGAAGGAACCACATCACTGAATCAAAGGAAACCGAGCTCCGATGTAAAATCCTGTCATTTTGTTAGCCTTATCGCTATGTTGATGGCGGCAATGCATCCTATTAGAACTTGGGATCATATCATGGTAGATGTCTGCATAGAAAAAGGTCTAGAAATACACGAAAAGGCTACAAATTTAAATGTATGTGAGAAGAGAGTAATCAAGAATGTTATTCTGGATGGAAAATTCATAAATATCAACATCAAGAAAATTATCGTTGTCAATGAGAATCCAGAGAAAAGACTGGAACAGTTTTTAAAAGCAGTACTGAGGAGACTTCGCTATGTTATTATTAGATATCCTCAGTGCAGTATGGTCATATGTCAGACAGAAGGTTATTTTCACCTGTTCGACCCTTATCCGCCGCCAAGTGAGGATACAAAGGAAGTAGACAAGAGAACGAATCAAGTGAAACCTTCCAAAAAAGGAAGCGCTGTAGCCTCGTGGACATTGTACCGCTCTATGGAGGCACTAATTCGCCGAATACGGAAAGTTTTGCCAGGAAAGCAAGCAGATAGCCCCGAATTTTACACATTCGAATTGACTTCCGTAAAGTCTGCACCTCGTCATTCTGCTCTCAACTATAGACTAAGCCCACTCTTTAAACCCGACGAAAATCCGAACTTACCGTATTTGAAGCGTAGGAAATTAAGACCAATAGTAGATGAAAAAATGTACTGGTTAAATGTAGAAGCGATACCGTGGTCTCGAATGAGTGCCGTAAACGATTTGGGTCTAGATCGAAAAACACCAAAAACCATGTGGAAAGATTGGGACATCGAATTTCCTGGCGATCTGTTCTCCTTATGGGGAACTGTACATCCAATGGATTCTAGATTTGATGAAGGCCTCCGTGGAAAGCAATATCTTGCGACAAGTGTGGTAGCCGTTGCAATGACCCAAGCATGTAACATTAGCGCTTGGACCAGTGGATTCATTGATGGAATAGTCATTGGCGGTAATGACTACCACAAAAAATGTATGTCAAAAATCGGCACCCGCGTTAATCACGAGATTGAACTATCCGATTTGGATGCCAAATTTGATGAAATGTTTCCTTTCACATTTGCGGTTAAGTTCGAGAAAATTATATTCGGATTTGTGTACAATATATATCCTGATCGTTTCAATTTGAGTAAGGCATTGGCCTATTTTTTCGAGAAGAATAAGCTTGGAATACTGACCAGTCCCACTAAAAACTTGGCGTTCGGGAGGATTGGCGCTTCATACTTTATGTTTGACTGTCAAAGTTATGGCGCGCCAATATTTAGCCCTAGTCAAGGATCCGCGTATATATTAAAATGTGAGAGCCTCAATAGACTTATTTACTGCATGACACTGACCTTGAATATACGAAGACACGGACAGCAATTTCATTTATACAGTGTTGCAGTGACGGTTACTGAAAAAGCTAAATAAAGTTAAATAAAGTGATTTTTTTGTATTTATTATTCACTCTGGTATCTGTAAGTTAAGGCTGTGTGAAGTTTTGTGTTTCCTATTACGATCCTACGAGGGTGACATAGTCAAGTTACACTTATATTAAGGAAAGCCTTCAAGGAAACAATACATGACTAGTAGGACTACCAGGCGTGGATCCACTCTTTTGGGCACAGTGGGCATGCCCACAACACAATCCTAATTAAAGGTCGATATGCCAAAATAAAAAATGCCGAAGTTTGGAGTCTAGATGTGATATTATCACAATATCACACCTAGACTCCAAACTTCGTCATTTTTTATTTTGGCATATCAACCTATCAAACAAACACAAAACTTTTGTAATTTTCGTGAGCATAGGTACAGATCAGATTAATTTATTAGTGTTCCCCCTCAGCTTCGTCTGCGTGGACCTATACACTGTAGGTACTAGGTTTTGATCGAGGCGTCATACATTTTGTTAATGTCTCCTTTGTAGGAATGCAATGTATCGATTGTGAGCGAGTCCGTAGTGCGACTCACGCTTTGCCGATTTTCTTGGTGGCCGTGACCACAACCTTTTTTGAGGGCTGGATCCGCGCGTGAGGTCTACCTAGATATAAATAAACCGATTTGGATCAAATAACGATCGTTGTCACGTTCCCAGCTTATTTCAATGAGACCGAAGAGGAGTTACTTATTTGGTGCTTCAACAAATAATAATGTACACCATGTACGTGTGAACAGGTGAGGTTACCAATTGATTAACCATAATGTTACGCGCTAATTATAAAAATAGGTAGGTAATACAATAATATAGTAGCAATAACATAACATACATACATAACCTATTAAAATAATACACGTGGTACCCCAAGTCAGAAGTCCACAAAACAACAAACAAGTAGCGACATCTGTGCTATGTTTTAACTTCTTTAATAAAGAGGTACATTTTTTTGTTTGTTTGTCTGTAGGGCGTAATCTCTGGAACTACTGTACCGATTCTAAAAATTATTTCACTAATAGAAAGCTACACTTTCCGCGAGTGATATAGGCACTAAATTTGTTAAAAATAAAACGCGCAGTTGAAACCGCGGGCAATAAACAATAAGTGGCCGCGACACGTTCACTGCCAGACAGCAGACAATAGAAAATCGATTGTTTGTCGGACACTGTGTCCGACGTGGCGTTCATAGCATTAACTGGATGGAAAGAAAGATCCTACGGTGTCAGTATCTCTAAGTAGTCTGTGACGGTGACCAATCACCTCGGAGGCATCCAGAGATCGAAGCGACTCGAAACATCGAGTCGCTTCGACCTCTGGATGCCTGCGCGATTTCGTAGGTTCGGGATCAGTATCTATGCTCGGTATATCGATATCTTGGTCATTGCTTTATACGGAGCGTACCGGACATCCGCACCCCGTTACCGTTACCGCATATCGATATCCTAAGGTCAGTCAGATCTTCTCGAATAGGTACTATCCAGTACCTACAATATGTATCAATAATTGCAGCCAATTTTGTATGAAGCTGTTCACACGGCGCCTTTATCTACTTCTATAAATATGAGATTTTACACGGCATGAAGATGTATGAAAACCTTCTTATTCATCTCAAATTCATGCTAAGCAATCTCGTATTCCGTATAGGTAGTTAAATGGGAAAACGTTCGTCGAAATGAAGAAACTAACAACGAAGAACGCTTTGAAACTTCTAGCTTACATGTCCGACAAAAGGGGCAAGCTGAAAATAATAACTAGGCATCAGGTTTGTTACAACTCCATGCAAAGGATAGGTATGGTATGACTAAGGGATCCGCAAAAAGTATCGATACCTAGTATTTTTGTACTAGATACTTTAAGTCACAATAATATAATTATTATAATAAGACTGCCAGCTTAGATTATTGATTGGTAGTCGCAGCGGCTCATAGATTAATATGTATACAGCCGCTTGCGACAACTAATCAATAATATAAGACTGCCAGTTAGTTATTATTGGGTATACTGCGCCTAGCAACCAAATTGATTTCGGTATTTTGTCGATCGACGATTTATTGCTTAGTGGTGGCGGTTATCATATCCGCAATAGGGATTTTCTAGAACGTTCTGGATACAATAATAATACCAATAGAAAACGAGCCTTCAACAAAAAAATTTATATGTTTGGTCACAGACGAAAGAAGGTGTTTGGTATTCATAATGAAAAGCAAAGCATTTTTTTACCATTGGTTATTGAAAATAGCTACCTTAGCTAGTTAATAAAGATTGGCGATTCATGAATTATTATTTTCTATATTTGTGTAAGCAGAGTTCCATGATATCTGCATACTATCTACCTATATCACCATAAAATTTAACAATTATTGCCAAGTCATTGTGTTGTGAATAATGATATACTTCTATCAGAATCACTTTAGTTTTATTCCATATTACATAATTGAAATAACAGTCTTATTTATTTAGCAAGTATGCACTCGCAAATATTTTAGGGATCATAGTGAAAAACATTTGACTACTAACTCTTCTTGAATATATTTAAATTAAATATTTCCTAGCTACAGATTAAAACTTGCCAATTTGATTTTGAAATAAAAAAGGTGTGTTGGGTGTGTTACACAGGCACCGGGGGCTTATTAAGAGCTCTAATTGCAAGTCAGTGGCCAGTCTTAAGCGGTCAGTTTTCATATAAAGTGTAGCTTGCGACTGGCAACTTACTGGCTGTTACAGCTCAAATTATGGCCTCAGATCAATGATTAAAATGAATGTAACATGTTCATTTTATCAGTGATTTTATTATAACTGTAAAAACCTTATACATAATGTACTTTCCATGTGTTAAATATATGTTTTATCACTCTGGGGGTATTATTCAAGATCAGGTAAATTTTCATCATCCGAGTCTGTTTCTAAGTCATCAAATGAGGGTTTATCAGCCTTGTCACCGCCGCCGCCGCCCATTGACCGGAGCATCTCTTCTATGTCATATGAGTTGCCTCCACCATTCTCATCTTCATCGTCTTCGTCTTTCCACTTATTGAAATCTACCTTGAGGTAATGTGGTTTCTTCTTATCCTTTGTTAGTGATGGCCAGTAGGGAGCATCTTTCTTTTCTTTGCGAAGAATCATTTCTATGCACCTGCCTTTATTTATGAAGGCGCTAGTTTCAGGATTCACAGCTTCGTATAATGGTATAGTTACCTCATGCACTTTATTATCTGATGCATTGATGCCTCTAAAATAAACTGAGTTCTTTTCTATTTTGATAGTTGGATCCTTAGATTCGATGCTAAACGTGAGAAAAATGTCTTCTTTGCGCTGGGCCCATAAAACGGGAGGTGGGACTAGTGCTTCGCTAGACATGTTTAGATATTGTGTAAAGTTCAAAGATGCTTTAAACGAGTCGTATGAAAAACTGCAACAAACGTTAACTTCTAGACTAGATTCACTATTCGACTCACGAAAATTGATAGTCTTTCTATGCCGCCGCCTCGCCGCACCGATTCATTTATGGAAGACTGGTGCACAGATAATAAAATAAAAATATGGCTTCCGCTCATGTCAATATTTGTACGTCTACTACTAACTTGATAACTATTCGACTAATAATATTTTAGTCGAATGTTAATATCTTCGTATCTACGTTCTCAATATCTCAGATGAAGAACCCGCTAGACTCTATATACTCTTAAAATAAATTCAATAAAAATTGGACACTATAAATTTAAAAAAAAGGAGGAGTTTTTCATTTCGGCGGGCGGTACCAATTTTTTTTTATATGTTTGTTCAGCGGATGTTCAGCGGTATCTTGGCTATTAAATTGTGAACCACAGACAGGTATATCTGTCAGGTATATCTGTAGGTCTGTGTTGTGAACTGATTATGATGATTCTTTTTTTGTCTGAAAGAGTAGGTATTCTCCCAATTTAAATTTGGTGACGATCTCTGATCAGTGCGTAGCGTAGTGGGGGCGGCACTTTTAGGGGGCGGCTAGAGCGAATTCGGACCGATTGAATTTTTCGTCACTTATTCAGTGACGAAACCGGGGAATCCCTTTTCTATAGATGAATTTATAATAAATAATGATATCTAGCTCGTTGTAGCGACTGACAACACCGTCTGTACTCTGTACTGACCATAGACTACTATATAATACTGTACAGACTTGTTGGGATTCCCGTATTTAAAAAAAAAAAATCGTTTTACTGCTTATTTTACTGCGTTTTACTGTATATTTTAGTTTTTTAAATTGAAATTCGTAAAGGGGTGGTAAAATTTTCCTCCGCCCCGCTGCAACCCACGCTACGCCTAACGCCACTGTCTCTGAAGAAGACTTTCGGAGATAGACAGTAAAATTCTGAATGACAGGAAATCACTCACGATTGCTGAAATCGCATGTTTATGCCACTCCTAGCCAGGTCAAGCGACGCAAAGTAGACACAATAAGAAACCTATTGGTTGTAGGCGAGCTCGGTTACGTTTTGCAGCTTGTTTAACTTACGTGGAATACATAATTCACGCGCGTATCCGTGTGCCTGGGGTGGGACGCGCCAGTCGCCATGCAATATTTTAAGTCTAAATTGTAAAGGTTTATTACATAAAGTAGACAATAATAATGAACTTTGATATAACTAACATGTAATATATTTAAAAAGATTTCATATCTACAGTGATTGACAATTTATTTGAATTATGATTTTATGGACCGGAAACAGATTTTAATGGTATCTAATAGTAAAATCACAGCTTCACTAATTATTTTAGATGGATTAATTTAGACGATGAAACACACCTATTTTTATTTTTATTGAGCATTCGTAAAATCACAAACATTGCAACATAATCTTTCTCCTTCATAAAGGTAAAATGAGTGTCGAAATTTTTCTGAAATACTAATTACATATTTGCTAATCCTACAAATGCAATATTTTATTGCAGTAGTAATTTCTTATTTCACGGCATTCTGTTAGAGCACTAAAAATAACAACATTATTTTTTATAAATACATAAAGTGATTGGAATTTACGGAAGTTAAAGTTCTGATTCTGTTACCATAGCAAGTTTAGTTAAAAGACAATAACTGGTCAGAACTTAAATTTAAATGCAGCACAAAATAAAATAAATATTTATCATAATTTTATAAAAGGTAATAGGTATATCAAGGCGCATACTTTCTTAATAATACATTCATGTACAGTAGGACACAACTAAGAAGTTACATCGATGTGCCTGTTCGAACAATCAATGGCAGTCGCTCGCTTAAATAATTTTACAACATATTGCGTCAGCGCAATTTTTTTTTTCTGCAGTAGATACTAATATACATTCCATCTTGAAGTCGCACTCAGTTTGGAAGTGATCGGTTTTACGAAGTTTGTCGACGCGACTTCCTAGTTGTGTCGTACTGTAATTAAATTACTCCTAATAATTATACCTGGCAGTTATTCATGGACATTTATATAAGGATCATTACTAGATTACATTAAAATTCATTTCTATTCAGCATAATTACGTTCCTACTTAGATTGTATAATGCAGTGGCGGATTTAGAAAATTTCCAAGCATAAGCTATTAAATTTTTGCCGCCCTATTCAGCAATTTAGTTGAAATTGCACAAAAAATAGATTTTTGCTTAGGTATATATCAATTCTTTTTGGGCTGCCTACTTTCTGGTTGGGGGCCGCGAACTGGGAGTGTTACCATAGAATATAGAAGTTTGCGGAGCGTTGAATGTAGAGTGAAAGGGAAGAAAGATCTTAAAGACATTCTTTCTGCAAGATATCAGAAAACCGTCTTACAGAAATTTTTCAATGTTCGTCCTGTCCGAGATGATAGAAAGATTACAATTAAAAAAAAGATTAGATACCCAAATCTGCCTCCCTAGGCTCAAGCCAACTCAGCCTGCTGGTAAATCCGCCACTGGTTAAAAGATAAGCACTAAAGTAGCGATGCATTTAAGATGCCATAGTTTAACATGTACCTAATAATTTGGAATAGTTTCAAAGTGGGGCGTCATCATAGAATAGGTACTATGTATTGACTGGCCTGTTGGTCTAGTGGTTAGTGACCCTGACTGCTATGCCGGAGGTCGTGGGTTCGATTCCCACCCAGGACAAATGTTTGTGTGATGAGCATGATCATTTGTTCTGTGTCTGGGTGTAATTTATCTATAATATGTATGTATCTAGAAATATATAAGTATGTTTATCAGTTGTCTAGTACCCATAACACAAGCTCTGCTTAGCTTGGGACTAGATGGCGTTGTGTGATAGTTGTGGAATATTATTATTATTATTATCTCTATGGGCGTCATATAAAAGGACTTCATTTCCACGTTCCAAAACAGAATTCTTTTTGGCGCGTAGTTTTCGACAACTATGTTGAAAAATGTCAAAAACGTGCAATTCCCCTCTTATCTCCGAAGTTTTTAAAGCTAATAATCTGAAATAAATACAATCGATACAAGTTTATGTGAATAGGTAGGTATTACAGGAAAAATAGAACGATGTTTCTAGCACATTTTTTAGAAATCAATTCTCGAACAAGCTTAGTTATGCGGTCCCTAAATAACTTTTTATCCAAGGTACGGAAACCTCGGTGCGCGAGTCCGACTCGCATTTATTTAGCCAGTAAAAGATGATTTATGTTTTAATTATACATAAATGTACTCGTATGTACTAGTATAAAATAAATATAGCTTTGGGTAAGTCACTAATCCACTATGAAAATAACAATGATGTACTTTTATAAATATCGAAATTCCTTACATTCCAATGGATAAATTGACTACCACAGTACGGTAATATTTGAAACTTGGAGATATAGGTACACTTCGTAAGTGACATAATAAGTAATATTAGCGATAATCACACAATTGTATAATAAAGTGTCACTAAGAAGCAAACTTAATATCTCTATTTAAGTATTTATTAGGTACTCTTATTAACAATAGAAACACATCAAATAAAAATAAATAATATTTTGGTTTTAAACGACTTCAGGTTGAAAGACGACATATTCTTTTACGAGCGTATCGGATGATTGCCAGCAGCTTTGTGAGCAAGTGAATATTAGGACAGACAGGAAGTGAAGATGGGCAAGGGATGCGTTAATGGGTAATAAGCGCAGGGTCTCCGTAAATTCCGGTACAAGCTGTAGTTCGCAGGATAGTCTGGCGCCGCATCGTGTGCAGATACTTGGCACACTCGGCGCGTCCGGGGTACTTGCAGTGCTTGGCAACGGAGCACCCAAGACTGGAGGTTCTTCTCGCGAGTACCTGCACGTTATAAGAATATTTTTATCCTGTAAAGTTTCATAACAATGAGCCAAATTTTTCTGGCGGCTTTGTCTGCATGGATTCTGGATTTTTCGCATACAAAGTACAATATCTCGTTCTAACCTTTAGGAGTCGATTTTCTAAATTAAATCTAGCTTAGGCAATGGGGACTCTGACCATATAATAATATTGATAGTGAAAGATTTTCTTAAGTCGATTTTGTAGTCCATGACATTACTTCAAACTCTCATACAAATGTTACTACTATATACTACACTAGCGGCCCGTCCCGACTTCGTTCGGGTACAAAGTAGCCGGTAGATACTATTTAATTTTTATCAATTCTTGACCTCTTACAAATCGTTCGCCTTCAAAAAATACGGTCTCTCATATAACTATTTCATCCGCTTAGAGGTTGAATTTCGAAAAACACGAAACCGATTTTGTTTTTAATTTTAACCAAAAGCTTAAATACAAATTTCACGTTTCTAACTTCAAAAACATTTTTCACCCCTTTATTGCCCCTTTGGGGGATGAATTACCAAAAACGCAGAAACATGTGTTTCTTTATTTCTAACCAAAAGCCTAAATCTCAATTTTCACGTTTCGCACTTCAAAAACAATTTTCACCCCTATTCCGCCCCTTTAGGGGATGAATTTTCAAAAACGCGGTGACAACGGTTTCTTTATTTCTAACAAAAAACTTAAATCTCAATTTTCACGTTTCTCACTTAAAAATCAATTTTCACCCCTATTTCGCCCCTTTAGGGGATGAATTTCCAAAAACGCGGTAACATGTGCTTTTTTATTTCTAACCAAATGCCGAAACACCAATTCTCACGTTTCTCACTTCAAAATCAATATTTACCCCTATTTCGCCTTCTTTAGGGGATGAATTTCCAAAAACGCGATATCACGTGTTTCTTTATTTCTAACCAAAAGCCTAAATCTCAATTTTCACGTTTCTAACTTCAAAAACAATTTTTACCCCTATTTCGCCCCTTTAGGGGATGAATTTCCAAAAACGCGGTAACACGTGTTTCTTTATTTCTAACCAAAAGCCTAAATCTCAATTTTCACGTTTCGCACTTCAAAAACAATTTTCACCCCTATTCCGCCCCTTTAGGAGATGAATTTCCAAAAACGCGGTAACATGTGCTTCTTTATTTGTAACCAAAAGCCTAAATCCCAATTTTCACGTTTCTAACTTCAAAAACAATTTTTACCCCTATTTCGCCCCTTTAGGGGATGAATTTCCAAAAACGCAGGAACACGTGTTTCTTTATTTCTAACCAAAAGCCTAAATCTCAATTTTCACGTTTCTAACTTCAAAAACAATTTTCACCCCTATTTCGCCCTTTTAGGGGATGAAATTGCAAAAACGCACAAACATGTGTTTCTTTATTTTTAACCAAAAGCCGAAATACTAATTTTCACGTTTCTCACTTCAAAAACAATCCCAATATCTACGTTTTATACTTCAAAAACAATTTTCACCCCTATTTCGCCCCTTTAGGGGATGAATTTCCAAAAACGCAGAATCAAGATTTTCTTTATTTGTAATCAAAAGCCTAAATCCCAATTTTCATCTTTCTAACTTCAAAAACAATTTTCACCCCTATTTCGCCCTTTTAGGGGATGAAATTGCAAAAACGCACAAACATGTGTTTCTTTATTTTTAACCAAAAGCCGAAATACTAATTTTCACGTTTCTCACTTCAAAAACAATCCCAATATCTACGTTTTATACTTCAAAAACAATTTTCACCCCTATTTCGCCCCTTTAGGGGATGAATTTCCAAAAACGCAGAATCACGATTTTCTTTATTTGTAACCAAAAGCCTAAATCCCAATTTTCATCTTTCTCACTTCAAAAATTAAGGGACTCCCATACAAACTTTCACCCCCTTTTCCCCCCCTTTAGGGGCTGAATTTTCAAAAACCCCTTCTTATTGCTTGCCTACAATACAAAAGGGACCTACTCTCCAAATTGCGTGACTCTAGCTTCAGTAGTTTCGGCTGTGCGTTGATGATAAGTCAGTCAGTCAGTCAGTCATCAGGACTTCTCTCTTTATAATATTACTATGATATTAGTATAGAAATATTTTTGCGAAACATCCATTTGAATTTGAGTTTACCTGAGTATTTGCCCCGGGTTTTTCCTTAGTCGAGTAAGGAAGGCATGGAACAGTCGATCTCCATGCAGAGGAGCAGCTTCCTCGTAGGGCTCGTCGTCTGAGCCGCCTCCACCTCCTCCTCCGACCCGGTCCCCTCCGCAAACCTCAATTTCTGAAATAATAAACATAAAGATAATTATTTGTGTATGATATAGCTAGAAATGACATTCCAAGAGGTATAATATAAGTGCATTTATATTAACAGTAATTCTGTTCAAAATCAGATACAGTTTTGGGATATAATATGGCTATCAAAGTATTTATAAAAATCTCCAATTCTCACCATTTTCTCTCTTATACTTATTGAGTAATTCATTGGCTCTATCATCATTGCTAGATGTACTCTTCCATTCTTCTTCAACATATATAAATTTCGGCACAAATTGTAATGGTCCACACATCAGTCGACTCCTCAAGTCAGGCGGTAGTTCTGCTGTCTGTAATAAGGAAGCTTGATAATTCGTTAATCCCATTTTTGCCCAATTATAATGTGGGCTTAGCATCAGAATACTTTAATAATACAGCAGTAATATAATAATGTCTTAGCTGCAAGTGCAAACAAAGCCGTAAAGGAAGTTGGGGGAAAGAAGGACCTTGAAACCAAAACTATTTGTGAAAAAACTCAACTTGGATAAGTAACTTTTTATTTTTTAACCAACTGATGAGGTTCTATGTTGGACAGTTTTTTTTTTTTAAAGTATGATCATCAATATCAATGCCAATGGCGGAACGATTTAAAAAAATATTTTTTGTTTGAAAGAATATTCTTCTGAGGTGGTCCCGTTTAAATTTGGTGAAGATCTGATGAATACCTTCGGAGATAGACGAGGGAACTCTTCAATAGATAACAGAAAATCAATGCGTATACACAAATATGCTAAAATGGAAAAATAAAATAAACTAAAAAAAAAGTAAAAACTGACTTCAAGAAACTAAAAAGTATAAAATAATTTTCCTATATTTCCTATAGCTTCCGAAGTCGGTGCCATTGCCGAGCTAAGGTGCATTGAAGAATTAAAGGCCCCGACTTCAGAAACTGTTCAGTTTTTTAAGAAAATTATTTTATACTTTTTAAAACTTAAAAAAAGTAAAAACCGACTTCAAAATACTAAAAAGTTTAAAATAATTTTCTTAAAAAACTTGACAGCTTTTGAAAACAATGCCTTTCATTCTTCAATGCATCTTAGCTTAGCAGTGGCACCGACTTCAGAAGCTGTTAAGTTTTTTAAGGAAATTATTTTATTTTTTAGTTTTTTGAAGGTGGTTTTTACTTTTTAAGTTTATTTACAATCAGGGCCTGTTTCACCACATCTTGATGAAGCGTCCGATAGTAATCTAAGAGATAACATATCTGTAAGTTAAAATATGACGGCCACTAGATGAAGTTGTTAATGAATCGGAGAGTAGATCTGCTAGATTTACTATTCAGACACACACATGTGAAAAGAAATTTGAATGCATTCTGTCAGATAAGTTGTGGATAGTCAATCTTGAAGTTTTAAAATCAGATTTGGCTATAATACATACAAGTAATTATTTGGTGCTCTGTTTTAAGTTAAAAACTATTTTTAAAAGAACATGTTCATACCTGATGCAGTAATGCTTCAACATCATTAGTGGGTGCTGTAGGAGTGTCTACAGTAACCAGTCCTGGTTCATCTCCCCCCTCCAACTCCGCTGCTGCCACTGGTGCTCCAATTGCACCAACTGCGCCTATAAAATATATTACCAATATTGTGTAGATACAACTTAAGTGTAATAAAATAAGTAATATTAATAATATTTAGTAAAAAAAAAAATAGAATAACCATTGTATTTATTTGAGATGATAACTAATAGGTGTAATCAAAGAAACAATAATAAAGGAGTCATTGTAAATTTAAGCGAACCTTGAATGGGTGACATATTTGCATTGTGTGCATCAAACACTTGCAGGTTCCCAAAAGCTTGTTCCACTGTTTCCAATTCAAATGAATTGCTCTCATCATCTTCATCAGAGTTCCTGTAATAGTTCCTGTATACTCATGAAGAACAAATAGACGTTATAGAATACCAGTTACTCTAATAGATCATGTATATAATCTCTGTTATGAATTATTATCATCTGCGTTAATGGTGAACGAAAACATCACGTGGAAACCTGCACACCTGAGAGGGCTCCAAGTTATCTATGGTTTGTAGTCCACCACACTTGCAACCAGGGCTCTTCTCATTCTGAAGAAGAGGCCTGTGCCCAGCATTAGGAGAATAATGGGCTGATTTATTAATATCATTATTATGAATTATAAAATGTATATAATGGTATACTTCTCTTCTATTGTATTGGCATGATTGAGTGACTGACATGATAATTGCTTGTGCCATTGCCAATATTCTGATATTATTAAAACAAAGGTACAAACTACTTGCTCCTTATTACAAAAGATGGTTTAACGTAAGTCTAGTAAAACCCATGTTTTAAATAATATCTGTCACTTTTTAACTTCATATAACAAATTTTTGTAATAAGAGTAAGACAGTTTGATGTCTCATGTACAATCTAACCGAACCATAAAAAATATGCTTCGGTTTGATTTAGCTTTAGCACCTAGCAAATACAGCTACTGCTAGGTAATACCTATCTACTAAAAACAATAATATTGTGAATTGTATAACAGGAATAAAATAATTTCAATTTTAACATGTTGCAGACACCAAAAGCCTATATAGACTAGATAACAATAAAACTTCCATTGTTTCATCATGTCCTCCAAAGTATTAATTTCAAACCTACCTTTGAACAGCATTGTTGGGGCTAGGAGCATTATCAACATTCATAAAGTTTCCATTAGCAGTATCATTATCATTCTCATCCCACTCATCAGCGCCCTGGCACCATGACAGTTTGGTATCAGCACTCGGGATAGCAACCATTGCACTTGATCCTTTTGAGGATTTCTCTTGGAACTGGCTTCGAACACATAACCAACTGAAACAAAACATGCTGGTGATTACAATATGTAGAGCAGTGAAAAGTTGATTACAATGCAGATTTATGATGTGATATATGACATGTATAATCAGAAATATTTAATATAGTATTTACCTTTCTGACTGAATCCAACAATTAGGACTTATACAAGCGAAAACGTATAAAGTACGGTGATACACGGAATTCTCAAGGGGCGCATAACATTGTATGATAAGCAGTCTGTGTAATCCACACAAAGGACATTTAGAAGAAAACTGTAGATTCTCTAGAGGTGACCAGTCCTGTTAAAAAGAAAAGAAAACACAAGTTCTAAACAAAGCATGTGATCGATAATTTGTCTATTTCGAGATTACCTACTAATTAAATAAACTTACAGGCAGTCCTCCGATTTTGTTAACGGTATAGTTTAATAGGGTTTGATTTTTGTCACCAATCGATTCATCTTCGTAGCCTAAATATATTTTCCCTTGTTGTTTTGCCATATTATTTCCGAAATTCCGATTTTCAGATCAATGAATAGGTACATGAATACCTACGGGAGAGCGAAATGTCAAATGTGGCTTTTTTATTGGAGGTTAGAAGGATTTCATGTGAAGCAAAGGCAATTTATCACAGCCTACTACACATTTTATAAAATTAAAGTGATTAAAAATTGGTCTAACGACATTCTTCCCAATCCCTACAGCAACAACCTTACAACATAATATCTTGATACGGTTAAACCACGCTGATCTACGATGTTCATTATGTACAACGACACACTCGTTGTACGTTGTACATAATGAACATCGTAGATCAGCGTGGTTCGGTCGTCGTATTGAATTAGGCCCCAGAGGGGTAGCTATTTTGGATGGCATTCCCGGGGGTTCCCGTGAAATGTTAGGATATTCTAATTACCTATCATGTTCGGGGTACCAAATTATCATTTACCTACTGCTTACAAAATTAGATACTTTTACTAGGTACCTATAATAATATGCGAAAGCCGAAAGGGGGTTATTCTACTCATCATTTAGATATACAACTTTTAAGGGAATATTTTGACAGTTTTGTCTTCTGGAACGAGCGAAGAAGAAGAAGCCTTTAGTGCATCGATGCTTTGCTCAGATTCAATACCCAGTTCTCGTCCAAGCTCTACTATACATATATATATATATATATATATTGTTATTCGTCGGTTTTCACGAATAATTTTTTCGACAGCTTGATGACCAATTTTTTTTTTAGTACCTTACCGCGGTGGTCTGCCAACCTTTGACTGCCAACCATAGAAATAGTACAAGTACTGGAACGCTTAATAGTGCCGTAAAGCCGGTATGAGGGAGAATACTTTGTGGTAACCGTGTCCTTGTCTAATAGGGTAACCATACATTTTAGTTAAAAGTAGGACATGATAGAAATATTTAATTATGTTATGAGAATAGTTATCAGGTAATTAACTACTGATATCGAATAGTAAGAATTGTTTTTTTCCTAGTAAATAGTGAAATATACGGTCCATACAGTGTATCTAAACGTTCTTACAAATATACATACACCCTTTTGGTTATAATTAGAGTCACAGGCAAGGCATAATATATAAATAGGCATATGCAAGGTTACTATATAATAAAAAAGAAAATTTAGAGAAAATTTCGGACATTGCGGAAAAATCCGGACATTTTCTTATACACAGATTACGTGTATAATAAAATGTCATGCGTGAATATTCCGGACATCTGGCAGCTCTAGTCATAGGAAACATTAGATTTTAACATTTTAAGATACAAATTTAATTCCTCTTCTACTTTTTCTTTCTTTTTTCTTTTTCTCTTTTAGCTTTGCGACCATCCTACGACCTTTCTTTATGAGATCTTTCCTATTATAGCAGAAAGGGTAACCCATGCTTAGTGCTGCAGAATCGAATATCACTTATTATAATATTCTTGTTTGGCAAACTCAAGTATAATCATCATTCACAACATTAAGCAATAAAACACAATGAATGAAAGTCAAAGCAAAACTTTTTTTAATTTCAAATCGGCATAAAAAGGTCGTCGTCGTTTCGTCAAAACGTTGAGATTCTAGATGCACGGTTCCAAAGTGGGCCGGGTTCTATGGAGAAGAGACCGGCTAGAAACTTAATGGTTGATTGTAATTTTAATTGTGTTGGCATTATAGTTGTATTTTGGGTTTATGTGCTTGTTTCCTCTTGCTTTACTTTCTTATTTGGTGGTTCACTGGAAACTGCAACATCTTCCCATTTACTACAAAATCCTACATGCCCTGATTCACCAGATGTTCCTGCACGTACAATTTATTTTGCACGTACAGTTTTTTTTCTTTTTGTGGCTATCTGTAATGTCAAAAATGATCTTCATTATGGCACAATATCTAAGTACAATATCCAATCCAGTAAAAGTTTAATCCATCTAACTATACTAATAGGAAAATATTAAACACAAATAAACAATAAGCAAAGTGTGTGAATCTTAAGTTTGTGCAATGTGTTATACTTTATATTAGTATAAACTATTACAGACCAGACAATTACACACAACATTATACAACAGACACATACAACAACTGATAATTATTAAACATATTACAATAGTACCTATGGTAATATTGAAGGAACTGCTTCAGGTTTTAATTTTATTTTTGCTGCTGTTAAAT
Organism: Allophyes oxyacanthae; assembly: GCA_932294325.1. Classification (NCBI taxonomy): domain Eukaryota; kingdom Metazoa; phylum Arthropoda; class Insecta; order Lepidoptera; family Noctuidae; genus Allophyes; species Allophyes oxyacanthae. The sequence goes on along the minus strand of OW028620.1, from coordinate 9,225,319 downwards.
AATTCATTATCTTTAAAATTTACGCCACAAACACATGCGAACTTTTACACACTAACGTCAAGGTTCGTGGCTGTTATCCATAACACCCTCTGCTTATTATCAGCTGGAATCCTGAAAAAAACAAACATGGAATTTTAATAAAGTCTATCATTTTATAAGAGATACAAAAAAACATTATTATCTATTCGGCACAACAAACAACAAATGATTTCAACAAATTAACTTAAACTATATACAGGGTTATTTGTAAAACACCGGCAATGCTTTAAGGGGTGCAACTACTCATCAATATGAACAACTTTTACTACGGGACCAACCATGAAATCGCGAAAAAAAATTCAAACTTTTCATACATTTTGATGGAGCAAGGTTAATCTTTTGTATGAAAAGTTTGATTTTTTTTTCGCGATTTCATTGTTGTTCCCATAGTAAAAGTTGTTCATATTGATGAGTAGTTTCACCCCTTAAAGCGTTGCCGGTGTTTTACAAATAACCCTGTATGTATACTTATACTATACTTGGAATCACTCAAATTATACAAAACAATAAATGCATCGAAAATATGCTACGCATTACAGATTATGGAAAAACAAATCCAAATTTATTAAATTACGTAAATTATTTAACTTAGTGGACTGTATGTTATGTGAAACGATCTAAAATAAGTACTTGGAGCAACTATATCCCACAAAATAAAAATATATTGTCACACTACTCAATGAAACTTACCTATGGAACGATATTCCACAACCAGGATAATATTCTCGCTTGCACCCAATCATAACTCAAGTATTTACCATCTTGTCGCCAAAAAATTATTCTAGGCACAAAAATAATGTTTGATCACGTTTATTTCTGAACTATGAAAACCACGAATGTTGACAATAGGTTGACAACTAAGTTGACAATGTAAGCCATTTTGAATGATGTAGTGTTTCCCGCATGCAAACTTCTTTAACTACTGGTATCCAAATATTGTAATAATCAATCTTATTGAATAACGTATGGAAATAATAATATTTAATATAATATTTAAAGCACGTCAATTATAATTTTTATTATGTTTATTTTGATAGCCGTGGGTAGAAGTTTCATTAGTTCTAATATGTATGTAAAAACGATTCTGAAAATACCAATTTAGTAGATTACTAAGTTGATGAGTAATGGCCATGTGTGCGAGAGGGACACCGCTAAATCTCAGGTGACTTTCATGTGGGCACAAAATTTCGTACAACTAATTATAGCAGTAAGCTCTCTAGTTATAGGTACTATGTATTATCTCTATGCTGCCAACTTACTGTCTTCGCCTCATACACGAAGGTTCCCAGTCCTCTTTTAAATTCAGCAAACGAATTAAAAACTGTAGCTCAACAAGACAACAACAAGCAGACTCACCAAAAGTAGTGCCTGAAAAAAGTTCAAAACATTCTTGCCGCTTATTGCGAAAATCATGTCGAGTGAGCTCCATGATTGTTGCGAGGAAATTAATAAATAAAATAATATTTTTTTATTTCACAAAAAAAAAACTTAAACAACAAATTTGGAACACAAAATTGTAGATAACAAGTCATTTGTTACAGTGCAATGTATACAAAGTTGGAACACAGTCATTTTATGTTAACAGATTTATTGAAACCTGTCTGGGTTTCAATAAATCTGTTAACTTATAATGACTGTGTTCCAACTTTGTATTTCCTTTGTATTTGTATTTCAGGATTAATATCCTGTATCTTAGGAGGCAGTGTCTTCACATTAATTATGGTCGAGCGACTATGTGAGCGTCCAGAACAATAAATTTAAATAACCAAAAATCGGCTTGATAACTAGCATAGCCATCCCCAAGAACGTCCGACATCCCGACCCGAATCCCACCCCCATCCACGGCCGATACTCGACGTACCGATAAACGACAATTCAAAAATGGAACTAGTCATGGACAGCTGCTGCCGTTAAGCTACCATGTTTACCATCGCATGTCAATCTGCCAAGCATCAACCAGCAACAAGAGCGACACCCGAATCAAAACGCGAAAAAAGCTCGCATAGAATAGCCACGCAGAATGATAAGTAAGTTCAGTCTGTGCATACGGGTTTGTTGTGTTGTGTGTGTATGTGTATGAGTTGCGTGTGTATGTTTTGGGTGTGTGGGGGTGTGTTGTGCGTGTATGTGGGGGTGTGTGTTGTGCTTGTATGTGGGGGTGTGTTTGTTTTGTGTGAATGTGTGTGAGTAAAGGGAAGCCTCCCTTTACTTTGCTGTCGTGGTGATGTAGTTGTAATTAACTAACATATCCAAGTAAGTAAATTTTCTACAGTGTCATAGTCCTGATGTTTTAACCAATCCTCAATTTTGACTTTAGCTTTGTGTGTATTTAATTCAATAATATTTCGATTTTTATTAATGTTTGTGTACAAATGTGAATTCCCACTAGATTGGTCGTACACGTTCAATCTTTATCGCGATCACATACCTCTCCTCAGATCATGATCACGGATCACAGGATCGTGGCACAACATTATAGGTACCTACTTACATTTTTAATCCTGATTAAAATTTCTTCAGTCCGTGATTCGAAACCGCCGCGGTAACATTGTTATTGTATCCTTAGTTTCGGCTCTAACTTTGAAGAAACGTGTATGTAAAATGTCCTTTGGGGAGTATTAGCGTGAATATGCCAGTGGCGGATTTCAAATTTGCCGCCAGTAGGCTATTCAAATTTTGCCGCCCCTACCGTCATCTACAGTTCGAGTTGCAGCGAAGACTCGAGAGTTCTAATTACTCAAAGTGTACGGGGCGCCATTCTCTTGGAAAAAATAGATACATTATATTACCTACAAAAAATATCTGCAAACAACCAGCCTACGATGGTGGATAGCTTTCCACTCCAGTGTCAAACAAGTAAAGAGTTTCTAATTTCTTTTGGCATGACCCTCGTATAGGCTAGGTACCTACTCGGCTAGGTAGGTTAGGTACCTACATAATAAATGTGCTCCAATCCAACTGCGTTACGCCAGCCATCTACTTATCACCTTCATTAGGATAGGAGAACGAATAAAGTCTAAATTGTTTTTTTAATCAGTGATTTGATTTTAGGACCATAGTATTTGTGAAAAGTCATTGTCATTTATTAATTTGGAAAATAAATTAATCAGTTACTCTATTAGGATTATGTAGCCCATATCAGTAACATTCACCATAAAAGATGAGAGAGGTGATCTTAAAACATATCGTAAATGTAGTTGTCCTTGAAAACTTATGTTTTATATGAAACAGAGAATTAGATAGATATAAATATATTAACAACCTACGTAATTACGAAATTTTTTACCAAAATTAACGAACGGCTTGGGAATTACGTCTTGCTAAAGAAGACTTTTAGGTAGGTACACTTTATAAGGATTTGACATTACGAAAAAAGTATTAAGTTCAACGGCGCGCAAATCGTTACAAAAACATGCTCTTTTTCGTGTTATGTAATGATGCTACAACGAATATAAATTTCACGCCTGTACCCAATGAAAATGTCATTGCCTGTAGGTACCTGTTATCCCTGAGGGGTTTATCCGAGGTGTTCGTCACATACACAGTGTACCTACTTACCTAATAAGTAGTAGAATAGAATGGAAACACTCTTTATTGTGCACCTGATAAAAACGGAGCACTCAAAATAGGTAGTAATTACAATTAATCATTTTAAGATCCCCGATCAGAAATCCCCGATTGCGATAAGACCGCCCCTTGTATCGGCCTGTAATCGGGGATTTCTTAAAGACAACCTTTCGATGGATAGTACAGCATGTAAAAAATAACGAGGGTAGCTTGCAGTGTAGCATCAACTAACTAATTAACTTAAAAAAATATATTAAACAAAAATATCCTATGATATACGTAAGTACCTATATAAATACGAATATACCTAATACATACACACATACTAATAGTACCTTCAAGTAGTATCACAGAAAATACTATTTTAAGTACCTACGCACACGAAGTACGACGTCCTAATGGAGAGGGGGTGATTCTATCTCTATTTAACGGGCACAATTTTAATCCCTAGCTGCAACGCCTGCAAATGACAGTAAAACTATCCATTGAAGATCAGAGAATGCGGAATTATGGTGTCCTAGTTTTGATAGTTACCTAAACCCAGTAAACCTATACCTACATGAAGCTGGACGCTACACATATAGGTAATGTAGGTAGGTAATCGTATATTTGTTCGCAGTCTGGAAATTGGATAAATATGCTCACTGGAGCTTGACATAGGTGCCAAGGCAAGGTAGAAAGGAGAGACTACGGCCCGAGGTACCGTTATAAATAGATGTCATCTAGTCCAGCTCGTAAATCATATAGTTGTTAGGGTAACGAGTATTGCTTAGTACCATTTGTATAGGTCATGCGGATCGGTAAGGAAATTGCGAGGTTTTTCAAAATAAAGAATATAATGAATATGTAGCGGTAGGTAGCTATTCCGTAATTTTCGGGATATGAGCGTCAATTCTTACAGAGTTGTGTCTTCGTTTTAATTGAGGACAATGTTGTGATAAACGATTTGGGATTTTACTTATAAGGATCGGTCATTGCCTAAGCTTAAAGAAGTCATTTCACTTTTGCGTGGGAGCCGCAGCTGTAGTAACAATACTGTTTAGTGCCTCACTCAGATACAAGTCAGACTCTTGAGCGAAAAGTATTGAATTTGAGCAAAATATTTATTATTCGGATCTATGTCATTGCAGATATCTACTTTAATATAAAAGATATGGACGCAATGGGAAAATATTTATTTATTTGTATATCGGTACGTAAGCACAAGCACTATTAATTCAAAACTCGCGATATGTAAAGTGAATAAGATAGAAAACCATTTATTTTTCTTTTTTTAGGTATCCTCAATTGTGATTCGGTTGGATGCAGTAACAGTCAATCCATCGTTGTGCCCCACGAACAAGATTGCTCCACATCGGCGTCTTGCCAGTTGGGACCAGAGCAGACCTCGAACTTTTGGACTCATATACGACCTCCTTGCACCTAGAAGGCCACCCCAAATGGACCCACTCAACGATTTGCAAGAACAGCCCCAAGAAGATGATCCAGATGACTGTGGTGAAATAGACGACTACGATGAAACAGATCTTAGTTCTGGTCAGTATCTAAACAATCTATGTTTATATGTACTATAAGAATCTCAAGCTCAATTATTTTTAGTGTTGATGAATTCTGATTGACCTTTCATCATCATCGTGATCATAAGCCCGTTACAGAGGGTACAGATTGGACACATAAATCTCACATGCATAGCATATACCAAGACCCGAAACAACTATCAGTAGGCCATTTAAATTATTTGACCCTTGCGGGAATCGAACCCGCAACCCGTAGCTCAGAAAGATAATCCGCTTAGCCACTGTGCCTCGAGCCGGTAATGGTGCCGTTAGTATCCAACGGCGAATCCAATGAGGTCGCTATTCCAGAAACTTCCCCCTTAGCGTTTATCAGATCTAAAATCCATGTGCCACAGTTTGCTAATTCTATGACCTACCTCGATGACGTATCTAAGTTTTCCTACGGACTTCGTCATTCCTGAATTCTGATTCTATATTTTCAGTTACTTATGGTGGTCAGAAGAGAAAAACGGATAGGGAAGATCGTTATTTGTTCGGTGACAATTACAATAGACCACCACATTACCAAATGACCAGCAGGCCTCCACCATATCGACCTCAGAGGCCCACAAGACCTCCGTACAATTTTGAAGGAATACACGGGTCTAATGTTTATCGGCCACCTTCGCATCAATATCCATCAGGTAAGAATTCAGGTCGACCTGTAGACATCATCATGTAGCCAAATTTCTCAACTTTAAGATAAAACTTCGTCGCACGTGCCCTTCGAGACAGTCACAAAACGCCGACATTGCCACCTGAAGTTGTGAAGCGACTGCCGCATGCCGGCGACAACCGTGTGCGGCGAGCTTTACCGAACTTTTTGTGTGGTTTTTTACCTAGGCAAAATGAAAATGTAGGCACATTTTTCGCAAATCGCACCTCGGTGGCGGCGCGCGGGCGTGGCGTTATTTATTTATTATTAGTACGAAGTAAGTACTTAGCTAATTCCAAAGAATAGTCTAAGTACGCTCTATAGATCTCAGCCTTAGACTTCAAAATAATATAATTTATGATGGAGAGACATAACATGTATCTATTTAATTATAGTTCCAGATTTAGAGTTAGTCAAGGTGTACCTTAGGTACTTTACTTACGTATATCTAACACCTAAATTGGCCAACCCACATTTTGAACCCATGCACTGGAACGTTTGAACCTAGTTGTAATAAAAATCTTTGACGTTGACTACGAGTAGGTACACGGTACCAGACAAACGGATCTGGAAATTAAGCAGTCACGCTTGTGGAAGTCTGACAAGAAGTAACATTTTGAAATAAATATTTTATTTTTACAGGCCACATAAAACCTGTGAAGGAGGACACTCTAGATAGTCCTCAGACCTCATACCGACCAGGCCTCATTGGTGGAAATCTTGGACACATAGTGGGTTTTGCTCCTGTGAGGCCTACCACAGAAGTAACGTCAAATCGACAACCCCGCCCTCCATTACATTTCCCCGAAAGTGACTCATACTCGAACAGACGACAAAAGAAATCCCAACAGTCATTTAGGTCTACAAGTATTATTGGATCATTTGTTGATTTACTATTTAATTAAATAATTTATTAATGTTCAGTGGTTTTCATTATCTAACCTGCCATTCAGTCAACAATATGCTGTAGTACGACGAGTAGGTAACCGTAGGGTGTGGTTGACGTCTGTGGGACCTGCTACCTAATCACGATGCACGCTCGTAATCGGAATCGACTCGATTTTGACACTACAACAGTGTTCATTGCGTTGCTCAAATTATTGGGCGTAGTGGTTTTAAAAGCTTACCGCGCAATGTAGTTTGTTGGATTGTCAAAATTTTATCGATTCCGATTGCGAGTGTGTATCGTGATTACCCTGCGGGATGCTACGTGCATTCATTGAACTGCTTGCTATAATACTTCGTTATACCCAATTCTTCTTGTGCGTTATGCCAGCGGTTTTACCCATAAACTCATTATAGGTACTTTACCATTAGTATAATATGTTGATTGGTTTTACCTATTTGCCCAATCCACGTAAATAATTGGCATTGATATACAAAACCGTACGGGCTTTTTATTACGTGGATTGTGTTGAAAGGTAAAGTATGACCTTGCATTGTGTTAATATCATAGCGCGTAATTTCAGAGGGGAGATAGAAGTCAATGAAAATACCAAGCTGCAACCTTTAAACTCCCATTGTCTCCTCGTAGATAGAATAAAAATTAGTGCAAAATAGTTCGCAGCGTAGTACACACGATGTTCACCTACGTAATTCTCTAATGAGAAGCGCGTGACATACTCTAAAACTACGGATATACTCGTATATATCTATCTATTTTTTCGTTGATTTGTCTCATTAATTCATTAGAGGAATATAGGTACTATGATATCACCACATGCCGTGCGTTTAAAACGTTGTTAATCGTTTACAAGTGACACTAAAGCGCACATGTGAATTTTAAAGTGGGTGTTGTTTATTCCAAATTAAATACAAAATGAACTTATTTATAATATGGATGACAACAATGTTTTGTGTTATAATGGCTGAATTAATGTATGAAGGTACGCAATTTAATTCTAATGTTCGTTACATTTGAATCGGGTTTGTCTTTAACCCATACGAGTATATGCCTAAAATTATTATAAAATTCATTATAATTTATAAAAATATTGATAATATTATTATTAAAAAAAAAGTATAATATTATTTTATTAATTAATAAGTAACATAGATATTTTTTTATGTATTTAATAATTCATAAATTAATAAGTATAAGTTCTTGTTTCGTTTTCAAATCCCCCTGGGCGTATAAGTTAAAATAGCTCCTCAAGATTATAGTTGTCTTATTTGTGCTGGAAGTAATAACATAACTACCGTACTGTATCTATTTACCAATCCCCTAATAAGCACAATATTAGCTACGCTGGAAAAGAACATAGATTTTTATTATTTTCAAAGGGTAAAAGCAAATCTAAATTATAGGTACCTACTCAACAACTTCGGATAGCCTACAACTAGGCCTATTAAAAGTTATTACTTTCTTTTCTTAAGCCTTGCTAGTTCATCTCCTGGTATGAAAAAGCCCCTGCGCCCTCGTTATATTTTTTAAAACGAGTCTTAGAATTAATCGTGTAAATCATGGTTTATTTAGTAACCATTTTCAATATAAACCAGATGAAAGAACCACTGCTCATTTTTTATCAACCACCTCATTTTTCATGTGGTCGCAAGCGCAGCTGCCGAACAACTTTGACTTTGAGGACCTATGTTCAATCCCAAGATCTGGTAAAGCGTTTCGGGTTTTTTAGTTCGGAAGAATTCTAAGAGTTATAGAATTCTGGCCGGTATACCTAAGCAATAGTTTCGCCCCTTATTTTGCCGTCACTACCGTCCACTGCTAAACGTAGACTCCCTAATAATTAGACCTCAACCACCACTAATACTCTAATTAGCAAATGGGTTATTGCACGCAATTGCTGCTATGGGATTTGTCAGAAGGGCCTCTGATAAAATCCCTTACTCAACTTTTGCGAAACCCCCAGAAAGAGAAGGGGTGGGTATACTTTTTGCCGTTCACAATACGGCCTATTAAATGAGACTTGACAACGTCATCGGTGTAATGTGGGTGAACAAAAGACAAGTAGGTACACAGCTAACTCGCCGATGCCGATGTTATTAAAACCCGCCTATACTTCTACAATTTTTTTTGTTGAATTGGAATTTCCGCAAACATATTTTGTTATATCTTTGAGAATTCCATTTACGTCATCCCGCAAAGCTACAATCTGACTGTCGTGCATCATGTACCTAGGTATATTTTGGTTGCAGAAAACAATCCTTATACTCAAGCGCTAAAGGATAATAAGCAATGGCATAATGTGCATGGTTACGCGCAAGTTCGACCAGGAGCTCATGTTTTTTATTGGTTCTATTATGCGAATGGGACGAAAACTGATGCCCATCGTAAGCCCCTCATAATATGGATACAAGGAGGACCAGGATTTGCCGCAAGTGGTGTTGGAAACTTTGCCGAATTAGGACCTTTGAATATGGATATGCAGCCCCGTAACCATACTTGGGTATGTTGACGATATACAGGTGTCCCAGGAAACCTGTACCAGCGAAGGTCTGTGGTCAGGGGACACTAATACTTATCGATTGAACCCCCATGTATGTTCTACGATATTTTGTAGATTTCGAGAAATTAATTTTAAATAATAAATAATTATTTTGTAATATTTTTTCCGAAACAGAATTTTTTATCTTGTGATCATATTCTGAGCTACTAGTAGTTAGAATTTGGTTATTTTGTGTTTTTAACAGGTGAACACACATTCTAGCCATAATACTGACAAGAAAAATCTCAAAGAAACGCCACTCAGAAAAAGTTATAACTAAAACCGCCTACAATTTTGAAAAATCTGAAAATATTATCTACAAAATAATTAATTTCTCGAAAACTACAAAATATCGTAGAACATACATGGGGGTTCAATCGATGAGTATTAGTGTCCCCTGATCACAGACCTTAGCTGTTATAGGTTTCCTGGGACATCCTGTATATATTATCTATCATTGAAATATAATGTATACATTCAAAATAGGTCATAATAACGAAGTCCGCGGATGTCACCAGATATGAATAAACACATATCAACTTTACGGAAGCCAATTCAGAATTATTATTATGCTGATATATGACTCGCGAAGTAATTAGACGATCCTCTTGGATGGCTATTAGATGAATATACCTATTTGTTTACATGGCACATTTAGAAAGTTGTTTTCCGACCCAAATTGGAACAAGCAAATAAATTGCAATATCATTAGTTTGAATGAAAATACCTAGCTATATCGCGATTATTGTGATGAGACTCAGGGTTAAGGAAATAACAAATCCAATAAATGGATTAGTACGTCCAAGATTATGAGGACAAAATGTAGGTACACTACGCGGCGCGGGAAGGGGACTGTTTGCAGTGGGTACTTAATTCAGATTCTTTGTTAAATTTTAGGTGAAGGAAAGGAACGTGTTATTTATAGATCATCCTGTCGGTACTGGTTTTAGTTATGTCACAAACAGTTCACTATATGCGAAAACGGATCGAGAAATGGGTAGGTTTTTGAAACAATATTACCTATATTATTATTTAACAGAATATTTCATACACCTAAAATACATAATATATCAGAATTAAGGGTTAAATAAGGATTCTTTTTTGTTCATTTACAGCTATGGATCTTGCTAAAGCAATTAAAATATTTTTAAAAAGACACAGACTATTCCGTAAGACTCCAACATATTTGTTCAGTCAAAGTTATGGCGGTAAATTGTGCCCAAGATTAGCATTTTACTTACACACGGTATGTATGAAGCTAACTTAATTTTAAGTTATAATTTTCGTGGTCACCCAAACCTCATCCCTCACCGAAATCAAATAATGGTATAGTTAAAACCAATTTTTTGGCGGCTCTGAATGTATGTACGAGTGGGACGGGCGTACGTTTTATTATATATATACATTCAGAGCCGCCTAGAAGATTGGTTTTAGCTATAGCTAAGCCCATGTAGAGAGTAGCCGTGGATCGAGGCAGATGGCGTGCGATTGGAGAGGCCTATGTCCAGCAGTGGACCAGGCTGATGATGATGATAAAGTCCATGTTTGTTGAGAAACTTAACAAAGAATTATTATTTAATATTACAGGCAATTGAAAAGAAGAGTTTGAAAATGAATTTAAAAGGAATTGGAATTGGTGGCGGTTGGGTAGATCCCAAAGAAAGCGTTTTGGTGCAGCCGGAATTTTTATATCTCTCGGTAGGTATCTTAAATGCACGAAGACAATTATTATAGAAAGGCCTTTTGTCATATAGGTACTTAATATGGTTTAGAGCCATCTTATTAAATTAACTTCTTTTTTTCTATTTATTTAATTAACTGTATTATATTTTAGGGTGCGATTGACCGTAATTTGTATTTGATTGCATCGAAAGTTGCTAAAAAGCTTGCTCGATCTATAGAAACACAGGAGTATTTAGAAGCGGATCTACTCGACGATGTTTTGTTTAGTACTCTTAACGACCAAGGAGAAATTAATTTCAACAACGTGTATTCCCCAAGTCCTTATCCAGCGCTTGATGAATTAAATAAGAAGATTAACAGATATGTGAAGCCTACTTTGGTAGCAGTGAACCAAACAAGAACTTGGTCGTATTTGTCGGTATACGCCTACCAAAGTTTAAAGGAAAGTTTCCTTGTGCCGTCAGTTTCCTTCTGTATGTATATTACTTCTTACATGTAAACGTTTTGTAACATTAACGTTCGATTACAAATTAATGTGTAGGTATTTGATATTTCCAGTAGAAACCCTCTTGGATAAAACGAAATTGAAAATAGCAATTTACAATGGAAACTTGGACGTCGTCACTCCTTTAGGTGGTAAGGTCATTATTACAAATTGTACTAAATCACAGGAATCTATCTACGAAATGCTCTCCCGTTGGTGATGTTGCAGCATAGTTGTCATAGACCTGAGGTTGAAGGTTAGCTTCTCTTCTTTATACCTGACCCTACATAAAAGAAATTACAGAGGAGTCGTATTATTAAACTCCTTAGCGAAAGGCAGGTGAACAACCTAACATAGCTCCCATTTAGACAGAAATCTCGTGTTAGATAACGTAGGCGAGTTGCAACCGATGGGTTCACATTTTTAGTGTAACTGCCGCTTAGCATTTTCTAAAAGGTTGAATTATTTAATAAAAATTACATGTTTAAATATTACTCATAGGTGCATCTAACTGGGTCCATAATTTGAAATGGCACGGCGCTGCTGAATTTACTAAGGCCAAAAGACATCCGATACGCGGAACCAAAAATGGCTATTATAAAGAAACGAGGAGATTAAGCTTCTGGTGGGTTTTCGGAGCCGGGCATTGGGTGAGTAACAGTAAATCTGTGATGACAACAGTAGCGATTAAAATTAGATTAAGTGGCAGAGGGCTGACTAAGTCTGTCGAAAGACCGATGGCAACTTGAAAATTGCAGGGACATCTGAATGGACATCAGCAATTTGTCACGTTTTTAGTGAAAATGAATTTTGGTTTAGATTTGTCTATCTTTCAGGTGCCAGAAGAAAACCCCGAAGCTATGGGACACATATTGGATTATGTCATGGCAGATGACGTGGTGGAGTAATCAGATTAAAATTTATTAAATAGCTGTTGCAATTTCAAAAATATATAGTATTTTAGATTAATAAAAGTTTTGAAACAATTTTGTGTAGATAAACAGAATGTTGTGCGAATCATTTTTGTTTAATTCAATAGAACTCAGAGGTTTAATTCAGTTACCATTTCGTATAACGGAGTTGTCGTTTTTTTGTTGTTTAACTTTTACTGGTGTATCCGATACAACAGAATGTTATAATTTAATTTTAAGAAACCTGTACTTATATTTTTATGAAATAAAAAACAACATATTCAATTATTTTTATATTTATGTCCAGATTACGTTCATATTCATAATTACTATACAAACCACATTATATGTACAATATTCAGTTATTTGTATTTCAATAACATTATTATACTATTATACACACTCATAATAACTTAAGCACCACCACACCAATAATAATGATTTGTTAATAACAATACTATTTGGCGAATATTAATATGTTATATCATAATCAAACTGGCATTTTTTAAAAATTCAAAATTTTGTTACTTCGGAAACAATGTTATGGTATCCCATTTGGCTCAGGCAACATTTTGAAGGCCTCTATAGTTATGAAGACAAGTACTAAAAAGAGGTTGTAGGACGAAAATTAACTTGCATTTTCAGGGTTTCCTACCCAAAAAGGAAAAAACAATGTCAAACTTCAGTCACAATCGATAATCTTAAAAACTATTTAGTATAGTAACTTGAAGCAAGATATAGTGATCAGTAATTTAAATATTGACCCACTTTTGTTCTATAAGGACTTAACCAGAAGATAAAGGTGTGTGTGAAAGGTTTCGATTTTTTATGATCATCATAAAAAAACCAAATCTAAATAAAAAATATTATTGAATTCCTTATTATTAGCACTTGCTAATAATAAGGAATTCAATAATATTTTTTCTCCCAAATTACCCGTTTTTTTTAAACCTCTACAGCGCTCTAATCGTAAAGGCTTTCGACGAAAAGAAGATTTTAACAAAATTTGAAATCCCGTAATTTCTACCCGCCAGCCAAAAGATGCTCAATCAATAATCCATTCTAAAACATTAAATTCGATTCCATGCATTAAATTCGTATTAAAATATAAAAACACTCATTGCATTGTTTCGTCAATGACGTCAAATAGTTTAATTTATTGTATAACAAAAGTAATATTATAGTAACAAGGGTTTATGTTGGAAATTGTACTATTTTATAATTGATTTATTAACATTATCACATAGTAAAAAAATAATATATTTTTGTAATTGTATAATGAATAATTATAGTAATATTGTATAATTTAGGTACCGAATATACATAAAATAAAAAGCAATATACTAACAACATGCATCCTAAAAAGTGACAAGACTGTTTTGCATAAATATATAATTATACAGACATCTACAATTCCACATTCATATAATATTATAATAAACATAATTTGTTCTCATTGTTCTAAAACAGGCAGTATAGCTCAGAGATCGCTTTAGCTATTGTACTGAAAATAAATTTGTGGTCGTATTTTCATACTTAGGTACCTATAATAAAAATATTATTTAATACAGTATATTTATTTTTGTGTAGACAAAGCCCTTCTGCAGATTGCCTGAATTAGGTACCTATTAAAATATAAATTCAGATGTAAAAATATTGGTAGGCCTATCACACAAAAAATCCATGTAACTAATAGATTTTTGTACAAGAATTAATTTTCGATGTTATATCTAACGTACACATTGTGGTATTTTATCCGATTCTTACTATAATTAGACTTAATAAAGTTATGTTTTATTAGACTGCATTTGTACGAAATATTTTAGCATTGAGAGGAAGTGTTTCAGTAGATTAATTTTCTACATCAAAATACAGTTTTGTACAAATATAAAATTTAAAAAAAATGGCATTGTAACGACAACAATTTATGTTTTGAATTTCAACATCAGTCTTAAAAAGCTGCGGTATTAAACACACAATAAATAAAAATATGTACCTTATGGGACTTTAACATTCTTCGTGGTAAATTCAAACAAATTATGCTAGATTTATTTCGAGCACATTTATGGATACGTTGCAAATTGACCAATTTCCGGTAATTATGAACATAAAAGTGTTCTATATGCAAAAAAAACAAATATTGCGATATTATCATATACTTAAAAGAACGTTTAATTTGTGTCATTTAATTTTTCAATCCGTACAACACTATTTCGGTGCTTGCATCACTGAAAAGCTACTTAATATCTGCCAAGTCACAATGAAAGCGCGTGTGAGCCGCCTTCCGAATTAGGACAGAATGGCGCGAACACATTCATAATGAATTCGCGGGCGTGATGTGTTTGCGCGGGAATACGCGTCAGATGCTGAACGCAAATCATAGTACAGCAATACCTGCTTCACAGTGCACGCACGCTTCATGAGTGCGACTGACGAAAACAGAATAACGAATATAACCCGGGCGAACTGCCGTCTGTCGTCGCGCCCCGTGCTTTCAATGTGTCTGGGGCATAATAATTAATTTTTAAGGAACATGTCTCCTTTGATAATGGTTTTATCGGTTAAAATAATAAGCAATTCATGAATACATACCGAAACTGAGCGTTAGTATCTGCAATGTATGACACACCATTTTGTCTATATTCTTGCAGTGTGTTATTTTGGTCAATTTGATTAATTCAAAGCTATTCGATTGTAGGTATTTACTACGTGAGCCTGACTTCAGCGTAACAAGCGTCGCATACTCGCACCGGCTTGGTGTTGCCAGCTAACGCGACTGTTTTGTCGCTGCAAGATGCGCAGAATATATGGCCACACCGACGGCAATGGTGCTGGAAAAAGATTATAAACAAAAATAATTACAGACCATTATAAAATTAGCATTGCTTGCAATAAGCTTTTAAAATTATTATGTGAGTATTTCGAATGTTTTAATTTTTGTCTGCAATAAATACTTCAGTTTTGTGCCTAGTGCAAATTTCCTATTTTTTAGACACGAGCAGTAAAATAATAATTCGTGTTCTATTACAGACTTGAAAAACCATTGAACATTTTTTTAATAACACGGCTTCATCCTTATGAATTTCAAGATATTTAAAAACAATCACCAAATTCATGCTTTACCAATGTCTAGTTAGAAGTGGCACAGATTATTGTAATTCCATATATCATCCCAACTACGATATACACAAAAGAATATATAAAAAATACTAAACCGATTTCTGTGGCATTTATTTTAGTTATAACTTGGCTAGAAAATCCTCAGGTACTCAGATCGTCTCAGACACTTCAAATTGGTACTTATATTTATGTGATAGGCGACAGGTTCCCGATCAGATGTTTCTATATAAACTGCTCAATGGAGAGGTTGACAGTTCCGAGCTGGTGTCCCGCAGAACAATTCACCAAAGATTCATCGTAATTGGATGACTGGTGTAGGAACGTATAAAAGACGAACAATCAAACATTCATTTTTACATATTAGAGGGTGATGTGGTTGTCTATAATTGTAACAACACTAGAATAACTCTCATTGTTATGTATTTATTAATTGTGCATTAGTTGTAATGTTGACGATCCATAATCTAATATAAAAATTGTGATAGGTTGAGTTAACTTACTTTCCGCCTAGCGATTGAGAACTCTTTGGCACACGCGGTACAGGCAGTGGCGTCCTTATCGTGCGTCCACGCCGGTGTCTCCTCAACATTTTGTGCCAGCGCCTCCTTTTCTAAAAGTTCGGCTAGTTGTAATTTGTTTTCGCTCAGCGTTGCACCTACCTCTTCTAGAGTCTTCTGTGCTTCGACGTATTGAGTTTTTAAGACGTGCTGTTCTTCTTGTAATGAGAGGTATTTCTGTAATTATAGGAAAATAGTAGATGAATATCCAATAGAAACCACGAACACGTGAAGCGACACCAGCAATCGTCGAATGACAGTAGATTCATTCACCACAAGCAGTTAGGAAATTAGGACAGTAGCTGAAAACAATTGCAGCTACCACACCATTTTTTTCTTGTTGTTAGGTGTGAGGCAACAATAACATCAAGATTCGTAAAACATATTATTTGAAGACGGGAATTTAACCCTCTATTTTGAGGATATAGATGGCCACTACACCATTTATGCGTCATAAAAATCAATGTCTGTCCACAAGTTTTAAGAGAAATGCATTAAAATGGATTATAATTATCAGATAACGTTATCGTTGTAAAGTGTAAGCGATGACTCAGTATTTAAGTAGGTAGGTAGGTAGTAATATGCGTTGTTTACCTGGCCTATTGATTTGAGAGATTCCACTTCTTGTGTCAACATTGATATCTTATCGCGATCCCGCATCATGGATTCCTATAAGACATTAGTAATTAATACAGCGAATATGAGGAAAATGATTAATTTGGAACTTATATTGAACACATCTACTTGACAGAAACTGTATGTTATTACGTAAATAACATACAATTAATACAGCGAATATGAGGAAAATGATTAATTTGGAACTTATATTGAACATATCTACTAGACAGAAATTGTATGTTATTACGTAAATAACATACAATTTCGGTTTGACTATCCGATCGACGGTTGTGTGAGGTTAGATATGACTATGATCACAGAATACAGAAAGAGTAAGAGAAGAGGAAGAGAGGTTTTCTGTGTTCTGTGACTATAATTCATTCCTTTATCTTTTCTCTTTCTCTTTTACCTTGGATCATTGGGCAGCGGAAACAAATCAATAATCTATGCTTGGCACATCCTGGTGCCCATACTCACAGTCGTATGGACTGCATCGTTGCAGCCGGCTATTCCCATTTTAAGGTGACATTGGGTGGTTGCAATATAAAAACTTTTGGAAAGATGAATTTTTATGATTCTTTCTGAATTTCAACTGTTCGAGTAAGGAGACTTCTTCTGTAAATTACCTAGTTTGTACAGTCGAACAAATAGATAGGTACCTACACGGGGTGACCAGATACCTATAGATTAAGTTGTCTAAATACTAATTATGGTTTCTTTTAATAGGGTATGAATAAATATAGTTTTATTAATTAAATAATTTGTATTACTAGAATTTATCTATAATTTCTTGAGGAAACTTCATCTTCATCCCATACCCCGTATAATTTATCTCTTTGTTCGCCTGTATCTACCTACCTAAATTGTGTGCCCTTCCAACCCACATGGCTTTAATTTATAAATATTTCCAATGAAATACTTCTTTCTACTCATTTCTCAAAAACATACGCGTCGAATTGAGAACCTCCTCCTTTTTTTTGAAGTCGGCTAAAAATAAATAAAAATACTTACTTGTAAAGACACCCTCCACTCCCGTTCTATCCTGAGATCCCCTTCAGCCGCGACTGCCCTCGTCTCAGCGGTGGCTGCCTTCTGCCCCAGCGACCGCGCGCTGTCTTCTAAACTCTTCCTAGCTAACTTATCTTCTTGCAACCTATTCAGTGTGCACGTCTTAAATACTAGTTCATTTGGTTGTACGGGATACCACACGGTGTAGGTGAAGCTAGATCTAAAGCATCAGTGTGTTCTGGATTTATTTCAACTTTTCTAGTGTATATCGATAATATCACTCTAGGATGTTATTAATCCTGACGCAATTGAAGCTTTTAATTACACTATTACCACTTCATATATTAATATTAGGTTCTGTTTTTCTTTTTCATCGTCCAAAGTCTTTGAGTGAAGTTGTTAAAATTGAGGATTTTTTTAATTGCCAGATGTGTGCATGTAAAGATGTTCAATTAGATATAATTCATATGCTATGCAAAGAAAAAATAAATTCTGGTACTCATCAGTCGAGCAACTGATGATAAATAATTTATGAAAGAACAATATTGTTATATGAGTTCAGTATTGTGTTTATATTGTTGTTGAGACCAGGAATATACAAACAGCTTAGTTTGTTAGTATGTAACAATCAGGTATTGTTTAGTCACACAAAAGCATGCAAACATAGGAGTGAGATTGATAATGGCAAACCTACACAATAAACACAAAATTAAAACAAGCAAGTCCATTGGTATTGAAATTCAATAAAATACAGAATGCGACTGAATATGATTTATTATAAATAAGGCTTTTACACAACTACCGCCTCGTAATTACAAAACTATGTAAAAGGAATATCTAAATTAGTATTTAATAACATTTGCTGCTGGATAATAACGAGCACAATATTTGTATACAATAATAATAAAATCTCAAATTATCAAGCACTTTAGCTAGCCAAATGAGATCAAATACCCTTTTAAAGTAATAGTCAAACATTTTTAAACAACTTTGATAATCACTGGAAAAGTATACAAAATATTTAAATCTCTTCATTACTACTACCAAATCCTTACACTCTCAATTCTACTAATACAGGTACAATTTCTTTTAATCAGTTTTTGTTACATAAATAATAATTCATGATCAATACGTTAACTAAAATTGTAGTAATCAAAGAAAATAAAAAACTATTTAACACACTGACATATCCTTAACATAAACTAAGATTTTATTTTGTGAGAATTTATTTATTAACACATTATAAAATAACTATAATCAAAGAAAAAAAAACTCTAACACAAACTTAATACAAATTAACAAAATGTTACAATCAGATATATTCATTTTAATCACAGCAAGTAAGCCAAAGCAACAGTAGCATTTCGTAACAATATGATCATTATCATCGGATCACTTTATTATTATATCAAAATACTGATTTTTGCGTTCACTAAGTTGATTGTGAGGGTTTGCCAATATCGAGCGAATGGAAAGAGTTGCCGCTATTTGACACACGCAAGCTGTGCATTGCTCACACCTAAGTGCGTTTCGACTATTGATATGTCAAGCGTTTAGTTTACATTCAACAGCGTAATATCATCCAGGCACTCTTTCGATCCTTACGGATGATCGCAGGCCGTAACCCGCCTGATGCGATGTCATAGTAAAAATTAGTAAAACCTACTTCTCATCAAGTTGATGTATGGTGCTGCCCATTGATTCAGTCTTTGCTTCCAATTTGGCTATTAGCTCTGTTTTATGTTTCAAGGAACTTTCACATTCCTAAAACAAGGCCAATACAGTTTAGCTGAATAAAATGTCAACTCGTTTGAGAGTAAGATTATTTTTGTTAGTTTAAGCAGATAAGTACAGAACCGATGTAGTTGTAAATGTTTCATATAAATAAAGTTTGTTAATTTATTCTGAGGTTAATACAGTGGTTCACTAACACTTTAATGTCTAAGTAAATGTATATTATAATTTTATTCATAACCATCATATTATCCTCAACATTGCTATCATCATAAATATTAGAAAGTGTTAATAATTGTTGTTAGTATAATACATTAATAATTATCTAGCAAACAGGAAACACCACCTGAATTATTTTGATAATGGAATCATTTTATTTACTGTAGGTAATGAATGAATTACAAGAGTCTACTGTCCAACTGGCCCTGCTGTTTTGTCTCTACTAGTGCACTTACGAAACGGTGGTATTTCCTGGAGATTCAGTTTTTTATTAGGCGGGCCTTCATCCTTAGACTTTGTACCCTTGAGTGCTTTAAGTTTTTCTAACTTTTCTCCTAGATTATTCTCGTTAGTAGTGGGAGATCTGAGAGCTTTGACTAGGTCATGGTCGGGTCCTAGGAAGTGGTTATATTTCTCAAGGTTGTGGAGTATTTTGCCAATTTGTTCGGCCTTCCCCTGAAGCCTCGACACCATTTCGCCCTTCTGCGTCAGTTCCATCTCGCATTCCTTCCGTACGACAACCGCGGCATTGTGAATACAGCATGGTATTAGTATCGGTTATATATATAATACTAGCAGGCTTGGTTAGTGGATTAAAGAAGTAATAAAGTAAGGAAAATAAATAAATGAGACTAAATCTAAACAAATAACGAATACATACAGTGTTAAAAAGTTAAAAGCAATACAAGTAATAATACAAAAATACAATACAAAGGATTAAAGACAAAGAGGCTTATTATTCATTAATCAAATTGTTGGGATAATGAGTATGCATGGGCGGGAGTCAAGCGGTGTTAGATGGAGCACCCACGCTCGACGAGCGACCTTCACGAGCATCGTCTTTGTTACCTCGTATACAGTAAACACAACAATAAGATGCCAATTGGTATGAGACACGGTGCAAATTTCACTATAACCCGAGCAAGTTAGACACATTTGCGAGTCGAAAGTAAGAGTGAATTTAATAGTAAACTACTTGTATAGATCATTAACAGACCATGAAGAACGAGTTAACAAAGAAACTTCAGCAACGACTGACGCAACAAGCGAGTGGTTGGTCAATCAGTTGTGATAAAGTTAAGGGTACAAAATCCTAATAGATTGTTATAACATGCTTATAAGTGAACTACAAGTAAATGACTCACCTGTAATTTTTTGTACATCTCTAGGTTAATTAGTTTGATATCGTCGAGTTGCCTCCTGAGCGATATAATTGTGTCTTGTTTATCGTGTATATCTTTCTCTAGTAATTTCATAGCGACCTCCATTTCTGCTTTCAGTGAAATCTGAAGTAGACATTTTAAAGTGCAATATTAGAAACGTGTAATTAATTAGGCGTGGCGCATATCCGCTATGCAGATTTAAAAATTAAAAGATTTATTATGTAACGGACTACTTCGGCTGTTATTTGCGTAATGAAATAAAAGTTTTTGTGACCCGCCATCGCCAGTCCACTACAGCTATTAAGTATCGTCCTTGACTTCAGTTCGAACAGACAGTTATAAAACTCATTGTTAGTGATGAAGTCGGTTAAAAATGGGCATATTTACGTTACCTGCAAATCTAATTCCTTCTGCAGTTCCAAATATTTTTTTCTCTCCTCCTCCAATATTTTACTGGTCTCACTATCATTTTTGGATCTATCAGATGTTGTGCTCCTGACACTACGTTTCTCCTGGAAATCGAACAGTGACACGAATCTATAGTGATACTGTTTTAGTTAGATTTTTTAATCACGTAGATAGGTACGTAGTTTGTATTTTTATTTATTTTATTAGGCTTGTCTATCAAGTTATAATACTGTTTTTGGTGTATAAAGAAAGTAAGAAGAGCTGATAATAATATATTATAGACTCATTCGCAAAATGGAATATTGGCTTGCATCAACATTTTTGCTGCATATTTTTTTGCTATAAAAGTGTCCACCATAGTTACTTATCGTAAATTAATTTATTTATCTAATCGCTGACGTCATCAAAACAAACATAAGTACCTACTTTCTAGGTATACGAAAATAATTTTATTTAAGTAAGCTAGGTTTAAACTTGTTTTTTTCTGTATTTAAAGGTATATAATTATCTTACTTTTCATAAAATAGCAGATTTATGTTTTAAATCCATATTTGTTTGTCAAAGATAATATTGCAACAAATCGCGAGTAATTATGACTATTGTAACGTATTTTCTAATATGTAGATAATTTACCTACCTGATATCATATTTTAATAAGGAAAACAGAAAATAAATCTTGTTTGAGGAAAACCTATATTGCTGTGTTTATTTACTTATTGACTATACACAAACTTAAATAATTGAAACAGGTAAATACTATATTTCCTTAATTACTGATTTGATATATTATAAATAAGAGCCCGAAGTCTTTTAGGACACACTCAGTATCTTTTGAAGTAAATACAAAAAAATAAATTGCTAAAAATAACATAATTAGCAACAAATCTTACCTCTTCATCAGACTGCAATTCCGTCACTTTCATCCTCGTATCTTTGGTTATATCTTGCCCTGCACAAAAAATACACACGTGCTTAGACGAAATACAAATAAACACATACTTCAGCGTGATATATTTACAGCGCCATATAAATAACTCACAGGATTTGGCCCAAAAAGTTTGTTTAGTTTGACTTTTAGTTGTTGAGTTACCCATTAATGTGGACGTATAGCGCATAACGGTAGAACGTCGTGGTTAAATAATAACTGACAATAATATAATGACGCGGGCGACAGGTCTGGCATACTAATGCCTACTAAGCGTTACAATAGAGTCTGACTCATCACTGCAAGGTGTCTTATCTGCTGGATTTTCTATTATTGTTATTCGCGCAATGATTTCGATAGTAAACACTGACGACCATGAGAGGTTTCCCTTTCCGGTCGTTACTGTTACGATATAAAGTTTATGGGCAACGAATTTTTAGGGATTATTAGAAAAAATAAGCCAAAACTTTTGTAAAATAGAAATTAATGAATTGTGACAAATATAAATGTTTTAGGCAGATTTAGGTAGGTACTTGTAAGCATAACAATTTTTTTCGTCACGAAATATAAAGCAGTAATAAGTTGAAGGTAAACAGCCAATTTAATGTAAATGTTATGTTAAGTATCGTGTGCAGGACTCACCCAGCGCATGTTTTAGTTGATTGTTTTCCTCCACTAATGAAATCATTGTGTTTTTGGATATTGCCAAATCCTCCTTCATGAGGGCATTGGTCGTCGTCAAGCTCTCGACCTTCGCTTGTAGGTTTGCTACTGTTGCACTAAAACAAATATTAATTCCATAACAGCTTCATCATCATCATCATTATTATCGTTAAACGTTATTTTTTTTTCCACTAACTTTCTTTTATTTTGTGCCATTGAAATAAAGAATAAATCGAATCTTGAATATTATGCTTAAATACAAGCCTCAAAAGCTAGGTACCGCAATAATAGACGCATCTTATTGAATTTACAAAAGTCATTGGAAATCTTACAATGGGATTTGGCCCAAATGCCGCCCAGAAATGAAACTGTTTATTTGTTCGCTAACGTCGACTTTTGTCTGGAAATCAAACTGCATTAAAATTGGCCCGAGGATATCCGTCTAAAATAATGAAGAAGTATGGCAATTAGTAGATACCTACTGAAATATGTAGGTACTGATAAATCCACTTTTCCGTTATTCGCCTTAGCGCGAAGTTTTGAATGTCCGCTGCTCTAAACTTTAATATTCGCTCGAGACAATACTTGGAGTGACCTTCTAATACGAATTATTTACTACGATAAGATTTGGGAAGTTATATGGCTACTTTAAACCAAGCTACAATGTGCACAATATAGAAACACATGAAAATTACATTTAGGGCCCATCCACACTCGATACTTTTAGCAGCAGAATAGCGCGATTTCGCGTTCGTTATTCACTTTTTTGTAAGCAAAAGGCAGTCAACAAACGCGAAAACGCGCGATTCTGCTGCTAAAAGTATCGAGTGTGAACATGTGTTATTCCGGGTAAGTCCAACAAAATCAAAAGGACAGACTTGCTAAGCGCAAGTGGGTTTATTAATGAAGTAATTTACTAATGAGGTATATTCACTTGAAGAACAATATTAAATAGAAAACAATTCGTTAAAAGAAGACATTAAACCACCTAGCCTATAATAGATTAGCGTGAGAATGTTAGAACAATGGATTCGAAACTTACTTGAGATGTCTGTTGAGCTCCTCGATGTAATTCTTCTGATCTAGCATTGTGTTAATATGGCGTTGTTTCGGCTCTGCGTCGCCATTATTTCCATTGCCGGCCAAGTCATTGGAAGAGTTACTGCCGCGTAAGTAAAGCGAGAAATCTATTACGCCTTGTTGACTATCCAAATCTTCCTCCTGTGTGGAACGTTATACAATGCACATACAATTTGAAATTCAAAGAATACGACACGTAATTGTTGCTCAATATTTAATTGATAATGACACGCACAGTAAAGTCTAGGTAATTTCATAGTAATGATGTAGCTCTTTGAAGTGGTATTTATAGAAAAGTAATCATTATTTACCTTCACACACAAATTGCAATCAACAACATTCAGGCCGACCAGTAGACCAGTGATGATGACAGCTTCTTCGTTAAGCATCAGAGCATGCGGTTCGAAATATTCTTCCAACGTATCTTCACGGTTTTCTAAGATAATACGTAGATAGTCCGCGAGTCTTTTCTGCATCAAGGCCAATCTTAGCCAGGCTCGAGCACGACCCATGGCAGTTCTACAAATTGATGATATTTTAAAGCTTAGCACTGCAAGATTGTTTGCATAGTTATTTTTATCACATGGTACTCAATTTGACTATGTGAGAGTAAACAATTTCTAAATGAGTTTTAATACAAGTGCAAAATAACACCTTATATAATATCTATAGGTACTTACTTGACAGTGGGAAGATCTCTGACACTTGCCGTAATGTCAGCAGCTTCTG
Organism: Allophyes oxyacanthae; assembly: GCA_932294325.1. Lineage (NCBI taxonomy): Eukaryota > Metazoa > Arthropoda > Insecta > Lepidoptera > Noctuidae > Allophyes > Allophyes oxyacanthae. The sequence goes on along the minus strand of OW028620.1, from coordinate 9,200,757 downwards.
GCGAATATTTCTCGACCATTTGCAGGATATCCCACAGCTCTTTTTTAGGACCAAGCAAACCCTGAAAATTCTTATTTTATGAATAATTATTGACTTAAAATAGGATTTTATTTTAAGTACGATATTAGCTGCTCTCTTTTGTAGTGTTGTGATATAGATATTAACTGTGCTCATTTTCAAAGGAAAAGTCTGTTAACATTATGCCGTCTTTATGTGACTCGTTTAACGCAACAAAAATAATTACATCTATTTATGTATTAATACGTGAAGACAAAAATTTGTACCCCTTTCTAAACATATTGCGCGCACGGAGGAGTTTGAGATTTGGCATAGTTAAATTTTATAGAGAAGGAGTGCAGAAAGCTAAAATTACGTTCGAATTTCGACCACTGGGCGACCACTGGTTATTAAATATGTATGTTATTCACTCCACTTATAATTTACCTTCTTCGGTTTGAGTCCATGACGCATCACATGCTCGAGAACAATGAAGAAGTGATGCAATGGCAAGTGATCACTATCGAGCATTCTGCCATACCGGAGCGATTGTTCAATCAGCTCCTTCACAATCAGTTTAGAGATGTTCACGAGATTGCTGCGTTCGATCACAACTGGATCCCGTGCTATAACAGACGACAACGCTGTTCATATAGGTATGTAACCAATTTTTATTTACAATTACACTACTGATTCGGTAGATAAAATTACCCATCAAAGTATTCATAGGATCGTCAGGTGAAGTGATGGTGCCTTGGGCAGATGGGCGATGGAAGGAATCCTGCATTTCCATATCGTGAAGTTCCTTCAGACAGAGCCACTCGCCGTCGACGGAGACGCGAAAATTGCACAGGTAGATAGTGTCCTGTGCGCCCGCCATGTCACCGTCCGGGTTACCGTCACCTTGATGTTGAATGGTAGATGGAATGCCTAATTCAGGCAAGGGTTCCACCCCATGAACTGCGGCAAGTGCACGCATAATAAAGCAGCAAATAAACTATCAAGCGAAACAATCAACAATGTCACGTGAATTTTGATCACCCCCTTATATTCATTTCACACGATGCGCAATTTTGGAAGTCAAATTAAAATAATGTTTATCAAATCACTTGTTTCATCCCACCACCGTATAGTATATTCGTATTCGAATAACAAACACTAAAACAGGAACTTAAAGCACGTGAAAATACACGACCGATTGTTGAGCGAAATGGTTTTTCCAGTACGTCCAGAATAAATATTGATTTCCCGGCAAGCGCTACTTACTACCTACCTACACCAGCGGGAAAATCAATACTCGATGCGCATACTGCCATCTATCCGTGATGTTAGAAAGTAGTACACGCATTGGCCACGACTGCTGGTTACTTTGCGGTACAAGCATGAACCATGAACAAATAGTGCTGGTGAATTGAGAGAGATGTAGCTTTGTTGATGTTAAAACATTGAAGGATAACGGTTCATATTTCATTTCATGAATAGGTCATGAGGAAAGTAACTCACCAGGATTATTAGAAATACCTACAAAATATGCTGGGTATTCACGGTCGAAAAGCGCACTATTTTCTATGAAATGCAATGTTGTGTTGAAATAAAATTATAATATACAAAATGTATCTGTTCCTAGCCACCCCACGCTGATAAAATTTTGCTTGTTACAACCTGTTCAATATTGTAATAAATTGGCAACATTTATATTAATATATTTAGCAACATTTATATATTTAGTGCTTAATATTAAATAAAACAACGTTAATATTCCTTCTAAAAGCCCTTTTATTTCGCTCCATCCATTGCCAATAATAACTATAAAACAACCAAATAGGTAGGTACTTCACACTATTGGAAAAACAAAAATTTTATAAGCCGGTGGCTATAGTGATTTTTTTTTATATTCTCCTTTGTATTTCGAATAACCACCAAGCACGCAGGCTAGTACGGCGGGTGGACCCGTTTTCTCCTTGACCGAAGACAAAACGAAAAATCGAGGGAGAAAACGGTAAAAATATGGTATTGCCTCCCATTTTCTCTCTCCCCTTTTTTGTCGTGCTAACCCTGCAGGGATCTAACTATGTGGTTTAGTTTAGCGGATGAGGATTAAAGGATGGATTTAGAGTTATCATAATTCTATAGGAAATTTTAGTTATTGTAGATAGAATAGAATATAACTTTATTTCATGTAAACCAGATTTAGGCACGTATGAAATGTCGAAGTTCTAGGTGCACGGTTCCAAGTAGTACTTAGGTCCTATAGATAGAACCGGCAAGAAACTCCATGGAAATCCTTTTTAAATAATAGATTACAATCTTGATTAATACAATGTTGTTGTAAGAGCTGCGAAAATAATGTAATTTAATGTGATAATACTTTAGAATAGTATAATAATGATTTGCCTCTGAATAATATTGCCATGGCAGTTACAAGCGGACCAGTCCCGACAGACGGCACCCGTTCACTTTGAGTATCTAGAACCCCGTTCACTATAAATAAATTATTTATTATGTCCGTTATGAATATGTGAAAGAATGTTGGTAGGCCCCGAAAGTTTAGCAATTTTACGGATTTTAAAATATTTATAACAAAAAAATCTTTTCCTCTTATTTATACCTGCCTGTTTGAGTGTAAATAAAATTTATTTTTGTGTAAATAGTTACAAACCAAACAAAACAATGGCAGAAACAACTCAAATCAGGCAGATGGTTCTATAGTTATTGTTATAGGGACTTGCCTTACTGTATAACAAATACACCCACATCTATTTATTCATATCTAAATAAATTCTAGAAATTATTCATATAAAAATTAGTTGGACGAACACTGAATTTCCGCATAAAGAGCAATTAATCTACTGCTCGAAATAACACAGATTCAAGTTATCATTTTTGATGATGAAGAAATTTTTTACCTGCCTTTTTAAAGTTATGGGTATGATTGAGTATTATAAGTATACATACTGTCTACTTTTGTAGACTATACTGTGGCCTTCGATAGTGCGGACTGGATGAACCTGTGGAGACTGCTGACTAACATGGCCGCAGGAGTACACCTGATTGCTTGTTTAGACGCTCTGTTTAAAGACAGCCACGGGAACTTCAAGGTCGTTAAGATTTTCCCAATCCTAGGTAAGACTTTGATTAGGGTGTACACAGGGATGTGTTCTGTCACCAATGCTCTTTAACTAGGGCGAATACGATCTCAATGTTGGCGTTGGCTGGCAAACTAATCTATGTTTCGCAATTGAGCCTTTTACTGGCGTCCAACACGTCAACGACAAGTAAATGACTGAACTTCTGATCAAATGGAAATAAACAGTGCATACTTTAGATTGTAAAACACTGTTATCTGCATCACTTATAACTTACTAGAAAACTATCATGGCACTCAATTATCACCTAGTTTATATTGTTGATTTGGAACTGCAGACTTATCGCCCGGCGAGTATAGTCAAACAGTCATTAAGAAATAATTGGGTGCTGCTTTTTTAAACCACTAAGATGCCAAACAAGCATACGGCCCGCCTAATGGTAAGTGGTTACCGATATCTATGGACGCTTGCAACATCAGGGGCATCACTCGCACTCGTGTGGATTAATTCTGCTCAAAACTATTTTTATAACTGTTGAGCAACATTGACCTTTAACGAAAGTTGCCGTATGTCGCTTTACGTGGTTTTGACGTTAAAACTTCTAGGTGTTTCTGCAATTGATTGCCCATGTAAACTTTAAATGCTTCTAGAACAATGATGGTAAAATGGACTTCGCAGAAAAACTTAATGAGGAACCTTATTGTTGCAACTAAAATATTTTTGTCATACAAGAATAGTTCACAGTAATAATGGGCATGGGATTTCAGTAGCGATGAGCAGGTACAGTATCCTGTTTAAGATACTGCGATCGCCAGGGACGCTCCAGCGGCCCCAGATATGATTGTACATTTGTTTTATGAAAAGAGTATCCATGTAGTTTCTTGCCGGTATCTTCTCCAGGACCAACCCACTTGGAACCGTGCACATAGAATCACGACGTTTGGAAAGTGCCTGCAAAGGCCCAGTTGAAATAAAAAACTTCGAATTTGACTTTGAATCACAATTTGTTAGGAAAGCATGGTTATTATGGTTATGGCACTGTCCATAAACCATACATTATGTTTATTGGAGCCCAGAGGATGTTTATGGGCTGATAATTATGATGATATACTGTTGTTTATATTGAAAAGTTCCCTTGAAAACTTCGGCATGATTGGTAAATAAATATAAGTTCATCAATTATTATTATAAAGTTCTCAATAGTGAGTGTAGACTCCCTTACTGCATTTGGTCTAATCCTTCTTATTCTGCGGAGAGGCCCTTGCCCACCATTGGGACAGTAATGGGCTGACTTTTATAAATAATATATTTTTCTCCTTTATTTAATTTAAATCACAATTTTAGGGTTCCATACCCAAAGGGTAAAACGGGACCCTATTACTAAGGCTCCGCGGTCCGTCTGTCACAAGGCTGTATCTCATGAACCCTGATACTTAGACAGTTGAAATTTTCACAGATGATGTATTTCTGTTGCTGCCGTAACAATAGATACTAAAAAACAGAATAATGTAATAAATGTTTACGGGGGCTCCCATACAGAAAACATGTTTTTTTTTGCCGATTTTATAGATAATGGTACGGAACCCTTCTTGCGTATTGGTTTCTTGTATTGGTGGTATCAAAACTAACTGCCTAGTGTGCACCCAACAAACTCAGAATTTGTCACTCATGGAGGCTCTTTCCTTGCACACAATCGTAGTTGGAATGGTATTGATATGGTATTGTGGAGGAACGAGGTATGGTGTTCCTCCATTGAAAAGGGAGTATCCTCCGACCAGGCGAGGTGATATTGCCTGGCGGGCCGAAGCCCGACGGTTGTTGTCGGACAGTTGTATATGTGCTAGATACGAATATCTTTTTCCTTGCGCGATGCAGGCTTCGTAATCTGATAGTAGTTATTCTATGTGGCGATAGATGTCGCTACAGTATGTATTGGTATCCTACAAATATGATGTACTTATGGAGAACCAGAATATTTGACAGGTATAAACTCAAAAAAATGTGGGAAAATGTTGACAATGGCTAGGATTCTATTCTATTTTATTTGTCATTATGGCAAGTGGGGATTATTAAGTAATTATGCCTGAAGGAAATTTTGGATGTAGATTAATTTTTATGTTGTACTTATACTTACACACAAATTATCACAAAAATATGAACAATTCAAATGTAACTAGGTACATATCATTTTGGTGTAAAAACAGCTATCTTTGTTTGTAAGCAGAATCAAGGTGTCTGCACTCTGTGACGTTATCAATGTAGCGGTCACGCGATATCCACAACAAAATACAAACATGTAACATGTAGTTAGATCGCTTTATTTTACATTATTGTATATACCTTTTTTCGGAAATTTTAATTATTATGTCATTTCGCTATGAAGAGTGCGAGATATGTAAAAAATACTTACTATTTGAACTATAGTAGTAGGACTTGTTTGGCCTGGATATCAGAAGTTCCGGCCATTTGTCTTCCTTCGTTGACGAAACGGACGGAGATCTTTCGAAAAACGGAGATTTCACGGATGATGTTGATGTTGCCGGTGAAACTTGAACATCTTTGTCTTTTGAGGAAGCCATAATTCATTATTAATTTCAATTTTTCACTTCCCATAACATTTTGAGCAAAATACAACAAAAAGTAAACGCGTCAATATTATGTCACTAATGTCACTGTCAGTCAAGTGTCATAGTTTCAATTTGTCAAACCTTCAAACGCAGCATAGACTAATAACTATATGTCTATGAAACGCAGATAGTCCGTGCGGTCCGAATTGCGATAAAAGTGATAATATCGCAAATCCGACCAAATTTAATAGTCACAAAATATAAGGGCTATTGAGTAAATAAAATACTTGTAACTTTGGTCGGATTCGCGATATTATACTTGTAGCGAAATTCGGACCGCAGGGAGTATATGATACTTTTATGGAGCTAGTTACGTTTATTTTATTAAGATTATAATATATTATATTTATATTTTTTTCATGTTAGATAGTCATATAGGTACAATAATATAACATGCGCGCATTGTTTATTTAGAGCTCAGTGTGTTTAATAATTAGAGGAGGAGCTCGTAGCTACATAGCTACCGCGCAGATCAGTCGATTAGCGAGGTTAAGCTGCGGTTGCCGCGGTCAGTCCCTGGATGGGTGACCATTTCTTCAAACATCGAGACCCCTCCGTGCCTCGGATAGCACGTTAAGAAGTTGGTCGCGGTTGTCACACGAATACCTTTGACAGTCGTTACGGGAGTAAGCAACACAAAAAAAAAAAATGTCTGACAACCGGTCTAACCTTAGGGTATCAGTGTCTCCCAGTAATTGGGTGGTGGAGGTCAGATGGCAGTCGTTCCGTATAAAATACTGTTACTCAGCCGCATCTGGTTAGACTGGGAGCCGACCCTTACGCTTCCATATGTCAATTTTACGAACAAATTTTGACAGATGGAAGCGTAAGTTCACGCTTAGACTTTAGACTCGTTTCTGTCGTCTCTGAATGTCAGCCTTAGAGCATTTAAGGGCTAAACAGATGGTGAGATTGTTTTTTAAAAATGTATAAAATAACGCGGCCTTTATGAAGATACTCCATAGACGTAATAATTATACTAGTAGTATATTAGGTGTAAGGTTCTTGATTAGGTGTATGAGATACTCAAAGTAATGAAGCCACCAGAAAATAAAACTAAACTAAGAAACGGCATCGTTCCTTTTTCGGGATTCTTTGGTCATTGCTTTTTCGACACCCTGTCCTGTGTTATTGGACTTGCATTATTGCATTGGAACGATTGGACTCTTTGTAGGTACCTACCATAGAGATAATACATAGGTACCTACCTATTTTAGTCTTGTACCTGTCATTAGACGTCAGGAGGTTAAAATTGATTCATGGAATATATTGGATCAAACCTTAGATTATAGGTTTAAATAATCTAAGGATCAAACGGATCAAACGGATTTTATGCTTTATGTATTTATAGGTACCTACGTGTAACTACTAAACAAGAAAAATGAATTTTCAGTACACTTCAAGCTTGACTCCTTTAAGAGTTTTGGTTGTAAATCCGCTGGTACCGGCTTCACAATTAACTATTACCAAAATGTTGTCTGGAATAGTTTTTGGAAAGAATCAATTGATTGACTTGATACTGTTAGTTTATTCTAATGAAATTGATGTAGCAAAGGAATATGCTCAAGAGCTAACTAGTTGTGCTTTTACATGTTTCAACTCAATTCGAGCTACGTCGGATTTACCGAAGTAAGTTTTTCGGAACTGGTTATAATCTTTTGTACGATCAGTAGGTATAATGAATGCAAATGAATGCTTAATTATATCCATATTTCAGTATTTCAGATGCAGACATATTTTGCTTCATGACTAACTTTGCAAATCCGAATTCGCTTGATTTCGAAAACATGGATTCTGATGAACAATTTGATACTCTTTATTTAATAATAAAAATTGCTACTAGTTTAGGAAAACCGTTGCCAGTTGAAGAGTCAAAGCCAAAGAATGTTAAGAAAAGTAAATACAAACCTGAAAAGGAAATTAAAAAACCACTGATCATCGGTGACGGTTTGCTGGTCATCGATATTTTAATGTCAATGGCAAAAACTTTACCTCCAGAAATATTCTTTTGTGCCACGCCTCTAAGATCTATTTCAAAAACTGTTTTAAGTGACCATCTTAAGGTAATAACTTTCTTACTTTATTCATACGCAATATCATCAGAAATTGGAGTCCACTACTGTCATGCCGGCCGTGTATTAGGTATATTCGTTCGTTTCTTCTTACCAACCGACTCTAACGTTGCTAATCCAATTAGTTTTTCCAATTTAGAAACAAGGAGGCAGAAAACGTTTTGCTTTGTATGCTTTCATTTTTACAATAATTTGTACCTACAGCAACAAATAAGTATCATAATCTAGCGTAGATCATTACGATAAGATACCTAGCCAAAGTTTTGTAGCAACACAAATATAATATTCCGTGTTAGTGTTTGGTTCTGGTTTTGTCATAGAAATGGTTTTTATTATCAATAAAAAGTGTGATCTTTAGAACACTTTTTTAACTACACTACATCTGTTATGCCTTTGCATAGTGGCTTACCGATAAATTCGCCCCACAGAAATTTTATTAATAAAATGTAATTTGACTGATTATTTGGTGGTTCAACCTTTCAGTGGGTTCCATCTATGACACTCGAAGAGGCACATCAACTAGACTAGGTACCGCTCCCCAACTTCATTAAAAACGATTGTTTATAGTAAAAGTTTATAAAGCCATGCATGGTGTATGGCGATTTTTTCGCTGTATGGTGATTGGTCCCATCATATTGTTATCTAAATATCATGTGACCACGTGCCGTGCTACTTGGAAGCAAAGCCAAATACCCTACGCCATGTGCGTTAATGTTGTTTAGGGTTTAGTAAAATAATATTATTTGCAACTTATCTGTTAAAATTAATATAATCATTAATTCCTTCAAGGTGGAATGTAATGATATAAATAAAGCTTATGTTTGGGCCGCAAACGACCAAGTGTTTCATGTGGAAATCGAAACTCCCTATTTAGTTCATGATAAAGTAACCAAGGAATCGAGTTGTGATTGGGACGCGATAGGGAAGGAACTTTTAGAGTCTCTTAGTCTAGACCATATTCAGTTTAATGCGGCTTGGATGAAGAGAGAATTCATCGAGAAGGTATGAATCTTTTCCATTGGATTGTATGAATTAATTTTATTTATTGAGTACATTCAAAACACTAGGTATCACTGTACAGCAAAATCCTTCTTGGACGAGAAGCTTGCTATTATGTAGTCATGGATTACTGAATAGTAGGTATAATACGCATACTTATAATAACGTGTTATTACTGGTGGGATGATTTTCTGATTGAGGTCGTCAACCCGCGTGCTGAACGTAGTGGGTGACTATGACCAGTTTGGATTTTTCGGGAGAGATCTATGTCCAGCCAATGTTGTCCACTGACAGAGGGAAAGGTTGTGGATGAATTTTACCAAGATCAAAGGGGTGCACGGTAAAAGACTTACAAGTGACGAAACAATAATGAGATCGTTTGTCGCACCCTGAGCCAATCTTGATACCACCATTGCTGAATGGCTAATGATTCCACTACAGCATGAGCGATTCCTAGGTATGTGGCTCGTGCCGACTTGATTGAAGAAGAAGAACTGAGATTAATATGGTTACGCAAAATGTACAATATTTCTATACCGTTTAGCAATATTAATTTCAATACAGTATTTTTTTAATGCTTGTCAACAGCAAATTATTGATGACTATCTACGATAATGACAGACTTTATGCACATGCAACTATAATAAAATTAAAAAGTTTTATTATGATACAGTTTCCTTAATAAAACAATGCTATCAAATAACTTATTTTCTATTATACTTCGGTTCCACCAAGGAGATTTCAATTTTCTTTTTCAAGTTTTTTTGAGTTTTAAATTTTTGCTTGCATCTAGCATTTTCCTCGCTGTAGTGAGATGAAAAGTTGTGTGTTTCTCACGGCTGCATAATTGCCTTTGATTCCCTTGCTACACTCAGGTCTCTATTTTTGAACCACTCGCTTCCCTCGTGGTTCAATCTTAGAATCCTTCGGTTGTTCAGTATTCAATACAAGCACTCGCACCAAATAACAACTTTGCAGCCTTGTATAACAAAAACTATTATGGCTACGTATCGCTGAAGAAGTTTCTTGTCGCATAGGAGTGTAATAATAATTACTGTTTTTTTCACAAGGTGCTTGCCTTTTCATCGAGCAATCCTTATGGATGCATATATAAATCAGCAGAATTTTCTAAAACTTTGCGTGCTATTTGGGCGTGCAGGCTAGAGTCCAATGCAGACATGTATACTAGCTTAGGTGTTATTAGCGATGGCTCTTTGGGAACTATAAAAGGTAAGTATACGCAATAAAATTTTGCAATAGAACTCTACATGGTTTTACATAAAATATTGTTTGTTTTTTACATCTGGTTAGTTTCAAGTTCCTTATTGATATTTCAGGGTTGCCTTATGTTCTACCTTTGATTATTTCTACACATTCATGGCGTATTGACACACGCTTTGAAGAGACAAGTCATGTGAGAAGCGAAATTAAGAGAATCAACCAAGCAGCACAAGAACATCACAACAAAGTGACCTAATATCTTTTAAATTAAAGCGTTTTCTTTAAGAATATTTTAGTAATATGTGATTTCCTTGTGTCCAAATCTTCTTAAGATATTTGGTCACATCCAAAATTCTTAAGATTATTGCTCACAATGAAAATCCACGGTAGGTAATCGACAAATCTAGTCAGAGGGCAGATGAAGTAATTTTATTGTTATTAATGCAGTAAAAAACTCTTTCCTGGGAAAAAAAGATACATACTCGTTGCTATTTCAGTTGAAATAGTAGTTTGTAGTTTCAGGTAGGATTACTAAATAAAATCGTATTGCGTATATTACGCAATTATCTCGATTTATGTGGTGTTTGATGTGAATTAAATTCTTCCGAATCTTTGAGTATCTAGAACTTTCGAATGGATGATTTACACATATGCATAATACACATACCTACCTAAAAATACACCTGTAGTCAAGCGTAGTCTAATTTAATCAGTCAAGCGATGCAAAGTGGACACAATAGATTTTTTTTTGTGTGCGGGCGCCGGTGACCTTTCTTAACTTGATGAATTAATAACATCACACACCAAACGCATTTGAGAGGGCTCGTAGCTAAATGGCTATAGCGCAGATGGATTAATCTGTGAGGTTAAGCTGCGCTTGCCGTGGTCAGTCCTTGAATGCGGCCATTCTATATGCCCATCGAGACCACATGTCTTGAAGCGATCAAGGTTGCAATACTCATGGCAGTCGTTATGGGAAAAGTCTGAAAAGTGGTTTTTCCTTCGGACATCAGTATTCTTGGGTTGTGGAGGTAAGGCGACAGACACCCTTATAAAATACAGGGCCACATCAGGACCCTAAGAAAAAGGCAAATTTGCTATTGCATTATAATTTGCTGGCAGACAGTGCATGTTTACAGACTAAAATATTGATAATCATAGGTACCTAACTTAATTCCACTATTTCACTATAACTATTTCATGTAATTTCAGCTGATTCCATATTGCAAAAAGTTCTTGGTACAGAACGTTATTAACAAGGCCTTCATACCGGTAACGTCTCAGGACAGTGACAGTGAGTCGTCTGATTACTCCCCTTTGGATCCAGACAGTAGAGTTAGTACTTCATTTGATTGAAGAACACACCATACGTTTTAATTTTCATTATTTATCGCTTGATTTTCTGGTCTATTGATAAACAATAAATTCTTTAAAATATTCGTTTTGTTTACTTTCAAGTATCTGTCAGATTTTTTCCGTCGGCATCATTGATAAAATAAGTATAGTAATAGTGGCGTAAAACAGCCTCCACCTCTGCATCTCTTGACTGATAGCGCACCGCACTTACAGATAGGGACAGATAAAATAGAGGGCGGTCTATCCATAGGCCCAGCCATCGGATGATGACGATGCGGTTTTTAACCTTGTCCAGCAAATGGTCGTGATAAGCTGAGGAAGAGAAATTTAAACATACCCTCATGCCTTTTTCCGATGCGGGTAGCCAGAAACTACAGAACGACACGTGCTACGATGCATAAAATACTCTGCTACTCCTCTTCTTTTCATCAACAGATGACTGAACGGTGCAGTGTTTTCATAGAAAGAAAGAAACTAGAAAACGAGTATACGTTTATTGACATACGTCAATAAACGTATACTCGTATATATATAATAAACGTATGTATATACAATCCACGGCACAGAACAACTTACAATATAGATAAACGAAGGAAACAAATAATATATACTTAGATAACAAAAGGCAGAAAACAACAAGAGTAGAAGTTGGCATGTTACCGGGCACAAATAAGTTTGGAATTGCGTGTACCTATTATAAGCCGCAACTCAGCGAATGTATACCTACCTGCAATACATGTACGCCGGTTGCGAGCACTGCGCAACCCTTTTGACGTCACCAATGAAGTCCTGGGTGTCCATTCCCTGATATAGAATTTTTAATAATAACGTAAATGGAAATTGGAAAAGGTGGGATCGTAATTAAGTTGTTCTCAGATCAGTTGAGATTGTCACTTATTCACACTGCCAGCAAACGAGCTGAGGGAAAAACAAATAAAAGCGCATTTACTGAGCGATTAATATTCGACGGACTACGGTCTCGGCTCCCTGACCGCATCGTTTGTTTAACCTCTTCTGTCAATTTGATTTCCGACCTCGGGGGTATGTAATTTCCATTACGGAGGCCAGACGCTTTGTTTATCTACGAGCAGTCCAATAAGCCTGGCGAGAATCTCTGTTTCATCTAAGGAAATCTTTATGTATTCCTATTTGGTTTTACTTTATTTAAACATTGTAAATGAGGAATGCTTTTTTGTACTTAGGGTAGTAAATAAGCTCTTAAAAAGAAATCTCGTGAGATATCTTGCTAAAAATTAACGGACAAGTTATATTCGGGATGGTATGAGGTTGTTGTGTATTTGGGAATTGCGCCTACAAACACAAAATGAATATCAACTTGTATCAGAAATGCGTGGTCATATTTAAAGGTGTGGATCAGACCATCAAACTGAACAACTTTCTCTATGGGACCTGCAACCCACATCGACATCCACGTAGTAATCGCGATAAAATAATCAGCTGTCCCATATATGTTTTAATACTACCTACTCGACCCAAACATATGGGTGATGATTTTTTTTCGTGATTACGATGTTGGTCAGTGAAAAAGTGGTTCAGTTTGATGACCTGATTCACAACCATAAATATGACCACGCGTTTCTGATATACGTTGTAGAATCCACGAATGGAGAACACGGTTGTCATTTCTCAGTTTCCCTCCTCCACGGTCGAGAGCAGACTGTATTGTGTGTATCATACTTTTTAACACGCTTTTATTAGCTTCACCTGTAACTAACTATGTAAGAAAATCTTGGGAGCTAAATTTGACCCACTTCCCGGTTTCCGATTGAGCTGAAATTTTGCATACACGTTCAGTTTGGATGAATAAAGCGTGCTCTATAGTTTTTTTTAAACTATAATGTTTTATATCTAGTATATCTATTTATTAAATAATTCAAGTGCCTTAATAGCACCCTTCTTGTGTTGTTTCGATGTCAACTGGTTTAGAAATTTTGTTTAGCTCTAAATACCTACCTTATAAGTAAACTGAATCAAGTTCAAGTAAATAAATCGGTAAAATCCAGTATGTAGCGAGGTAAAAGAATAATAACATTGATTATCTTATTACAAAAATCTTTATTCTTATTTGCTTGCAAAACCTTGTGGTATTCGCGAGCTAGGAGCTACTCAAAGAGGGTTGTTATTTCCCAGCGCGGCGGGAATTCGAATCAAACTCGTCTCATTAGCCAGTAAAGGAAAACTTGGATTAGTTGACCAACTTCCAGTAGTAGATTGCGCGGGTGCGTTCGGCATGCGGACAGACTGTATGCTGCAACTTTCCCCCTTAAAATTATAATTAAGGAAGCCGTCTCAAGATTAAGATTAGGCCTAGAATTACCAATACTATAAACGAGGTGATTTTATTATACTAGGATTGGTAAATGTGTTGCAAATAGTGGGCAAAGTGGTAGAAATAATGTTGGTTAAAACCATGAAAAGGTTATTTACTGTAGCATTTATCTAGCTGGGGAGGCTACCTCCTTCAGAGATATACGATTTCCGAAGGCAATGATTCGAAAACAGTAATTTGGATTAAAATATATGAGTATCTGCTTCTGTGTATCGCATATTGTTCTTATTTCCAAGATCTTAACTTATGACTTTTCCTAAAAACTTAATAAGCTTTACTGTACCTGCGTTTCCATTTTAGATTAGAGTTTTTCTTAACGCAATTTTGCTAATATATTTCAGACTAGCTGGGTCAATTTCCCGAGTAGAAAAATTATTTAAGCGACACCATTCCGGTGTCGCTTTCTATTAAATAAATAAATAATTACAGCCAATTACTGCCCCACTGCACGGGCTTCTTCTCAGAATGAGAAGGATTAGGTGTTAGTCCACTTCGCTGGCCTAGTGCGGGTTGGCGGACTAAGCACACCACCGAGAACTTTATGAGGCCGTCTCAGATGCACCGGTTTCCTCACGATGTTTTCGTTCACTGTTATCGTGGATTATAATCAATCTCCGAGCTTTCTATTTGTGAATGATTTTATAGAATCGGTTCAGTAGTTCCAGAGATTACCCCCTATATACAAACAAACAAAAAAATACCTCTTTATAAAATTAGGATAAAAATAATCTATGTAACCACGTAGTCGCAAACTTAATCTAATAAGAACGTTGTAACACTACTTAGCCTACTTGAGTTGATAGTGTGGGTACAACCCTATCTTTAAAATCAAAAGTAAACCAAATAAATATCAAAAAGTTGGTCGGTTTGTTTACCCTTTCGAGTCGTAGAAGGACTTAGTGTCACATTAACACGGGGGAGGCGAGGCCGCGCGATTTTTCTGCCGTGGCAGCGATGTCGTGTCTCTTTCGGAGACATTCGTTATCTGTTCCAGCTTGCTTCTTGGATTTATTGACTTTTTTCCCTGCCTTAATTTCTAGAGATTCGGTCGAATGGCCCACGCTGGCACCGGAACATTAACGTCACCCTAGGGAAATATCTTTTGTGTTGTGTAGTATTTTTTTAAACGTCTTTAATGCTTCTAAGCTTTGTCTTTGCGGTTTCCTTTAATCCAATTAAACCGTACAAGTTAATTAATTTTGTTTTGTAAATAACAGGATGATTTGGTTATAAGGAGAATAATTACAAACCCTAATTACAAGTGGTTTAATATTGCTCAATTATGAAACAATGTTACTGGGGAAGGCGAAATGGCATGATGATATTTGCACGAATAAATTCACGCACTTTATTTGGCATTGGACTTTTAATCGTAGAAAATCGACAATAAATTAATTGTAATTTAATATGTGTAATTTTTATTCTTGATGTGGCAACCGGCTTTTATGAAATAAAGAACAAGTTGGGTTTAGATCTCTGCAGACAAGGGCTATTAGAATTAACCTCCTATCTTTATGTTGTAGATAAAAATTAAGAAAATCTAATCTCGTAAAAAATCTAAGAAAATTAATTATTATTCATGAAGGTTTAGTGGTGTAATAACGTTCTAATCCTATAGCATAAAGTGGGTTCCTGGGCCAGGGCGGCGGGTCGAAAAATTTGTTTAAAAATTCAATACCGTCTATAAGAAACTCGTTCTGAGAACGCAACGGCCTGCGAACATTCCCATTTTCCTTTAATAACATGGGAGAAATTGCTCGATTAGTGCGAAAGGGAATACCTGCTTGTGCCTTCGATTGCGATACGTAGACCCCAACGGAACTTCAGAAATTGTAAATAAAAAACCGTAATGATTATTATTAACGTAAATATAGTTAAAAGCTGTTATAAATTATGTACAACGGTTGAAAAAAGCAAAGTATCTTTGATTCTTTTTGATTTGATTTTGGACAATCCGAGATATTATTCGATATTACCTTCTCCGTAGTCGGGTATAAAAAATGACATAGCTATCTACTATATATTTTGCCATTAACCGCTGCTTGCTACGAAGACTAGCTATACTGACCGCGTGTGGTAAATACGGGACCATTTTTAGCACAGGTTTATTTCCAGAAATGAACTGCGTCAAGCTATTGGTGATAAGGATACTCTTGCTAACTTAGTACTAAGCGATTGTTAATTAATAGCACTTCAGACTATTCAATCGATGGAAGCAAAGTTGCTTTTTAAAAATTCTTTGAATTCGAAGACGCCGCATACTAAAGCGAAATCCTATCTTTAGAAAAAAGTGGGGGAGTTTGCCGGATTAAAAGCATTCAATTTAAATATCCCAGACCTTTGTCCAGTGAGTTTCCGTAGGCAACCGGCCGTGAAATTTCATTTAATCGCCGGAGAGAAGTGCGTCTCAGCTAATGCAGATTGCGAGGCTCGCCCTCGGGGCCCGGTTAATTTATAGCCCAACAAATTTTTATTCTTTCTTGAACTGCTCAATCGTCCATTTTTTTCTTAAGTTAATCAACTGGACTCCTTGGATTAGTCGTTTTTACCAAAGCTGTTAAAGGGTAAAGTGGAATTACTTTCCTTAAACCGTTAAGTATCGCCGTTATCCGTATTATTATTATCTCTTAATCAGCAGAAGTAGCAGGAGCGATTATTTCTGGAGTAATATCCTAACCATTCGTTTAAGTTAACCAGGAACTAGTCGGCCTAGTTTAGTTCTTGGGAAAGAGTAGGACACTCCCTCATAGGCAGTAAGTAGCGTCAAAGGCGACTCAGATTATGTCAAGAGGATATTTCTTCGTATATGTACCTAGGTACCTAGTGTTAATGGTCAATTTTATTTTTGTCCAATATCATAGATACGACAATAATAGTAGAATTGATATTAATCAGTTCTACTATTTTTGTGGTCGTCAAAGAGTTATCTTCTTTTTTCGGACTGGTACGTGTGTACCACACGTATCCAAGAATCTCTGACGCTACCACCTAAACCTTATTTAAGTAGACTTTACGGCTGAATATGAATATTGATCAGCTATGATGTTGAATTGCCCGTGTTGTGAGTTAAACGTAACCCGATTGAAGTACCTATATAAGCTGCCAGTGCCGAGCAGTTTCTAGACGGCTTTAGCAAATCGTCGCTCTAAGAAATATTTGATGCTTTAATATATTAAGTTTTCTGTAATAAATCGTTAAACAGTAACGTGACGACGTCAGTGACGACACGGTTGGCGCAGTGGCTAAGCGATTAGCCTTCTGCGCTACGTGCTGCGGGTTCGATCCCCGCACGGAACAAATATTTGTATGATCTACAGATAGTTGTTTCGGTTCTGGTTGTGTATGCATGTGACATGTATGTTTGTAAACTGTACCTTGGATACAGGAGAAATCCTAGTGAGGGCCAATGCAATTAAAATGAAGAGTGAAGAGTAACCTCGGTGTATAAAATAAATAAATAAAGCCGTTCCCTCATTTGTCAGTGAGACATCCTTTTTCTCGGTTTATTCGATTCCCGTTCAGGACCGAAAACTTACGGAATGTTTTCCCTCTAACGAAGACTGCTAGACTTGGTCGAGAAGTAGGTAAGGGGCAGGAAGGTACAATACCACGAATTGGTATAAAAGAGTAGAACAATTGCAGTTTACCAGCATCGCTACAAAACACTGACAAACGGGCAGTTGAATTGAAGCAGTTTTCTCAGTAAACCAGTAAATACCGAGATACCGTAACAACAAATAAGGTAACGTAACGTTTAAAAAATATACGCCAGTCTTTCAAATTCTGGTAAAATCAAGATATCTACAATGCGTATCAACAGCAATTGACAATAAAAAACACGAGTTTGCGGAGTGTCTCCGCGGACTCGGTGACCTTTCCATGTTGACATCTTTATCGAACGATTTTCAAGATGTGAAGGCGTGGAAAAGTTAAATAAATCCAAAGAGAACATTAGATAAGGGAATGGCTTTTGTAATGTCTTCGGGACGCCGTAAATGCAACCGATGTGCCATAGATATCTGTCGGGAACATATGCTCCAAACTCAAACTTTGTTACGCTGTATTGTTGAATTGTGAAAATTCGTGTTAAAATCTTAAAAGTGTTTTCAATTTCATAAAAGAGTTGGTCAAAGTTATGTAATCATTTGCATTGGGCTAATTGAGTGTAAGGTACGTGAGCAGTCGTATTGGTAAAAAAAATAAAAATTCAATTATGAAAAAATACATTCCGAAGACATGGAAAAAATGTTTAATTCTCAAACTGTTGTTAACCTGACCGCACCAATTTTTAACAATTTTCTCTCGGAAATTATTATTTGGAAATATTTTAACAGCTTGTGTGCAGTGCGCGTGTCGTCATCGGATGACTGCAGTGGACTCTGGAGTACAATGATGGAGCTATAAAACAACAGCACCGGACATGCATCGCAGATAAATCAGCCCATTTGTATCTACACGCGTGACAAGAGGCGAGCCTCGGCGATTCGATGTTTTCATTGTGTTCATGCGAGCTAGTATTTTATTGTGAACACGTAGTTCTGTTTGTATTGTAATATGTGTGTATTGAACTAGGCGAGGATTGTGATTTGATTGTGCCGGGTTTGTAGATTAAACAGTTTAGTTAGCACTAGCAAATCCTAAAATCTGATCGTAAAAAAGTTGGGCTATTTTTTGTCGCCGATAGAAAAGATTTCAAATTTAATAAAATGGTTAAATACTTTATTTACAGTAAGTACATAAATAGGTAGGTAAGTACTTAGGTAACTGGTAGTAGCGAACCGTACATGCCGATTTCTACCAAAGCAAGTATAATAAATGTCAGTTCCACCTGTTTAAGTTCCACAAAAAGACAAAGTATTTTGTTCTAAGGGTAATGATAAAAGTAGATTTAACTAAAATTGTTATTCTTAAAAATATCACTCACTAGTTAGAATATATCTCAAAAATACAAAGTTTCAATGTGATGAATGTGGATGACTGATGTGAAACGGAGACAAAATTATGGAGATTGAAAATTTAAATGTCTCACATGATAAAATTCTCCCGGTGAGTCCTGTAGGTAAGTATTTGATTGTTTAATAATACTAAAAATGTTAGAGATACTGAGTAGGTATTATGGAAATGCATGAACATGTCGAACATTAGACACAATGTTATCTTACAGATTGTATACAAATACGAGTCTGTAGTTGATTACAGAGAGATTTAAAAACAGTGAGTAGATAATGACTCTACAATAAAAGATCTTGACCCCACTTTATTATTTTAAAAAAGTTTCACAAACGAAGTTATCTACTTTACTGCATTTGTGATACTAGAATATTGTACTACTATAATATTCTTAGTAAACGACATCGAGACAATGTTAGGGAAGTGACTAAAAGTCCGTCCCCGCGGGTATATGACAATATAAACTATGATCGACGTCAAAACCGGCGAGTATAGTTAGTGGAGGCGAGCGATTATTTATGTGCAATGTTCGTCAACGTCAGTAACGACGTGGCTCAAGCAGCCGAGCCGGCGGTATTATTCAGCGATGATGCAATAGGGTTGGCGTCCCAAGTCCCAACACAATGTTATTTACAATCAGTGCTAACCATTTATGAATAGTTGATGTAATGGCTAATGGGGATGATGATGTTATTTTTTTGTGTTAGAAATGAGTTGTTAGTTTGCCACACAATACATTACCTGGGTAATGTGGACTTTGTATGGTCTCTAGGCCAGAACTCAATTGGTCGGATGGGCTCCGATCTTTGCAGACTTATGTCTAAACACCCTTCGGACATTGCCTGTAACAGTCACGTCACTAGAAAAAATCGTGTGCCCAAATCAATTAAATTTTAAATTTCCTTTTCATAATATCCTCAATTAAGTTTAATAAAATGTTCATATGGGCAATTTCGTGTACAAATTCTATCTAACACTTGGACATTGTAGGATTGGACAACATACATAACAAATCCTGAACGGTTTAAATTATCGCTAAACTAGCGCTAAGCGGTGTAGAAAGTTTTGTGAAGCATTTTTATAAAAAGTAAGCAAAACTTTTGGTTGCAAGATGTCACATAAACACCGGCGGCGGCAGATTTCCACATCAGATACAAGCTACGTAGTCGTAGATATCTCGTATGCATTTCATTCGCCGCTGGTGCGAGATTATGTTTCTGCTTTGCGCTAACAACGTGTTTCAGAATATTTCACGTCGAGTTCGGAACAAGCTTCATAAAGAGTTTTTATTATATCTTAAAACTAAAAATATCTAGTCAAAACCTATTAACATTAACGTTGTAGACCGACTGAAATAGGTACTCTACCGAAATTGCCAGAAGCCTATATATTTCCCTAGTCAAATACTGTTAGTTCGTAAATCGCAATGGTTTGGCAGTAGATACTTATTAGATAAACATATAAATGGCGTCCTTATACCTGGATAAATAAACGTATGTGTAGGCTTAGACGCGTCCAGCGAAATAGGATCTCTCAAACTCAATGAAGCTGCCTTTCTCACCGGCGTTTATTGAAATGCCATCAAAGTAGAGGGCTACGAGAGGGGTCTGGTTAAATTGGTGGCTTTGCGATGGACCGGTAGCAATTCGTCTCGTCAGTCTAGGTACAGCTTATCGAGCAGTCCACACTCGGGGCCCGGCACATGCTAACTGAAACTGATTTACGACACCGATGACAGTTTATTCAACAACGGTGGATGTTGTTTATTAATTGCTACAAGGTTTACATGATGAGCCACATTGTTGTGGCCGCGTTAGTATGGACTCTATTGCGGTTAAACAATCACGACTCCACTGGGGGATATTAAAGGGATGTAAAACCAGAGATATGTACCTAACTAGTGGTGGAGTAGATAATGAGAAGGCTGAACTAAAATTTTCTAATAATAGAAACGTAACACAACATAGAGTGTGTAATTACGTGTGTATCACAGAAAAAGTAACACTAAAGTTGTGAAAATTAAGTAAAGCGGTGAAAACTATCTATCTGTCCCATCGACAACACTATTATAGGGGAGCATTTCGGGATCACGATTGGAAACGTAGCAAGACATAAACGTGATAAAATCACACGACGTTTGGATACAGTTTTTATTTTTAGAATTCTTTTTTTTGGCCATGTCCTCGTTATAGATGCGGTAACGTCTCCATCCGGAGAGACGTGAGGATGGGCAGCAAAGACCACCAATCCAATCGCCAAAAGTGGTGATTGTGGAAATATCCTCTATTACTGTTCATTTTGCGGTCATTAGTTCAGTACAGAATGAAATGAAAAATTAAGAAAATAGTAACATGGCGTTTAATTCCCTTCAAAAAATTGTTCTTTACTGAAATAAATTTTTCACGAGTGATGATTATGTAAATGATTGTTCGGTGCACCTTGGCCAGTCACCTACCGACCTGCTGGATGGCTAATCTTTCTACCATGACGAGTTGACGACACGGTTGGCGCAGTGGCTAAGCGATTACCTTTCTGCGCTACGTGCCGCGGGTTCGATCCCCGCACGGATCAAATATTTGTATGATCTACAGATAGTTATTTCGGGTATGTGTGTGTGTACATATATGTGAGATCTATGTTTGTAAACTGTACCCTCGATACAGAAGAAATCCTAGTGAGTGGCAAAGTAAAAAAAAAACAAAAAATAAAGATTGTATAGAAGAAGTAGGGTAAATATAAAGTTACATTTCTTTGTATTCTTCTATAGGTATGCACGTACATGTATGAGTATGCTCAATATCTGTAACGTAATTAATTGCACTGAACATCGAAATGAGTCGCTGATAAACATTAATTTGTCAGTAATTGAATTTATATTGTTTTACTTTAGTGCCTGACTGCTGAAAACCGAAAAGTATTTAGTATTTATTTTAATTATTGTTTGTACGAATCGGTCCATGTTGCAAAATTGTACAAATAAGTTTGTTTTATTCCTGCAGGAAATTATACTATAATTACATTGTTTGTTTTACATACTTTATTTTACATCATACAAGTGTAGAGAAGTTAAAGTTATGTAAGTATGAGCATATTAGATTCTATATAAAAAGCACGAGTTAGTCAACTTATGCTCATATTACAAAATGTATAAAGACAAGGCAAAGAAAATTTGTGGAAAGGTAAACGTTGTTAGCAAAACAAGTACTTGGAGGTTGTTTTAGAAACAGGGAATTTTCTCATTAATGAGTAGGTAATTCTAATCTAGGTGCCGTCTTATTACCTTTTTCTGAAAGTTTCTTGAACATGTTTTAAGGAGCAGGTACACATAACACAGTAGAGTTGCGCACTGAGTGCGACAATTTCTACTCAAACTTTCTCATGAAACTTTCGCACATACCTAGCTATGTTATTTGCTTTAGATACGAACTTTTGATTAAGAGACATTATACTTAGGTATATTTAAATTGAATGCTTTATTCACTTGGGTGTGTCAACTAAATCAGGGTTATTATTTCGATAAGTGTGTAAAGTTCTTTCATAGGTATTTATTTAATATTTTTGTTTTATAGATCATACCATTTTAAGCAACTGAAATCAGAGTAATCTGATGATTGATGTCTATAAAATCTAAAGTACGGTAATAAAATGCCTAAATTTTAATGTTTACTGCTTGATAGTTAGCAATAAACGTCAAATGGTGTTTTGTGACAGCAAACATCTTGCCTGGTGTGAGAAAGACATCGAAATCTTCAGGCTACTTTGTGACGTCAGCAGCAGCAAAAGTTTGATAGTTTATTAAAAATTTATCACTGCTTGGAAAGCAAAAATATTGAAATTACTTGCATAAAATTGTCTAATCTATAAAAAATATATAAAACAGTACATACTTTACGTATCATTACATAGACCGGGATTTAATATTTCACTTCGTTGAAAGTCAATCAACGCTCAAATTATTTTTCAGTAGGTACTTATATTGACTATTTCCAAACCTTTAAAGCGCAATCACATCTCCATTACATTTTGTGGCAGTAAAAAATCCATAGATACATAAGTATTGCGTTGCCGTTATTTTCAGTTCGAGTTTCTGAAGACCTCCTGAATAAGAAGACCCGTAGAGAAGACCCTTTCTGACATTTATGTAATTTGAATTGGTAACCTTACCTTATAACCTGTTTAGGTTTGACATTCAAAAGAGGCCTTATAAGCAGATGCTGAAAAGAACGAATCATTTATTTTGTTTTTTTATTCCTTATTCAAAACCAATGCTTATGAAAGCACTTTGATAGATGAGGCCGTAGGTTGTCTACGTTAATATCGTAAAAAGTTTTTGTATAGCTAAAATCTTGGCGCAATTTAAAGAACATTCTTTCAGATTCGATCTAAATGGGTTATTGAAAAGCTTTTCTGCATAAAGGTTTTTAATGTAATACCTATTTGAATTTGAAACGAGCTGTAGTAATTAGTTACATATTTCTAAAAGGCTTAAAGAAAAACTTAAAGAATCTCGAAAATTATATAACATTTTATACCTGAAAATGTTCTTCAACTGTTTTAGTCTACTCGATTGCTGAAAGAGGCATTCTACAAATAGATAGGTATACCAAAAAGTCGTTCGATTAGATGGGTGTGAAATGAGCCGTAGAAATTGCACCAAGGGCTGTGGAAAGGTGTTATTTTCTTTCTATAAGTAGATTCCAGGTTATACATTTCCAATTTCAGGTAACATCTGCAACATTTAATGTATTATTTGAGTGAGAAAAGTTACTTAAGTGACTAAGTTAATAAAAATGTAAGTTTTTCGTTAGCTGTTTAGTTAAACCATACCAACTTCATTTTATCATAGAATATCTAATAAAACTTCAGCTCAAGTTAACCTTAAATTTAGTTGAGGGCTGTGACTAAAAAAAGAAATAGAAGTATTAATAAAAAATAATAAAAAATCATTATAAGTCCGTTATTGATTATTCTCTATAACCCGCTTAATAGCTAGATGAAACCCCGCTAAGCTAAGCGATAAATACGCGACCAGTAGTGCTAAGTTAAATAATACGGCTTCATTTACGTCAGTTGTCAGTTTGAGTTAACCTCTTTTAAAGGGTTATACACTAGAAGATATCAATTATGTGACGGGGTTCTGCGGAAAATTATTTAACTGACCATGGAATACTTCTAACCAGCTGTTTGGTACTCGGTGAAGAATAGATCACCTTCTTTCTTCCCGTGGGTTTCATCTATGGATCTAGGCGTTTAAAGGATTATTATGTCAAGAGCTTCAGCAGCGGCATCTTTCAATGCGTTAACAAATCAGTTAAGCACAGTCCGTATGCCTAGGGTGATTACAGCACATATGGCCGTTCAATAAAGGCTCATGTTTTGCAGATAAAGTCTATAGGCTACAATGATTTTAAGCTCCTTGATACCTATTCTAAAAGGTTTAAAATCACAATCAAAACAAAGATATTATAATAAATTAAACATATAACAAGGGCTAATATTTTCCCCATACGAACCAGAAGTCCTCGAGTGTTTCACCGCCATAGGTGTTATCGCATCCCTGGGGAGGGTTCATTAACCGGCGATATTGCGTTACAATGGCGGCCCTGCCAAAGAAAGCCTCTTCCTGTTACGACCTCTATGTTTTGACCTAATTAATATATAGCCGACGGCCAATACGTGAACGTTGCTAATTTTGATTAATTGTTGCCGAAAATGCAGGTTTCATTATAAGTGTCAATTTGTAACTGATAAGTAATGTGTGACCGTAAGCAATACGCCAGCATTCACAATTCGTTTTATGAGAAGGATACCTCTAATTACTACCCCAGCCTCAACATTTCGTCTGCATCTTGTCATTTTTAACCCCCGACAAAAAAGACTCTTTCAAGTTTGTAGTGTGTATCTGTGTATCTGTGGATATGTGTATCGGCCTGTGGCATCGTAGCTCCAAAATGGATGGACCGATTTCATAGCAATTTATTTTTATTTTTAATGAAAGGTAGTTTAATCGGGTATCATCTTAGCTATGTTTCATGAAAATCTGTTCACCCGTTCCAAAGTTACAGCTCTTTTTCTAGTTTAGTTGAAGTCGGAGGTTTTTGACGGTTAGGTTATTCTGTGGATGATTCATAACAATAGAAAAAAAGTAAGTGCAGAACTCCTAACTTACTCGTATTTACAATAGATACTTACACTTGAGCCTTAGGCCTGTTTCTAAATAAGTGTTGGTGATACAAACAATAACATCTAGAGCAAAAAAGTAGTACCAATATCAATGATTGTGCACTAGTTTGGAAATTGGTAACATTATGAAATCATAAAATCGGGATAAGGTAGTTTAATTAAAACACAATAATAAATTAAAATCGAAAATGGATTAATATCTGACAAACACACAATAGAATAGAATAGATCTTTATTTCATGTAAACCAGATACAGGCAGTTATGAAATATCGAAACTCTATAGGTGCGCGGTTCCAAATAGTAGGTCATATAGTGAAGTACGCCGGTAAGAAACTCCATGGAATCTTTTAAAATAATAGATTACAATCTTGATCAGTACAATGTTGTGGTAAGAGCTGCGAGAATAATGTAGTTTAATCTGAATAAAAAATAAGAATACGATTTACGTCTGAATAATATTGCTGACACCTTAGTTTCAAAATGCAAGAACGACTGACAAACACGGTAGACCGTCTCAGCCTAACGGACACACAATTTATAAAAACTGAAATAAATTCAAAAATATCACAGTTTGTCAGTGACGTCAGTGAATAAGTTACTCGTAGTGTGGATAACACATGAATGGCACACATGTAAGTAATCCTATAATTACCTCGGTGGAGAGCGGCTCCATTTTCATTGGCCGTAAAGCTCGATGGTTCTAGTACAACACTGGACCTCCCCTATTGCACTATAAAGTGTCGGCTAATAGGGATTACTACACTTTCACGTGCTAGATTTAACTTTGATACAGATTTTGGACTCGGTAAATAAACAAGAGGCTACGTTTTGAGCTCTCAGAGGTATTTTGGTAAGTTAGTGGGGAGAATGTCGAAGGAAGTAAGTACTGTTTTTTATATCTGCAGAAAATAGTGTAGCCATTCCATTCATTTCTTTTATTTTTTGGATTTGTGTCAAAGCTATATGCGTACATGCTTGCCACCTGCAACCGGCCAAATATGATCTGCGTCGACTGAATAATCTAAAAATGTGGAACCCGGAAACCGTATCAAAACAGAGATATGAATTAGAAAGAGATTATATTTAGTTACTTAAATATCTTCGCATAGGGAACATAAATTTTGCTTTTTTACCAACCAATAACGGAAGAAACAATCTGGTTTAGAATATTGCATCAAAAGTTTAAAGTCGGGGATTTTTAAATTCTTCTAAAATATTGTCAAGCGCTATTGAGTATTATAAGTGTAATCCCAGCATTGCGGGGCTTAACGATACTTTATTGTTGGCAAGAGATCAGCACGTGAAGGATGAAGGTGCGCCGCCAACTTTCATGGAGATAAAACTTGTTTGTTAGTTATGTCTCCGTATTAAACCGAGACCCACCACACAGCCCGCCCCATCGCTTAACTTATCAAATCATGGATGAAAATGATTAAAATCATTATCCCCTTATATTTTACTATTATGAGAATGAAATTTTAAATTAGAATTAGGAGGGATGCAGTAAAAGTAAAGTAAATTAGGATGTAAAATACCTATAAAACAGAATTAAGTTGGAAATAAAGTTTTGTAGAAAATTTGCTTCCTTCTCGTTTTCCGCAAGATGTGAACTTAGGATACGGAGCTCATTTCCATGATGGTATATCGTTTAGGTTTAGTCCAGAATTGTTTCACAATTAGACACGTTTGCTGTATTTCCGTTTAGTCACTGTCTAGTTCAAAGTGTGAATAGAAATTTCGTGGTTGAGGTAAAATTAGCGTGTGAGTTTATAGGGGCATGTCCATTGCAGTGTTTGGAACAGGTCAGGACAGGCGGCCGACCGCAGTTTGCGCTCGCCGCATCGACTGCGACCAACTGGTTTCCCGGCGGACTGACACAGGAAATTAATATAAATTCCTATCGCATAAACTCGAAACGGGCTCACTATGCTGTCACGCAGCCAGTGATGAGGCCTATTGTGTGAAAGTGATTCAATCGAAGCTCACTTCCCTAGTTTATTCACGTTAGTTTGAATGTGAATGCGGTGTCAACTGACTGACTAATATAAATTATATTTAGCTATATGTCAACTATTTGTGCGTGTTTAGAAAGCACTCATGGCTAAAATTATGTATTTAGCTACACGGAGGGAAATGGTACTTTGAAATATAATGTTTTCTACAAGACACGAGGGACTATTAATTCTATTACTTTAGTATTATTTATTTGAAGTGCTAGGGTACTAAGCCCCTTTGTCATTGCGACCTGCGAAGATCTATTGTGAAGATATATATATATATACATATATACCATATTTTAGTGTGGTGCTTGGGTGAAAGAACACCATCCAAGCATTGTATCATAACCGACAGCTGGATGAAGTCCTGCCCTAAATAACACTACATTACCGATCGATTCGATGGCAATATCCTGTTTGCCTCTAACTATCACATCTAGTCTTCATATTTGATGTTTTTATTGTAATAGGTAGGTACATACTCTCGTATTTTGGAAGTAAATAAAACATTCATCTAATGTTAAAGTGCACAGTAGTCAGTTTTGCATACTGTTGAAATAAACAAACGTTTCCTAAATAAACACTTTACAAAGCAATCCCGCCTACTTAGTGGCAATACCAACTGACAAAAGAGTAGAATTGCTCTTACCTTCGAAATGAAACAGGCGCTTTGTCGATTTTGCGGGGATCCTTGTAACGACACCTTTATTGAAAACGTACTGTGTGTGATTCGTGACTCTTTTTACGAGAGCTGCTGTATGCGTACGTGTTTGGGTCGTGACTTTTTATTATATATCTAAGTATCTATCTCTACGTATTTTTTGTTGTGTTACACGTCACGAGGAAATTAAGGAAAAGTTTTTCTGCACCTTAGCCGTGGCTTTCCTCAATCTGAAAGTACTACCTCTGTATTTAAACACAAAGGATACAAAATAAGGATCGCAAGGTTCTCTTAAGCTTTCACTTGAACCCGTCTTGACGAAAAACTTCACCTATAAAATCCTTAGCCAGGATTAAAAAAACACTTAATGGCAAAACTCTTATCAAAGTTTTCTTGGTGTTAAATAGTAGGCGGTGGGATTAAAAGCGTTTATTGGCTTGCTTAACTTTGTCTCTTAATGTCTTGAGGTGTCGTATTTTAAAGTCCTTGTAATTGACTTCTCTTGGCGCGAAGTTAGATACACTTAACAGAGCTTTGTTTACACATTCAAATGCAAGACCAGTAAACTTTCGACAAGAAAGTCTAAAGCTTTTTTGTGCGAAGTCCATAAATACATTTAATAAATTCGAAAATAAGTGTTATCTTTCCACATTTAAAGAGGAACTAAAAACCGAGAGATAACTGTGGTTGACGAGTTCGTTTATTTCAACGATGTGTTTGAAGCCATGCACAATGGGAAGTCGAGATTTTTAAAATGAACCCTTACCACCTAAAATTTAAAACCTTAATCGTTGTACATTAGCGAGAGTAACGGCGCCCGTCGGCCACGACCATCAAAGTCGCTTATTGTTACGCCACGACTCTGTAAAAAAGATTAGCACATTTGCCGTTAACGATCCCGAAAACAGGGCCACATCAGACAGCATCGGGGCCGGCGAAATAAAACGAAATAGCAATAAAAGTAAATCGACGGGCCCGGCCCGGGGCCGCTCTACGTGCCGGATTAAATCAAACGTTATTCGTCTTAGCAAATTACGGTTCATGTTTTTGTACATTCCCAGGACTTGATGCGCGGAAATGTAAGCCGGGTGGAAAGTAGATTTAAAATGCAATTTAGGAAATCCTGTCGAAATTCAGCTACTCCCGCCGAGAAATAAATTAATGGATACGTAAATGAAAATGTGAACAAGTCAATTTACTAGATTTTTGTCTGTATTTGCTGCTTACTGCAAGAAAACGTTTTCTGTGCAAGTGTCAGCTTATTGTATCAATAACAGTACGATACTTGATAAAGACGTGTATAGAACGCGGCGCTTTCACTGCCTAGTCTATTGTAAGTATTGTACAATATACGTTAACTATTGTAGCCCTTACGACGTAACTTCCAGCGAGGTTTATATGTTGCGTTTAAGTCCCCGCGAACAATATTAAAGCCACGATAAACTTAAAAACAAGTTTAATCCAGCTTGCCGCGGACTCCATACCTTCATCCCAGGCAATCTGCCTGCATTGCCGCTGAATTAGTCTGCTTTAACGGTTTGAGGCACTCGTTTATTTATATTACTGTTGCCTATTCTTTGCTCTACGAATGGCTGAGTGGTTTGAAATTACTACCTAGATTTATATACGTGGATAGAATTAATAATATAATCTTAGGTGCCTATAGGAGCTCTTACTTACTTATGTATCATAATTTTTTTAATATTTGTGATTATGTTATGATAAGACAATAATTAGGTATGATTCAGTGACTGTTTGCTGTCAACAGCCGTCTGACAGCATTGGAAGTATTATAGGGGTAGGACGCATTCCTCATCAATCACCCCGCCATTAGAAAGTGTGTACCAGTGAACAATGCGCGAGAATAAACTTGTACGTAAATAAACTGACGACATCAGTTAATTTCTAAGCGTACCTACGTATTTTTTCGAATAAACTAACTTCATTGTTGTTGTCCTCCAGAAAGTTAGTCTGTCGAGTGTTTGTTGGAAGTTTTCGGGCATCCCGTTGTTTTTGAAGGCTCTAGTGTCTACGTGCGCGGTTACAGGTGATTTTCTACAGTTGAAGTGTTCGCGTGAACTTCCTAAGTATGAGCCGAATCGCAAAGTTTATCTTACTCGTCTTCATTGAGAAGTTGCATTGGCGATGTTTGCCGGGAGACAATGAGTTTGTCTTGTGACTTCGATATGCGTTTGAGACTGCGCTTAAACTATTTAAACTTTCATATGGGTCTATCTACAGAGAGCCTTTTAATCCGTAAAGTTACCACAAGATAGGGAAGATAATTTGTTCATACTTGTATTGTGGTTGACTTAATAAAAGCTTTTGTTATAACTTGACGAAGGATTTTGTTTCTATTAATATTTAATTTTGATTATTTTATGCACTTATGCAGTAAGGTCATCACTTTTAGATGGGTATATTATGTATGAAGACAGTTTTCCAGATTAGGTAGCATAATTTACACAAAAATAAGTAAAAGTTAGCTATTAAGGACAAAAAAATAGCCGCGATCTTTTATGCATCACGGCACCTTCATAACCGACCAGATTTTAATGAAAAAAGTTTCCTTCAAAGACATTTTAAATGCAAAATATTAGCAGGATCTACTTGTAGGTAGATAGAGCTATTTGCATCTGAATGTTTTAATTGTTTTTTTTTAATTTAAACCATACTTTTTAGGAAAAAGGTGTAAAAGCTTGTGTAGTTGGATGTCGTCTTACCGCTACTGTGTGAGCACGGTTCGGTTTCCGATTGCATTATGGCGGCAGTCGCTAGACATTACTGAAGCCATTACCTTATCTAAAGTCCCTCTCGGATTTATTTAGTTTTCCCTCGCCGCAATTTATCGAAAACCGCTCGATAAAGTTGTCAACAGGAATGGATCTGGAGCCAATTTTAGAGGAGAAAGTACCGCAAAAAATAAAAGTACTTTGTGGTTCTTTATGCTTGGTTAAATCCTAGATGAGATTTTAGATTTCTATTCCTATGTTCTGCTTATAGAGATGTTTATTGAATGCTTGTAGCTACGCATAACTTTGTGGTAAAGATCATGAAAGACTTTGGAAATGGCCTTTTGTATTAATTAACGCTCGACGATAGGATGTCTTGTTTCATGTGGTATTTCGATGGAAATTCTTACACAAATTTACTCTGATTTGGGACTATTGCCATCTAAAAACGGTACAAGTGTGTCTTGATGCGTTAACCGCGGAAGAGAATATTTGCTTCTATTGATATGAATATTTCGAAGAGGGGGACACCGTTTAGGATATCGATGAAATAAATATTAACAAATAATTGTGATTTTTTTTCTAAGTATACGCCGAATATCGAAAAGGAATAGCCAATTACGTCCTTTAAAAAAACAGCTTTTAAGAAAATATATGTACATAACACAGATTACATTCTTCTTTTATCCGTGGTAAATAATAATGTATTTTATTTTACAGCACTTACATTTTAGTTCTTATAAATAGGTACTAAGTAAGTGAAGCGGACGGTAATAGTGTGAACAGTTATGTTTTAGTTGAGTGGTCTGAGTCCAAGAAAACTGACGACAAAGAAACTCTATAAAGATATTGTAAATAAAAAATGAAACAATCTTGGAGACAAACGGTCTTTATTTCTAGACGTTCATTATTTTTTGTGACTTGCCTCTGACTTGTGAAGTTTTGACGCATCCATTTATAAAATTACAACGCTGGGTTCATTAGTACAGAATGAATTGAAGAAGGTACGTACCTAGGGGTAATAATACTCATTATTAAAATTGAGATCAATGAATTTCGGTGTCTCGTCTTTTAAATACAATGACAAAAAATATAACATTATATTTCTTGTTGCACAGACAAGTATTGTACCTATATTCGAAAATAATGCGTCCACTTATCATATTGTTGACGACAATTATATTAATACGAGCTAAAGGCACATTAGCAAACATATAGGTAAGGCTTTTTCTCGAACAAACTCGACGTTTAGGTTTCGAAATGTGCCCGTACGCAAATCCCTTTGGGTGTAAAAAACGAAGGTTTGAAAAGCCAAACTTACCGAACGTTTTTAAGCTGTTTCCCGGAGATATTGGCGGTCGACGAGCCTCCAAGAGCATTTTTCACAGAGTCCCGGATATCGGTTTGACTAATATGTATATAACATCGGACATTTCGGAAACCGAAATTCGATCGAACACTATCTGTTAGATTACCTATGTGGGCTAATTTGTACCTATTCAAGATTTTTAAAATGGATCTTCTTCGAAGGTATTTTTGGGGTTTGATACCATTAAATATTTTAGAGTAGGTGACAAATCTTCAACTGAACTTTTATGGTTTTTTATATAATTATATAGATGTTTATTACTTACTTTTGGGCCGCGTTTCATATTCATTCACCACATTACGCAAAAAATAACAGAAATCGAACCCCATACAACAGCGGACGCTGCACTTTCTAGTAAACTATAGATATTTAATTAATATTTTTTGTAGATTTGGGTCTAGTTATCCAAATTCAAACAAAGAGGAGGTTATGTATTCGATATTTTTTTTTTTTCATTTATGTAGATCTACACCGACATTTCTGGGCCGATTTACGTGTTATTTTTTGGTAGAGGAAGCCCAAGCGGTGGTCCCATATAAATTTTATTGATTTTGGTTTAATTATTATATTATGTATTTAGTCCACTTTGCCTATCTGGATGATGTCATCAATATACCACGAACTCTCGAAAGTAAATAAATAATCTCGGTAAATATTTAATTTGTTTATTTTTGCTATCGTCTTGGGCTTGTGTAACTAATTGTTTATTCCACTAACCATTTACAAATAAATAAACTTTAAAAAAGTAAAAACCGCCTTAAAAATCTAGAAACGAATAAAATATTTTTTATAAAAAAACTGAACAACTTTTGAAGTCAAGGCCTTTAATTCAGAAGATGTTAGATTTAAATAAAAAATATTTTATTCGTTATTACTATTTTGAAGTCTGTTTTTTATACTTTATTCATATTGGCACTATACCTAATGAAAGTGAAGTTAAACTGAGAAGAAATTGATATCGTTAATACGTAAGGTAAACTAGTTTGACGACACGGTTGGCGCAGTGGCTAAGCAATTAGCTTTCTGCGCTACGTGCCGCGGGTTCGATCCCCGCACGGAACAAATATTTGTATGATCTACAGATAGTTGTTTCGGGTCTGGTTGTGTGTGCATGTGACATGTATGTTTGTAAACTGTACCCTCGATACAGGAGAAATCCTAGTGAGGGGCTTTAAAAAAAAAAAAAAAAATTAAAAAAAAAAAAAAAAAAAAAAAAAAAAGTTGCATCATCGATATTTTCTATCCCTCTATTAAATTTAATTGACTTAAACAAACACGACTTGGGTTAGTTCACAATTCACATTAACAATTATGAATATTTTTATTGTATGAAAATAATACAGGTTACAATATTTATATTAAAAAAAAAATCAATCTGAAAATCAATTAAACTATTAGATTTTTGTTTTCACAGAAAATTATGCGTCTGAAATGGTGTTGCAACATTTATATTGATGTCGCTAAAAGAAGAAAGTGGTTTTACATCAATAACCCAAAAGAATTCATAAATATAAGATAAGCGCGGACGAATCCAAGGAGAAACGTTTCAAAGGAGAAAAGTATTGAATAAATAAAGAAATCGACACGTTTTCGCGAACTCTCAATTTATCTAAGAAAATTTTATTCATATCCGGCGAGAGGGGACGGCTTCTGAGGATCTCGACATATGGACACATGTTGAAGACACATACTCGTAAGCTTTACTTATTATTTTTCCATTCTTTTTGTGCGCTTTATCCGCACTGGATACGCTTTGATACGATAATTATGTAGCGCACCGTTTGCGTGTAATGCGCAAGCTTTTCGTCTGGCGAAGTTGTTTTGTTACGAGTACCTACGTATGTATATGTGAAAAGATTAAAAACTTTCTCCACAACGTCTTTCGAAGCTCTAAGCTCGCTGTCATAAGGCAAGTAAAAGCTCGAGTTGAAAAGCGGATTAGGCCCCTTAAGTTTGTTGCGAGGTAAAGTAATATTCTCGAAGACAACAACAAAAAAGAAAATCCTTAACCGTGCACTCCGTTCTGAATATTAAAACGTTCTCACTAATACTCCTGATTAAGTTTTCTCTCAATGTTTCCTCACTGCACCCGACACGCTACGCGTTCATACTATCACGATATATAATACTTTGCTGAGTTACATAGCACAACTGAACTATTTTCTATAATATTAACTTAAAAACTAAGCTCTTTGGATCTTTCATTATTAAATTATGGTTCAGAATACCATATACCAGAAAATATTAAAGAACAATGAAACTATTCACAACACTGTTTCTACGTAAGCCTTTTTATCCGAGGGGATTCTCTCGGAGGGTACGGCGAATCCGTGCCCTGTTCTTATAATTTCCTTGAATGGTGAACATTTGATTTAAGTACCGTCCCAGGGCTAACAACGACTCTCCGGGGACCGCCCCGACTATTTCCTTTTGTTTTTGTGCCGTTTTTTTAACAACTTTTTCTCAAAAGGATTCGCTAAGAGGCCAGGACGAATGCGGACGTTTAAAGCAAATCCCGTGATTAGAGTCAAACGATTGACGTTCACTGTGGGATTTGGTGAGAAGATTAATGGTAGCTATCGAATGGTAATTACGGAAATGAAACGTGTAAGTTATGCAAATGGTGACCAGCGAACTCTCGTATTTGAAACTAATAGTTTGAAAGATCAATTTACTTGCTCGAGAACTAAAGATATGATTTTGAAGTAAGTTTATTACCAGTTATCTATGCCTTTGCACAATTTATTTTCGTAGTTTCGTAAAGCTTGGTATTGTTACTTTATGGAAATCTAGACACATTATTATTGAATTTTTATATAAGGTCTTATTTTAAGAACGCAAAATATTTTTTGGGAGGTAAATCTATAGGTTACAAAGACTTGTTAGCAAAAAAATATTAAAATAATAATTATATTTTTTTATAAGTTTTCTAAAATAATTGATGTTTCCCTTTGTATAAAACCTTTATTCCGCGATGATTATAAATGGCACTAAGGTCATGAAATCGACCAATTATGACCTGGCGGGCTCGGCTACCCTGAAAAACATGCATCGCGTCGCCGCACCGCCGGCGCCGCCCGATCTTGATGCCTACATAATTTATGAATCTATTGCAGCTTTTACTTTATTTGAATTTAATTCTATACCATTCATAGAGTCTAGTGTAGAGTCTAGTACTACTCAAGTATTAAGTGATCTTGGTGTAAGTTTATTTAAGTTTTGTGCGTCATACTGGGCGTAAAAATAAAAACATTTTCTATCTTTCTTTCTTTCTTTCTAGCTTTAAAATATTTTGGATTATTAAAATAAGACCTTGTATATTGCGCAACCAATAAAATCATGGATAGTACAATTGAGCGTATATGAGTGGTACTCAGCACAAAGGCTTACCAAGCTAACTTGCTCGGTTTTGTGCATACATAACCCCGTTGTTATTAATCGTACGGCGGCAAGTTTATGCTGAGCCCGCACTTACCTCGCGATTCGGCAGTACATTGTTAAAACTACAACGCTGAAACCAGCGCGCTGCAATATCTTGTTACGTATGAGCTGCGTAAAACATTATTACGAAACTTTCATTGTTTTTATTATTAATTGAAACACGAGCTTTGTTTTAATACTAATCTCGTTTTAGTATTTATTCACGACTGATATTATTGCACATTATTTTACGTCATATAATATTAATTAGCCCTTTTAGCTCCAATTCTGAGAAATCTATTATGTTCGCAATTTAATCGGACCTTAATCGAGCGGAGAAGTACCAAATAGTTCCAATTAGGTACTTTAGTACCTATAAGGTCATCTGCGATAACGAATTTTGGTGTCTACCCGCCATCCTGACACTCACTAATTGTTATGCAGATAGATAAAAATCCGCAAAGATACCTATGCTGGGATCAAATAATCAAATAAATTCATAGCACGAAGTTTGTAGACAAACGATTTGGCAACCACGCCAAAAACATCATGATTGTTTTCCATGCCAATACCGTGGATAAATGAATATTCAATAATCAATTATTTACCGTTAATTTTACAGTTAAGCTAGGAACTGTGTTGGTTCGTTATTTTGTCGTTTTCTGTAAATAACATAGGTGTGGGCTTAACGTAGTCGCAATAGCTTTGGAGGTTTTTTTTGGGAGAAATAAAAGAGGTCAGTGTTGCAACGCGCAGTGTGTAGCCGGATTTCTAGCGATGGCTGAATTTGCACCGATGTTGTAAGCTGCTTGGCGTTTCGTGTCCACGTGTACGCCCAGTTTATAACCACACATGCAAAGCTTAGTTGTTAAGTGGAACATATACTACCTAATAAAACACCAAACATTTCAGATTTCCTACGTGGTCCATAGTTTTTGTCGCTACAGACTCTACAATGAAACGCTTCTAATATTTGGTTTATTCTGTCATCAACACATTTGTATAAATAAACGTAACAATTATTAAAATAAGCGTATATTTTGTGGCTGTATTTTGGCAAATGTCTTCACATTTAACAGATAACGAACACAATAGCATCATCTGCACGCATGTTGTGACGAGATACGAGATGGCTCGGTTGAAAGCGTAATGCTCGTGGTATTCACGTTCATGGTCCAGTGAGTGCTGTTCATTCAGCCACTCGCCTATTTCGCCTCCTACGGAGTATTGCTGCATTTCAAATTCACTACAAGTTAACTGTCGATTACAAACGATGACGAGTATTCTGCTTATATCGTAGAGGAGGAAATCTTTTTTATTGATTGGCTTGAGAGTGATATAATATAATGAATGTAAATAATGAAAATATTAACAATAAATATTTTTTTATATAATTCGCTTTCCTTTATACAATTTCAAGTTAAGTATAAGTTTAATTTAGATGGATTTTGACTTTGACTTATAAAATTACCTTAATTTGAATTATGTAAATCTCACTTCAATCCTTATCAAAAGGATTTGGTACGGGCGTAGCGCAATGATCGTAGCGGGTGCTTCAAATGCTACGAATTCACGTAGAAGAATTTGAGGATATCTTTTTATGCCATATTGTGAATCAAGAATTGTCGATGTATAAATATTGAAAACCTTGTGTTTGTGACACTTTGAACGTGAGGAAAGGTCAATTGCTTAGGTATATCAAAATGCTTCCTGCTCCAAAAGCCACTTTACCAGTTCTTTGATAGAAAAATAGGAAACAATGACGAATCAAATTGAAGATCAAACAAAACCGTTGTCAGAAAGTATATAAAAATATTAAATTTCTTGGCTCACTTGATAACCCTTGTATTGCTATAATAAACAAATAAAGAGATTTAAAAACAATTGTCGTGTATAGATACCTACTGATAAACTGAACACTACAATGCTGAAAAATATACCTTTAGCCAGTCTAAGAAAACTTGTAGAAAAAGATGAAACTGTGTATTAAAGGTATCATACTTCAAATACCATTAATAAATGAGTAAGTTATTTTACTCTGTGACAAATGCTGACAAGCTTCGACTAGTATGTAATTATAATAATTTATATAATTGCGTACTACTTTATATTGAGTTTAGAATCTCCTCCTTTATTTATATCTGCTTGTTTTTATTTCGTTGTACAGACTATACCTAGGTACGTATTACAGATACTAATTCCTAGCCAGTATCAAAGTAATAATTTTCAATTAAAATTTATGGGAATATCCATTTAAGATTCGCGCTTTCGAAGAGACTGATCATATTATTTTGAAAAGTGCTGGCAAAAACAAGGTTTAAGGTGTATTTGTTAAAAAATTCTTGAAATTTTTGGGGTTTTGTATAAAGACTGAGAACTGGGTTGCAAGTAGGTACCTCCCTTTTGTTTTCCCTTGAACTTTTTATTCTTTGTCCATCCAACAAACGCGTCCTAAAATCTTTAAAGGCTGCGAAAAATTTGGCGAAGCGTTTATTTGCGAAATCGTTCGGTTTCATTGCATTTTGGCATGCGGAAATTAATTAAGCTAATTTAACTTTGCATGTTTATTAGCCAGTTGTTGTTGAAGCTGTGAACCGGAAGTAAGTAATTAAATTGTGCATATTTGTCATTGATATGGTACTTGTGGATCATTGCGGATGAATTTAATTAGGCAAAAGTTAAATTATAATAATTGTACGAGAAAATAGTTTATGAAGTAATGTTATAAATAGAAAACATATCAGTTTGTTTTAATAATTACGTGATCAGATAAAGGATAGATAAACGTTTTTGTACTCGATGCGTATACGATTAAGACTACTAAGAATTTTATATTAGATATCATTTTCAAATATTAATTTCATTGTCAAAATAAGCGAGGTTTGCTATAAACATGCAAGTTTCAGCATGTGCCCTGTACAGCCATTATCTTACAATGTTGATACGATTCCTGAAATGTTGGCGCTCTGCCTCCATCGTATAGGTACCTACACAACGTGAATCAATAACAAACATACTATCTGCATGTTGATTTTTCAATTCTCAAGAATAAAATAATGTGCTTTTTCATACAAACATACCTGTCGTCGATTTACTGGGTGTAAATTTCAAAATAATTGAGTCTTTTTATAATCCAAAGAAAAACTTGAAATAATTTGTCATGATTACATCTTATTTCTTTAATTTTATTTAATCTTTTTATTTAATCCAGTTTTATTTTATTTTTGATTTAATTTTCTTTGTTTTTAATTTAAATTAATTAGTTTAATTCGATTTTATTTTTAACCGACTTCAAAAAAGGAGGAGGTTCCCAATTCCGATGTTTATATTTCTTTTTTTATATAATTATGTTCGGGCATAACTCCGTCATATATAGACGGATTTGCAAAATTCTTTTTTGTTCGAAAGGGGTTTATTTAGAAATGGTCCCATTAAAATTTCATAAAGATCTGATGAAGACCTTCGGAGATAGACAATGGAACTCTGGAATGAATAACAGCATATCACTTGCGATTTCTGTAGTCGCACGTTTATGTATTGTTTATGCCACTCAAAATAGAAAAATAAAATAAACTTTAAAAATAAGTAAAAACCGACTTCAAAACCTAAAAAGTATAAAATAATTTTCTTAAAAAACTTATCAGCTTCTGAAGTCGGGGCCTTTAATTCTTCAATGCACCTAGCTTGGCAGTGGCACCGACTTATCCTTATTATATATAATGTAAGTTTTGTAATAATAATATATCCAATTATTTCATTTCAGTACAGTGAGTATAAGCCATTGTGATATTTTAAGCATCACTGGTGTAAATGCCTGTATACAAACGTTAGCTTTTATTTGTGGCTTCATTCGCACGGCTTTGTGGCTTTCGAGTTGTGACAACATTATTGATCAGTTGGACGTGATTGAGAAACAAAGGGAAATATATTCAACAATAACATTTTGGGATTTATGATAATATTGGGGATAAACAGATTTGCAATATATGAAAAATAGGTTTAACGTGCATAGAATTGGCTATGCAATCTGATGCCGCGGGCGTCATAAGGAGAGTACGGATTATATGACGTATTAGACAACTAGCAAATTAGCAATAACTATATTTTAAAACATGAACCAGTCACTCAAAATCTGTCTACACAGTAAATTGGACGAAGAAGTGCTTATTGGTTGCGGTTACTGGCGGTAGAATTACAATGAAGAAGAAAATATAGAAATTATCACCAGGGCCGGTCACCATTTATCGGGTATAATTGAAATCCCGGGACTGTAAAGGTGCCTGCAGGATTGTTAGACTTGTCAGTCGATTTTGATGATCCAAGTCAAATTATTTTATTACAACGGAGCCTTTGCATGCACTTTTAATTTATAACGTCGTGATTCTAGGTGCACGGTTTCAAGTGGGTTGGTCTAATGGAGAAGATACCGGCAAGAAAATCCATGGATCAGTAGTGTCGATCAATAAAATGTGCCACGAAAACAAAGTATTGTTGCATTGCTTGTTGCGATTGCAAGCGTCATTATCGATCGTCAAAATGGAATAATAATAGGCACCTAAACTGAAAATTTTGTTCCAGAAAAACCTATCAGTATTTCCTGGCAAGCATCGATCTCAGAATCGCACGTATGGCACTACTTTTTCAAATATTAAGTAGTTGTAAAAGTGAAAAATGACGCCTTTACAATAATACAATCAACAATATTTACTAGATGAGAGCGACTTTAACGTGTTATTAACTCTAATTACTTGGCTAATCTAAATCGGGGGCTATGGTGAAACAGTAATTGCATAATAATACAATTAATAATTGTGTATGCGCTACCGGTATTAGCTTTGACGTTGCGCCGCGTTACAGCAACATTAGGATGCATACACGCAACGATACGTGGGTCGTGTTAGAATATCTAATAGCTGTTATTTAGGTATATTATATTTTAAACGTGGAGGACTGAACCCAGGCTAGAGCGATTAGTGAGGTTTTCTGGAATACTGGATGTAAATAAGAGGCAGATTTTTTTTTTGGGAAATATGTGGAAAAGGACTTGCGAGAACTCTTGACAGAGTCTTTAAAGTTTCATGGGCGTAACCAGGTCTTTTTTTTTAGGACAGAGTAACAAATATTGTGGTTCTGACAAATATGCGTGAATTCGTTTCTTGCTGTGTAGAAATAGAAAAAGTTTTCTAAGAACAATCGATGTCATCATGACAGCCAATATGCTATTATTCTGAAATTGTTATTATTAACTGCAAGTTTCAATTGACTTACGAATAGTATTGTAGTTGGGCCAAAAACAAAGTTGGGTAGTTCTAAAAAAGCCTTATGCAACTCAAAGTGGTTAAGGTTATTTTGTGTAGCACTAAACTTAATTATTGTACTCTAGGGCAACATATAAGATATAAGGCACATAAACGAGTACCTCGAGACATAAACAGTGTAAAACGAATCTAAATACGTATAGTGTGGTGTGTAACTGGGTTAATTAGCGGTGTTTACTTGCAGGCATGTAATGTTACGGCCCTGGTGCACTTTCCTGAATGAATAAATTAGGCTGTGACATACGTAAGCTGGTTGCGTTGTGTTTAAAAATCTAGAAAAATTGTGCCAAATGTTTGTAGTAAAATTTTCTAGTGCAATTTTGTGTGCCAATTGTTTGTGTTGAAGCGAAAAGAAAATTAGTATACAACGCGGATAATCAGAAATGCGTGGTCATATTTAAGGGTGTGGATCAGACCATCAAAATGAACAACCATCCTTATGGGACCAACATCGTAATCGCGAAGAAATTATCAGCTGTCCCATACGTTTGGGTCGAGTAGGTAGGTATTGAAGTTTTGTATGGGACAGCTGATTATGTTTTCGCGTTTACAATGTTTGTCCCACAGAGAAAGTTGTGCAGTTGGATGACCTGTTCCACACCCTTAAATATGACCACGAATTTCCGATACACTTTGTATATTTCAACCTATTCATATCATGAGTAAAAGTAACATGTGCTTGTGTAAGTAGTTCTTTTTTTAAATGCATTTCTTAATATTTAATTAGATTTAAAAAGTATCAGAATGATTATTACTACTCTGTTTATAAAAGTGAAACACACACTTGTATAGGTAGTATAGGTACCAACATTAACATTTGGCTGGCTCTCTAAACGGTCGTTTCACCTTGTTACGTCTCTTCTAGTATTACAGCTCGCTAAGTCAGGTAATAAAATTTAGTCCGGCGAACAATTCAGAGGACGTTAGTAGCAAATGAATGCTCTAGTTCTATCATAAATCACAAGTTTTAATGGTTATTTATTCTGACTGTTCGAATCGAGCGATGGCAATCAGTCGGGAGACTATTTTTATGACCTGTACCGGATGCGCCATAAAGCGAAGCATAAAATCAGTAAGCCTCCGAGGGAGAAATATAAAAGTAAATAACACTTAGATTGGAGATTTAGGCACCGGTGCAGAGGGCGAGACATCCTCTCGCCGCTCCAATGAGCCGTTAACTCAGGAAACTCCGTATTACATTGACCCGCACTTTTGATCATTTTAATGTACGCGATGAGGAAAATATTATAGATATTTTTTCCTGATTCTGAATGATATAAAGGTGCGTTCGTGAATCCAGCTGATTCACCGATTTTTTTTTCATTATTAGGTTCCTACTTCTTTTTAAGACGATATTTTAACTTTCAGGCGCTGAAACATTCAATTAGTTAAAGATGGTTTTTAAATTGACGGACAAACATAGAATGAAAAGACATAGATTTCTGTTTGCAACCATGTTTTTGTCTCCAACTTTATTGTCAACAAGTGACCCCGTGGGACTGTTTCCATGGATGTTACAAACCCTATGATAACCAGGACGCCATAGCAAGCCGATAGCGAAGGTTTCATATCAGTCAGATAAGCCGAATTTATGTGAACCCCTAACAACAAACAAAACACTTTTGTTATAATATAATACTATATATACTACATAAGTTCCGGTAAACAGTTTTCTACGAAGTAGAATAGGATTTTATTATTTTAGTTAATCTGGCGTATTAATGAGAATATCTACGTTTTCTTGTAATCATGCATAGCCTGAAATATTATGGTCCGATTTTTCAACAATCGTCTTCAGTACCTATGCTTTAGAACCAACCTTCCGTATAATTAAGTTGTTTGATTTGACAT
Source organism: Allophyes oxyacanthae (assembly GCA_932294325.1). Lineage (NCBI taxonomy): Eukaryota > Metazoa > Arthropoda > Insecta > Lepidoptera > Noctuidae > Allophyes > Allophyes oxyacanthae. The sequence goes on along the minus strand of OW028620.1, from coordinate 9,158,567 downwards.
TTAATACAAGGAATTACTTATTCATTGAAATCTCACTGAATCTGTAAACGGCGTAATAAACTTCAAAACAGATACCTATCTATTTGCGTTTGCCTTGTGTTAACCGACTGTAAATATCCATGTTTCTCGTCTGTCATTGACATTCACGGCGTTCTTAATGGTTCGTTAATTCGAGCGTCGCTAAACGGTCGTATCGATCGGTTTTATCGTTTTATTGTTTTGACACAAATTTACAAGTGCGCTTTATAACAGCTGTTTAAATACCGAGACATGCCAGCGATTTGAATATTAACGTTACCTGCTTATATTTGTGTGAAACGAGAAATCAGAACATGATGTTCGTTCACCTTCATTGTGTACACATTAGCGGCTCAAGTTTTCGGGACCGCATGTCAAAGAGGCGTAGATAAAGTCGCCGCGCGGATCACTTCGTAGGTACCTACATCAATCACCCTGACATGACTCCAGTTGTTCGCCCAAATGGATTATAGGAAGTCGGCGCCCCGCCCCTGCCCGCCCGAGGTGAGTTTCAGATTTGCCTCGCGTCACCTACATGTAAACATTATTTGCCAAAGTGATGCGGTGACACGGCTAACTTTACCGAAGCATATCTTTACACAATTTTTTGGGTATCATCATCCTTATGCGGGACAAGAACACGATATGTTCGTATAACAAATACTTTGAGTCCTTTTATTCAAACCCTTTGTTAACACTTCGTCGAAAAGAAGACTGAGCGGAACAAAGTTGTAAAGGTTCTGGTTATTTATGAGATCATTAGCGGGCTACTCTATGTCTTCAAATCTTGATCACGTTTTCAAACGGGATTCGATTGGGATTCGAATTCGAGGTCGACCAATTATCATAATAAAGTGGCGCATTTCCTTTATAAAGTAGGTTCGTGTTATTACCGGGGACAATCGTAAATTATTCAGTCCTCACTCACAAGGATAAATTCACAGCGAGGCAGGTCGCAGGTTCAAGGTCTACAGAAGTGTATTTTTCCAATATTACTCCAAACGTCGACTACGAAAGAAAAAGGTATTTCGTGGAATGCTAAAAAACTCAAAGGATGGAAAGGCAGTAGGTATACAACCACTTGAAGGAACGTTCAAGTTTTGTATAGCTATTGTATTGCGTGATATTTTACGAAGGGCATTATTTCTGTGGTAGCGATTCAATTAAACCTTGATTTATCAATTGGATTAAATATGACGTACTTGATTTAGTATAATAGCAAATATTAATAATGATACAGTGTAGTGAACAGGCTATTATTACTACAGTTTGTACACATTAATCGCCGATGCATTTACCTGTCGGTACTTAAGTATGTACGTAATTTAGTCAAACCAGCTGTTAAGGCTCGCACTGCCAGCGTATGCCTCGTGTGCCTCGTGTCAGCGCACGTTAATAGCGAGATAGGAAACGTTACAATTACGTGTGTAATGTACTGTTTATTACCTCTAATAGGCCCTACATTCATTGCATCTAAGGAAACAATAACTGACCGACTCTAATAACCTGCGACCATTGGTTTATATTCCAAAATACTACTATCCATTTATTTCGGCCTACATTATCAAGGTACTTATACAATTATGTAATAATAGTTTATTATAACTATGCAATTGAAAAAGAATAGAACAGAATAATATGTATTCGGTGCAGCAAAAGACACAGACACAATTATCATAAAAAATATTTAAAATTAAACAATATAAGCGTATGATTAATTAATTGACTATTATTACAAAGAGAATAATTACGAAGAAGAAAATTGGTCGAAAAATCATTTGCAGTTATCTGATGTAAACATCTCGAATTCATAGTAAGCTTCAAAGGCATGTTTTCGAGGTAAACAAGCGCAAATTACGAGGCAAAACGATAGATGAAAATTATTTTCGAAAAAAATTCAAAAGATCCAATTAGCCCCGGGCTACTCTAAAGGGGTTTCGTGGAATAGAAGGAGCAGTGACTAGTGAATATGGACGACGCTAAAAAACGGGACGAATTTATATCCGGAGCCATAACCGATAGAATAAATTATCATGGGAAAACTTGTTCTGGTAAACCATCGTTGCCTTGTATAGTGAAATTTAGGGGTAATAAACTTGATCCGCTTTCTACCCTTTTCAGTGGGTATCCCCATAAGTACGAGTATATAAAAACTTGAACGGCAGTTCACAACTGAACTGGGGAAGCAACTTCGATGACTGCAATTAATTTATCTTTAGGTAACGAAATAAGATATTATAGCAGAGAAGATAGCTTATATTTTAGTAAAGTGCAGACTTTGGTAGACATACCGTAATTTATTTTATACGTAGGTATATACAGCTACTCATGTTTATTTTTCAGTGATGTCCAATTAGCTCATGAATTATATATAGTATATAAATATCTTTTGTTTTTAAAAGCTTTAATAAAAAGCTACGACCAATAGATTATATTATATTAGATCAATATAATCGCTTATTGGATGCTTAGGTACTCCACTGATAAAAAACCAAACCTGTCCAAGTGCGTCGGGCTCAGCACAAGGTAGGGTTCCGTTCTATCTAGAAAAACCATTATTAATTCGTAATGATAAAAAGACGCAGTCAAAGTCAAAGTCAATTTTTTTTATTTCAACTGGGCCTTTGCTGGCACTTTCAAAACGTCGTGATTCTAGGCGCATGGTTCCAAGTGGGTTGGTCCGGCAGTCAGCCGTATGACCTGGCAGTGGTAGCCTAGCGGTTGGATGCTGCCTTCCATGTAGGAGGGTCTGAATTCGAATCCGGCCCCCAACTCAGACTTTTCGAATTTATGTGCGGATTGCTATTTAATTATCACTTGCGTTACCGGTGAAGAAAAACGTCGCAAGGAAACCTGCACACCTGAGAGGGCCTCATAAAGTCCTCAAAGGTGTGTGGTGGTGTGTGCCTAACCCTTCTCATCTTGAGAAGAGGCCTGTACCCAGCAGTGGGATAGTACTGGGCGGGATTTATTTATATTATAATGATAAAAGTATTTATTATCTGTGACCTAATTATTTAGCATTAAAAGAGTAGTGTAGGGCTGATGGACTCAGGTACAAATATAGATTTAAAATATAGAAACAAGTATATTAAAAAAAGACAATTTTGTTGTTCGTTGTTAAAATATTAGTGCCTATATTTATTCAGATATGTGAAATATACATTTGAAAAGGTACAGTGACTGTAGCATGTTTGTGACAGACGAAAGGTATCTGGTTTTTCTACGGAATCCTAAGAACGCTAGCTAAACATAATATAATAATATGTACTAAGTTTCATTTCTGAGAATTCCTTGAACACTAATTTGTTCCATAAAGTCGTACCTATTATAAGATCAGTTACAATAGGAACCAATCATTTATATATTTTATGCGTTGCATCGATAACCAGTTAGTGCACAATGGACACTCAACAAGGGTCAAGTGGTCGCGAGGGGGAAATTTAATTTACTGTCGGGAACCCCTGTCGGAGTTTGTGCCGCTTTCGACTTAATTATTTTCGCATCTATGAATTACAATACGATTTTATTGTTGCTACGCCCAGATATTTTAGCGTGAAACTCTCGTAGCAAGATTAAAGAAAATTTAGACAAAGTAACTTAATTATCCTTAAAATGGAATCATTTTATGGTTGTATTATTTTTGTACCGATGTTAGAGTGAAATGAAATAAGCTGTTTATGTTTCCTCCCGTGTTTGATGTGAGAGAATGGAAACGTTTTAATATAGAAACGATTGGGGATGGGTTATTCACCTGTCATAATACGCGCAGCCAAATATACTTTGATTGACACCTACAAAGATTTATAATATAATGATAATAATCATTTCAGAATAAACAGACTTAAACAAATTTGAATCTAAATATCTTGACTGTGTGGTATTATTTGAGCTAATATCACCGACTATAACAGATGTTTAAGAATACGTTTAACATGAATTTGTATATGGGTAATGAACGTCTGATTTAATTTTAAACGTCTGTTATATTATCGGTGAACATGGGCCTTAGTAAAAACAACATAACACAGATAGGAAACCAGGAAGGTAAAAAGTAGGCAACCTCTCAAGGGGAACCCCTTATTTCTACCGGATAAAAATTAGGGCTCCCTTGAGATAAGCAAAAAATCAAATTCACGCCAACGTAGCCGCAAGCAAAAACTAATTATGATGTATATTTAAACTACTTGTTATCTGCTTCTTAATATTCTGTTCTAGAAAATGTTTGTTATGAGACGGGCAATAATTCATAAACACGGCTTATCTTCATAATCGGAGAATTAAATATTTATACCCCGACAACATACATATTTTATTATGCCTATTGAAGTTTGTCATGATCACAATATTGATTCAGTTTACGCGACAGTTTATCAAAATTGTAGCGAGAAGTTGTAAAGAAAATACACATGTATAACTGCTTATGAGGCATAGTGAAAGGTTTAAATCGTTATAGTATCTATATCCAAGCTTTATCGAAATTGATAAAATATATGCAACCGGCAAAGCTGCGGGCGAGAAAAGCGAGCGTTCAAATTGTGTTCGTACATTTCTAAAAGCTCCGTTGCGAATACGGCACAACAAAGTTTGTAGATATTTATCAAATCGTCTTTTCTGTTTCGACCAAACCGAAACAGGTACCTTACATTTCGTTCCTATTGAGAATTTGAGATATGAATGGCTAATAAATGCCACGAAATAGATGTTCTTTTTATGATTTTCTTTTTCATATTTTTGGCTTCTTGCTTTTGTGATAGATAAATTTATGAAAGTATGGTATGATACCTACTTATTAACGTGACAAACAGCCAAATATGTGTGTGTAATATATGTCGTATCTAGTCTGTATCGGAGATATACTAGGATAATATTGTTTTCCTCAGATTACATGGCACAGCACAGGTACAAACATATTTTCTCGTCCGTTCTCTCTCGGGTATAGCGGGTTGAATCTCAGGTGATTCTTGTGATTTTGATGAGATGATAGGTACATTTTGTGTTTCCTTTCTATTTGTGCTTCGGTGTATGGAATATTAATATCTAAAGAAACGGTTTTAATTATTATAATTTTTCCAAGCATCATAAAAACTCCTGTTGAAGTCACATTGAGGTTATAAAACACAACTTTACTCATTTGTTTTATTATGAATTGCAATAAAACTAACTTGAAGTTGCCATTATTTAACTGTATTGTTAAAATGCAATTTTACGTCATTTCCAGGTATTTTTATATTTTTATTACCTCTTCGTATTTCTATTATTACCTCTTTAAACTCTTTCTATTATGACCTCTTTATACTGGCTTGTATTTATAAAAAAATATTATGGTTTATAGTACAAATACAAACAACACCTTTATCCTATTTACACCAAAATCTTTCTATTAGATCATAAAATCATCTTGCTGATTTTCTACTCTTCCATCGTACAGTTTTGGGAATAATTATAATTGCCATGACCACTAAAAATCCGTTTACTTATTTTGCAAACAAATTTTTGATCGCAGTATTAGCTCATAGTCAAATGCTGTTATGTCAAACTCCTGCAATACCAACCCGTCATTAACAATTTTGCGAGAAATTTAATGCAGGGTCGTTGTGTCATAAAGATGGATTTTATTTAGAAAATATCTCCTTTATATGGCACGTATCACTCTGTTTAGGCATGGTGTTTGCTTCATTTGAAAGCACATCTAACGGATTTATTTGTTCCACGTAAACGACACGCGAAAGCACTTATCTGTACGGAGGTGGTGTTTTTGTTTCTAACACATTTTATTGTATGATGTTCTCACATGTTTAGGCTAAGGAATATTGCATGGCATGATTGTATACGCGTACAGATTAGCTTATATTGAATTTTGTCATCTAAATATAAAGATTAATTATGATTGTATAGTTTTATGTTTATTTTTATACTTAGTATAGATACGGCGCCGTTCCGAAACCTGTTATTAAGTCTAGATTAAGTAATCTTGTATTTCTCCAACAGTTGAATTTGTTTATGAGAAATAAATGTCTTAAACAGTAACCGTAATGTTGCAATGTCTAACAAGGTTCATGTACCTGTATAGTGTATGATTATAAAATAAAGTTACGTCAATTGCTGATATGCGTGATGGGAAATCTACTAATACCCGTCTAATAAATAGATTATTATTATAGTATAAATAAATTGCGCTTGCGGTCAAAACAGATGCTGCTGTAATGTAATCCTTGCATTGAGACATTAGAGGTTTTTGTATAAACCTTAATTCAAGCATTGTAAATATGTAATGTCCAAAATCATAACGATCATGAAGCAAGAGGTATACGAGTATATAGTCTTAAATGACTATCAAAAATTGTCACATTTATGTTTTGACTATTGTAAAAATGTAGAGTTTTTTGTAGTTAAAGTAAGTATATTGCATGTTGTCTTGACTTTTTGTTTTTGACGCTATAAATTACTTTTATATATTTGAATCAGGTTGTTTCGTGTTTTAAAAGCATTTCATTGTTCGAAGCGTGCAACGTAGTTACGTCGAGAAAATGGAATGGTGCATTTCGCTTCCTGTGCCTTGGGCTGCAAATGAAATGGTTACGGAAGAATTTTTATGTTCATATATTGTTTTCTAGAACTAAATCTGTGTTTGTTGTCATTTAAGTTTATACAATATTTACAGTATTTTTTCTTAAAAGGATTGTTGATACACTTTTGAGAAAAGCTTCTTACTCGAGTAAATTTGCCATTGTATTGACGCAGACAAACCGCAACCTTACTTATCACTTACCCTTTGGGTGATGGAAAGGAAAAAAGGAATACGCAATTTCGCTATACAAAATAAGATTTGATGTATCCTTGTTCTGGGTGTTACATCAATCACGCGCCACATTCTCGTCGCCGTCACTTGTGAAGCATAAATAAAGCATTGATGGCTTCCGACATCCCCGTATTGATGTCTTCACAACACAAACTGGTTCCTACTTACTGTCTGAAACACCGTTCTAAGATGTAAAAAGGTAAATTACACAAAACGGATACAAACGGATTTGAACAAAATTAATTATTATTAGTTTATTAAACTGTACGGCTTTTCTTAACGTTTCGACGGACGTTTGTAATCAGTATCGCCTTTTTCCTTTACAGAGTTCTAATAGACCTTAACATAATTTGACAAGTTGTAAGCGAATTGGATCCATGGAATTACATTTTATGTCTTCCTTTTAGTCTCATACAATCATAAAAACATTTTCAAATTATTCTAGAATTATTCATAAAATTGCTACGGTGTAGTACAACCTAGCAATTTCCAGGGCAATACATTTTCCAACTAGAAAATGATGCAGAACAGAATATTTGTCTGGATCGAAGTGGGCGAAGCGATCTGGGTAAGACTACAATTAGCAATAGGTTTGAATTTTATACCTGTACTGAGTATTGGCTTTGCATTTGCGACCTTAACTTTTGAGTTTTTAGGTGTTTATTGGAATGGGCACTTCGTATTGCAATTTCAGTCGATATTCCAAATACCGAGAATTTTAGCCCAATTATTTCGTACCTTGGTTACTCAAATGCACCTTTGCGATGTACTCAACTATATTTGATGTGTAATCTGATTAACTGAGGTCCAATTTAGCTCATAGAGGCTTATTGATAGCTGTCAGAAGGTATTCATTTAGCGAAAATTGGCGTGACTGCCAAATGTTATAATGAACTTGTTCACGTTTTGATGTTTTGATCTTATTATTCTTGTGGTAAAGAAACACTTTGTTATAACTCGGAAACATTATAATTACAGTAGATCTTTGTGAAGTATCTGTTACGTTTAGCTTGTGTATTATGTTACTGTCACAGATGCTAAAATGTAAATTTATTTACAACACTGAGTGGCATAATGTTACTAATAACTAATTAAAACTTTAGTAACAGAAAGTAGTAATGGACAGATAATAATTAGTTGCCCAAAATCCTATAGATTATGCAATCTATAGGATTTTTCTGTATGGTAGTAGGCATAGATAGATCAGTATTTACAGTCAGGCAGACATGATGCTACAAAAAATTCGGCTGTCCCATTTCAAAACCTAGTAAGGACTTTAAACGAAATTTTACAGAAGAGCGCATAAACGTACAATAGGCCCGCCTTTGAAAAGTATTTGTGTTAGGTAAAAAAAATGTTTAAAGTGACTTACTAGGTTTTAAAGTGGTCACGAGGCAGTGAAATGTGCAGTTACTAGATATCGATGCTTAAATATATCTACATACATATAATATCATGTGACTTTTAAACGGTGGTGATTTTGGACCTATTTGATAGGGACTTACTTAGGTTAGTAAGATTAAGCAATAAAACGATTTTTGTAAAAAGTGTATTAAGTAGTAGGCTTTGAAATGGGACAGCCGAATTGTAACAACGAGGAGTAGAAAAAGAAAAATAATAATAATTATAACCAGTACCCTACCTAATTTAAACCTACTTAATTTAAAATCGCTTCTTTCAACGATAAAGTTTAACTTCAGAATTTATATGAGAAAAACGAAGTGTCCACGCAAAGTGGAAATGGAAAGCGGAAGCAGTAAGCGGAATGACGGAAAAAGCTTGCCGCACGTTCTGATCACGGATCTAACGGGGCATTGTAGCGTTTACGCATGTTGAACGCAAGCATTTTTAAAAAGAGAATGGAAATCTCACGTCTCCCATGTTTAACAGCGGTTTCCGCCTCTCACTGTTTTTATCATCGCATCCATACACAGACTTATAACATAACCACACAACTTGCCAGCCCCAGTGACAGACTACAGCAACACCAATGCGTGAAAACGGGTACTAACCCCTTTGTCCAGTGTCCCAGTACAGGCATTATCATGTTATAGGGAGAGCCTCCTATTTGGACTCCCACAGAGTGTTTTGAAATGATTTCTAATTATTCCTTCAGCTACTTAGATCTGTAAGATTTTCGGTTACCTTCATAAAACATATTGGATAGTCCTAAAACTTTAGGTATCGACAGATCTCAATACTTCGACCATTGTTTTTTTAATAGTATTTATCTATTTGAATTATATAATTATTCCAATCTATAATTCCTTTAGTTCGATCGCAAAAAATATTTCACTGTAAAATATACAAACTGTTCCAGCGAAGCACGTTGGTTATTTAAAAACGACATTATAAAGCTTACATATTTGTAACCGAATAAAGTTTTAACTATTTTAATAAAATCGATGTAAAGTTAATGAACAGAATTTCGCGGCATGAATATGTATGGCCTTTGAAAAAGTCATAAAATTTGCGGTTGTGTTATTGGACTTGCATGAGTAAAGCTTCGGTTTATCTCACGTACGAACACAAAATGAGTAAATATGAACTTTTGGGGGGCGCGCAACAATGAAAATGTCACTTTATGAAATGGGCCCCGCTGTTGATTAATGGAGTTAGAGTGGGGCGTTGTTCGGACCTTCTTACTTGTTTATTCATTCATTCTGGAACACCGTGTGGCTGAACGTCGTAAATATAAATATCATCCATGACGCGGTATGACTGTAGCGTGTAATGTAAAGTAACGATTTGTTTTGGAAAAGTGCACTCAGGTTCTATTTGTGTATACTCTGTGTTTAGAAAGTATGATTTGACGTTTTGTTATTTTGATAACGAATTGATGTTTAGTCAGAAGTACGATTTTCTTGCCTCTCGCTAAAATCACATTGTACCAAGATTATAGTGTACTTCAGGCGTTTCATTGGTTCCAGTTTTCCCATTTATTGTGTATTGTATGTATGTAGGTATTATATTTTTCATTGTAGTGTGGAATAAGTTCATAGTTAATTAATTAAGCCGAGAACGGTTTCCGGCGCACGCAAACAATAGATTTTTTGTGTCCACTTTGCATCGCTTGACGGGGTAAATAGAGTTTTAACAGTTCTGCTTTGTCACCACGTTCAGCAATGCAACTACGTACCTATCAATAAATTTAGAGCATTATTCAAGATAGTTGAATACAAGTTACGTCAAAATTAACAACTAGCGCAAGTAATGGAACATTGAGATTAGATACACAAATCTTAGTAAACGTCTAGAAAATATAGCCATCTATCAAGTTCTGTTTGAAACTTGGGTGTTGGGAATTAGCCGAATCTCAAACTACCCTAGTTTACAGAGATAGCAAAATACAACGGTCTTACTTCGTCGTTGACATGGTTATCTGTTGTATAAATACTGTATGTTGTAAAGTTATGTTGACTGAAGGAACGAGGGTATCTTGTTCAGATTCGAATATATTATGAATAAGGAATCCCTGTGCTAAGCCCTTAATCATTGATTATTTAATCAAAGCGATTCGGGACAGAACAGTAACTATAAATGTCGTATGACGTGATAACAATGCGATAGACGGTTTATGAAACAGCTACGGACTTGATAAATGACCCTCGCTGGTTCGAGGCGGACGAACCAATTTATGCATAGCCGTCATCGGCAGGATCACAATGCTTCATGGTAAAATGACGCCGTGGCGAGAAGAATACATTGCCTTTTGTTTATAAAGATACTTGCACAACAGTCCGGCAAAATATCCGTAACGTATAAAAGTTGGTGTTTATTTACCAGTCCGGCTTAAAAATATGCAATGTTAATGGTCTTCTCTTAAAAAAATTACACAGCTAGAATCCAACTTTTACCTGATAGGAACCTAAAAGAAAGCAATAATGTGCAAAAATGCCCGTCAAATTAATCTTGAAAACAGAATAAACCTGTGTACCTTCTCGACTCTATAAAAATATTTGATCAGATTCTCTGGTAACTTGACTCATTTGTGACGTTCACTCGATGTAGTTATATAAAACCAACTCTGTAATATAGGTAAGCGATTATTTCCACATATTTTCCCCCGATTTTTATATTTTTCGGTTATGAAGTTGCGAAAGGGGAAACCCTTTTGTATAAGGGGACCTCGGAGGTTCATAACTCGCAGCCAAAGCGCCGAATTAAAAAAAAAGATCTCAATGGGGTGGAGAAAATGTTGTGCTTTTTCATATGCGGGACATGTAATAGTGCAGTAAAAGGCCCTTCATACATACTTACAGTTATACAGCTACATCGAGCATCGTATTTTTATGCATCAAAAAAGGGCCGTACCGAAGAGTACCATAACATTTGAGGGTAGGTATTCTACTCAAAGGAAAAGAATTAATATCCCCATGAGCTGGGAATTTAAACGAGCATAAATTTTACATCAATATTAAAGATATTTAGATCTCTTCTAAATACTTATACCTTTTAGCGATCAATAACAAGTCTTTAAAGCAATACTATCGTAAAAAAGTCCTAGAAGGTGAGCACTACAGAATTAAAAAGGTTCAGTAAATATTATCACGGGTTGCTTTGAATGATATTGTATTTCGATATGACGCTGCAGAGCATTGAAAGTGATGTTTAAATAGGCTGCTAATCCCACCAATATTGAAATATCTGCGACAATATTCAGCCAGAGAGCTGTGATCCGCTTTTATTAAAACATCGTTTTATATGAGGAACGGAAGGAAAAAATATTGTCTCCAGTTTTTATGACACTGTTAACAATATATCCGACCTAGGTAGCGATTTCGAGAAACTGTGACTTTTATTTTCCTTCTGGCAAAATGTAAGAATAATATGCCATATATTTTGATATAGGTATTCTTTTATAGAATTATATTATCAGTACTAAAATATACAGTTACGCTCCTACGCTGAATCTTGAATAAACAGATCTAATGTCTACGTCAATTTATCATTGAATGTATAATTAGACTTTGATAGGCAAATACTGGTAAATACGAATTTCTTAGATTAGTAAATGTAGGTACCTACTACCACAAATTCAAAATCACAGTTCATTGTATATTCTAGCTGCTATAGAAAATCTACTTCATTGAAACACGCACATAGCGTTTAATTAAACTAACAATCTTAGGTCTTTTTAATGTCGACAGAACTCTCCTATTGGACCCTCCCCCGTTACCTAGGGTTTAAGTATTAGGTATATTAAAAGTTATTGATTATATACTTAGATAAATAATTGTAAGTTGGTATACAGGTTGATCCATGGAGATCGGTCAGTATGGGAATGTCTGAAACCATAGGAGATACAAAAATTTATTCGAAGGAAATATGTCATAATATTAAGTTTTTTGTGTCCAATATAAACTGATAACGAAAGTTCCGTTAATTGTATAAAATAATGAAATCTAGCATTATTTTTGATTGTAGACACATCATTTAATAGTAACATTTATTTATTCCTGAGGGACCATCCATAAAGAACGTTATTCGTTAAGGGGGGGGGGGGAGGGGATAGACGAAGTAAAACATTATGTGACAAGGGGTGGGAGGGGTCGTAAGTTTCATGACGTCACATTTCAAAATTACTACCACCAGATCACAGAACCTAGGTACCTTTGTCAAGTCTAACGTCCTGGGTGGGTTAAAATATGTCCGTATACTTATCTGACCTTAATTCGTCATTATCTAGACATGGGCTTGTTGATGGTCGCTACAAGAAATAATATTATTCGTGGTTACTGTGAGTTGTTATTGGCACGCAGGAGGATGCGGCTCAGCGGCTGCACTTGACGCAATCCCTTAGTCGCCTAACGATACCCACGTGTGGAGAGCCAATAGTTGACTACTACTCGAAAAAGGGCGGGTTTGACCATGATATTACCTATTTTGGAAGGTAAAAGGTAGCCTACACTCATAATTATTATTTATATATATAAAATAGCAGCCTTTAAAGTTCTAATAACACGCCGACTGTTACAATAATAGTCGATGTTAGTGTTATACCCTGTCATTTTGGATATGACGGGGTATAACACATTGGAGGTGAGACGCGTTGTGTCGTTAATGGAATATGTGGTTAACATTTTAGTAGGTCATATATCTGTCCCATCGCTATTAGGTAGGATACCCATAGCAGTACCGGATAACTACATCAGAGCTAGAATACATAACTTGTTTAGAGGACCATTGTTTAGGAGTGAATTTGGGCGGCAGGCACCTTTAACGCGAGCTCTCCGTCTCCTCAATGCTGTGGCTCACCAATACCCAGGGCTACACATATTGCAAAGTACGCCAGGTAAAATTCATAAAGCGGCAATGGAGTTCGTAGGAAAATATTACAGTTAATAGTTTGAATTGTTTGAGTAGGTTAAGTACTTTAGTTTGTGTTCATTTTTAAGGTGCTTGTACACAATGTATGTAGCTGGAGTAAGGTACAGGCTACATGCGCGAGCAGTAGACATGTAAGACCATGCGTTGCTTAGGTCATTGGACCCGTGCAGTTTTTAGTAGCTTACACCTACGCAAGTGCCTCTACATGCATATGTTACCTGCGCCATATACAACAAGCATTACATGGGCATGTATAATTAAATATAAAAAAATGAATACCGTATCTATCGGGTTTTAATTGTGTAAAACAATTTTATGGTAGGACACCTCTTGTTTCCCAACATTTCGGCTGAGGTCACGGGCTGACTGCGGTGGCGTGTCATCTTCCTGAAGCGGGGTTTTTTTTACTTGCCTTTTTTGTTTTTCATTAACTTCTACGGCGGTATTTCGACACATTAGACTAATGATTATACATATAACGTCCTCATACCTATTGTCTGTTATTGCTGGTATACACTTCTCTACATCTACGCTACTCGCTTGGTCTATAATAATTACCTAAGATCCTATAACTTATGCCTCCTCTTCATCTAGTTTCATGTTATTGCTGGTTCTAAGATCACGTACCAATTTTTGTTATAGTTACGCAAAAACGTGTGAACCCGATAAAGACAATTTATGGTACCTAAGCCTTTTAGTGGGTCTCTGTAATTGCTGCAACCTGCGGGCATCGTAGAATATTAGGTGAATGCATAATTTTTCCGCAAAGACGGGAATGATTCCTTTTATGTTCCTCCTAACAAGTATTAATGGTGTCGGCCGCACTACCTTTGCAGAGATTCTGTCATTTGCGAGCAATTACCATCGCCCTCGTTTACTAAATTGTGTAAGATATGATTAATAACGTTTTTATTAAGAATCCACTTAGTTTCGATGTAAAAAATGTGAGCCGATTATTCTTTCCAAGAAATTGTAAGGGTACTTAAGGTGCTGTCTCACAACTGACTAAACTACTATCTATAGTAGCTATTTTATAGTCCGAGAAAAGTTGTTTATACGTGATGACTATGCATGTCTGACAGAGCTAGTAAGCTAAAATCCACCCTTGAAGTAGCGCATAAGTAACGCTTTTCTTTTCGACTTCAGTATTTAATAGGTTTTCACGTTACGGGATCCAAATGTTGTATAAGTATAGATCCTTCATCCCAAGTGTGGATAAGGGCAAATACTTAAACTCGAGCAATCTTGGTCGATAAATATGAGATCTTTGTGTAACTGGTATTTTATATAAGTTTTTAAACTGTCATGGTCACTAACATTAGTATTAGAGATCGAAACGGGGTATTTACCATGTTTATATCTTGTATTGAGCTACCGATATTTCGGCACTGTTGCAAGCGCCATGGTCACGGATAAACTAAAAGTATTTGCAAACTAGTATTTTGGTTGATATGATAAAAGAAATTCAAGTTTTACAGTGCATAGATACAATACTAGCAGTTAGGGATACAGAGACTTTATTAATCTTACCCACTGCTCAACATAGGTATCCCCATATCCTTCCATAAATCTTGTTGTGTTATTTTTTCCAGCCAGCCTTAGTGAAGACATCTAAGCCTGCCACAGCGATGCTCGCCTGTTTTCAGGTATGCACCCATGCGTGGCGTGCTTAGTCCTGCCTATCACGATACTCAAATACAAAAATTGACAAATTTCAAATACATATGTCGTGGCTGCTCGAATTTGCCATATGGCTGCGCTTGTGCGGTCCGTATGGGTTATAGCAATTTAAGTAGTTTTGTGTTAGTCATTGCGGTTGATTCTTTACATGCGGTGTATCATGCTGTGGTCCGCAGTACACGTCCAAAGTGATAAATAACACTAGCCCATCTCAAGGTATTGCACACACATTTTAGAGCAACATTAATGTACTTCACGTGTTAGGTACCATTAAATTCTAAACATCTTTTGTTTAGTTAAACAGGTTGTTTTCATGTTACTGTCGCAGCCAAATTATAGAATCGGCCACATTACAAAACGCCTAGACGCTTTACAAAACAGCTGATAGTCGCCAACGATCTGCTCGGGGTGCCCTAATCTAGAAACTGCGAACAACTTGGATCAAGCGCTCGCTCGGCTCGCGCGCGTTTGGTCGCAGTTCTTACCTAACCTAACCGATCTGCTCAGGGTGCCATAATCAAGTTACTGCGACCAACTTTGTTGAACGCGTTGCTACAACAACCCACGTAAACCTTTACAGAACATACAGCTATTTAGTAAAGCAGCTAGCCGTTTTATATTGCGGCGGATTGTACAATTCAGCTGGCGTTTTGTAATGTGACGTATTCTTCAATTTGATTTCAACATTACTATATTAAACTCCTGGGTGTTATGAGGTGAGGTCTATGTCTAGCAGTGGATTGCGATAGGCCGACTTTATTAGATTAGTTGATTGAGTTTTATGATCGTTTATAGAAATACCAAAATAATTATACTGAAACTCTTACAAAAATAACAATAGTAAGCTTAATTTAAAAAAGACTTTTCTTCAAAACTGGGCAGTTAATTAAAAAACTGAATTGTTTCTCAAGATTCTAACTAAAATCATGAAAGTTAATTCAGATAGTTTTCCAAGTATACTACTTACGGTCGGCCATGCTAGATGCGGCTGAATATCAATATTGTACATAAAACGACTGCCACCTAACCTCCGTAGATTATTATGTGGGCGAAACCTGGTATCCGAAGGTTAGACTGTTAGTCAAAACACTTTAATATGAGCACAAATAATATGAATACATGTAGCGACATCGACAGCGGCATTTATCTTACCTTTCTAGGTATTACGTGAACAATATCGAAAAAAATTAATGATTAGATCGTATAAATTTCACTTTTGAATATACTTATACATATTAGTGCTCGTGACTGTACATCAGAAATAAATTAAATACCAATTGTGTTTACTTAATTTATTTTTATTTACGTTATTCCATGCATCATGATTTTGTTCTTTTCGCAGGCAAAGATCCAGATTCGTAACATACTATATCTCTCATACAAATATTTGTGTAGGTACATATGGGTACCCTGCCACCCTGAATACGGTAGGCAAACACTCTGTTCTGTGCCATTTGGGGAGTCATTCATTGTAGACTTAGCGTTGGGTTCCAGCTTTAGGTAACGACGAATTATTAGGTCGAAAAAGATGGCTCATAATAGTTAGTTATAGTCGAAGCGTAACCATTAATATAAAGTATCTGGGTAGATTCTAAGTTATGCACTTACTCAGGCATTTTCTTGCCTTAACGTCTCTATTGGCCTTGAATTTTCAGATAAAATAGTATGAAATTGGATTAGCACTTCCAATTTAAAGAAACACCGATGGTTCTACAATCTGGACTCTATCTAAATTGAAAATATTTTCTGTAATATCTGCATACTCGTCTAGAGAATATCGATTTTCACTCCCAGCAGTCGCGTAGAGGTGCACTTGGTATAGGTAAAGGTATTCGTTCGAAATACGAATTCGCTACGCTAGGGAGTTTCATCTTACCGAACCTTGCGGGTGCCGTAAGCCTGTAGGAAATGGTAAATGAAAAATAAAACCTAGAGATCACGCCATCTTCGCGAGCCGCGGCCGCTCCGGCGAGTTTCACCAGAAAGTCGAGCTCACTCTCAACTAAGTACCATCTTATTAACAATAATGTTTACTTTGCTCGCTTTGTGCAACTCGGTTTACGCAAACGTGGGCTCATGTTTCAGTGGTTTATCTTCATGATGTGATGTAATGTCGTTCAATTTTCCAACTGATTAATTGTTGTTCAACTTTGTGATGAACTCCCTGAATGCGACTTCGAAGAAAGCATGTCTATTAAGAGTGTTGTGAGTATCAGCGAGTGTTGTGTGAAGTTTGAAGTTGGCTTTTGCAATACACTTGGAAGCGTGAGATACTAAATAAACACAAGTTATTTTTAAATTAATCAATTTGGTATCTTGATTTGTCGGAGCATTTTTAAGTTCGAGATATAATTTCGTTACATAGGTAGTTTCCTACTTCGTTATATTTTTTGTTGCCAACAGTGTAGTACCTAGTGTTAAAATATAAAAGTAAATGAAATGCAATGTTGTCATATTTATGTTAGAGTTATTACAGAAAAGCACAACAGAGGGGAAGTTATTATTTTAATGGTGGACTGGGAAGTTTTAAAAATGTCGTACCTAGTTGCTTTCATCGTTAATGTGATGGGCACGAAAACTATTTTTTCTGATAGAAGCCGAGGGAAATGTAATGCGTTGCTTCCTGAATTATATCAGAATATAAAAGATAAAAAGACGACAGTTTTACTTTGCATTTTATTTTATACAATTTTACTTAAGAAGCATTATTAAACAACTCGCTTTTAATGAGGGACTGACATGCTGTAGATAAAGAAAATAACTGACGCTTGAAAGATTTACTTCATAGCTATTAAATTAATTTAATATTATATATTATCATATCAAAATAAGCAACCCTTCTAGATTCATTTTGGTAGTGAGTTTAATTAGCCACATATGAAATACACATACAGCTTATCTGAAGGGGATTAATATTGTTTGATGTTAAAAGTTAATTAATAGTTGATAAATGGTACGAGCTTGAGATAGTCAAAGATCTTATTAATTTAGCATAGATACAACGACAAATAATTGGATTAATCAAAATGTCAGCGCTCATCATCTTGTCATTTGGAGCCTTGAGATGTGAAATGGGAGCCCCAAATTGTGTTATATTGGTTTGACTTGTATTAGGTATTACTTTGGTATAGTATTACGACGCTCGTTCCAAGAATGAAGGTTCACTGTGAAAGTATTGGTGTGACCCTGATCAGACAAAACAGGACATTTTCGGGACAGACGGGTCGATCACGTGGTGAAAATTAGCCGAATAGCTGACGACAAGACAAAGCAGTGATAATGCTAAGATCAATCTGGATTAAATATGTCTTTTTATAAAACTCGGACTTGATTAATCTAAATATAATGGTATGTAGATTAATAATTTAGACACATAGTAAATTAAGTCCGACTACAAAATCATAAAATTGACGTAGTTGTTTATAGCTTTCAAAGACCAGTGGTTATGAATAGTAATTGTTAACTTTGCAAGGCCTTACTATATTCACAAAGCGTCATGGTATACCTTCTCAGCTGACTTTTCCATTTCTATCCGTGCGATAAGAAACTTACACTCTTCGTATTTTTTCCTTCCAAGATCATCACAGAAATAAATATTTTTATTGACATTACACAGCGTAATAGATATCACAAGGGCGTCAAAATATCGTCGACTGCGATACAATAACGTACCAATATTGCTCAGCGACAGAACCAGATAAATCCTTGTAAACAAAATTGTAACTGTCATCGATACCGTACTTTATGATTGGAACGCTGAAGGCAACAAGAAATTCAAATCGTACAAAATTGACCGCATACCCTTTTCAAATGTCATATACTTATGTATAATAATCCTAAAACACACCCTAAATCCTTTCAAGCCGTTGGACAATGAGTGACGGCGCGCTATTATTATATTTTATTTTCTCTCACGTCTCCTTATTATTTTTATACTTTTCTGTGTACGAGGATATCGGCAATAAAAACGAAATGTTTGTAGCTTGATTGAACCGTCGTGTGACATTTTTATTTCATGTCTACTGGTCTGAATACGCCAATGATTGCTAATCATTGGCGTCTACCTCTTATCAAAAGTGAAAGTACAAGCTGATACCTCAAAGTACCAAATATTTAGTACTTTATTATAATTTAGAATTTTATGCTTCTCATTACTTTCATGTTTCCCCTTTCCGATTACTTTCAGACTAAATTTCAAGTTTAAATTAAGTATCAACAGATGACTACTTCGATTCCAAGAGTAGTATATCGTTGTAGATATCGTAAAGTTGCGTCTACTTAATTCGATTGATCACTGCCATTAAGTACCTATATCTACTTGTATGAGTGACCGATTCTGTAGTCTATTTCCATTGCGCCTCGGGCATATTAAGTCATCGATCTTGTTTAATGTTCCGAAGTGACATTAACTGTTATCATAATCCAATTAAGCGATAAATGGTACTATTATCTTGTGTTTAAATAAAACAGTCTGGTTTTAGGATTACACAGTACAACATGATAAGGCAACCTGATTCATGTTGTAGCTGGGAAAAATGTTAATGCGCAAAATAACTTGGTCCATACTAAATGTATGTAAGTGAGGTATTAATGCAATGGTAAGTTAGCTCTTAAAACCTCGGAAAGTTTAACGGAGATGAGTTGGCCGGTATCCGCCGTTTCACAACACCAATTTACAACGATGGCTTGATAAGTAGGCACGATATGTTGATGGCTTATTTTATAATAATAAAGCGCGCAGTGTTGGCAAAATAAGCGCGGTTTATAGCTAATATAGCGCAGACTGTTCAGCGAGGAACTTTGTTGCATTTTGCATAAAATCGATATACCATCATAGGGTGGTCGTAACCACACGCCTTTGAATTGTTCATATCATTGAAACGATTTTCTTTCAAGTAGAATGAGCTTCTTATTATCAAAGTATGATTGTATTGAATTTTGTTTTCTTGTGTAATTTTATTGCTCGTATAAATATTTTTGCACTAAAGCAGTATATTAATTCATTTTATCAATTTATTTATCAATCAAATTATATCTATTAATCAACCTCCACATTAATGCATTTCATTTTCAAATAAATAATAAAGCCATAAAATCGTTTCGAGTGGTTATAAAATTTGTTATTCAACAAGAGTCGTGGTGGAAGGTAGTGGTCAAAGACAAACCTATACAAAAAAAAAAGAGTTAATGAATGGATGACTGGCATGGGAAGCTCGTCAACTGCATTAAACACCAGTAAAAAGACGCGTAAAAATCCTGGCATGTGTTCACGTAAACGAGTCGAGTCCGTCCGTCCGTCAGCCGACTGAGTTTTGAATAGACGTTGCTCCCTCGAATTTTAAAACCCGTAAAGTATATTCATGCTCGTCAGTTGCCCGTGACTCTTGGCAGTAAGTGCATTAAAGTGTCTGTGCCGGCCACGGGGCGCCTAGTTGCCCAGGTACCGTTTCCGCAGCCATTATTTTATGCAAAATAAGCCCCAGTGGGAGCACTGTAATAATTCAGTAAATAATAGAGCTTTGTTGCTCATCTACGTTTAACGTTCGTGAAGTCGTCGTGGTGATAACAAATTTGTAAAATCCGAGAAACATAAATTCTTATAAAAAAATTAAAATCAACCACCTCTCTTTTTAATGGCTTTCTATCCGATTCGGATATTGACATCTATATATGAACTCGTTCGAGCTTGCTAAATATAACCACTGCATGCAACACATTTCAGTTACAGCTTTAACCTAGTTGTGAATAATTTAGTACGATACAGTTCATTTATTTTCTTTTTGCAACATTTTAGAAAGTCTCTGTCCAACTAGATTAATTTCAGTGACAAATTATACTCAAAGGGTTTAAGAAATTTCATTTATTTCATAACTTTACATAAACAGCTAACTGCAACGGTCACTATACAGAGTTTTCAACGCAGAAATAGACCATTTCCAAGATATGTAGATCTTATAATATAGCTATTTATAATACAATAATAAAAATCTACAGTATAATAAAACATGTTTCTGATTTCTATAAAAACCCTGGAAATGGAAAAACAATAACCAATGTACTATTGATATGACCTATGTAACGCAAGATTCAGAGACCTACGTTGAAATATTACATAGCTATTTATTTATATTACAAAGCACGCCATATTGTCTTTATTGCAGAAGTGATGAATTTATTTACAAAACGTATTATTAGTGTTACGGTTGGAAAGAAACAAGTCACATGTATATTCATATTGAACATAAGTATATTTACATTTTTTTTAAATCAATTTCAATTCATAAAGCTTTTCACCGAGGAACAATTTAATCATTTATGTTTTGATTGAGTGAAACCATTTGTATGAAAACATTTTCTAACTATTGACGATGGAGTAAACAAATGCTTAAAAACATATACCTATTTCAGGTATAATGTATAATATGTATATATATTAATTTTTTAAATATTTCTATTAAATATTTATAATTTTGACAAACAAGAGCACATCGGAAATGTGTCATAACTTAATCCCAACTTAATTGATGACCGTTTACCTGGCGAGTGAGTAATAGTGTAACGAGTGGTAATGGCATGATACTAGGTGGGTATGTATCTTACGCGACACGGCACGTACGATGTAGCATACTGTATCTAAGCCATTTAAAACTACACACGGTGAATAGAACAATAAAATCATAGAACACCTAAGTATGTCATTGATTTTTAAATTGTTACGAATTTCAGTTTTATAAGATGGGGGCGTTAACTACAAGACACACAGAGAGGGTGAAACGTGAACATTTCGATCCTTTTCAGGAAGTACATCGTAAGCAACAATCTATAAAAATGTTTTCTGTTATGGATTTGTAGAATAATGAATACAAACGGACAAAATTTTTAAATACAGTTGAGAATCCAACGTAGGAGTCAGCGTGGTATAGTTTAAATCTGCCTTAATTGGTAATTACTTAAAATTAAACATAATTGTTATGCGATTAGATGTGGCACATTTACCGTACAATCCTATCAGTCTTTCATTAATATCGAAAAATATTTACAGTTTCTATCAGATAGATTCTACATCTCCATAAAAATATACTTACATGTAAAATTAATTAATTTGTTTAAAATAAATTGAGATCTTCGATGTGATTAACAGGTTTTTAAACAATAGATATTATATTATATAGGCATTAAAACTATTTCATAACATTAAGACTGACACAGCACCTATGCTAAAGTTTATCACTACTATTCATATCGTATCTCTTTTAGCACAAATGTCTTATTGGCACTATGATGTGACGAGGTTGGTGATGATCGTATGTCAGCTAGTGATGAGCAAACCTCCGACAATTATGAATAGAACACCTCGGCTGATGGCGGATCGGGAAGACTGGGTTGACTCGTAATCTAAACATCCGGTGAAAGAAAGGAAATTATATAATAAATTCAATTATGTATAGCTAATTCTATAAATAAGATTTTTTTTTGTACTCTTTATATTTTTATTTTATGGATTACACTAGACTATTTTTACCAACTCGTTCCAATATTTTGGTTTTCCAAGTTGTAGTAATTTTTTAATAAATTATCAAAATCTAAATTTACAAACTACTTCTACATGTCATCACGATTCACGAGCAAAAGATTAATAATATTTAAAAAAAAAGAACTTTACATACTGAATTGTAGAAAGATATTTATAAAACGTATCCAATTTATATTTCAATCAAATTTGGATACGTAATAAAAATAATTTTACATGAAAACTAGCGTTTTAAAATAAATATGATGCATCATTGTTAATTTTATTTCGAGTAGGTTATTTCCGTTTAGCATATTAAATTAGTATTCTATAGTAAAATATTTTACCAATTTGCATCTTTCTTTTGTACCAATTATCTGTTGGACAACTTTATCGAGACGGAGCGGTATCCCGTAATGGAACACTAAAAGGCTTTTAAACTACTTAATAATGTAGGTATTACACTTGCCGACATCTTTCCACTCTTCCACTTCGTAGTCTCCTATGACTCTGTTCTCAGCGGAGCTCTCCCGCCAACGATTTTTATGTTTACCTGACAGAAACAAGGTTGTGTGATACAAATGTCCCACGAGCAAAAAACGATGCGGAAAATGATTGCGTCGTAAAATTTTCTTACATGCTGCTAAGGGGCTATGAAAGTAGGCTTTCAAGTGTGAACGAAACATATGACGCTATAAAGAGTATAAAAGAAAACCCAAATCTATAACAATAAGAAGGTACATTGGAAGTCAAAGCGTAAACAAAATCGCTTTTCCCACAATAATATTACTAACGACCCAATTGTACGGAAGCATTGGGCCGTGGCGGCAAAACCAATAAATACAAAATCTACCATCGACCCTTCCATGAGGCTGCGATGAATGTATAACGGAGGCTCACGGTGGCTTGCACTCAACTTTTAAATATTGATGCCTCTTATAGGTAGTGCTCTAGGTGCCAAAACTTAAATTTCCTACTTCTAACCGACCGGACTGAACAGAGTGGTCATAAAAAATGTATCGACAAATTACCTAATTGATCTGTCTTGGAAGGGTTTTATTCTTTAGAAAGTTTCGAGTTACTTTGTGGAATTCAATATTGTCTTAGTTTTTCGTAAAACTAATTGAAACAAAAGACAATAATCTGACAGATAATAGGGAGTAGCATGAAAGTAGAAAAAGGAAACTAAAAGTATTACCTTTTTTCCTTTGTGGAAATGTAGGAACGTAGTTGTCCGTTGTACTCGTAGTTGAAGGAGCGGGAATTTCTGCAAAATTTTCTTGATTACTTACTTGAAAAGAATTGTGTCCATAGAAATTTTATTAAAGTGACTTGAATAAGAATTGATATTCAAATGAACAAATAAATAGTCACACCGTAGATTACTTAGTAGGGATAAAAATAATCTTGTGTACCGTCAAGCCGGATAAGACCATCCGTCTCGCCGAGGGAATTCTTGGCGACGCAGCGGTAAGATGAAAAATCTCTTGACGACACTCTCCGTATAGTCAATTTCATCTTCCGACTATAACTGTCGTCGCTCAGTGACGTGATGTATTTATTTCCTGCAGACGGATAAACTGAGTCATTAGTAATTCGATTAATCGTTCATCCCGGAAAGCCGTCAGGCTAACTTATCAATTACGTGGTAAATGAATTAACGTTCTAGTTAAATCATGTTTTAATCTCAAATAGATCTCGATGGATCTGTTATTCATTTTCTTCAATTATTTTGGTCCGCCAACCCCTCTTACTTTGATAAATTTGTGACATACAAAGTCATGTATTATGTCTGTGTTTTAAATTATGTGAGCGACCACATACTCTCAGTATCCTAACTTAGATTCTAATTTACCTACATCGTTTCGTTACCCTGACAGTGTTTGGTGTTAGGAACCTTATTCAGGTTTCAAGGGCGCCAGGGAGTTAATTAACCACGGCCCCAAGGCTAGATTGGTAGCATACTTCGCCCTGTGGCAATTTTTCAACGCCACGCTACATTGTATCGGATTAGCAATAGAATGAAAACATTTTCATTTCACGTCGTGTAATAATCTAACAATTTCTGATGGTTTTATGCGAAGTCATCGTGTTCATAGTTAAACTACCTGATATGATCATGTCTCCTCGGTCAGTGGTCCAGTAGTTGATGGAGGAGGGGTACGCCTCTGTGTGGCACTCAAGCGTCACGTCCTGACCGATGTATGCCGCTTCCAGTTGATTTGGGATGGACAACATCGGTGGAACTGTATTGAGGAGTAATGCACAACATTTAGAATACTTGTAAATTTTATTGACGTTGCAAGTTCATATTGCATAAATAAAGCGCTAGATTTATTATATTTCAACAGATTAGTCCGAGATCGCTAGCTCATTGTATAAAAGCTTTTTGACTGTTCACATTCATAAACCGTCCGGAAAATTTTGAAGTAACAAGCATATGAAATTGTCTGATAGTAACAGAAATTCCCTTTTCAATACCAGTTCAGGCGAGATACTACTTAATAATGCATATACGATTGAAAAAGGGAAAACTCAATGGATTTTGAAGCAATTTTTGGGATACTTAGAAGCGTTCCTTGAGAAAGATTTGATGTATAAATTATTAGTAAATGACAAAAGAGATCCCTGCTGGAGAGGCAAACATGGAGCGCCGTGCCGCGGGTCCTTGGTAATATTTAATTTGCATCTTGAAGTTATGTTGAAAATGTTTACGACATTTTTATGACGAAAATGACAAAAAATTGTAAGAGCTTATGTGAGGGTACCTACGCAACTTTATAGCTCTCTTTGAAAATATCGATCGTGACATGTAAATTAATTTTATCTGGGATCCAAAATATTATATTATTATCGTATCTGATACTGAAATTATTATGCTATAGATTAATCTCTGTGGGTAGTTCACCAACCCGCACCAAGTTAGCGTGCTGGACTAAGGGCTAACCCTTCTTCTTATTCTGAAAAAAAAAAAATTGTCTGACTACTACGTCCGACAGTTTTTTTTTGTTTTTTTTTTTTAATTTATTTACATTAATTGGAAGACACTTATGGTATTAACACTAAAATACTGCAGTAGTGGATGTCCCATGGTTTACCTCTTGTACAGATTAAATTACAGTATTATATCCGATTTTTTTTATTTTAGCTTCTCTTAGTTAGCCGATGTTTTTGACCAGTTTACTATTAAACCGGTGTTAACCCCGGTTAGGGTAAAGCAAAGGTCGAGGATCACCTAAACCGGTTCAGGATTCAAATCAGGACTCTGTAATCTATGCAAAAGCCGGGACTGGCTAACTTATAAAAATACAGATAAGTTTTTGTAATAAGGAGGTTGACCACAAGTTCAAAGCGTACGACGTAACCCACCGTTATTTTATGATCTTATTTCAGTCTAAGCTTGCAAGTTAAGTGACCATGCGGTAAAATAATGAGATCCTACGGTAAAGATTTTCTGGAAAGATTTCTAAGAAATCTGTGCATCGCAACTCTAGGTTTTTCTTAGCCTATAAGGGTTCGCTTAGATTAGTGGGCAATAATTTATTACATTTCTAATGATAAGTTACTGGTTATGCGTGCAGGACTGATGTCCCGTGTTGAGTCAAGAAGTACCTTCGGGTGTCATAATATTGCTAAAAGAGCTAGGTTAGCAGTCGTCTCCTTAAGATTCGGCCCATGATCCATATTAGAAAATGACGGTATGGATATAAGATGGTAGAGGGTATGATGTATGTCCCTCGAGGAGAGATGGGCGATTAATCCCTGGTTAATATTGGATGTTCTTAATTGAAAATAAATAATAAGTTTGTAATACCTACAATTTTGGGAAATCATTTTTCTACCCGGCGTTATATAAAATGTCTCTATTGAGGTGTGAATGTAGATATCACTTGGTTAAAATTCTGCTGAATTTTGGTACTTTATTGGTGATTTCTAACAATACCGAAAAACTACGTACCACGCACGCACAGGTACGTAGTTAACGCACGCACAGCTAAGAATGAAAAATATGCCTATTCACAAAAACTTTGTCTTTATATTTCTTACATAAATAACAGCACGTAATACATATCACATATCTTTGCGAAGGAATAGTGCCCTACGCACGTCATATACATAGTGAGGTACGTCGGTTACGTCCTTGGTGCATGTGTTATATTATCTGCGAAGAGTTATGAATGAATAAAAGCAGGCAGCGACGCGCATAAAGAATAACACTGTCATAAAGATTTGTCTCGGGTACTACCTAAATGTAATGAAAACTGACAGTGAATTCATAAGGAAGTCTCGTTGGTTAATCGAGTGAAAGTTACGTGAGCATTTTACGTATCTCCTAAGAAATGGAGAGGACTGCGAACGCGTTGATATACGGAATGTGAATTAGGGGAAAGAAAAGCGTTTCATTGGGTTCAGTGGCGAGGAGCGGCGAGGTGGCGAGGGTGACGCCGGAGGACAGATAGTATCGCCATTACCGCGTCCGTACCGTATTCACGTCAGCATAATGCTCTAATTGGGCGCAATTACGGCCGATCCGGCGGAAGGCGCCGCCGTCAGGTAGAGGCGCTCGTGTCCTCGTAAATACTCGTTAACGACACCCACCCCGAAGAAAAATAATATTTCTCGAAGCTGACTCCCAACTGAAGAAAACGACGACGTCGAAATGCTCACGTACTTAGTTTACGAAAGGAAGAATTTGAGGCCAAGTTAACGGGCCGGGACAAATGTGCGGGCGTATTCTTTCGTCTCGGGTAGTCATATCAAGTGTATGTATAATTTTATTGGTGTCTCGAATTACTAATATAAACAACGTGAACTTGACTCCTTCGTAGAATGAACACTGAAGTTTACCTGTTTTTTTTATTGTAGAAACAGTTAGCTGTATTGGAAATGAAATATTTTATTTAGAAATATTTCAGGCATAAATATTTATTATTATTTATTTATTTAAAATGCTTCATGTACAATATACAAAGCCGGTCTTAATGCCGTAGGCATTTTCTACCAGACAACCATAAATATATGACCCATTTCTAATTTAATATTCATTTACCTTCTAAAAAGCTAATTCTATTATACGAAAGTATTTTGTTGAAAAAGTGCAACAACAATAAATCAATAATGTAGGTGAATGTAGGTATAAACCTATATATTAAGAAATGATGTTGTTAACAAATTACTAGTAAAGTAGCATATTACATAATTCGACGACTGAAAGGCTATTTGAATTATGCGATTTTTTTTACATTTTTTATTGTTTTTTCGTAAAATGAATCTTTAAATATTTTACCAGTAACATTAGCTTAATACAAATAGCTTTTCAACCATCGATATTAAGTATTGTCTAATAAAGCAAAAAAAAGTAAGCAATTAAAATTAACAGGCTCTAGATTTACATTAGTTATATTGCAAACAAATATTTGAAATGATATGACAGATTGCTATTTAATATGGTTCGAAGTTTCCTAACCTAAACCTATGAAATATAATTTAGTAATGTCAATATTACGAAATCAATAGCAGTTTTATAAATTTTGGAAACCTAGATAATAATATGATTATGTACCTATATGTATGATTGAATTCAGGCTAACTCTGTAGTTGATATAAATAGGTATAATTTGTTATAATATTCAACATAGATAATTATTAACCCGTAAACGTCCATTGTTGTTCATAAGCCTCCTCATAGAGCTCTAGAATGAGAATTATATGAACTAACGATATTTTATTTAGCAAAAA
Source organism: Allophyes oxyacanthae (assembly GCA_932294325.1). Lineage (NCBI taxonomy): Eukaryota > Metazoa > Arthropoda > Insecta > Lepidoptera > Noctuidae > Allophyes > Allophyes oxyacanthae. The sequence continues at coordinate 9,130,488 of OW028620.1, read as the reverse complement.
ATAACTACTAGAAGGTTAGGGTTATAATTAATTTGAAATTTAACAAGGTGTGTAGTTTAACTAACTTTTGTTCAGTTAAAATAGTATTAACTGTTGTAAAATTTTCCATTTTATGCATGCCGTGAGCGTAGAATTTTAATTTTAGTTTTGAAATTCAAGTAGTTTGTGGATTACGGGTTCAATATTATCAGTATTGCAAGAGGCAATAAGGCATTTAATACACAATTTTTTTTTTAATAAAATACTTTTTATTCTATGTTTAAATCTGTCGTGTCAAGATATCGAACCGTTCAAAGTATGGTGCAGTCGACGATGAAACAATCGACTGCTCCATACGTTGAACGGTTACGTATTCACTTTTGTATGGAACAGCGTTTATTTTTCTCTATTTCTGATGTGGTCCCATACTAAAAGTTGTGTAGAATGATGAACAGAGCACGTGCCTAATTTTATTTTTGGTAATAATAAAATAGTACCTAGTAGAAAATAAATAGAGTCGAAGGCCTTTTCGTAATCAATGAATGTAAGGATGAGTGGTTTTCTATATTCATTACACTTTTCAATTACAGTGGTAAGAGTTTGAAGGTGATCATTTGTGCTGAATCCTGACCGAAAGTCAGCCTTCCTCGCGGTTGGTAAAAATCGAGTTACTTTTAGCAAATAAATAAATTTAATTAATTAATTAAGTGATGAAACGCAGACTTTAATATCGTACTCGGCCACAGGTGGGGCTCGTTAGCTAATGAGTTAATAGGCATAGTTGCACTATACGGAACGGTTAGCGCAGTGGCTGAGCGATTGCCTTTCTGCGCTATGTGTCGCGGGTTCGATCCCCGACCAGAACGAATATTTTGTATGGCCTACAGATAGTTGTTCCGGGTCTGGTTGGTTTGTTAACTGTACCTACGATATAGGAGAAATTCTAGGGTGGGGCAATGTTTTTTAAATTAAGATCAAGATCAATAAAGATCAAGCCAAATATACGTCACTAATGACTATCGATGAAGTGTCTCAACAAGCGTTTTAATACTCGGGAGATTATAATGAATATCAATAGATATTAATATTTCACGACCCTATGAAGTACGTAAGATACCGCAACTAAACTCAACTCATTTATTACACTCATGTGGAAAAATATTGGTACAATATTTTCCTGTACTCAACATGAACCCGTATTGCATCGCATCATTGAACTAATGCAAATTCCAAGTTTGAAGTATCTGAACTAAGCACTAGCTTATTATATTGCAAGTGTTGTTTATAGCACTTCATAGATCTTGAACAAGAAGAATAAAGTTCTGTGAAAGTTATCTTATAGCATTGCAGACAGCCCCATACTGTGCAGTTGGCCCCGGCGCCGGCGACACCGGATGGTCCTGAATTAATGTATTTTTGCTGGACTAATCTCTGAAATTATTTAAATTAAATAAGCGGCTACTAAGATATTAATTTTGTTGGTCTTCAAAGTGAATATTTTATCCTTAACATTATTTAGCTTTTTTAATTATTTAATAACATTTGGAGTATCTTTTTGTTCAAAAGGGTGGTGTCGTCAGGCTAGTCTTTAGCCCAATTATGTTGGGGTTGGCCTTCAATCTAACCAGATGCGGCTGGATTATTGAAACTACACCTTCCGCAACTAGTATTTGTGGAATACCAAAATTTAAGCATTGACGCATGCGTCATACTCGTGAACGGGTGCCGTCTGTCGGAACTGGTCAGCTTGTAACTGCCATGGCAATCTTATTCACAGGCAAATCATTATTATCCTAGTCTTATTTTTATTCACATTAAATTACATTATTCTCGCAGCTCTTACCGCAACATTGTACTGATAAAGATTATAATCTATTTTTTGAAAAGAGTTACCATGGAGTTTCTTGCCGGTTCTTCTCCATAGGGTCTACTATTTGGAACCGTGCACCTAGAGTCTCGACATTTCATAAGTGCCTGTATCTGGTTTACATGAAATAAAGATCTATTCTATCTAAGTTGTCGTCCTCGTCCAAGATATCACCAGAACAGGCGTAACTTAACTTTGCTAATCTATAGGCGGCGAGAAAGCCGTTGCCATGTACAAATAAAATGGATACCAATTAATTTTAATTTTTAACCGCATTCTTCCCTTAACTTTTAAAAAGGGTTACATATAAACGTTTACCAGTATCAAACGCTGTATTAAAGCCTCGCAGGTCTTTAGTAGTCTTTCTTGAGTATTTTATAGCTATATTCATACCCAACATGATAAAAGTTTTGTTTAGAGAGGCAACTGCCGAGGAAAGGCAAGTAGAGAAAATGTTCTGCACATAAATATGAAGTACAGGTGGGTTCTGTATACTTTCACAACGACTTGTTAATTAATGGCCTTGTCATTTCATTCAAGGTTTTACAGCTATCATAGCAATAGACTACGAAGCTTATAAGCTACAGGCTAACATTTCTACCTCTCAAATATTATCTTTATGAAAATTTTAACGAATTATACCTGTCTTATAAGAACTTTAAAAAAAAAAAACCTTTTATTAATCTTAGATTGGATGACGAACGCAAAAATGAGCAGAAATCATTAGAATTATGGATTAAAGTTTTATTTATTTATTTATTTATTTTTAAGTTTGTTTCCTGTTTACTGTACATCATAATATCTGCGCATAATACAAAAATTTTGCAGTGTCTTAAATAAATAACACAAAGCGCAGCGAACTTAAAACCTATTTGATTAAATCGGAAAAAGTCAATAAATATCAACAATCTAATTTCAACTTACATTGCACCATAAGCACGACTCGCTTGCTTATCGATGGCGGGACTCCATTTGATGCGATGCACAAGTAGGCGCCCATGTGAAGTCGGGATACTTTAGATATTGTTAAGTTTTCTCCGTCTACAACGTTCACTGAAAACAAACAACACACTTGTACCTACTTACTAGTTTCTTGAAAATTCGCACTGAATAACCGAGCAACTTAAAAAGTAAAGTATACACTCTAGAGAAATAGTCTGTATACCTTTGCGTTTACAAGTAGGTATATATAACTCATTTTGTAGTTGATATGGGTTTTCATAATTAATTGCATTACTACGACGTAGCTGATTCACGGCTACAACAGCTACGCTTTCGTAGCAGATGTTCTATGCGTCAAAGTCCTTCTCGGAAGTTTGATGCCTATAGGACGTGTATGTTGTTTGTGGCTGCTAACACAGTCACAAAACGTTTGAAGTCAACAATCGGTGCAGTACTCATAGGTATAGGCTGAACAAATACTAGGGCGGTTTGATAAATCCATGACTTTAAGGCTAAATAAAAACTTTTTTCAAATTTTATTTTTATTTCGTAATTCGGAACTCCGTACGAAGTAAACGCTGTTCTATTTTGAAAATTTGGCGTAAAATAAAGTTTTTAGAAACAAAAAGTTAGGCGACTTTTAAGCATTCTTTGAAAATGGAGAAAACCTAGTTTCAAGTGTTAATTAAACACAATTTTTTACGTGGTAAAACCATTAATCAGACCGAAATCAAATTGAAAACATATTAGGGGGATTCTCTGCTGTCTCATGGAATGGTACCCAAGTGGTTCACTGAATTTCGTTGTGGACGTACTACCACCAATGACGCCGAGCGCCCAGGAAGGCCGATTGAGATCACCACTGAGGGTATGGTTCATAAAATCCACGATATTGTTTTGGCAGACCATCGAATGAAGATACGCTAGATAGCTGATGATGTGCACATCTTGACTGAACGAGTTTTTCATATTTTGCACGCTTTTTTGGGCATGAAAAAGCTTTCTGCAAGATAGGTGCCGCGTTTACTGACAGTCGACCAAAAACGAAATCGCGTAACAACTTCTGTGGGATGCTTAGCCATGTATGACGGCAATGCGAACGAATCTTTGCATCGGTACGTAACCGTTGACGAAACGTGGGTCTACCATTATACGCCAGAGACTAAACAACAGTCAAAGCAGACACTTGTACCAGGGACTTGCTCCAAAGATGGCAAAATCAGTTTTTTCGGCTAGTAAAGTGATGGCCACAGTCTTTTGGGACAGTCAAGGGGTAATTTATATGGATTTTTTGGTAAAAGGCAAGGCAATAACCGGAGCTTACTATGCAGCATTGTTAGACAGATTCAATGAAGAGTTGGTGAAGAAAAGACCGCATTTAACTAAGAAAAAAAATCTGTTTCATCAGGATAATGCTCCGGCCCACTCGTCTGCAATCGCGACATCAAAACTTGTGGAATTACGATACGAATTACTGCCACACCGTCCGTATTCGCCAGATTTAGCCCCCTGTGACTTCTTCCTCTTCCCAAACATGAAGAAATAGGCTTGGCGGGCAAAGATTTTCATCAAACGAGGAGATCATAGCTGAAACTAAGGTCTATTTTTCAAGGTTTGCGAAAACATTTTTTTGCTGGGTTGAAGAGGTCGGAACGTCCTTGGACTAAGTGCACAGATATGAAAAGGAGATTATGTAGCCAAATAAAAAAAAAAAACCGAAAAATAGTATTTCTTCTTTCCAAAGTCACGGATTTATCAAACCGCCCTCGTATTTTGAATTCGCAATCTGTCTCTATTTTTGTCGGAACTCAGAAAGTCGGTATTCAAAATGAAGTGCCTTATTATTATTATAGGATAAAGATTCGAAGTTTTTAAAATGAGCATTTAATAAAGATAAATGTGGTATAAAAGTTGAAAGCAGCAAAATATGGCAGATGGCGTTGGGTATAAGTGAATTATGGACGGCTTTCGTAATTATTCCCGTTCGATAGTCCATTGTTAATTCAATTGCGAAAATATTTCTGTTATGCGATGCTTGTGGGCACAATTTAATAGTATTGTGCGGAACAATCGATTCGAGGCGTCGTCATTTGGAACCCTTTCGCGAGCCATTGCTATACAGTCCAGTTCCATTAGAAAATGCTCCTTTTGTGTTAAAATTTTAGTACAACCGGGTACGTAAAATGATGAATAGCATATGAATTGTATGAAGTCTAATATGTAAGAATTAATGAATTTGGGCCGAGTGATTTATGTCTTCATGACCTCATTTTGAACTAACAAACCAATTAACTACTTTCCTTTTTGGTAGTGTTCGATGTAATAACGTTACATTTGTGTATTATCGAAATAATTTCCACTAATTGTTGATTAAAATGGCACAATTAGTAAAATTTTAATAATTAGGGATAATGAGATGTATTCCAATGTAAAGTAATCTCATTTATCATGTTAAAATAATTCGACTATTTTAGTTTTCGATGGTTTAACGTTCGTTTGAAGCTGAGCGATATATTTGAGTGTTATCCCAGTGGGTCCATTCTAGTCCATTTCTCGCTTCAGAGATTTCTTTCATCTGCTTTGTTTCGTTGAGAGCGTCAACATAATGAGCGTCCGGGAACTAATGTTTTCGGATATTTATAAGAGTACCTAAATCCTTTGTTAACAGTGTCGGCCGTTCTTTCTGTTTCCATTTAAAAGGACATAAAGACTTTTAACTTGCTACAAACAACAAAGTGTTTGGAGGTAAATTATTTTTTCCATTAGAGACGCAACGTAGCTTGTAATTTTTCAATGAGCTTTTATGTTTTTTCTTTAACTGACGTAGAGTATAACTTAACTTACTTAGTATGTAGAGTGTGATTTTAGTGATAGAATAGTGAAGTGAGAGGCGGCCCTTTGTAATCAACAGACAAACCCAGATGACATGGTTGGCGCAGTGGCTAAGCGATTAGCTTTCGACGCTACGTGCCACGAGTTCAATCCCCGCACGGAGCAATTATTTGTATGATCTATAGATAGTTGTTCCGGATCTGGGTGTGTGTGCATGTGATATGTATGTTTATAAACTGTACCCCCGATACAGGAGAAATGCAAGTGAGGGGCAAAGTTTAAAAAAATATCCTTGTCATCCTATTGAAAGCTTTTTTAAAGAAGGCTTCAATCCTAACGCATATTACGTCCGATATGTTAAAGAAAGGTGAAGTGTTTACCTGATTCGCCATTGCAGTTGAATTCCTGTCCGTCTTCTCGTCTCCACATGACGTAAGGCTCTGGGTAGCCAGTAGCGCGGCAGACCATCGTCACATTTGTGCCTTCGCGAACTACCATGTCCGTTGACGTCATGTTGTCTATGATCACAGGTGGAACTGATAACAAAAAAATTGAATATAATACTATACTACCATTAGTGTTAGCATTTGATAATTTGTTAGGATTCCTAGGAATAAGGAGAAAGCTAGCTTTCATATTGTGATGTCCTGTTTCGTCTGTGCTTGTAAATAATATCACCAAGACAAGTTGATAACTACAGTAACTAGTTTATGTACATCAATGGAAATGTCGTCATTGTTGCGGTATTCGTGCTTGCTCTATACGCTATTCACAATAAATGTGTAATAAATAAATATTATACTATAATTAATTCTCAACTAAAATTTTCGTCTTGTTTTTGAGTATTGTCAACTAGAGTAACTAGACATCAAAGCAAATGTCGTCATTGTTTGAAACAGGATTGGTTTATGTTGTAAGCTAATCATTACGTTACGAAAAACAAGTATCTGATGTACTATAAACACTTCAAAAAACAACATTATAATCTTGACATAACTCATTAGCTGACGAGCGGTCACCAGTGGCTGAGAACAATAATAATGACTGTGGTTCGTCACTTAATGAATTATGGGAATATTTCGCACATTAATTGATTTTATAGACACAGCCTTTTATTTTATAAATTCGGGATGAGGTCACAATCCCGCTACCTGCCCCGTGACCGGGCCTCGGTGCCGCAACCACAGCAATGCTGTATGAATTTGTAACCTTATTACACATGAACTTGGGGAGGTATACTGAGGTATTTAGTTCGGGTATTTTAATGTCAACCCACAGGTTTGTTACTGCGATGGTTCTACTGATTTTTAAGCGAAGCGAATTTAATAAGATCCTAAAATGCCGTAGTTACTTCTTTATGTGGGTAATAATAATATAATTAATGAACTCTGTAGATGGAATTAATTATTGATTTGTTGAGGGCTCGAAAAATAGAAGCAGTAATACAAATAATAAAATATACAAGCTTTCAAACTGATTAGTTCTAAGTAACTTTTTTATAATATTAATTACTAATGTTTCTCTTTACTCACCCACAACCTGTAGGTATCCCTTTCTGGAGCGCATGGGGTCGGTGTTGACCTGGCACATGTACCAGCCGCGGTCCACCTCCTGCACGTTCTTGATGTGCAGGTACCACGAGCGGTGGTCGTTGTACGACAGGCTGATGCGCGGGTTCTGAGTTATTATGTTGTGGTGGATGCTCAGGATTGTTTGCGTATCTACACGGACCCACGCTACCTGGATGGACGAATGAAAAATATGAGTTTGATTTTAGAAGCTATGTAATCTTTGTGTCTTTACGTGAGGACTGAATCTGCGCCTTTAAAATAAATTCCTTCCTAGAAACTGAAATCATATGAATGCATTATAAGAATACATGGATGGGCGGACAGCAAATGTAAGTGCTGCAAACTAGAGATGTAAATATTCCCTTTGAAGTATTTCTAACAATTTAAGAATTTGAAGAAATAAGTAAGTACCTATACACAGAAACTTTAATTTAATAATATTGGGGTTTTCCACGAAATGGTTATCTTTCATACTATGTTAAAATTCTCATACATTACATGAATTTTGCAACAATTTATTATGTTTGCCAAAAGTTACGTAAATACGTAGGTACGAATCGTGCTAAAAATCTTTGGGTACGTACTCCATTCGGTCTTTCATATTATTTATGATTTAATTTCTTGTCATGGATATTATTCAAATGGCGCCCAAATCAATCACCTCGTCCCAAATAAATCTCACCGCACTACACAGCGCTCCAATTTCGCTAACTAGCCGTCCTGCATGATTAATAACTGGCGAATCGTGCATTCTGAGCAAAGTGATATTAAGTTGGCTTGTTAAAACTTTAGCCCGTGCACCGCACGAATGGAGTTGTGTGAAGTTCTGGCGCAACGTATCCGTTCATAGAATTACACGGCGCTCGTTCATCATGAGGTTGACGCCGTCCGCGAAGGCTACCGGTGTTTGCTTTCTTAATTGCTTGCCAACATAATCATAGCTCTATACATAACTATAGAATACTGAAAAATTAGTTTAGTTACGTCATTGCCAGCTATTTATAGTTATAAATAAAGAAAATCAAAAGTTCTTATGCTGGGTCTTGTCGTCTTTAAAATCTTAAACTGTGGAGTCATTCCATAAATCTGTAATAGAGACGCGACAGCATGACGTTGCGCGTTGAAGTTTGCTGACGTCATACTCGCACCTATACGAACATACGAGACCTATATACATATTTTATTACCAGCCGTGCCCTCCACTCCGTCCGCGAGAACATCGGAAGATGCACAGTTAAAAAAAACCTATTTCTTCCTCATGATGCATTCTATTTCCTTGTCAAATTTCATCAAGACAGTGTTACTTTCGAATTTATAATGTTAGTGTGATTCGTGTGATATTATACACAGTCAGAAAGATATACCTATAACACCGAAAGGGGGTTATTGTACGCACGGCTACCTACATATAGTCATTAAAAATATTATCATAACCACCACTCCATCATACAAATAAGAAATGGTGGCTGCTGGCATAATTCCTTAGTTATCTTTTCTAACACCCACGGAAAGAGGGACGATGTCACAAGTTTGCAAGATCCTACAGGCCAGAATAACAAAGGATATATATTTCCAGTGAACAAGGATTTACCTTGTATCCCCGCAAGTCTTCCACGACGCAAGCCAGGAGCGCGTCGCGTCCCACCGTCACCGTCACGTTCGTAACCGGCTCCACGAAACGAGGGAATAATGATTCTGAAACAAATACAACGGATAAACTTGGCTATTAGGATATTTTAGACGTTATCATATTGCTTATTTGCGTATGTAATCTATATCGTAAAATAAGTAGGACAAAAGTAATACAAGTGAATAATAATTCTGCACTGTTGGGTTTTTATAATTAAAGAATCCTTTTTTTTTTGGGCGCATGAGGTGGTTTGCCTTCAAATAAAAGTAAGATAACATATTCGTCGCGTATACATGTATAAGGAAGATGGTCCTTCTATTGGAGCATTTGTCTGAAAGTCATCTAGGAAAAAGAAGACTCTAAAATTAATACCGGGAAAATAGGTTTCGTGTATGATTTGCCATCATCTAGATGGAAACACATCGGAATTAAACACTACAATTCGTGTTGGATTTTGGAGGGGGAGAGGGCTACAATGCGCCTTTAGGCGCGAGTAATATTCAAGTGGAACGCACCAGTAAATTTAGCTCCACAATCATCGACCTCTTCATTCCTTTAGACTGGGCAGCACTGTTTCCTTAAATGCGAGCCACGCGATACAATGTCTATCCATGGTTGAAATCGTCTAACAATACAGGTATAAGATCGATGGATGGATAAGGATATTTATGTGGTCTAGGAAGTGGTATCAATGTTGTCATACGTAGTCTACATCAAACCGATTTATTTTACGTAGATGTTTTCGTTTCAGTGTGTGTAAGTATAAATAGTCGTCATTAATTCAGAGTCAACACAAACGTTTTACGTAGGTAAACATCAATAAACAACCTCCTTGGCTACGCTTACCTTCACAGGTTACATTCAACATTGTACATGTACACTTACATTAATCAATCACGACGTGGTATAGAATAATGAGGGGTCGTTCTTGAATAAGTACATACAATGGGCTAAGGTACATGTAAGTACTTAAGCAATCCATCAAAGTACACACATTACCAAACTGGTGCCTATTGAGTAATCTGACATGAGCCCATTTATTGATTCGTCACTATTCACTAAACTAATAAGAAATAAACGGCCAAATGCGAGTCGGACTCGCGCACCGAGGTTTCTGTACAAACTTGTAGGTATGAAATATAGTTCGTCCATCATGGGAATCTAGCAAAAGATAAACTGGATTGAGGACAACCTTAACTTTGCCGTTGAAAAACTGTTGTCCTCATACATGGACATAGGTCGCGGTCAGTTTATCAATTGTAAATAAGACTACAATGGAAAGACAAAAAGTGTTTTAACTACTACGGATTTGTTTTCGGACTTTTCCCTTTACTTGTGCTATGAGACATTACTTTTTGTCAAATTTCATGATTATAGGTCAACGGGAAGTAGGTACCCTATAGGTTTTGATTCCCATACGAGTATCAAAATATGCGGCATAAACGGCCGTATCTTTTGATTGCGTTGATTTAGAAGTTTGGTTTTTCACAGCTCCAAGGGATTGCAGACTTGACTATTTGATATTAATTTCAACTTGATATCTCCACGCGTTTGTGAGAAAAAGGGTCTTGACAGACACACAGACAGACAACAAAGTGATCCTATAAGGGTTACATTTTTCCTTATGAGGTACGGAACCCTAAAAAGCTTTAGCTAGGTCCAGTCTAAGGGCGCCTTCAAATTGGCAGCTATGAGCCGTGAAACCGCGCTTTTTTGTAAATCCAAACGTGCTTTTGCAGCGCTACAGCAGCGCATCTAGCATCTCGAACCAAGCGAGAGCCGCGCGACAGTAGCGCGGCCGCAGCGCTACAGTCGCGTGGCACATTGCTGCTAATTTGATGGCACCATAATAGCTGGTTCCCTGTAATAGAGCTTTACCAGCAGGTTTATACAATAGAGATAAGTAGCGCTAGTTGACGTCTTTTAAATATTGGCAAGGATGAAGCATATTATCTGACTATACTGCAATACATTCTACAAGCGAGCGGCGTAGATAGATTTACCCAAGAATTTTGTGGGATTGGATGCAATGGTATTTTGAATTTCAGGCTTCATAACTTGTGAATGTAATGCAAAATTTGTCACTAGATAGTCTAGACACGTCTCTAATCCTAGTTCTAGTAAATTATATAGTGAATCGAAATTCTGGGAACTTGTAGGTAATCTTGTTATAGCTAGATATGTACTGCGGTCCGAGAGGCGTGTGCGCGGCGGCTTGTAAACCACAAGTAGCCCATTTGGTTATCTGCGAAAGTGTGTACCAAAAAGCGGCGAAGTTGGTCGCATTGCGGCCTGTGGTCACACCCTTATAATATGTCCATACATTGCCATAGAATTACGCCGTTACGTGATTAAATTAGGCAGGATACTAATTAATTGATTGTAAACATAGACTTATTGTTTATTAATTGGCTTTAAGTAAATAATTCAAAAAGAGAAAGCATGTCTGACTTATAACCATAAAATGGCTTTCAAGATGACTTCGAAACTGATAAAATGAATCTCATCATATGGATTCTGTTTTTACATTTTCGGAACCAGCTCCTATAATATGAATAAAACATGACGATAAAGTTGAATAATGTCCGCCACTTTGAAAGTGAGAAGACTTACATGTGTAGGACGTCAATACTTACGCGATACACGTCGATATGAACGATGCTTCAATGCTGCAACAATCTATTTAGGCTAAACAACCTGAGACACGGAAAAATATCCGCGAATGATTGATGAGTGAGAACCCGAATAGAACAAATCCATCCAGCGCCCATCAATCTTAGCGGTACAGCGGTGCGGGCCCTCTGTGCAAGCGACGTCGCCGTCTCTAATGAAAGAAGAGCTTACCGAGCACGTATAAACAATCGGAAAATGTTGTTTCTAATATCCCGCAAGATAGATGGCCCGTGAAATGTGCTCTTAGCTGGGATCAAGCCTTTTTTAATAGAAAAATGATTGTGCTACGTCCTTTGTGTAACTCGGGAGTCGCTTCATAATAATGTACAATGTTAGGCGGTCAATTCTCTAACGTCATATTGTCGAAAACGATGTTACAATAGCGAGGCAAGCGACAAATCGCGCTCGCTGTATCCATGTTTCCGCGATATGTGACCTTAGAGAATGGGTACACGGAATCCCGTTTATATTGAACTTTGAATACAACATAAAACTTAAGTCATGTGTATATTTTATGTAAAAAAATATAAAGTGAATAATATGTATATCTTTCCTATTCCTGCGATGTATAAAAACTTAAACACTTATAGTAATGAAGGTTTAAGGCAATAATTTAGCCTACGAGAGATATTTTTTTTTTGTTATAGGACATTCAGTAATTTTTGGTCAGTAAATATGTCTTGCATGGCATATTTCCTATGACACATACAAAGTTCTTATTTTAAAGCCTCTTGCCCCTACTGTAATAGATCCTGAGGTAGTTAGTGTTTTAGTCTACGGACTCCTGTCAAGTCATTCATGAGATGGTTTGCCAGGATGTTTGGGTGGCAATCAATTCTTTTCTCATAGGATTCAGTAAATTTTCTTATCTTTTCAGTTGGAATTTTCAGGTCACGGTGTAGAGCTAGCTTCATTTGGTACAAACCATGGGGCTACGAGAGATAAACTAAACATATAAAAATAACCATATTCGAAATAAATTTTTATTTCTATGATTCACACAATAAATGGTACAAAGATTTCATTTTCATTACACCCAGATCTTGAAAGGAAAGAGGGAGACACTAAATTGACCTTTTGATTGAAATAGCCTACGTCCGCATCGCCGTCTGACTACTTATTTCCCCCTACGTAATTTAGGTTATCCGTATTACTCGCGTAATACCTGTGTGTATATCTATGTAAATAAATGTAAGAATCAGTCTGTTGAATAAATGAAATTCAGTGTACCTTACGGTATTATACGAGCTGGCCAATTTCTTATAATAAGTAATAGTAAGTATATTTATCAAACATTAAATCTTAAAAATGTTTACAATTCGTCGATAAAACTGATAATGGCAAATCTTGAGTTCATTGCATTTAGTAAAATAAGTGAATTTAAAAAACAAATAAAAACGATTTTTTTTCCCCATATTTTAATAATAGTGGCACTTGTTTTGGGCATTTAGGGTACATCCGACTCAAGTTATAATATTGCTTCGGTTTCAAGTAATATCGTCACGTGATTACAAATCGTTCGTAATAGGCAACCTCCATAACTTAAGCGCCCTCAAAGACGGTTAACTCCCACTGTAAAGGGTTTAATTACTTTAATAAGCGCTAATACAGTGTAACGTGTTAATAATGTAGTCGGTGTTGATGAGACAACGAGATTACCCGGCCACTTGAAATATGATTACGGGCGGGCCGCTCATCAGGCCGTAAGTGTTTACGGATGCACGTGACGGGTCGCGCCTCCCACTCGGCAGCCGCCTAGCCGGGCCGCCGTCCACTGCTCGCGTATTTACCTAATTGGCACAGTACGTTGTGACAAAAGTCCGTGTTGGGCACCCCGGCAAATTAGATTGCCTGCCCACCCGCCGGCGCCGCCCGCCGATGCCCGGGACGCTCGCCGCCACTGCCGCTCGCTTTACTTACCTCTTTCACCCTAAATTGACTTTACTCTAATTGATATACGCGTCAAAGACCCATTCCGTGATTAATCTTTTTGTTTGTTTTTATTAGATTACTAGATAGGCTAAAAATAAAAAAAATATTAGCAATTAGTAAGAATCTATTAATCTGCTACATCGGCGTCGCCTTGACAAAGGATCAAGTTTATGCAAATAAGAAATATTATGACTAGACTATAGGTACTAGCTAAATACCTTGTATGATATATCCTTATGAAATGTTTGAGCGAAAGAAATCCTTATAAAATTTCGAAGTTTACATTAAAGTAAATAATAAGAAATAAGGTTTCTTGTATTGTTTAAATAATACAAAATAATTATTATAACATTTCATGATTAAAGTTATTGTTTTTGGAAATATTAAAAGCAGATTGGATGCAAGTTATCCTGTCTGTCAGAATATTCGCAAAGGAAAATGCGAAGTGATTTAAAAATTGAATTATCCATTTTGGATACGGGAATTGGTGCCCATCTAAAAATAAAACCGATTGTAGCAAATTCGAGTTGCCGAGTCTCACGGCGGCTTCGGTGTGGCTGTGGGTATTCATGAGTATCGATTTTATGCAAAATGCAACAAGATTCACTTGAACATGTCGGCTATACGATACGCATTATGTGAGGAACCGATCTATTCTACAATTACATTGGCGTAGATACGGGAGCTTGTAAATGGGTGCGTACATCGTCGGCCCTGGTCGAATGAAGGCCTGCCCCATATTGAGAGGATCGAAGTCGTGTACCTATAAACACGGTACACAATTAGCGGTCAGGTCTTGGAGCCACACGCGCTACGACGCACCAGCCCTTCGCAATAAGAGCTTGGCAAAGCCAATTTAACCGGGGATTCGATTTCTCTGCCTGTTTATTATTATCAAACGCGCCTAATTTCAGTTTCCCGGGTCCTATTGTGTAAACTGAATGAACAAACAACTAATGCAAATTTCGGTTAGTTAACTAATTTGAAGTTTGTAGATAGATCACGACACTATCTAGAATAAGAGGCAAATTTGTGGTTATTTGAGTTCATTGGAGGATCGTTGAGTAGATCATTTATTGTATGAGTCGAATTTAATTTTGGTCACACCATTAATCTTTTAAAGTTATTGTATCTGACAAATAATAAGACGGGTATTTGGAACACCAACAGTTTTCTTTGTTCTATAAAATTTTGGTTAAAATTTCGTTTGTGTTATCATTGGCGACTGTAATTGCGTACCATCTGTTGTGTTAAACTTTAATTGTTATCATTAACACGTGTGATGCCAATTAGTGCAGATGCTTAAGCGTAATCGCTTCACGGCCTGAGTTTGTAGCACTTGGTTACATGTTTGTTAAGTGCACCTAATGCGACTTGTAAGATAGTTGCTGCAGGCGTTATACAATAAATGGTAAATTATGCATGTAATATGGTTAATAGTAAATATAAAAAACCATAATCAACCGTGTGGTATGGTGGCCAAAGTCCGTGGGTATCAAAGATAATAACAAAGGACAAGAATCTGTACTTCCATCTGTGTCACGGGTGCTTTTTTTGTGGCCCTCTTTTGGGTGTGGTTTATGCCACATGGGTTTTATCACCCTTAATTTCCATTGATTATTTGTCAAGTAATACGTCAATTGTAATGAAACTGTGTATTCATTTATTTTTTCCTTGACTTCTGGTAGAGGCAACGCGCGTGGTTTTGAGACAGTTAAAGTTCAGGTAACTTCTATCGCGACCTCATGGTCGACTGTCAGGTCCTGGAATCAATTCCCAGGTTAGCTAGTATTATTAGCTTTTACTAAATAAGAGTAAGGAAATCCTCAATGGCAGCTTAGCTCAAAGTTTGGAATACTTACAGGGACTTTATAATGCTATTCGTAAAATGTGGGTGTTCAACAGATACCTCTGCCCATTCCTTTAGGGAATTTACGGGATGATGGTATATTATTATATATAAATAATATTTCAGAGATAGTGATTGAGTATAAAAGAGAAAATAGGTTTTCTAGTGTATATTGGCTAGGGAAATTAGGTGCTACGAAGGTGCTACGTTACTCGTAGCAATCATGTTCGTAGCCGTCTAAACCTATATAATGTTATATTATTTAAAATTAGCGGCTTTGTATGCACCAAACTTTCCATGAAAACGTTCGAAGTGATAGTGGTAACGGTATTAAATCTACCCAATAGAATTCGAGATTAGCTCGAAGTAGAGACAAATGCGGTCGGGAACTTAGTTCTACGAGATTGTGTTAGGTACTGAACCTTAAGTAGCTATCTACGATTACAAAATACTTGGCGGTATTCGGTTTCAATATATGCATTTAAGTGCATTTATGTGGAATTCTAGCCGGATTATTTCGCAATGAATGAACTTCATAATACTCTTAAAGTGACGAAATGAAGATATTAGTATTGTTAAAAGCCTCGGTAGCCGGTAGTGATTAGAAAGGTTACGAAGTTCAAAATATTGGGCTTACGATACTTATATTATTATTACAATTATTTTAAAAGCTGGAGCAATAAAATATAAGTATATCTTTCAAGTTTGCTAAAAACTTGCTTGCTTAGCTGTTTGCTGTTTGAAGGTATTAAATTGATATCATGGTATAGTTCAAAGCTTAAATTAGCTTACTGATAGTAGTTCATGTTAAATCCCTGGGATCTTGGGATAGTGTAAAATATATATAGTGATTTTTTTTCTGCTATATCTTATATCATTCAAATCGTATCAAATAAATACATTTGTCTTTCTTTTTATTTCTTTCTAAAACTATCAAAACATTATAAAAACAAGGAGCTAAAAATATATATACGATTGTTTTACATCACTAGGCCGAAATCAAAACGTAAATGTCGCGGAAGAATACGAAGTTTGTATGGAGGTTATAAAAATATCTGGAGGACAGGTTGGCGTTATATTGCCGTTATAAATCAGCGCTTGCGACAGCCGCGCGTGGCGGCGGCGACGCGGCGGCGTGACGGCGCGTGGCGTGCGCGGCAGTGCCACCTCGTGTCGCCTGCCGACATTCCACATATGCATAAATATTACCGTCATAACTATTACGGTGTACCTACTTATATAGGTATTTGTTTCTGGAGGTATTTGTAAGGTTTTAAAAAATAACTTTTAATGTATGTACCTAGTTATAATTAGGCCTTTGTTTACCGTATCCTTGTTATTCGTTTTAGGGAACTCTATAGTAATTTGTTAGACTTGTTGCGTTGAACTATAAAGAATGAGGTACTCTTCTTAGAGAATGCAAGTATATATTACTTGAGGGTTAATAACCGGGATGAGTCCTCTTCATATCCCCACTGCGTCACTAGTTTTACAAACCTGCAGATTTCCTCGCGATGTTTTCCTTCGCCGTTGGAAGCCGGCAATAAAGTTATATTGAGTTCATATGTTTGAAAAACACATTGGTACACACCTGGCTACCAACTATGGAATTGCATTTATGTTTTATATCTGTAATTGCTCAGTTACTTAAAACCAAAGAAAATAATACATATGTATAATGTGAGGGTATTTATTACTTACATATTGAAAACATTAGAAACATACAGTCAATAACATGTCAAAATATAAATACATACAAAACAACGAAACATAATAATTTATCTTCCCGCCAATCGATGATAATAATCGACTTTAAAGATTTCATTAGACCATGACAACAAAAAAATACCTTTACCGCTAGTAGCGGAATAGCAGTTGTGATTACCAACAATTATGAACTTTTTGGTATATGTCTTATTTGCTTATGTTTTTTATGTAGAGTTTGTATAAATTATCGATAAAAAGCACTGTGAAACGACTTACATGAAGCTGATAGTATGAATAGTGACAGAATCTAACGTTCTAAAGCAGATAAGTACAGTAAACTATATTTCTTTCTTTCTTCTTTCTTACTGTCAACGGAATACAGTAGATTACGGTTGTATTTTTTATTTTAATAGTATATAAAGTTCAAATACTCGTTGGAATTATATAAAGAGCTACATTGATACTCAATTATCATTAATTGAGTGATTGCAAGTATTTATAAATGAGATACAAACAAAATGGATAACGGATACTTCTTTGGTTCATTTCATAACGGGTGCGGAAATACGATGATTTATGCGGTCATCCATAAATGAATCGGATTCTCTCTGACGGCAATTTTTATTTATGAAACAATTAAAATTAATGGCCTCGTTACGGGTTCCAGATACTTGTTACTTACATAGTTAGTTTTTCAATGTTTCATTTTGTAAGAAGCGTTAAAAGGTATGAATAATTACTTTGAACAAAAATTTTCAGATAGATCTATACCTATATCATTAATACGTGAAGCCAAAATTTTGTACCCCTTTTTAAATATATTTCGCGCACGGAGGAGTGTGAGATTTGGCATAGTAACAGTTTATATGGAGGAGTGCAGAAAGCTAAAATTTATATATAATATTACGATCGAATTTCGACCACTGGGCGACTTATATGCGTATATGGGCGTTTTATATTAATAAGCTCTTGGCTTCGTTCACACGGATTCAGTTGATTTATAATCCTGAAGAACAATACCAACAAGAATTGCTGGAAAGCTGAATATAATTACTTAATTTGCTCCAAAAATTCCAAAATTGTTACTTACACCTACTTATAAAACAAAAGGGTTAGTTTTTTGTTGTATCCAAAAACAATATCCCACAAAAATCGTAAAATATTTCGATTTGACTAACAACAGCTAGTAACAGAAAGTTAAAATTTTAAAGCGTGTATACGGGCAGATCGAGTGGCCGGCAATGGTTTCCGGCTCATATCACCAGATTGGAAACGCAAGCGTGCCTGACCAGGGAGAATTACGCGAAACGGCGTGAGCGGTGACGCTGCGAACGCCAGATTCACTTACTTACATTCGCTTCGTGACTGAACTCCATAGAGCGGTGCAGTTCAGCCGTAAATAAAATGGTATTGTCGCGCGGAAACCGCACATCGAAAAACCGGGGAATGTCGCGTGAAATGCTACCGGTGCCGGCATCGGCATCTACGTCGAGAAATATGGCCAAACGTTCCGCACATACGAAATATGGGTCTATAGGCAGCGGTGTCACCTCGTGCCGGGTCGCCGAAACGTGTTGTGGTATATATTTATGTAGTTACCCAACTAACAGTTCATGCACCTTTTAGTTTATTCATAGTAAGTTAATGCATCCAACAATTAAAATGATGAAACTGGCTGTGCATTTTTTGTAAAAGTACATTTGATTTATCTTACAATATTTGACAAAGGCTTTAAATAAACGTGACATAAAACTAAACTTACACATTTTACGTTCGTTGACAAATTGGAAAAATTTTGCTCTTACCAGCTACCAGTTGTATTTTACTACTGTTTTAGTTACGAGTCGTATTGTAGATTATTTACTTCAGATTTTTTGTATTGATTTTGTGAGAATAAACCTTATTCACTAGAGTAAAATATCTAACTGATAACAAAACGTCATATATGGTCCTGTATCAGGGTTTAGACTTCCAAGTTAGGTAAAAAGTATGAGTAACATACATCAGAATTATATACGGGTTTAATTCATTTATTTCTTAAAGATTACAAATCACTTAAACAGAAATAAATACTAAACATTCTATGAATAAACTTCCATTTTTTTTAAATTATGTCATCCTGCTTTATTTTTCCTGCTTAAAATATTTAAGAAAAATCTAATTATGTAATTACTTTGTATTTTGGGTACCTAGTGAATCAAATACTGTTTTAAAAATTCTACCCGCAAGTAGGCTACAAAATTGATGCTTGCAAATTTCTTTTGCTTGTGACGACTATCGAGCTAATTGACTTACTAGTAGAATTATCCAGAGCAACCCTTATAAAACTGTAGTGTATTAACTCCGCCCACTAACCAATGTAACGGTTAAAGCCGCGATAAAATCCATTTAGTAGTTTGTACGTTAACCGTGTGCACCTACAGGAGATGAGCAAAATGTTAGAGAATTTTTAATCAATTTTTACACCCTGAGGATAAAAATACATATACATAATAAACGTATTTTTTTGTTTTACAGAAACTTTTGTAGGTACACTGACAACGCGCAAACATTTTATAGAGTTACGGTTGGCTCATAATAACAAAAAATATAGATATTATACCTAATATATAAAATTGCGGTTACTTACGTAACAATGAAAGTAATAGTATACTATATATAATTATTATTGACACTTGTACAATAATAAATAATACACAGTAATAAGGCTAAAAAAATATATTTTACGGCATGACCGATATCTTTTAGATTTATTTCCTTTGAGCTTTTTTCAAAATGATTTTCTAAATAGATTATGAATTGTCATAATTTTCAATGCCTTGGCGTATTTTTGGGAATCAAGTTTATGTGTCTTGAATGAAGTAACAACTCAATTATCTAAAATTTTATTGTTTTGTTTATAACAACCACCTCGCTCAAGTTTCTTTGAGTTTAAAAAATCACTATCTATTTCATATCACCAGTCATAGTCAAACGTAATCGTAGTACGAATAAAGTGCCAGGTGACTCATTCTTTGCCGTTCCCACCGCATTACGCATGTTTATTAATTCATTATGAAACCAAGCATTTTACGTTGCCATCTATCTTACTCATTTAAAATTCTAACCCGTATAGGTACTCGTATTAAGACACATTGGAAGCATTGAGTTCGGAAATACTCTAATTTAATAATGGAATATAATTCACAGAATATAGCACTGCATTTTTATTGTATAGTAGAAAGTGTAGTACATTCAAACTCGCGAGTCAGAGATTCTAATATTTGTTGTCACAAAGCTGTGTTATGTCACTGCAGTTAGGTGTACGGGTGGGTAATTTTCAATGGTCGTTGAATAAGAGCTAGTATTCTGCATTTCGTTCGTATTCTCGTAATACCGGTTACATAGCATCTGACTCGGAGGCAACTAGCGTAAACTTTAAGTAAGAGAAAATTTGCTTCGAAAATTTCTAGACTTGAAAAGACGGTCTAGCAAATAAGGAAAGCTTTATGTGCTCGAAGATTTCTTTTAAAAATAACACATTCGACGAAGTTCGTTCGGAAGTTAATAAAAATTAGTTGAAAACTCGCGGAGGTGGGGCGGCTATCGAGACAGCCGTGTTTGCTGCCGCGCCGTGCTGAAACCTTCATGCTTTCTGACTTATGACTACGTGTTTATGTTTTCAATACGTTTTCTTTAGCTAACATAATTTCAATGCAGCGTACATTTTAGTAGTATATATACTTGTTTATTGAGTATCTCCTATAAAATTTACAAAATCGACTGCATTGCTGTATGCATGTATGTGTATACAACTCGGTTCTATTAAAACACAAATGTCAAAATGAAACAATACCAATTTATATAACAATAACAATTATTGTTATTATTCGATTACATCAATTCAGGAAATCCGAATTGTTACAAAGCGGATATTAATTTCACGATTGACGAAACAGAATCCGCAAAGTGAATAGGTCTTGCAAAATTTCCTTCCTTTCGCTATGATTAGATGGACATTTGTTGTTTATTAAATCAATGGTGTTGGAATTTGAAATCAAAAGTAATCTGCTTGTGCGGAAACGCGGAAGGAGATGGATGACAGGGAAAATACGCGAGAAAATTCAAAAGGAAAGCAAGGTGGAGCGCTCGCGGAAAATTGGCTTCATTAGATAGAGGGACCGAGGGCGCGTTGTGCTAGGACACACGGGCGGTCCGGACGGGGAGCAAGGTGCAATCTAATACCTCTCCCGACGTTAAGGTGCAGTTATTTATAATGATGGCAGAATAGGATAAGACGGTCTGCGGCCAATTATTTTAATAAGATATTGATGTTAACAATAATATTGGTGGTTGTATTTCCAACGTTGTTTTCATTAGATAACCTTTGGGTGTTTTGGAATTGGAGGTAGTCTGTGTCGTCAACTATCCACCAGATACCTACCTACCTATGAAGTACATAAATAAATGAAATGTTTAAAAAACTTTAAAAATTCTGTTCTACATAGTGTATTTTAGTTGAATATTATACGTAAAGTTTATATATTATTGTAAGTAAAGTTTTGTTATTATTAAATAGTTTCGGGTACAAACATAATTTTTAGTATACGTGATAGCCGAAAGGTTGTACTCATCATTATGAACAACTTTTACTTTGTGACCAGCAAAGAAATCGCAAAAAAAAAATCGGCTGTTCCATACATTTAGTCGAATACTGAATTATTTGTATGGAATAGAATTTTTTTAAACAACCTCCTTTTTTCTTTCGCTTACACTAAAAATAATGTTGTTTAAGATTGATACGGCTTAAATGACGATGGATCTTTTTTAAATTTAATTAAGTAACATAGTACAATTATAATAATGCGAAGGAGAGCAACTTGGATTGTATTTTTTCCTTTCCCAAATTTACCAGACAGGTATAAAACTGTCTGTAAAAAAAGCTTTTATTTTTCAGTTTATTTTTTGTTTCTTAATTGTTTCCTCTACCTGATTAATTTTTTACCTACTCACTCCTTTCATCTAACCCTTAAGCAATTATTCCAGTGATCGTCAACTTCATATCAGCAAGTGATTTTTGTGTGATGCAAATGTAGGCAGACCGACGAGGTCTTTAGTTATTAATTATGATAATAATGTAAAGATACGGACATATTCTTTTTATGTATAGTTTGTTAGGTAAATGGTAAAATAACCGATTTTTTTTAAATAAAATTTCCAAATTTGCATTTTTTTTTCAATAATATCCGCAATTGTAATATTGTCTGCACTATCACTCTTTGAATACCTTGCCCCTGCCTATATTGCAACAGCCAGACATTCAAATTTCACACATTCTCTTGAAATTTTTCATGTTTTCACCTGAAGACAAATTTTCTTGAACATTGTCGAGCAACGTGCAATATACGAGACTGGTATGACATGTATTACGAAATTTTATGAAAAAGTCCTAAGATTTATGGTTGTTTCATAGTAAAAATTACGCTTTTTTCAGCTACACGGGAGGGCGCTGTGCCAGAAAAATCATGAATTACGTTCGTACATATAAACAATGAACTAGCAACTCATCTAATCTCATTTGGGCTTATCATGTTTACCGCCCGAGTAAAATTCCCTTGGTCTACCCACGCGTTTTGATTTAATGCGTCTTAGGGAAATTGGTTATTTCTACCGATTGTAAAAGATAACTATGGGAATACATTTGAAAGTTGTATGCAGTACTATGGTTCACCTAGCCGCTCTATTACAGCCTACGAAGCCTACGGAGGTCTACAAAGTCTACGCAATTCTATGAAGGACACCCATTCTTAAGATATAGTATGGTATGATATTATTGATAATACAATCTACGATTTGATAATATGATAATATCGGGAGTAATAATAATAGTTCTAAGTGGTACCTATCATTTAGAATTTATTTACATACCTATATAAAGGTACCTACTGGCTATAATTTTTGAAAACCTGAAGTAAAAAGTGAAGACTTAATATTATAATAAGTTCATAAGTGAATTCAATTAAAGAAACGAAACTCTCACCGGGAATAAATAATAATAATTGCCTCAAGGGTCCGTTAAATTAATAGGTACCTACTTCAGATTAGTTACGAATCATAAACCTTAATTATTATGATTGGTTTGAACTATTATGCTTTTATAAATTGCACTTTGAAATCAGTTCAATAGTTTTTTCAATAAAAACTATTAAATCCATACGAGCAGTTGAGCACTGTTTTTTTACGTTCTGATTGCTTTGTTTATTTTCCATAGAACACTAATAAATTAAATCTCGTATTTGCGCCGAACGACACGTATTTGATAAACATTTCTGAACAAGGGAACTTTGTTATAAATCGACATCGCCTTATATTGAAATATATGGCAATATTTACTTCTCCAAAGTCGTCATCTTTTCCTTATACATGTGTAAATTTCGAAGCTAATAATTAATATTTTATGAACAACAAAGTTTTGTGGAGCTTGTTAACTCGGGAAAGATGAGTGTTTAAGTTTGCCCCGAAATAGATGTTTTATGATATGTAGTGAGAACAGTAAACAACCAAGTTTTGCTATCGCGACCGCATAGCTTGGGTTGGGCGAGGCTTGTTTATGTGGCAATTGGCGTCGCAATGAACCGGCATTCTGGCTGGGAGCAAGTTCTCAGCAAAGGCGTTCCGAGTTGAGTAACAAATTGAAGTATGGCGCCAGCAACTCGCAAATAATCATACACAAGGTGGGTAAGTTGCGAGCTCGAGCTGAAAGTTCATCCAACTTGAGACTGATAGTAATTCATTTCTGAATTGCGGTCAACAGAAGGGAAAATAACCTGAATTTCGATTTACCGATTACTAAATATTCAGTCCACTCCATTTGATTGATACATCTTGAAAATGTTATTTCTTAATTTATTTAGGGCGTAGAGTTATTCCATGATTATTTTCATTGAAATGTATATGTCGTAGTAAGATAGGTTTAGCCGTGATATAATTACTTATACCTCTAGTAATATAATCATCTTCCGGATGATAGTTGTACGAAAGGATCTTATATCTATCTCACTAAACATATACTCGTAACTATGACACGGTCTCAGTCTAGTAACGTAACTATATCCCTAAACTAATCTAGTAAAATAGTTAAAAATGAGGCATTTATGGAATGTCGAGACATTAGTTGCGCGGCTCTAAATAGTAGGTCCTATGGAGAAGGACATAATTATATGATCAGAAGAAAACAACGTAATAAATGTAAGAAAATAATTTAATTTTAAAGTGACATGGTTTCATTTCCACTTTAACAGAATGTTTCCATTCTCATTTCAGTTAACGATTTCATTTAGGCTGCATAATATTGGAGGAAATTTAAGAAGCTTCGTTTGATGCCGCTTTCAAGTGTTTGGTAAGAATTACAACAAATTTGATGATGTAAACATGGTCTCGTAAATAATAAACAACAGCAGATGACTGACCTTTTTGTAATGACATAAAAGAAATGAGATGATAATAATAAAGTCTAGAGACACATTTAATAACCTCACATAGCTAGTAAATTGGGAGCGATGATTGCCTAGTCGTTAATTTTCGGTTATTTTAAGAGTAGTCGTTAGGATTCTGGCACCGTGGCACGTATTACGTATAAATATGTAGGTAAATATAAATTATTTATTAGTACAAAACTAATACATGTCTTGTAATGTACTCTGTTATTGTTATAACGTATACGTTACGCATGACATACTAACAAAGTGATGGAGATTGAAGACGCAAACGATCGCCTAAATAAGTAACACTTTGTTAAGAACCTTATTCCGCGCGCTCGAGCGCTCCCCGCTTTATTCCGCCAATGACACAGTATGATACCTAATATTTCAGAGCCGCGAATTCCTTGCTGAGGGAAATGGGTAATTGTGGTGCTCAGGCTTGTGATAGATTGGTGGCCCATCGCTTGCCAGCACCGCAATCATTTGTTTCACTCAATTGACTGTTACAACTTGCCTAGTAAACTTTCACATACCCGTTTGTAACTTTTGAACCCACTTTACAACTACTTGCATATGATTGAATTGTTGATGAACTGCATAGCTATTCTGTAAGATAAGGCAGATAATCTCGCATCTCGATACGAATCTTACTCTTATTGTCGGTTGTTATTTTACGAATTGACATACAACAGCAACTTCTGGAACTCTTGAAGGTATTT
Organism: Allophyes oxyacanthae; assembly: GCA_932294325.1. NCBI lineage: Eukaryota > Metazoa > Arthropoda > Insecta > Lepidoptera > Noctuidae > Allophyes > Allophyes oxyacanthae. The sequence goes on along the minus strand of OW028620.1, from coordinate 9,105,327 downwards.
CTTTAAGAAATAAGGAATAAATAAATAAATAAAATAAAATACTTTTATTTCAGGCAACAATGGTGAGCCCAGAAAATACATTTTACAAAATTTATCAGACACCACTACCTGCATGTCTGCTACAGCAATGTCTGATATAAGGGCAGTTAAGTCGCCCAGCAATCATCATCAGGGCAGTATTGGAGCTGGCCCACACCCTGCGCACCAAGGAATGCCAGGAATGGCAGGAAGGCCTTTGGAATTTTTAACCAACTTCAAAAAAGGAGGAGGTTCTTTATCCTACGACTGTATGTTTTTTTGTATGTTTGTTCAGTGATTTCTTCGCCAATTGTGAAGATCTGATGAAGACCTTTGGAGATAGACAATGGGACTCTTCAATGGATAACAGCAAATCACTGGCGATTGCTGTAATAGCATATTTATGTATTGTTTAAACAACATAAATGTGTAACTTAATAATAGGAGTTGTGAACATACTCTGGTCATGTTCACAGCTCCGTTATTAAGTTATCGTATGACAATTCGACAATTCGATTCGAGATGTGACATTTTCTACAAGAATAGCTATGCTGAGCGTAGTGAAAAGTTAAATGTTCATGTTATAAAAAAGTACGAGCACCTTTTAAGTGAATACTGCATTCCATTCCATTTCATCATCTTCGTTTTAAATTAAATGCACCTCCAAATATGTTCAACGTCCATAACTCTCGTCTTAGATGAGGCCGTTTCAATAAGTAGGTCAGTATACAGTCGTAATACTCCACGATTGAACGTAGATAGGTAATTTCTATATTAATAGAGGTAGTAATCAAACACGCGCTGGGCTCCATCGGTAATTGCAAGCTTGATAACTGCCGGAGAGGTCAGTAATTGAAACAGAGCTGTTGCTAAGAGCGGAAACAGTAAAATTGACGAACCCATAATCTTGTTTGTTTTCCGTTTCCCTCGCTGTTTTGATTCCACAAACAGTCAGTATTGAATTACTTATTGTATTATCGCAACTGATTTCGAAATTCGATAGATTAATTCGCTTTATTTATTGAATGAGGTTTACAAATTCTATCAATATAAATGAACAAAGAACAATAAAAGATTAGTCTGATTTTAGTGGAACGTTTGTATAGATTCAACAAAATCCAATAATTCCCTTTTGAATATTCTACGACTCATCCAGTAAAAAGCTAATCCGCTGAATAATGGGGGTTATAGATATCAACGTTGGAGCAGGCATGGCGGAAAAATATGTCAATTGTTTGCCTCCGCATGAGTTTATGGTATTAATAATAATAAATCTCGGCTTTTGTTGATGTTTTAATTGCTTTCACTAGTGTTTACATACGCTGTTTTACGGTAAATATAGTGTTAAATTAAGTAATCAGTTTAACATTTTGTACACTCTGTCATAACATAATACATAAATAATTGTATAGTATGAGTGTAATTTAAATTTATTTAAAACGGAAATCAATATTTTCTTTCTTAGTTTTTATTCAACCGGATAAAGTATTTTTCAAACGTAATTAAGTTTAAATATTGACTATATTAAATATACTGTACGATATAATTATATTCTATTGTGAATATATGCATGGATTTGTACGAGTTAAGTTTTTAAATTTCCGAAATGAAAATTACCTTACTATTATCTAGTCTGTGTCTATTCCCGTGTCTCAAGCTACCTCGATCTATCAAATCTAATCAAAATCGGTGCGCGAGTTTGGCCGTGAAGACGTTACGAACAGACATACAGACAAACAATCAAATATTGTACCTACATCTACATAAATTTATTATGAAATAGAGTTATAGGTACTATATATTATCTCTATGGAAATCATAGAGATAATACATAGTACCTTGTACTATTTCTATGATGGAAATAGATAACTATATTCACAGATAATAAATTAACTGTCTCACAACACTAGAAGAAGATAAATTGAAAGAAAAAGAACACAACTACCTGTTTATTTATTTTATCTACAAGTTCTACAAGGTGGCAAAGTTTGTAAAGCATCCATTGATGTTATGACGTTCTGAAGCCGCGATAGGCCATAAACAATGTCTCTTTCACATCAAGGACGGCGGCATGTTAGACAACCAAGTACTTTGCTTCTATTCATCACAGATGCGTGGGTGTGTATAAACTTCTATTTTTGAAGACCTTCCGGTTTTACTTCGAAATTCCTACCCTCATATATTATTATGTCGAATTCTGCTCATTTACTCTAAGTGCTGTTATTTTTCTTTTTATTTGAATTTTAAGTCGTTTCGGATACGATAACGAATGATTCTATGTATTTGTACGCACAATTTTTTTTTATCTTCACATACCATCTCATCCATCTTATCGTACCATCACATAAGGGAAGCCGAAAACATTTGTCGCATGGACAAGCTTTTCCTATCGCAAAATTTGTTCATTATATAATTAGTAAAATAATTCATTAACGTATTCGAAACAACTTGAAAAAGCAGTACCTATGTTTATTTATTACCTGGTATTTTATTTATCCATAAAAAAATATGCAAGCATGATCATCGTCATCATTCATTGATTAAAAGCATTAATTGATGAATGATGATGATTAGGTAGGCCGCCTTATGTATTATATATATACGTGGTAGTTTGTCAGTAGTAAACACGTAAATTTTGTCATATTATTTAATTAAGTATGAAAGTTTGTCATAATTAGTATTAATTTAAGTAGTTATATATTAAGCTTTGTTATATAATGTATAAGATTGACTTGCGAGGCTAGCATAGTCACCAAGGTGAACCAAAGCCTCGATAAACATCTGTATAAAAAATGATAAATACATAAAAAAAACAAATACAAATACAAATATTTTCATTTGAAGAATATATTTGTAATTTTAGTAGTTCGATGTTTAGCAGTAGACAGCGTTATGCTGTCTTTCGTAACCGTCACAAAAACGCGTGTGTTGCAGTTTATGTATTCCTCATCATAGGCATTTACGTCTGTATGCTACTCACTACTGTTTAAATAGTTTAATAATGTAATATAATATTATAATAAACTTTGGTAATTAATTTGAATAATATTAATAAAATTGTGACATAATTGACAGTAAAAACTTGTATAAGTTTTTCGCATGCCTACCAAATGCCAAGATATGACGGACTTAGGTAATACTTAGTTTATGTAATGCAATATTTTTATGTATGATATCTCGTGGCGAATAAATGTTTGATTTGACAAACTACCAACTATTGTTTAATATTTAAGTCAACCATGATAATATTCATGATTACTCAAAAAGATGTGAAGCTGAAGAAGGTCCAAAAGTAACAACTTTTGTACATTACACAATTCAGCATATTGATTTTTAAATTGATGATTAAATATTGTCTTGAGGGAATATTGTCGTAATCAAAACGCAGCCACACGGATTGACGGATCGTAGTTCAGCATTCTCAAAGCAATATGATCGGGATGCCAGAACGAGATAACGCTATAAGACAGCTAAGCGCTAAAAAGAGAGGAAACGTCATTTGGTTGCTTGTCACGAGTGCAATCCCTAAGTAAACCTATAAAGTAGAGGATGCTGCTGTCCATCCTCTTGAAATATCAGATAGGTATAGACACAACAATCAAACAAGCATGACGTTCTCTCGAGTAAATGGCTACCGGTTAGATCGATGCCACGGTCAATTCTTGGATGGGTGATTGTGCTCTACACGTTGAAGCCTCCCGAAGCCTCCCGGTTACTAAAGTTAATACCTATACTCCAGGCAGTCAGAAACCCAGAAATCGTGACAATCGCTCTAATTTGTTACATTATGTTTATATTATTGGTATTCGATTTCCAATCTACGTCTGGTTATACTGGAAACTGACTACAAAATTGTTGGAAAAAGGCCAGGCAGATAAGGTACAGGTAAGGTACACTCGAGCACTCGATCCGACTGAAATCAGATGAATATGAAGCATCATATTGCGTTTGATAACTAGCACGGGGCTTCTTTGAAGTTAAGCGCGGAGCCTGGTATGCCAGAAATGGCTTGAATGAAGATAAACAAATCATCAGACTGATAGTTGCATTCAGAGTTACCAGCACAAAGTAATTTATACGTGTATCAGTGTATACGGTGAAGCCAAAAGCAACACGAGGCAACCTGCAGACCCGAGAGGGCTCCACAAAGTTTTCAATGGTTTGTTTAGTCATCCAACCCATACTAGGCCAGCATGGTGGACTAAGGCTGTAACGCTTCTCATCCCAGAGAAGGAATTATTATCTACTATTATTAGTGCATGCATGATCTATAATTATATAAGTTCATAGTTTTGACAATTATATTTACTTACATACATAAATACGGTTTTTCCCGTGTATCTAGTAAATAAATAAATATTTGCTAACTGTGTTTTCCAGATAACATGCAGTATTTACAGAATACAAAAAATATTCAATATGATATGAGCATCATGAGTGAGCATCCGTATACACATAACAGGAACCAGCAATTCAGGTTTTATGCGAACATTATATTATTCAAGTAAAACTATTTTGTTTTTTCATCTATACTCGAGCAAAATCATAATGCAGTCTATAAACGTGTGCATGAACGAGTGGACGTGATAATCACTTGCGTCATAAAATAGCCACCTGTTTTATAGGGATGCGGAGAATATGATCGTGAGACAGTTAACACTTGGAAGAACGTTTACTTCATCACCTCAAACATAACACGAAAGAAAATAATAGGAAAGTTTCAAGTTTCCCTTAAATAACACTGAGAAAGAAGTGTATTATCATACATTTTTAATTCATTAATTAGCCAGTAACAACGTAACTACGTTTATATAATTACCTCTATTACAGTACAAAGTTTTTCAGTTATGCTTTCACCGTTTCCCCTTATAATTATTTAAACCCAAAACAACTAGCAACTAAAATTATGTGAAACTAAGTCATTAGTTACGTTGTTAATTACTTAACGAGTAACTTCCTACTCACCGTCGGACGATGTAACCGAACCGCTAATTATGAGCTGCAGCAGCACAGCTGTCACTGCTGAACACGAAGGCAATCTTCGTCCGCTCATGATGTTGACTAGTTTACCCCAACGACATGTTAATCGAAACAACTTTTCCAAGAATTGCAAGTATCAACAAAAGTGTTGTGATGAGTGCCAGTGGGGTAACGACGTTTCCTCATTCATTCGCCATCGGAATCAGCTCCATTAAATATTCATCGGCAGGTGAATCGAGTGGGGTTCGTGTGAGCGGGTGCCGGCGAGCGGCGTGCGGCGGTGTGCGGCGAGCGGTCGTCGGCGGCGCGCTGCGATCTCGCGGCGCTCCGGCTGCGTACTGGCCGCGCTACGCTACCCGCGCCGCTTTGTCTACGAGTGTTCTACGCTCCCGGCGCTTGCGTAGCCCCGCCTCGCTCTCGGATGAAAGGACGGAACATTACCAGTATTTGTAACAGTTTGCGTCAAATTGATATAAATGGAGACGGTTTTAATAAAGTGTAATTGACTTTTGCCGACTTTGCGTCGCATTAATTTCGACCACGCTAAGACGCCTCGGGCAGGTGCGGCGTTAAATACCATCACGGCAACTTCGCTTTCTGCCATGAATAATTTCAAATTTAAATGAATGTTAATTATGATGAGTTTTTAAGTTCACTTTGATATTTCAGGGATTGGTGTTTAGTAGGTATAAAAATTATTATCTTCTTAATAATTTTCTATATTTTAATGCACACCAAAGGTAGCACGGAATGTATACTCAAGCCTTATAAAGATTACCCACAAATTTTATATAATGTTAAATAATTCTTGAAAACCAGGATGAGTATTTATTCAAATGAGTAATAAAATTTGTGTACACATACCTACATATGCGTAATTTATGCGATTACATGATAATTTACGTACTTTACGTCAATGAGGTTACATGCCGTCTTAATAATTAATGAGTGCGATCTCGCAAGAAGGATTACATACAAAACGGTTCGTTGACGGATTTTCGAGTGTTGGTAAAACTCCCCAGGCCCCCTCAGTGATTATTATTATCTAAGTATAATTAATAGGGCTATCGAACGTACGTAAACATGGAACATCTTTAATTAACAGACGCAGTCAATATTAACACCGTTCACGGTAATATTATCAGAATGTTTCAGCCCAGTTATGAATCCAATAAGCATGAATAATTAATTGTAGTATGTTAATTACGTCAATACGGTCTCTGATCTATAGGATCTATGATACGTACGATTAAATAAGGTTTAAGCATTAGTGTTTACGAGTAATTTACAATTTTAGGTAGAATATTATTGTACCCGCCGGAAATTAATACAATAGAATTTTTTATACTGAATAACTAAAATATAATACTGAAGATGAACACTGTATTTTGGAATGTCGAAGTTTAAAATACCGATGTACGATATGGCTACAGTACATGAGCCCGATGTACGTTAGTTCGACGGTATAATATTATAGCGATATACCTACTAAATTTCGATGTACCATTGCGAAGTAGCGTAGGTACGTTTGATCGACAGTTTGTTATTGCGATGTACCTAATATCGAAGGGAGGGAGCGAGCTCAGGAGCTCAGAGCACCTCGACATGGGCCCTTCGTGTAGGTTTTCTTGTGACCAAAAAGCTCGCGAAGGCGAGCGAGTGAAGTGACTGTGCCGCAGCAGCGACCAGAATCGAACATTATTCAATAATTTTGCGAAAACACTAGACGCGAGTACGCGACTATTATGATATTAACCATATTTATAGCAATAACTAACTGTGTGTATACCTATCGCAATGGTAAACATTCAATGTTTAGTATATCGCTATATCATACTGTCGAACCAACGTTCATCGGACTCCTGTACTTGTAGCCATATCGTACATCGGTGTTTTAAATTTAGACATTCCGTAATACAGTCGAAGACGAAGCAATACTTAAAGGTAAAATTGTTATATTTGTTGTACTTTTAACTACTTTATACATTTATGTAGTTGAAGTAAGAGTGTTTCTCCACTCCTCTGATCCAAGGTTGGATGTTGGAAGTTACCATTGAAAACAGATCAGAAGCCGTATACTAAACAATGGATTTCTTCATCAGACCGATAATGATTATTATCGGAGTAATGGAAACACGTCGTAATGTTAAGAACATTTGAAATTTTACTTTAATCTATGGCGCGTTTTTAGTTTTACACAGACTGACTATCATCTGACCTCCGCAACTCCTATGCAACATGCATAATGGATATCTTATTTTGATTGTATTGCTGACCCACCCGATATAATGCCGGGCAGTCGCATTCTACAACACCCATGCGTAGACAAGAGGCAGGCTATATTATAAGAGGCTACTTGGTATTATTATCCAATTACAATTCGGGACTCAATATTAAATGGCTATCGGTAAATTATTTATTTATTTATTTTACTTTACATAGAACTGCCAATACCAATTAAACTATATAAAGACAACTATTAAAAACATTAAATAACACAAGAAACACATTCATGCATTCTTCTCACAATACTTCATCATATATATCCCACTTAGTGCTTTAATATATAATTATACTTGCTTGGAAGCTTTAATAATATAGACAGGAGCTAGGTCATCTTGTCTCGAAGAAACTAAAGATGATTGCTGTTGTAGGTACTAAATGAGAGTAAACATTTATAGAAATATGTTTACTCAATATTTCCAATGAATTATTGGACTAAATGATATTTGAGTACTTACTGAGGCAATAAATAAATCACTTTTCCACAAATGGCAGGTCTCTAATCAGTATAATTTATTATTACTTCACTGGCAAAGGTTGTAGTAGTCTTCAAATTGAGTGAATGCGTATATTTTAAAAGGTTAAACTTGTTTCAACTTTGTACCTACTTAATTATGATTACAGGGCCAGGCGAGATAAATTAAAACTGTGGGTGCTACCGCAGAGAGCAGAGAGCATGGCCAACAAGAGAGCTACCCAACTTAAAATAAAATTATTTTATAACTTTTGTGAGCAAGGATTCTGTACAGTACTAAAAAAGAAAATAACTAGTTTTTGTAGTCCGTATTATTTAGAATTACGCGTTAAATACATTAAAAAAATCAGAATTAATGCAAATTTACTATCAAATTTTTTATATACTGTATTTGAATGTATTAGTCCCATCGCAGTAGATTTAACTAACTCTACGATTCAGCAAAAATGAAAATTCAAAACCTCAGTAAATCCGGCAATATTGAACCATATTTTAGTAACGAACGAATCGCTTCTGACATACTGCGTTAATAACCTGTCGATATGGATATTTTCAGTATTACTACTTATTCGGGGGAAATAAATAGAGCTAAGGGCGATAAGCGTGGGCAGAAGGCGGGTTGTATGGGGGATCGGTGGCGTCTAAGCTCACAAACCCTTTTTTCCGTCTTTGCAAATCGTCGGGGATTAAGCCAAAAGAGCTCACACCTTTTCACAAATATTTTTTGTGGTTTAACCGCCGGTAAAACGGCGTGATACAAAGTGTTCCTACCGATCAATACCTGTTTTGAAAGATAAAGATTCGTCACAACTCTTATCAATACTTTGATGAGGAATGAGATCAGAGAAAAAGGATTTGGGTGTAAATGAGATTTTCTCGCTCCCGAAAATGAAAGAATTATTAATGGGGTTTTAGCTTCTTTGTATTCGTTTAAGTAAGAGGTTTATTTTATCTTCCTATGAAAGTTACTCGGTCGGATATCTAAAATGATATTTTTTTTAAATATTTTCCAGGAGCTCGGCAGTTGTCGCCATATTAAACGATCTATGTACATTCCCATTTTTTTATTTTATTTAGCTTTAATTAAATGAAAATGTACCTTATGTAAGGCTGCGTACCCTGGAAACGTAATGAGCAGTGAGCACACTAAGTAATCGTGTGCTTCTAATGTAGCTTGAAAGGATTATTTTCAACGAAGTAATTCATTATTCGCGAGGTTTTAGGTGTTAGGCGACGTTGTTCTTTGATGTCGAATAAAAATTATTGCATTGCAAACATTTTCAGAAATCTTTTTACACGCGGCGGGGAGAACGTAAAAGTTTGTTCGTTTCAAATTCAATATATTATGGCGAGCGTGCTCTCGCTCAGCCGACACCGAAACTCACTCGAGCGTAGCTCACACAAAATTTATTGTTTTTCTAAGAAAATTTTCTTCGCACGACTCTACATCCTTGTTTAGCCCCACGGGACGAGTTACAAAAACTTAATGACCTCTTGCCACGGTTGGATTGTTTAACCTATTGTTTTAGTTTAAACTTTAATTTAAGTTACTTAAGTAGATTGAGCTAGTGGGCCAACATACTTAACTTCTTTAAGAGTTGTGGTCAGGCCTTTCTCCACTACGAGTAAAACGAACGCAGTAATGTGCCAGAAGATGTCACTAGGTATGGAGATTTTGCCATATAGGTGCATCTACTGCTAGTGAAGAGAGTCAAGCTGTCTGAATAAGCGAAAACACTGTTACGAACATAGCTCAAGTACCAATTCGCATCCAGTAGAATTTGCTATACTATAGGTAAAATGAGCCGCGTAATGAGAATGATGATGTCATTCGTTTTATCGATATAGATACGCACGTCTACCTATTTAAGTACTCAGTATATCAATTCTTGCAATGCCGGAACTATTTCAGGAGAAAGTGGGAAGTTTTTAATAACTGTGTTTATCTCATTTCTCGGTCAGTATCACACAGCCCATTCGCAATTACCCAATTCAACTCATTCTACTTTGTGAAAACGAGTTAATCTAAGTAATAAATTAATAAAATAATAATTATTTGTATAGAGCCACGTTTTATGATCTTAATTTAAAAAGTTAAAGCATAATCAACTGTACATCTATGTATGTAAATATGTTCGGCTCTTTGTAACAATGCGATTAAGAATATTTACGCCTTAAGAGCTTTGAATTTCACCTCATTACTACGTTTAATGGCACGAATGTCTGTTATTATTAATATCAGATAATATGTTTGTACGCACGTTACGTGTAAGTAGCCCTAATGAGTATGTATTTTAGAAACAATCTCTGCCATAATTGCTTTTATTGTGGCGATAATCACAGGGCCAATATTTGAGCATGATTTACATAGACCTGCCTGCGTGAACAGACCAAAAAGGTATGAGTATAGTGCGTTAAATAAATATGATATGCACACAAAAAAGGGACTGACGCCAAAGGCACTTTCTAGATAAAGTCTTTTATCGGACACATAATAACGTTCTGAAAAATCGTTAGCCCGTGCTCACGTCGTGGGGACACGTGCGAGCAGGGCACTCCCGAGACTGATCCCTCCTTCTGCTTAGATTAAATTTGTTCCTATAAAAATGTGTCCTCTAGTCGATAACGTCGAAAATGTGCAGATGTCGCCGGCCAGTATGAAGCCTACGATAGGGTTCGGCGACGTGCCACGCTTACTGACTGAGCGCCGCCGCGCCGCGCCGGCCCATCTAGAGCGCGGCGTTCTCGCTTCGATGGGGAAACAAAACGCTTGATTGCTTTGATTCGCTGTTTTATAATCTTAAGTGATACGTGTAAACTTTATTTATTTAATTCACGTCTTTGTTCAAATGCCTGTAAGCACGGTTTGTGTTTTATATTTTATGTTTTACGGTGGTCAGTCGTCATCTTTTTTCAGACAGTAAAGAATGATAGAAATATTCTTTATTTACATATCAAACTTTGATATCTACATAGATATGCGCAGTTTAAGTAAGCTTTGATAGCATAAAATATTGATGGCGCATAAAAGTTTAAACGTTCATAATACAGAACCTTTTTAGTTAGATGCGAGCACAATGATAAAACGCAGAATTAATCGTACAAGAATAGAGATTTATCGCGCAAAGAATCAACGAGAGTGGTCTGAAAACTTTTTATTTTGTGATCACGAACTGAAACTTGTACATTTAGGTTTGAAAAAATGTGAATCATTCCAAGTTAGATAATCAATATTTAAAGAAAAGAAAGTTGAAAAGAAACTCAATCACTTTTAACAACGAAGTTCTTGTCGTCTTTTTCTCAAATGTTGATCATTTGTATTTTATCTACCGATAAAAAAATTGAAGTGAATACCTACGTCTTTTTTGATAAAAAATATACTGACGTGCACTTTTCGTATTATTTTAATCTTTTGTTTAAGATGGTTTTGCTTAAAGCTACGCAGTGTAAATCGTTTGCTCTTAGTATATTATATTATTGAACAGTATACTGATGTTTGTAACGTAAAGAAAAGTTTTATAAAAAGAGGCATTTTATTGGTGCCGTCTGTCGGAACTGGTCAGCTTGTAACTGCCATGGCAATCTTATTCAGAGGCAAATCATTATTATCGTATTCTTATTTTTTATTCACATTCAATTACCTACATTATTCTCTCAGCTCTTACCACAGTATTGTACTTATCAAGATTGTAATCTGTTATTTTAAAAGAGTTTCCGTGGAGTTTCTTGCCGGTTCTTCTGCATAGGACCTACTATTTGGAACCGCGCACCTAGAGTCTCGACAAATCATAAGTGTCTGTATCTAGTTTACATGAAATAAAGATGTATTCTATTCTATTCATGTAGGTAGTAGTTTTGCAAATTAGCGAGAAAACAAAGAAAACCGCAAAGGCATACCTATTTAATCTACTTATAAGGCTCGCATGTCGCAGAATCGATGGAGGGCGATATATTGTTCTTGTATTTGTAGGGAATAGGAGGCTGTCAATATTGACCCTTGTTGCTATATTTAGTGCCAACATGGATACTGCCTTTTCCTTGAGTGGTAAGAGTGGTGACACAATAATTTATTTAAATTGTCTGCAGTTCAAAAACTTGACACATGCACATGACCAAGAAATGTGAAATTAATTTAGGTAATGTTTTTGATCCCATTGTAGTGTAGTACAAAACCCTAAGGTTTGAAATATATTTGGTTTCATATCTAAAGTTGACGAGTTCGCAACGATTAATGAGCAACATGAACAAATCGCTGATGCTGCATTTATAAACATCCCTACAGGCTGTATACTCTAGCAGATTCCTTTATTAGATTAGTATTGATATGATGGCAGGCGGTAGAATAGAGGCTATTGTTTGCTTAGGTAAATATGCACACTAGGCGGGCGAAGCGAGTCGGCGCGAGCGACGGGCCCGCGCGGCCTCGGTCGCGATATAATGCCTCCGCCCGATAATGCCTGCAACCCTGAACAATCAATCTTTGGGCTATTACGATGTTTTAGCGCCTTGATGTATTGTTTCAGCCTCAATAAAGTTTTGATGAATTTTCGTGTTCTCTCCCTCGCCCTTTGTTGAAAATGAGGCGTCGGATATTGATGAATAATTTGACGGCTAAGTAACGATGCTGTAATTATTTAAAGGGTGATATCGGATTTTGTTATTGTTGTCGAAAAACCATTGAGGTGTTATAATACTTTCTTATTTACTTTGAATAAATGATCATCTTTTGTATTACAATTTTAAATCTTATTTTATGTTGTCTGACTAATTGTGAGTAGCTGGCGTCGCCCGTATACGATGCCCTAATTGAGTTTAAAAAGATCTACCCTGAACAGTTTACATCCGCAAGGTGAGTCGGAATGCTTGAAACCGAGAAGTTATAGTGCGGTCCCATACATTCGAAGGCTTTGGACGTAAGAGATGTCTTTATATTCGGAAAATAGCAAACCGAACTTTCAGATTCCAATCTAATATGTATTTCAGAACCGATTTCTTTTGAAATATCAAATTGATATCGAGAGAATATATGTAAGTATAAGAATAATTTTTAGTTTGAAGCTCAGCTAATAATTTGTAGTAAGTTTGCAAACAAGATAATTTGATCTTGAAGTAAGAACCTCATTCTGAGTTAAGCTCACCTTTGTGCATATATCTGTAAACTGTATTTTTTTGTATATTCCATATTTTATATACAATAAAGAAAAAGAATAGACTACGATGAAAAAAATATATATTTACCTAATCTTGCATCTCGTGTGAGCAATCTGACACTACATACTTTATGCATTAGCAGCATTCTAGTGCATACAGCTAAGCTAATATGCTGTAACATTTAATAAATAATAAACTGTGGTGAAGATGTGTGTGGATGGAGTTTCTTGCCGGTTCTTCTCCATAGGATCTACTATTTGGAACCGTGCACCTAGAGTCTCGACATTTCATAAGTGCCTGTATCTGGTTTACATGAAATAAAGATCTATTCTATTCTATTCTATTCTGATATGTTTCGATATCTATACCGGATACTTAAAAATTCCTAATTTATTAATTAGACACTCCACACTTTTGTAAAGACGTATAATCTATGCTTCATCGTGTAGTTCGGATTCTAATGACATAATCATGATCATGCATAGACTCTAAAATAAAATATCAAATACCAATTCATTTGGAAAAGTGTAAATGTACGTGAAAATCCGCCAACACTTTATACATCAAGCGACAGAGCGTCTGAGTACACGTGCGAAAGCCAGCGAACGACAATATTTCATCCATGCGCCATGATTCGCCGCTTAAGCGCGATAGGGAAATCGTAAATTCAAGGGAAAGAATTTTCTTTATAGTCTCCTAAAAAGTTTCCACACACAAGCACGTATCTGAACACAAGAGGCGACGCGAGAGCAAATGGCACCGAATTGTAATACCATCCGTTTGTGTAGACACCCCTACTTTTCAAATTTTCTTTTACAATGCGACGAGGTAATATCCGCTTTATTGGATCGTTTTTCTTTATACAAAATGTAACTGTTGTTATAAGAAAATACTTTTACAAAAGCCATATTTCATGAAATACTCGTACCTATATTAGATTATATTTTCATAAAACCGGCAGAACAACAATAGGTAGTCTCGTATCTATTAAATAAAAGCACGAATGGTCTGTCATGTGAGAAGATGTTCGATTTATGCATTCTATTGTTTCGCTGTAAAAATAAACGAAACTTTTATTTTTTGAACGGAGGATTGCTGTTGGCCACTCATGGCCTTTACAGCGTCACCGGACTAGAACATTTATTTATAGTTTTTGTTTAGAAAAAAAAATATATTTTGTTTGTTCTTTTAGAAAAAAAAATGAAAAATGTGTAGTAAAACGATATTTGAATAAAAACGCGACGTATATGAAATGGGAGCGGCTCGGACGCCGGCCAATCCGTTGTAGTCTGCGGTTACGCGCTGCTGACAGATCCACGAATCTGTTGTGGGCGAATACACGATAGACTTTTGAATAGAGCCTTTTGTTTCCCAACGAAAAATATTCATATGAAAGCTTTGAAGATAACAACACAATAACTTAATTCTTCGCGAGCGAATTGTTAGCGGAAATTTTTTATTTGTAGCCTATATCTAATGCACAAATACTATACTGCCTCGTAGCGTTGTTGAAAGTTGTAATAAGATTTATCGAACTAAGTATTCAATATTTAAAAAATTACATAGCTACCTAATCATAACTAATGCTCTACATAGTTACAAAAAAAAACATCCTAGTGAAATAATTTTATGTTTTCAATACAAAAATGTTGCTTAGAAATTGGTAAGGGTATTTAATCGATTATTAATTGATTAAAGTTTTAGACGTACAGTCACAAAAAATATCAATTAGCCACAAGCTAAGTGATATATAAATCACTTCTCATCAAAAAAATCGAAACACTTCTCAAATTTATGTTTTTAATGGTTTATTAAAAAAAAATGTTTTATTCGGAAAAAAATGAAAATGTCATTTAATAGTAGGTAGTACAAGGTTTCGAATTTCATATGTTAATGTTCCAAATTCAAATTAAATATGCTTAAGCTTCTTGTTATGTTTAACAAGTCATTTCTAACCCGTATGGAGATTTTATGAAATGCAATAAACAAAACACGTAAATAAAAAAAAGTTTAAGTAGAATTTATTCAATAATTTGTATTCCCTCCCCGGACCCTTAGGACTGCTTCCATATGTTTCTTCATGGATCGGATGAGAGTCATGACTTCATGTTGTGGAATGTTATTCGGTTCTTCTTGAATTGCGTTTTTGAGCTGGCCAACAGTCTCTAGAGCAAAATCTCTTGCTTGAACCCGTCTCTTTAGTTCATCCCACAGGTGCTCTATGTGATTCATGTTCGGGCTTCTTGCTGGCCACTCCATAACGTAGATACTGACTTCACTGAGATAATCTCGTACGATTACTGCGGTATGGGCCCTGGCATTATCATGAATGAATCTTTGTATCTGAATGAATCTTTGCCAATGAAATGTGCATACGGAACCACATGAGCCTCAAGACATTCTTCGATGTAACGACGACCGTTTGGTGCAGCCAGGCGTGGCCCAGATACGAAAGGAAGTTCTGTTTTTCCGTCGGTACTAATACCCCTCAAAACTGTCCATGAACCGCCATCATAGCTTACTTTTTCGTCATTGAAGAAGTGTGCATAACGTTCTCCCTCTCTTCTGTATGCCTTCTTCCTTCTATCATTAGCATACAGAATAATTTTACTCTCGTTAGAAAAGCGAACCTTACTCCATTGTAGGTATGACCAATTTAAGTGCTCACTTGCAAACTGAAGGCGCGCTCTTCGATGGTCTGTTGTTAATTTCGGGCCATTGGCTGCCTTGTGTGGTACCAATCCACGTTCCTTCAATCTTCGTTAAATTGTAGAGTCACTCACAGTCTTCCTTCGAACAACACAGAGCTGTTGCTCCGGTTCAAAAGCGTTATGGCGTTGATTTCGCAAAGAAACTGTTGCAATAAATCAGTCATCTCGCTCAGAACTGACCCGATTCCTACCAGATACTGAACGGTGCGTGAGAAAACCAGTCTCTCGGTAGCGTTTGTACACTCTAGGAACAGACGAGAGGGTTAGATGTAGTCTTGCAGCCACAACACGTTGACTAAGACCCCAATTCAGCAACGCCACGATTTGGGCGGTTTCTACGGGCGAAGTATCCTTGTGTGGTGACAAAAAATCTTGATAACAGATGTCACAGAGCCTAATAATCAAATTACCAAAAGTAAGTTTTAAAATAAATCGTTATTTTGTGTTTATTACACACCAATTAACTGTACTCCGATTAAATGCGTTGCCTCAAAATAATGTTCCATTTCATATATCGGACGAAAATTCAAAAATTTACTTTCAAATTTGGAACTCTCATACACCACAGAAAAGGCCAAACTGCCAGCTATAAAATGACGTATTTTTTTTTAAAGAATTAATCCTCTTTTTTGGTTATTTGTTGCCAGAAAGAAAATCTTGGTAGTGTTTCGATTTTTTTGATGAGAAGTGTATATATAATTATAAAAAGTGCCTGACAGTATAAATTAATTGTATAAGATTGTCAGTAGAACGTGTGATTAATAGGATTAAAAGTGGACTATCATCTGTGTGTGTATCATCTCTGTGTGTGTCTTCAGTGTAATGACCGAAAGCCGCGCCTCAAAAATACTTTGGCCGTATAAGAAAAAATCTGTGATAAAGTGATGAAGTAATAAAACTCACATATTATAAGGAATGTGTACGAAAAATATGACATTGGTACGTGATAAAATAATAGGTATCGCGAACAAACGCCTTTAAAAATAGGGCTTGTGAATGCGTTTGACAACTGGCAGTAATTTCGGAGAAGAATGGACGAGACATGACTCCTGGGCAACTCTATTATATCTTTATCAAAAGCGAGTATTTGTTCGAAACTTCTAACATATGCTAGTCGTTTGCGCATATAAATTTCATTATTATGTTGGTGTTTGATCGAGGCCTGTGATGTTTTTCTGTATTTAATTTATTTAATGTTGATTGTTCCACATTGACTTCTAGTCATCTCACTAAAAGGCCTCTTTGTTCAGTAACCTTAGGAAAACAATACGGGGTTGTTTTTAGTAGGTGCGTGCCGTAAAATGGCCGTGATTTGAAATGTCTCGCTCACTTTGCAAATGTCAAGATAAAGACATCAATCACTCTTACCTGAGAACATTCAATTCTCTAGAGAAAACAGCCAGCCACAAAAAACCTTTTTTGCAAAAGCATTAACCAATAGACTTTTCTGATCAGAAAGCTAAAAGATTTTCTCGATAAATTGAAGTAATGTGGAAGGAAAAAATGCGTTTTATTATGTAGAAGAATGGTAAAAGGGCCACCTACCTCATGACAAGTGGTCACATAAATTCATCGGGAGAAAATAGAATGCAGCAACCGGAGATAAAAATGGAAAAAAAATGCTACACTTTCCTTGCCCATTATAGGGTAGTTTCTACTGTTTCTTCATACAAATTAGAGTGAAAGCAATTTGTGTTATTACGCATTTCGTTTTAAATAAATTATATATGCTATGCCTGCAAAGATAATCGCTATTCTTATGTGGATGCAATAAGTATTGGGCCGCGGACAGTGAATTATTATTTCCTTTGTTAAATTTTTAACATACTTTTATATGTTTTTAAATAATTTTACAATTAAATTAAAAAAAAGATTATAAAAACATTTAAAAATATAAAAGAGTAGTAGGCCACCGGCATCGGGAACAGGGTCCAAGCTACCGGTGGTCAGGGCTCTAGAGAGAGAAACCTCCTGACAATGCGCGCAGTGTCAAGGAGTACTGCTTTCTGAATCAAGCCCTTGATCCAGCCACCTAGCGAGAGCCTCTCGAGGTGTTGGTCGAGACTCTTGGCAATTAAGCCATTAGCCGTTACGACTAGAATTATTATTATTATTATTATTAAATTATGGACGAGCAGCAGGCTTGCTGATGTGTCCACATCAAAGTACTGGAGTAAAGTCTATTTCACATGTAGTAGTCCAATGCATAAAATGTACTAATAATTTAGAAAAGAAAGAAAGAAAGAAATATTATATTATTCCGTACGGGACAATAACGACACAACATTTATAATAAACGAATCACACCAAGAGAACTAGGCAAACTTGTATAATTATTATTCTTCTCTTCTTTGAGAACTAGCTGTGTCTGGGCCTGCGGCTTCGCCCGCTAGAAATATTTTTTTCTAGGATCGAGTCCTTCGCACACTTGCTCGCAACACGATTCGTATTGTCATTTCAAGACGTAAACGAGTGAGGTGGTTCGGGTGGTTCAATGTTGAAATTCAAGTAACTCTTTCAATTTGCCGTTACGAGGACCTCAAACGAGGTAACTCATAAGTGAGAGACTCATCACTGTGTGAAAAGTGGTATTTAATTACAAACTAGAATCAGAATCAGAATCATTTTATTTGCCTTCAATGTACTACTCGAAGTCGAATCGCTTATGACTAACAATTTAAGTTAATCGTTATGGCAATTTGGTCTTGATGTCGTGACAAGCAGCTGGACAGACAGACAGAGTCATGTAGCCTCTCTAATCTAAACCGGCCACATGAGGTTTTGATCAATACTTATTTCTACGTTTGTTCAATCGATGAGAGTATAATATCAATTTAATTTAATTTTGATTAATGTCTTCTATACAAATGGAGCAGGAGATTTAAGAGTCCTTCCTAGAGGTGTTCTAATACCAGACAATTACGACTTAAAAAATAGGGGTTTAAATTTAAATCAAAAATAATATATAAGTGCCATAAAGTACCTATGTTGTATTAAAATCTAATAGACTTTTTTATTTCATCGTCAACCGGATATGACTGGACTCGTGAGTGGTTAGTCCCAGGAGTGGAAACACCACTATTGGAACTCTTCATTAGCTTTGCTGTTCCCATTGCTTCTCAATGGGAACAGCAAAGAGAGAGAGAGAGAGAGTTGAATTAGGCTACTAAATAAATAACTATAGTTTAACAGTTTTACGTTTTTAATCAGAGTCATGAAGGGAAATGCCAAGTTATTTGCTCGTTCAATTTATTTCACACATCGTTAATATCGTGATTGATTTCGACGCTGGCCCTAACGATACATGAAATATTCGCACTCATTAAATCACGTGCCGCGGCAGTGGAGTGCTCGCGAGGGCTCTCATCCAATCACGCCTCAATAAATATATGATGTCGGTCGCACAAATTAATACAATGTAAATGTTACAAAATTTCAAACAAA
This sequence comes from Allophyes oxyacanthae, assembly GCA_932294325.1. NCBI lineage: Eukaryota > Metazoa > Arthropoda > Insecta > Lepidoptera > Noctuidae > Allophyes > Allophyes oxyacanthae. The sequence continues at coordinate 9,086,265 of OW028620.1, read as the reverse complement.
TACATACCAAAATCATAACCTAAAGATTTTGTAACGTTACCTAATTTAATTAATCGTTATAAAAAATAATTTACCTCTAAAATAATCTCCGAAATTATTTTCCAAATTATTAATCTCCGTGACCTATTTTATTTGTATCTATAAAGCCATAAATTGTTCGATTGAAATCTTTTATGTAAAAGGCTAATTTATAACGATACCTTCCCAGCGCTCAAGGGCACATAAAAAGAATTTTTATAATACCTATTTTTATCGTGAAGCAGTGCTCGAGTCTCAGAACTCAAATTTACAATTCAATAGAAACTGCACAAGGCTTTGCATGCCAATACGTCCATTTGGGGCACATGCGATCGACTTCCCATTTGAAAGATGAATGAAATCATTCAAATGTGAAATTTCGTTCATTCAAATACCGCATGTTTATGTTATCTTAAAGTAGCATTGTTCGATTTGGGAAATATATCTTGCTTTAACTCAACGCCAGGCGAGTTGGTGGTGCGTAGCAGGTTGGACTGGTAAAAAAAGGGAAATCATCAAATTTCCATAATCAATTCGATTGCAGGGACACTGGAAGGCAATTGCCATGAGACCATTATTCAATCGAAACGATATATCTCGTCCGTTCCGAACTGGAGCGTAGCGATAGCTGGCTCCGCAAAAGTTGGCACGGGTGGCAGCCGAGACCACTGCCAATTTCCATTAGCCCATCATCCAAAACGAAAAAATGCATAGACGATCATTTTTTCATTCAATTAAAATTGGCTATCTACCAAAACGGTTAGATTTTTTCAGGGGTGAGGTCACTATTACTACCAGGCCTTAAGTTTCCTCTAAGTTCACTTGAGGTTGCTTCGTTTTTGCATTTATCTGAACAGATTGGAGTTAAAGATTTCAGATAAGTTTGTCACGAATCTAACACATACTACCTGACATCTTTTGCGGAAAATCAAAATCTATATTATTGATAGCACGTATACATTTTGGCGTTCATTACCGAGTCATATTCGCCGACAACATTGAAAATCCATAAGCTTTCAATATCGCGAAGTTAACTCGGGTTTTGTTCCCAGTGGTTGCTCGATCTGAATATCAAAAATGTGAAAGCGGTCGTCAGTAACCGGGACACGTATATCGGGACCCTATCACTTCGCTCTTTACTTACTTGCTGGGCGCCATCTGCACATTCTCCACATAATCCAGTAACAAATTTGATTATGTAACGATATAGCGCACGCAGCTTTTTGTTCTCTGCTTCATATTGCATGTTTATTTCAATAATAACAAACGAACATTTTCAGTATTCCCTGAGCAATATCTGCGTAGAGATCTTTACCGACAGAGTTATATTTAGCAAAGTGCCTTGAAAGTACAGTGATTGTTGTTGACATGCAGTGTAATTTTATCCGTGTGAAATATGAATTAGATAATTGACATAAAGAGCAAAATAATACGACTAAACCTAAATAATTATTGACATCCAGTAAAAGCCATCAATATTAAGCAAAGTTGATTTTGGACTGACGCGAGGACCACATGGGATTTAACGACTCATAAAAAAATCATATTCATCAATCACGTCTGTTCCAAACAAAGTTTGTAGGTAGGATATGTGCTGACGTACCGAGTACCTTCAATTTATCAAATAATTATGAATCGTTTCGCTCTTGTTTTAAATAAAGTCAGATTTTGACAGTGTCTGTTGGAAGAATTGGACGTGATACTCAAGAAGATTGGCGCAGCGGAGGGTGCCTTAATGGCCTCTCGACGGCATCTCACCGGGTACTTCAGGTCACTTCGTTACTCGGATTGTACAGGCCGTTATGTGTACTATGAATAATCTTAAAGACAACTTTGAGTTTTGAGCAAAGAACAAACTATAACAAATTGGACTCACGTCTGCGTGATGCATAGGCAGCTTTATCACGTACCAACTGCCTAATAAGGTATGACAGAGCCACCTGAAGTCATATGCGACAATTTGAATACTCTGCTCCCTAGAAATAGTACAATATGTTATCTCTATGCTCTGCTCTTACTTGAAAGAGGGCGGTCCAATTATGTATCTGCAAGTTAAACTCCGTTGCATTAATCTTACTATAGTTTATTATTTTAATTTTTTATTCAAGACATTAAGTAAATAGCTACTTATTGTATCTAATAATAGCTAATTTAAATAAACTAGAATTATTTTAAAGGTCCCTAAGGATATAAAGACATGATATCAGCCAGACGTCTTAAATTCAGTAGATTTTTCAAAGAAATTATAAGATTAATCAAACCCTTGTTCGAAGTTTTTCAACTTGTTTGATTAATTTGGTCCGTCAGGCTCAGTTAAAAATTAAAGTATACCCATGATATTGGATTATAGCGTTTTGGATTAAATCCTACATAATTAGATATATTTTTCATAAGATATTTCTTTGTTTATTTACCGTAAGTACAAGAAAGAAAGCGCAGAATTAGCTTTTCTTCACAATAAATAACGAACAAAGACGTAACTAAGTTATGAAGTTATTTAAACGTGAAAGTTATTGCGTCGTTGCTGACTTGATTATTTTTCTTGTTGTTATAGGTACGCTTTACCCGTCAAAGATTACGAGCAAGTGTTGTATAAATCGTTTGAAAATCTCTGCGAGACACTATTCTGTACGTGATGCAGAAGCCTTTTATGTAGCAATGCGTCTATTGATGCAAATACGTTCTTCGATGCCCCCGCTGGGAACACTATTTGTTCGATACTTCCTTACTGTGATACTTTGCATGAACTATACAGCAACCACAAAATGTTTGACATTTTGTTTAGGGTTTTTAAAAAGTAAGATTTTACAAAGCTTCTTACTTGTAATAAAACTGTTGAATAATTGAAGAGATTGTAGATAGCGATAAAGTTAATGCAATAGTTTGTGAATGCAAGTTTACACTGATAGTACGAAAAGCTTTTAGTAACAAGTTAACAACATTTCGTTTCACCTTCAATCCCGTAAAATTAATAGGCTTTATAAATTCAAATCTGATACAGACGATTAAAAGTCAACATTGTGCTCAAACTTTGTTGTTGTACAGAAGAGGGCGAAGTTAACATTCCTTGATAGAAATACAATGAAATGTTCCTCGAAGCTAGGAAATTTAATCATTGGTTATATGTAAACTTTACACAGAGGATGGTAAACATGAACTTGGGTAAAGCGGCCCCTTGCAACTTGACCCGTGTCCCACGCCCGCGCTCGCGCCTGTACCTACACGCATCTACATCAACCACTCTGTTTTATCGTCCCCATACACTTGTTTGTAGAGTCTATAGAGATTGAATTATGTGTTTTACAACCACTAGGGTCATTTAATTTGGGATGTGTTATTACTTGTAAAATTGTTTAACATAGGTAGTACTGGGTGGTTCGTTAAAGGTCCCTTTAACTAGGTACCCCGCTATAAAAAGTTTGCAAACGTTCATACTTGCTTACTTGTTTTGTCGTTGTTTTTCGCTAAGTACTTTAGCGAAATTTTGGGAAACAGGCTATTATAGAATATTTCCTTATTCATATAAAAGCATAATCAATTTGCTGCCATAAATTTCATTCTTTCTTTCTTGTAATTTACGACATAAACTTTGCTTTTTCCTACTTTTCTTATTTGGTAAACAGTTTTCACGTCTTTTTTACGAAAACCGTTATTTAAAAATATGAAAACCATGTTAAATTTATCTGTCTTTGATAATTAATCACTTGTTACCATATGGTAAACGATTTGTTGTATTTTATAAATTATCATTACATAAATGAGTTGTGTGAAGATTGTTTTCTTACTGAGATATGTATAAAAAACCGTGTATGGATAGATAGCAATTAGAGCAATATTGACTATATTAGTCATTAGAATAGTAGAAATAAGTATAAATGCGTTACTTACTCATTTAGCAAGTAGCAATTTAGTGCTAATATTATCTGTGGAGCGTTTAGATACTTACAGTATTAGTTAGTCCGTGAGACTATAACCTTAAAGTTTATTGCCAATTTAGAACCACTATCAGATTATTAATTCCGAATATTATCAAATTTAATACTCGGTTATACGATCTAGATGAAATATAATATGGAGAGTTTGTATAAACCTCCCTGCTAATAAACAATATCGAGCTCTATCGACGGTTGTGTCAGAATATTAATTTCATAGGCGTCTATAAAGAAACATATTTAGTTGAGTTACTTTCCAAGTAAATTAATTCAAGCTATGGTTTATTTAAAATGCGGTTTTTCTTTCGGTGAAATAGATTGCTCGTTGCTTTGTATAGTAAATATAATTAAACTTTACTACAATAATATTTTATATATAGAGTAGGTCGTTTATTAAGATGGATGTATTCTACAATAATTTGAGAATGTGGCATAAAATTCGAGTACAATATTTTTGGTGCGAACGTACATTTATTTTTAAAAGTGTATCATGTTTCACGTTAACTGCCAGTTACAATTCTGCAAGTTTACTGTTATTAACCAATACGAAAAATGTATTTAAGCTGTTTTCGTGAATGTGGACGGTTTAAAAATGATTGAGTTTGTACTGATACGTCTCAGTTAATTTTATTTTTTTACAATTTTCTGAAATCAAAATACGATTGACGCGGTTATAAAATATATACATTTCTATGTATTTGTAAAAAAATATACTTATCTACTTAAATATTTCTGGTATAAATGTCCGGTAATTAATGCATAAGCCTAAAATAACTTATAACAGGGATTATGGTCGTTCAAAAAGAGATAAGTTCTTTTTAAGTAATGTTTTTGCCTTATTTTATGATTTTGTACACCACAATCACATATGAATGAATTCCATCGTTTTTTATTGTTGTTATAATATTTTAGATACGCAGTAAATAATATGGATAGCTATTACATTTAAAAAAACAATTTAATTTTCCAGTGCAAAATAAACATAAAAAATCATACATCTTACAAATCATACAATTTGGGATAAAAAATAAATTGAACGGCCATAAGATCTGCTATAAGGTATTTCAGACTTATCCATTAATTACCGGACACCCTGTGCTTAATCTAAAAATCCCACTTATCAGTTCTTTTAACTAACTAACTAACTGGTATGCAATAGTTACTTTATATGGCTGGCTACGTCATTGCAATCTATGTATGTACGACGTACGTACATGTATTAACAAAGAGAGGCCTGAGCTTCTTCTCAAATTACTTATTAAGGGGGTATTTTACAGGAATGCCGCAAAAACCGATTTGTATTTACAATTTTTTGAATAGAAATTCTTATTTCTTTGTCCTGAAAAAAATATATATCAAACTTGAAGATGTGACAATCTCTGCACGGTTCTCCGATACATGATTGGATGAAGTTGGCTCGATAAAAAAAAATCGCAAAGTTACCCCTTTTAAAAAAGTGTTTACAAGATTATTTCTAAAACATGATATTATTTCAAATAATTTTTACATCACAATATTGGTCGAAAATATACCAACCAAAATCGGTTGTTATTTTTTTATAATATTACGTATATTGGTCACAATTTGATAAAAACCACAAAATTCGTGATTTCTGTCATCTGTGCCATCAATCAGTCGCGTTTCGGCGCGCATTGAGGTCGGACCTGTGCAATTTTTTTTGACTTTCCTGCGCTTACACTTTATTCAAAACCAAAAGAAAGAATGACAGTAAAATCATTAAAAAAATTATTAAAAAGCAACAGGAAGTATAAGTAACTTGCCTTTTATTCAGAAAATCTAAGTATTTCGTTTATAAAAATCAATATGCTAAAATAATTTCTTGACATCTCCGTCAAGAATTCATTTTATAGGATGTAGTATAGAAAAATCAGTACGACAATTTGTAGTGTTGAGAACAAAGAGTATGAAGTTTTATATACACCATGTCCCAAAATTCAAAGATAAGCGGGCACCAGAGGGTTGACCAGCTCATGACAACTCGAGAACAAAAAAAAAATTAAAAAAAATCTCAATTTTTAAGAAGTTACATAAAAAATTTGAAATCCTTCAAAAATTTACACCCCTTAAGATATTTTTAATTACCATGACCACAATGTTTCAGATATTTCTGAATTTATTTTTGTACCGGCAACCTAAGTAGCACTGCTATCCACCACAATCGTTAAAAATCCCAGAATGCCTGTAGATTTGACACAAAAATCAATCAAAATTATTTTTCACCCTAAAATTTTGAAAGATTTTTACTTTTGGTCCACTTTCACTCATCGTGGTGTAAAAAAAAAGTAAAGACACTACCATGGTAAGTTTTTTTAAAAATTGACGCATCTATCCAAGATTCCAAAATGGTATAATAATCTAGGAAAACTAGCCACAAAAAAAAAGAAATGCGTACTATTTCTGAACAAGAACCAAATTTCATAACTATTACTATGTGGTTTTTTGTTGTAAATTCTTCGAATTTGAATGATACATGTCCGTAGTTAATAAAATTTAGAAGTTAGAGAGAGATAGATAGATAGTATGTAAAGAAGGAAAGAAAACGTTTTTAAAAATTATATTTATTTTTAGTTATCGTGGTTGTCCGTGGCATCACCACGGTCCTATCCGAAAACCAGCGCTGCGGTATTTATTTTATCTGTCAGGATTAACTGTCAGGATATGCTGAGATAGGGACTTTCTTTGGCCTCTTGCAGGACTTTTTTGACCCCCGACAAAATAGAGGGGTGATATAAGTTTATAATGTGTATCTGTGTATCTATGTGTCTGTGAATCTGTGTGTCTGTGGCATCGAAGCTTCAAAGCGGATGGACCGATTTCAATGCAGTTTTTTTTAATTGAAAGCTAGTTTAATCGGGATGGTTCTTAAAATCTGTTCAGCTGTTCAAAAGTTACACCTCTTTTTCTAGTTAGAGTCGAGGGTTTTAGACGGTTGGGTTATTGTTATCATTATTTGAATTTTTGTGTGTTTATGTAATTTTGTGTGCGAGTCCGATTTAAATGTTTTTTCTTTCTTTCTTTCAATTTTGAAGCTCTTCATCTGCATACATAGCGAGGAATCTGAACTAGGAATATGGTTTTGATCTATGAATATGCAATTTCTTTTTTGGTAAAAAAGCAACCCTGTGAACATACTTAAGTAGGTATGAATACGGAAACGGACGACTCCTACAGGTGTGGGTGAGAGTAGGTTATTATCTCAAGGCATGGATTTGAGTAGGCTTATTCTTCTAACATTACACACACATTGGCAGTGTCATCAGGTTTGTCATGCCGATATATCGGTTTCGTTACGGCATTATTGGCTTAGTGTGAAAATGCCCAATGTTGGTCGAGACAATTATGTGCACTTGCATAAACTCATACACAATAGGTATGACTGATAGTTTATAAGTAGATAGTTAAATAGGTATAAAATCTACAAATACAAAACGGAGGAACAGATTTTCTAGCGTAATATAGGACGCTGGGTATACGATATTATGGATTTATATTTTTCAAGTATTTGCTGGTGTCATACTGCATGTTGCTAATTAATATTGCTATTCTGTGACACGTGTGTCACACAGTCTGATACGTCAATTGCGTAATTGCGAGAACGGAGCTCCCCTAGTGGGTGGGGCTTAGGCTGATACTTCACCCCCTCAAAAGTAAGAAATCGTCGTAAAATACAACCTTAATGGAGGCGCTGTGAAGAATATGTACTGAACGTTTATATTCAAGGAATTTAAATATTATTATACGCCTCGTGTTTTACAAGTCCTTATGTCGTTGTTTAGATTTTCATTGATTTATTGTATTGGAAATTATATTCTGTATGGAAAATGTAATCTTAGCACAGCTACATCCAATTTTCAAGATGTTCAACTGTTCAGCGTCTTTTTTTAACTATTTATGGACCGAGTTAAATATTTGTCTAATAAGTTTTTAATGGAACGCCTAATACTTACGCAACAATATTATAATAATAAAAACATCAGAAAATCAAATTATTCTTGTTTATATTTATCAATAAAGCTTTTAGATAAAGAACTTAGAAATATAATTATTGTAATGAACGATCCTATGACAGTCAGAAAACTAGCTCGAAGGGAAATATAATTTCAAAACTATTTGTCTGATAGGAGTCTGAAATTTAAAATACATTTCTCTATTTCGCACCGCACATAAACCTGCAACAACACTCATTTATCAAAGAACTTTCACATGAATGATAACAACTTTATTCCTTTATAACAGGTGCATGTCGTACCTGCATTGATATAAAAACCCGAGATGCACAGTTTCCAACAAGTTTACGTATAAAAGTGTCATCATTTGTTCGTATGTAGGAAAATTGTCAGAGCCGAAAGATTGCAATGATCGTAGGAAGATGATAAAAAACCGTCACTTTTTTAGAGGTTTTTTTATAAACAACCTCAAAATACGGAATTTTATCTACCTTATTAAAACTAAGACAAGCAGTACCTTTGTACTTTACTCTCCTATTTTAATGTTTGCTGTATATTTTCATGTGTGTACATAAATGATTAAATAAATAAATAATATACATAGGTGTTTAAAATTTTCCGGCTTTGACATATTCCCTATAGGTACCAATGACTAGGTAGGTACCTACTCGACATGGAAGATTTAAAAAAAGGAACATTTTTATTTGTACGCATATTTTTCTCGGATGTTTGTTGAGTCGCTAAATGTGTATCTTGATCAACGATGCTGTAACAAAATATGAGTAGTGTCTGCACAATGTTCAGATCATATGCCTCGAACTTTTAATGAGGCGAATCGAGCTCATGTCGATTGCTCTTACTGTAATTACACTAGTTTTCCGGGTCAGGAGAGAACCTGTAGATTTCTAGTGGTACCAGTAACATAATGTGTTTCAGTTTTATAATGCTGTTGAAATATTAATGTTCTGTGCTTAGGTTGTTACATTTGAGCTGATAAATGCTACGACGAGCTGATAGCACATCTATTTCTGGACATACATAAGTGAAAACAGTCTATTGTTTCTTTTTCTGTAGTTTTGCATTTAACGATGAGTTAATTTTGTCCTAGCCTAAATATCGCTTGAATTAGAGCTTAGTTCGTTACAGAGTAAATCATGGTGATATGTTTTAATTCTATAAAGCATATTATTATTCAACCTTTCAGAAAATATTTTAATGAATGCCTGAAACTTATGTAGTTGCAAACCATCCCCAAAATGTTAGTCGCGCTTAACATGCACGCAGGTACATAATAATTAGAACATCATCGCGTTCCAGCGTCCCGGCTTCCGTGCACACAAAAGTAGCGATTCAATGTAAATTGCCCAGTCAATGGGCGCCCGCATCTCAATAGCCCATAAACAACGCGACCGTGAATACAAATCGAATATTAGAGCAATGCTTGCACGCATGCCACGCTACATTATCAGTTTGCGGCATACGATATGAGCGATTATTGTGATCACATATGGCGACTGTGTACCTTGGCACCGGTACACGCCGCGCGTCGGGTCGTCTGCACCAACACTAACGTTAATTACGAATTTGACATACATGAGATACGTTAAAATGGATTGGTACGTGAATCAACACCTAGTATAAATCTACGATTTAATTTGATTTTATCGGGAATAGATGCAGGGAAAATTGATATTTTTACGTTGAACGACAGTCAAGAAAAGCGGTGATTATGAAACAAAAGAAATTGTGTGCTCCTTTCTAAAATATATTATGTAGAATAGAAGCGTCTACACGTCTTATCTAATTCGAAAGAATTACTTTTAAAGTTTATTATCTTGAGCATGCTTAACGCTAGTTTTCAAATCTAGGACAAACTACAGATGCAAATAACAAAATTTTCAAAGAGGTACATATTTTGCGTGATATAAAACGGAAAATACCTAATTATGAAACATCATCACCGCAACAATACGTAACCAAAGTCGGGTTATAGAAATTAATTTGCCGCAAGCCAAATACTCGTACAATAGAATTTTGTGATCCATATCACTTTTCAATAGGAAGAGGTACGAAAATGATGCCTGTCGTTATGCTGCTTTTAATCCTTATATTCAAACCTTTAGACATTAAATCGTCTTTACAGAATTTTAACTACATTAATTTTTATTTTTATTGAGAGAATGAACTCGTTGTAGGAATTAATTCGTCCAGACTGTACCTGACACAGTCGGTACTTGGTGGTACTATTATTATTTTTATTCTTTGGTTCTGTGTGAAGCGAGTTCATTAACTGGAACATTACTGTGCTCACTTCGTATACTATGATACGGTTTACTATGGTGCTAAATTGATGACCTAATATGTGTTACCAGTCAAGATTCAATGGTAAATTCATAGGGAAAGATAGCTATGTTTTATTTTTAAAAGTACAGTCGACACCTTCTGTAATTGACCACAAAGTAGTTAGTTATCTATACATATAAAACATTTTTAATATATGTAATACTGTGAATCAAGATAAAAGCATGAACTAATTAAGTATATATTTAGAAATATTTCATAATAAATCTAGAATTTCCAGGAAATACTGTATAGATACTGTTACAGTATTATTTGTTCGCCATCGGAGCATTGTCAAAGCTAAGTAAACAGCATTAAGCAAACAATTCTATTCAACGTGTAACTAAGTATACCTTGACGTTGATTAGTAGGAACACCTATAATTACATCGACCGAGAAACATCAACTTCAGAACCCACGTTTTTGTGTAGACCAACACAACGTATGACTCTGAGAAAAAACATGCCATAGTCACTGTAGTGTTTGTATATCTATTTAGATACACACACACAGTTGACAGCTTGGCTTGACAGCTGTCAGTTGGGTAGATGGTGGTGTGGCCGTGCCATTATGAGAGGTGTCTGGGTACACTATCTAAGTCGGGTGCTTGGCGTGTAGTGAACCTGTGTAATTAGTAATGCATATTTGAAACGAATATTCTTTAGGACCCTACATTCAGTTCACTAAGAATGTAAAAATTAATTACTTAAATATATTTTAACTAATTAGACCTATTAATGAAAAGGTGCCGTTAAGGTGTTCAATAACAAGTAACTATTTAATTACGAAAAAAATTGCAAATTGAAAAAATTATATTTTATTTTCACACGTTGTACTTTATTTTTTTACTTTATTATTAATAGCCCGTAGTATCCCACTGCAGGGCAAAGGCCTCCCTTCCCTCCTTTCACTTTTCCCGGTCTGTAGCAATTTGGGGCCAATCCTTTAGAAAAGTAAAAATACTGTAAGGAAAAGGTGACAACCCTAAATATATGCCTCTTTAGCCTATCACAAAGCGGGTATCCAGTCACCATAATTTAAAACACGACTTGTTTTTCAACAACTAGTTTAACTAACTTGTCTAATAGATATATCTATTAGACGTATTTTTTTACCATTTGCCGCGGTCTTATCGCAGTTTCACAGTGACGTAAAACAATTAAGTCGATAAGACGTCGTGTTCCGTGCACACCTTCATGACGTTCTTCAAGCAGTAAGCTTGACTATGGTCTGTTCAGGCCCTTTGCCATTCATTCGTATAACTGAACTAGTAAGGGCAGCCTTTATTTTTACCAACATTCACTAGAATAATTCACAATAAATAAGGTTTATGTCATAATTACGATTAGAAAAACAACGTTTTTAATATAATAATAAGTATTATTTTAATCGGGGTATACGGAAAGCAGGCGCAGGTCGCACATCATATTACGTCGGCGAGAGAAACCAGATGGCGGGATTTCATTACAATATCTCAGCGAGGCGGAAAGAGAATCGCAGCCGGGACTTGTAATGTTCCGTACATTATACAAGGCGTATGGATCTGTGCTCTTTACATTTGTTAATGTGGACTCCATTGAAATTTCATATGATCTCTTTAGTCTGGTGTATTTGAAACTATGATTAGGTTACCTTTCTTTTACCATGTGGAATATTTAGGACTTTAGTGCCTTCAGTTTAATCAAAGGTGAAATGAGAAAAATAAAAAATAAAGTTTTTCAATAACGAATTGTCGTAAAGCCATGAAAGAAGAAAACACGTGCCTTCTTTCAGTAAAGTGGACTCTAACTAGCTGTTGCTTTGACAAAGCAAGGCTAAAAGTAGGAAAATAATGATGTTAACTAATAAAATAATAGAGGATAGCGGCACATTTTATATTCTGAGTGTTTGTGTTCGTCTCGTGTATCTGACATAAGTAGATAATATTTTTGTCATCGAACTTTATGGCTAGAGCGATAAGTAGCACTCTCTTAATTAATTTCCTTAACTTTTTTGTTCAGTCTACTTAATTAATGAGATTATCTGACGTTTGTAGTTAGTATAATAAGGTAAGGATAGCGTTCATGTACCTATCGTCTTCTGTTTTATGTTTTGTTTCGTAATGTTCCTTAGAATACTGTTCTAATTTTTCGTAATTATAACGTCAGGGCTTTCAGATTGTCACGCTTTTCAACTTGCGTTTATTTCTTGTGATCACATTTCTTAATTAGCATTCATTTAGGTGCACGAAATTTTACCTTTCAAGCACAAACAAAGCCGCTTGTCCGTCTTTATTATTAAGTTTAAATTATAGTCATTAACTAACGAGAAAACAAGCGGAGCCTCTCAATTTGCTTTAAGATTTTAAAGATAAGGTTTTCAGTTACCAGAAACTTTTGCTAAAATTAAACTTAGAATAAATTACCTCTGTTACCTACTAAATATTTACTTTTACTGAGTAAATAATTTTCTGTTACTGCCATGTAAACTTGTCTTATATTTTTTAGCAAATATACTTTACATAATTGGTTTAGTTGAAAACAGAAATGCTTTTACTATTATTGCTATTGTTTCATACATACCTATATGCACAGTTAATCCAAACAATGAACTGATAATTTAATAATGACTAATAATTAGTTAAGTAGTTCAAATAGGCAACATATTATATTATTATTATTATATTAATTCAATATTCCTAGTATTTAAGATATCAAGTAGTAATAACGTAGTATTAGCGAAAATTGCCTAATGAACGCATTACCAACGCTAATCATATTAGCAAAACAAACAACATTGATCCTGCTACACGAATATAACGTGCGAGCCTAACTGCCGCAAAATTTGCCTCAGCGAGCTGTTTAAATTGAAATTATTAGCACCTAGGCGAAAGTGAACAGCCGAGCAGTTTTTGCCGGTCTCACATTTGCACATTAGCATTTCCAACGACGGAGTATATGAGGGGAGCGTTTCCCGCCAAGCCGTCGGCACCCACAAACGTACGGCAATACTGCCTCTTTTATTTATGTAAACGTGGAAATGTAAATTAATTTCTCCGTTTATGAAATTAGACTTTTTGGCGGTCTTTCACATCACACAAATTACGGAGATGCAACGTGACGATTTGACAGAATACGTCCGGCCGAGATGTAAACTCATGTTTAATTCGCAATGCAAATTAAACAGCTTATGAATTGTACGTATTTATTGTTTACAAAGTATATTAGTGTTATGTGTTAAATGCTAAATAAACAAAGAAGGAGCGAATATGAAGTTAATATAACTGGTTGTAAAGGATGGAAGTACAGCAAACTATTAACGACACGGTTGGCGCAGTGGCTAAGCGATTAGCTTTCTACGCTGCGTGCCGTGGGTTCGATCCCCGCACGGAGAAATTATTTGTATAATCTATAGATTGTTGTTTTGGGTAGGGTGTGTGTGCATGTGAAATGTATGTTTGTAAACTGTATAAATGTAAAAAAAAAGTTGTAAACTGTGTAAATCCTAGTAAACTACAACGTAGGAATATAAAAAGAAAAAAAAAAGAAGAAAAGAAAGAAAGATTTAATGTTCCTAGAATATTTATACCTGTGATGCTGCTTTTAAGCGACGAATATATGCGTTGTGGTCCCAATACACGGTAAGAGAAGCTGCGGAAACATTTTATAATGTAGGTAAATTGGAATTGCCGTTTCAATAGCAAAATGCTTTTAGATAACACGACTTAAAGGAAATGTCGGCTAGGTACAGTGATATATTGAAATTTTTAATTTAGAGAAGCGATATCTAAGTAGATAACGGATTTATAGCATTGTTGTTGTTATCTATTTATTTCTCCTGTAACTTTTGACCAAAATCTTGAAAGGCTGATTGGAAATATGCGAGTTACTTTCTTTACCAGATAAACAGATAGGTAATCTGAAGACTAGTCATCGACTAACTAGATAAACCCGTTATTATGGCAAAGAGAAATATAAGTAATAACTTTTTATTGGACGAGTCTTTTTATGAATCCTTTCTTCATTATAAGTCCCGAAAAAGTCTCTACATAACGATTTCGCTTTACAGTTAGAAACCGCAAACCCTATTGAGATTTCATCACTACTTTTATCTTTCCCAGTCGGAGACACATCAAAGCGAAAGGTAAAATTTTAGGAATAATGACACGGCCTGTATCTTGCAGTGGATATTAATTGATGGATACTCATGGATATCGGATTTAAAAATAAAAAGCGGAAATACGTATGAGTCCAATTACTGTAAAACCTTTGCAAGTTGTTTATAACTACATAATAATATTTCTATCCGTAGTATGTAAAAACATTAATTTAATGAGGACACAGTGTAAAATGTTTTCTAATGAAATAAAGATCCTTAAAAAATGATTCGAGTGAAATGAAACGACCGCCCTCGAACTTTGCTAATATGTGCCCAACCTCTGTCATCTCGTGAAATAATGGTGCTAATATTTGAAAAGTTTCCCGAGGTAGGCCCATTCTAATACCGTAAAGAATTTTGCTTACAGTAATAACCACAAAGTCTCTAAGTTCGTATGTCATGTCTCCTTCCCGAATACTAAATTAGCAGAATTTCGTACTATCTTATATTTAACATGTATGGACCAAACATTGTACCTAAGTCTAATTCCGTCTACAATAGAGATTTTAATTTCCTAGAAACTCAAAGAGAACAATTCGTTATTTGTCTTTGAAGTTCTTTTAAGAATAAATTAATGCTGTTCCAAGGAAGGTTTTAATAAAAAAAAAATGTTTCGTCGTGCCGTCCTACTTATATTGCGCTGAAAAATTGTTTACAATCGGATAAAAATAAAACAAGAAACATAGCGAGAGCGTAACATTGCGGAAAAGTTGATTGGTTAATTATACGAAAAGTTGAATATAAAATGTTTGGTGTGTCACAGAAATCGGCAAGGGTTAATAAAGTCGGGGTTCGCCAGTGGTGTTAATAAGTGAGATCATTTTTTATCAGGCTTCCGAGTGAGGTTTCGCAAAGCCAAAACAATAAATCACCGGGGCGGCGGCTTGCGGCTTATTATTTCGGGCCATACACCAGTGGTCTTTTCTGCTAACTAACCAGCGCTCAGCGGAATGATATTTTTTTCTTCGCCTCGTAGGCATACATGCCGAGACCCACTCGCCGGTTATTAATTAACTCCACCGGATGTGGACCTCCGTGACATATTATATCCAAAAATAATTACCTACAGCCGATGTATGAATCTCTTCAGGAGTTTACTAATTAAATACTGTAGACTAAGTTGAGCTTAATTAGAATTAATATTATAACTTGCGCGGTCGCCCTTGATTAGCACTGAGTCAGTAACTCGATAATGAAAAGCTTTTAAAACGTAATTTTGTAGATTTATGTTGTGATATTCGTCACAACGAACCGGCTTAGCTGATATTTTCATTTGATAAAACAGAATAACATAATCTGAATCATTGAACATGTGTGTGAACATTATGAGCTATGTCATCACATTATGCTTTAGTTTGTTTTTATTTACTTAGTTAGGTACCAAAATATTTTTAGTAATGAACTTAGTAAATTTCTCTAAACAATAAGGGTCCCGTGGGAATAGCACTGACCCAAAAACACCTAGTAAGTAAACAAATTGTATCACTTAGGTGTTTATCTATACAGGTACAGGTTAATAGATTCGCGTGGAGATCGATTCTCTAGATAGTTGGGACTGAGACGAACAAAACCAATATATTTTCCGACACTTGAGCTCTCAGGTAATTGTGGCAGAAAGTTTTCGAACGTGTGCGCAATATTGATGAGCGACGCTACAGTTCGTGCCTGGAGGTCTAGCTTACAGCCGCCCACGACCACCCTGTAACTCTTGCTTTTTAAAACATGACTTGCTGAACATACTCCACCATCCAGACTACCACAACGCTTAATTAGTTCATAAGAGCTAAACGTGTAATATCGCCTAGCTTAGCTAATTAACTCGTATTAAATATTTTTTAGCGAGAAAAATATTAAGCTCAGAGCTTTACGTAAAACAACTCCACGATGCAACTTTATTTTACAGGAAATTATTTAAAGTATAAATAATGATTCCGTTTGAAAATGTTTTAAAACTTCCAAGTCCAGTTTAATTACGCAAATCGAATTATAAATGAAGCACCTTTAAACATTTTGTTTAATTAAGCGGTCTCAAAGTAATATCGAAGGGCTGATAGCGTTTAATTTCAAACCAATGATGCGATCACTTCAAAATAACCAATTAGTGTCAATGTAACGTGAGCCTAGACTAATATTTATTAGAAAAGTTGAATAGTTGTAGAATCTTATTACTGTGCAAATATGTCTAACCAAGATAATACAAACAATAAATCAATATAAGACATTGCCTTAAAATGATCAATTGCTTTTTGTAAGAATTTTTCTACAAAATGAACAAATCATTTTTGATATGTCAAAACTTTTTTTATCTGGCTTTAGTTTAGAAAAGGTATTTCATGAAAATTGATGATCCATTGGAGCTGATACACGTCTCTGACATAAAGAAGACTAAAAGATGAAGTTGACCAAAATTGTGACGTTGCTTTGTTGTGGGGACTTACCGATAAGTTGATGGAAGCCGTAAATCAGTTAGTGATTTACTGCTTTATTTACAAAGTGTTTTGGATCGACACAGGTTTGGTTCGTTATTGTATGGCGATATGTATAATAAGGGTAGGCGTAATTTTTTTGGCAGTTCCGATCAAAACAACTTGTAGGTAGAAACCACTACGGTAAAATTTATTATGGGCTCGATTCGGAGGGTCGGAGGATTTTATTATTCTGCATACAATTCCATTTTCCTATCACAAATTATTCGAACGGCAACGGTTAAGGTTTTGCATAGCGTGCAAAATTGTTCTCGGCGTATTTACGTATGTTTTGTAGTGTATACGGGTAATTCTAAGCGAAACGCTAAATGGAAGCGAAAAAATAACAATTTTAAAATATATTTCATCGCGAGAAATATATTTGGAATGGAAAGTCATGGTTGATATTGTTTTCACTTTAGCTATCCGGTCGGATTTGCACCTGCCCCCACGCCCCGTGGCAGTTGTACTATTATTTTCTGTGGTAAAAATATTAACGTTAGCATCATCGAATTCAGAAATGATTGAATACGTGCGTAGATGAATACGTGTATTAAAGTGTTCCTTGGGCACTATCGTAACGCGTGCGAGGGTCGGTCTTCCGGCTCAATTTCCTCCACTTTACGCATCCTCTGTGGTGGCCCGTTCGCTGTTATGCCTGGAGCACAGCAAACCAACGCTCGTTGGGTCAACCGGAGGGTCTCGCTCTTACGACAAACTGGGTCAAGGCGTCTATTTCCGATGCTTTAAACATTTAAATAGATATTACTGATGTATTACTGATGTATTATGATGTATTTAATAATTTCGAAGATACCTAATAGGTACATACACCACAGTTTTTTTTAAAAACTAAAACAGCCCATTTATACACACGCTATCGAAAACCTTGTCGTCTCTCAGGTGTGCAGGTTTCCTCACGATGTTTTTCCTTCACCATTAACGCAAGTGATAATCGTATTGTGAGCTGCACATGAATTCGAAAAGTCAGAGGTGCGGGCCGATTTCGTATTCAGACTCTCCTGCATGGAAGGGGAGCGTTTAAACGTTGGAATATCACTGCTTTCACGGGCTCTTAGGGCTTTAATTATAATGTAACGGCAAGGCCCTAATAGAACCTTGAAAAGGAATAATGTCCCAAGCATTATTGTCAAGTCCGGTCTTAGAGAGTGTTAGATACTCAAAGGGTCCGGTTCACTAGAATGCTTTTCTTAATGGTAGAAAAAATAATCTCTATTAAAACATAAAAAAGGAATGAATTTAAAATATTTTTGCACGACTGATTTCGCAAAGTAATAAGAAAAGCTCTTTGCTTTTATTTTTAACTTCCTTGATCGAAATGTTAAGTTTCGTATTACGACAACGTTTGAAAGTTGTGCCAAAAAACGCAAAAACCGTGTTACGAGGTGATTGAACCACATCTACAAAGAAAAGTGTTTCAAGTTTACGACATCCCTTTCTTTATCTTGTTACGATAGGTGCCGATTCAACCGCGGATTAGGAAGGATACCAGTAACGATGATAAAATAAACCTTAACTATGCGAATTACAATTTATTTGTGTAAATAGAATACTCTAGGATGGGAAGGTAGGACCAATTACGCACATCAAATGTACCGTACGTTAATTTGTTTTCCTAATGAAGTTGCTAAGTATTTACATAGCCCTATTTCCTCCAACGTAAATACCTCTTCAGTGGAACGAAATTATTTTCTTCAGCCTAGCGTTACCTGTGCTGAAATTAGGGTATTTACTATTAATTATTCTAAATGTTGGCCGATCTTCAGAATCCTTTGTAATTCATTGTTACTCGGGGAAATATGGATAGTGGGGTTATTGTGATATCCATACATGCATAGGGGAAATTGGGTCACACGTGGTTGAAATCAAAATAATTTATTTGTAAAAAACATAGATAAAAGTAACAAACTTGGTGGAATATTAAAAGTATTTGCACATTGTGCACTATACAGCGGCTGAATATCAGTATTTTACACGGAGCGACTGCCATCTGACCTCCACCACTCAATTACTGGGAGACACTGATACCCTAAGGTTATACCGGTTGTCAGACTTTTTGGGCTGCTGAATATTTGTGAAAAGCAACTCATAAATTAGAATGGTAACGATTCTAATAAGTTACCACCAATTGCGGCTTATTCCTAACAAGAAGAAACTCTAGATCATTGATCGTAAGAAACAATAAATGTTCCAATGTAGAAAGAAAGTTTAGAAAAATCTTCATACAAGCCCGCGGAGTATAGGTTTGCACTAAGTAATTTGAAACAAAACTTGTACGTCGCGACGTCTCCGCACATTACGAATGTCTCGTAATGTTGTAACCTAAATGAAATTAAACATTTATTACGAAAGTTTCACGGCAACAACTTTGTTAGGAAAGCGATAACGTATGCTCGTATTTTTGCTTCTTTATTTTATTACACTTGTATTAAACTACAGGGCAGGTATTCTGTAAGAATATCTCGCATCTCGATTCGCATTTCATTTTTGTTTTCGGTTGATATTTTACGAATTGACATAACATATTAATATACGTAACATGTACATGTAACTTAATAACAGGAGCAGTAAACATGAATAGAGCATGTTCAGTTATCGTATGTCATATATCGTTAAATATCAACCGACATTAAGAATAAAATTCGAATCGAGATCGAGATGTTCTTACAGAAAAGCTATGCTGGTGTTTATGGGAATGGTGATAATGAAAGCCAAAAGAGAATCGAAGCATAGATTGCCATCTTATGTCCTTGGGAGATTGCTGTTATCTGAAGATTCTATAATCACACTTAGCAGGCGTTATAGAATGATAGAAACTTTACAACGATAAAGATTGCTCCTAATCATCCTAGAAAACTTTTCATAGGACATTCTCACTAAACAAGTGGGTTTCTATATATAACGTCACGCCTGATGACGCAACCTTACAGTCGTTTTCAAAGTTCCCGTTGACCTTGTTAGGAATGTTCATACTTCATAACAAATAACTTTTTGTTTTCATTATCACCACGTCCGCGTCAGGAAGACCAACAAGTTTCGCATTAGAACGCGAAAGAAAAAAGAAAGAAATATAATTATGTAATTTATACAGACTTTTGAGGAAACAATTGAAACGCGCCAAATGTTTTACGCTCACGTTTCCAAAAGGGAATAATTTTGCCTAAATACAGGTTGTTTTCGGTAGACAATGGGGGAGCACGTGTCGGATCAAACATCGCCCGGGGGCGCCACAAATCATGACGCAAAAACCTGTTGTAGGTAATTCCGTCCGATCTTCCCGATACTCAAGATAGGCGGGCTTACAAATTGCTTTCGACCTTAAACGGCCATATTTTATCTGCTTATTTATTGCCAATATCTCTATTGATATGTATTACGGTTCATCAATTTCCTGCCATTACTCTTCCTGTCAGTAGTACATTATACGTGATCTGTCGTCACTTCGATTTAGTGCTGCAGTAAGTCCGAGGGTAATAAATGTCAAATGAAAGGTAAGAAAACTATACTCGCGGTAAATGGGCCTGTTCGTGCAATGGTTATTTTCTTCATGTCTTATTTAGTAGGTACATAATCTTATCTTAAACTCTTGTCTCAAGAAGAAAGGAAATAACTTAACGATTTTATCTTTCTTCGCATTTAGTCATTATTTCGAAGAGCTTATTTCTACACAAGTTTTATTCTTACTTTTTAGTCTGCATAAATATTAAGGCCGAAGAATTCCTTTATTATTTAAAAGCAAATGAGAACGCAAATGTTTACAGCAAATAAAGCTGCTTACACATGAGACGTTATGGCAGAAGCTTAAGCGTTTTATCTCGGGATTAGTATACATCCTACCTAATTTACGTGACTTCGTGTTACATGATGAGACCTTGTTTGTAGGATCAGGTGTGAAGGAAATTTAAGCATGGTAGGGTCGTTTATTATAAGTTTCAAATGACGCGATGTTTCTTGTGGTTCTTAAACTGGTGCAATTCGGAAAAGTCTATATCCAGCCGCGGTCTGCGATAAGCTGAGTTGATAAAGTGATGAATCTATGGCCGTTTCGTGATCAATGAACATGTTTTACAAATAAATGGACTAGAACATAATATTATGAATATTATTCCGCGCTACACCCCATTATCCTTGAAAAAAAAAATTAATTCCTTGTAACTTAATTTGACGTAAATAATAAAATGAATTAGGTACTATATATGGACGAAAATAATTATCTTTTAAAATTACCTAACAATTAAAACAGGTAATTTAATGATTTTTATTAGAACCAAGAAAATGAAGGTTGATGAACAAGTAAAGAGAAATAACGAAATTTGTTTCAATTACCTTGACTGTTCAAATAGCTTTGGAAAATTGATTTCATTAATATTAGTTATAGAGCCGAAATGGATAATAATTATTCATTTTTAATGAACCTCTGTCCCGAGAATTACCATAGTTATTAAAAAACTTTTATGTAAATTTCATAAAATGTGCTCGGATGTTTAAATATTTCATTCCCAATTAAATTGTAGGTGCAATTATTTCAGGGTATTAGATTACGCATGTTATATTTCAAAAATATATTTTACTATAAAAGTAAATAAATGCCGGTAAAATACCTACTTAGTATGTATTATTTTAAGACGGTTCGGTTTGACATTATATATCGTGTTTAAAAAAACACAACTTCAAATGGAAAGGGCTTTTGTTTGTACATTCTTTGTCTGACGTAAACAAAATAGAAAGTACATAGAATGGTGTAAATTTGTGAGCACCCATCGGAATATAAAGTTTGAAAAAACCGGGTTCGAGTGTATTTGTACACTTTTACGGTATTGGCGTTTTGGGACATTACACATGTCAGTTGCACGGTAATGGTCATGTTTGGAGATACACCGCCGAGACCGCCCATCTCTGTCCTCGCCGTAGTCGTTATGCGGACGAATTATATTATATTACCTAGTTCCATTTTCACTTTATAGGTAAGTGTAACTATGTTCGAGAACATAATGTTTTTATGTTTTTTACCACTTTCTTGGCTGTGATTGGTCAATCAAACTTCGATCTAGAGATGTTATGGACTTGTCATGCTTGTCTTGGAGATGAAAAATTTGACTAAGAATAAGTTCCCGCAGTTCAAGAAGTTCCCCATTCTTATTAAAGTTATGATTATATTATACCAAAACAAAGCAAATAATTAGTACCTTATAAGACGCATGCGAAACTGTGGGTGAAAAATAATAGGGTGTATGTATAATATTAGTGTTGATTAGAATTTAATATTTCAATATATTCTAAATATGCGTAGGTACCTACTTTAGCTATTCATAAACGTAATTTTGATCTCTTGAATATATGTATATGTAGGTATATTATGTATGTTTGTGTGGGAAATGTTTAGTCATTAAGAGCGGACATCTGTAAGTTCACTGGAATGGGGCTACCTTTAACAGAAATAAACAACAATTTTTAAACTCCAAACCATTTTACTTTTTTTGCTGATACCATTATTTTGTGACTTTTGAATTTACAACTGGTAGAGAACGTAGCGTTAAAAATTGCAGCTCGCGATGACTTCGCTTTTTAGTTTTTGTTCAAATTGCAATTAGTGAAGAGTTTGCGAATCCTCAGCGTTGTGTCAGAGATTGATGACAATGGAAATTTTATACATCGTTAGTCAGGAGGGCGTTAGGTGAATACGCTGTTTTTTCAGTAATCCTATCCGTGTAGGCACCTTCAATTATTTGTCAGGTTGGCAAGGTTAATGTTGGGTAACCACCCTCGTTGACGTCGATATTTATAATGGCACACCTCCCGTTTTTCGTGACTTTGTTAACGCCCCGATCACTTGCAGGCATTGCCGGTCGGCTCCGTGTCATATCGATCCATTGTTAATCGACAACTATTAAGCTCATGAATTCTGTTACCGCAACGATAAATAGCGATTTCATATAATGATAGCCGAAAAATATTTATTTATTCATGCGATGGGCTGTTACAATCAATTTTTATACGGAGGACGGGTATTATTGAGCTGGATTGCGGACCCGAGCTCATTCGTTTGTGTTTATCAGTAGGGGAACCGATAACTCTCATTCCACTCGGTGTGACCCAATGCAGAGATTAAAGGCTTACACTCGTAGTGCCGTGGCTGTGGATATGGAACCGGCTAGATCCAATATGAGCCCACTCTGACGTGCATCCGACATCCGCGTCAATATCGAAGAGGGTTTTCTGACGTTAGAATACTAACGTAGTTTTCGTTTCGATTTTGCTACAAATGTACGTGGATACGAATATAATGTTGGTAACTGATTATCTTGGATTAAATCTGTTTTGTTTGTTAGAATAATGTAGCGTGAAGCAACAAATCTTTTTAATATAGAATGAAAACAGATGCGTAAATCTTGGCCGGTTGACCGGTTGACATGGTGTTACAGGCAGTTAATCCGGTGATGGGGGTCGCGAGCTGGCTCAGCCGACGTACACCGTCTACTTTGTGAGGATCTGCGTTAAATCGTCGCGTCATGCGAAGCTCAGCTTTACACGTTTTTGTTCGCCGAACATCGTATGGAAATCTTTTAAATTCCTCGCATTCACATGTCAACAAGGATTTATTGTTCCAGCCAGATTTGTCTTAATAAAGAAATAAATTGTAGCAATTATGAGTTGTTTTATTTCAGCTTTTAAAAAGTCGTTGAAGATTTCAAGGCAATCATTAATGATTGCTGGATAAATGAGTAGGGTGATAAATCATTTATAAACATGTTCATAACCTTATTTTAGAATAAAGATGTGTGGTTATGAACTAATTTATCTAAGCCATTACGTACATGGAAAAGGTATTGTAGGGTAAGGTAAGGGTAAGGTATTGTAGCTACAAACATTCAATAGGTAGAAAAAAGCAAGTAATATAGTAAAATTAAATCACCTAATAAGCCTATGAGTTTCTTTCTTTATTACTCGTTATTCCGCGTGAAACAACGGGAGCAAGAGATTTGTTTGCCAATAGACGATAATAATGAGAACAATTTATCGTTCGGCGGTCAGCGAGCAAAGTCCGACATCTACCTGTTTATTTTATCAGCACAAACACCCGTAAATTTATTGGTACTGATATTGTCACAGTTCAGAAATCCGCATAATTAGTTCAATCTGCTATCGTCTGATAGTCAGATTAACGATACGACGTTTTCGGTTACTAAAATTGAAGCAACTTCTCAAACACAAGCAATTTACATAGGAATTTGGTTTTTTCTAAATCTTATTTTTTATCCGTTATCAAGTAAAATATTATTTATAGTCCTGTATAGTGGGTTGCATAAACAATTTCAAAAATTGTAACCTAAGGCCGTTATGTATTGTTTAGTTTGAGATATCTTTTACTAAAAATCATCTAATTATTTATTTTCTAAACTTAATTTGTGCCGTTTATATTTAATGAAACGCGAATCTATTCGTTTTATTTTACTACGTTTCAACTTACTAAAAAATAAATAGGGAAATCCAACACTTAGAGTAAATTAATGGTGAAAAGCACATAGAGAACAAACTGAAGCGTTTCAAACGTTTCGGTAAGTGCACGAACAATCTTTTAATTTAGTTAATTGCTAGTCACTGTGAAGTGGTTCAAGTTGTTCTTGAGAGATCACGAACGTCTTTATCCAATTTATTTAACGATGGAGTCGCTCTCATTAGAGTCCGTAGTGGACGCTCAGAGGCCTGTCCGCCCGACTGGGACGCTTGTTGGCTACCTTTACTGCCTTAGCTGTTCGTTAGTATTCGAGAAGTACCTCCTAACATATATGCAAGACATCCCTGGAATTCGGTCTCACAGTCACTCTGCTGTGTCTTCCAGCCATAAACATATACTTACGCTTAACGTTGGTTGTAAACTTGTTGGCAGATTGTCGCTGTCTTAGGGAACTTCAAGTTGAGATTTAGAATAAGTATGTGCGGTTTGGCTGAAGTTGGTTACGATTGGAACACAATTAATGCCTCTAGGATATTGTCTGTAAGTATATATTATTATGTGATGTTTTAGTGTCTTGAAGGTCTTGGTAGGGCATAGTGGGACTTTCCATTCACAATTGGAGCTGCCCGACTGAGGAAGTATCATCACTACAGAATATCGTAACCAAATAACACTGCTCTTTTGTAGTTTTTTGTTCCTAACGGTTAGCAAGGTCGCCAGTTCTCCTTGAGGGTGTGTCGTTTTGGCATTAGAGGTCCCCCCCACTGCTAACACGACGCTAGTATTGTATTGTATATATACAGCCCCTGGTGTTGCGATTCTCCATAGGTTATGTTAACCGCTTACCATCAGGCGGGCCGTAAGCTTGTTTGCCACCATAGTGGTCTTATTATTAAAGAATCTGCCTTATACTAACAAAGTTATTCTTAAGAACGAATGATACTTCCATACGTGAAGACGATGTAGTTATTTATATTATTGGTAAAAAAAGCCACCTTTCTTATGGCCTTCCATAAGAAAGGTGGTACAAACCATCCTGCCCTTGCCCTTGCAAGGGCAGGATGGTTTTTCATATCCTGATGTCTGGTGCCTATTGTCAGAAATAATAACATAGTCACTGTCTGGCGGATTTGATAAAAATAATACAAACACTAATAATCTCGTTCCGCTATAGAGTCCGGACTACCGCTCCGGTTTCGATGGAGGATGCTTAGAAGAGCTAGAAGTAATGTTTTAAGTATTTTTATCAGAGAATAAAAGGAAATATTATGATATTATAGGTTTTGGCTAAAAACATTCGAGTTTATGAAGGTTGAGTTCGTTGACGATGTACTGTTGTTATTTATTAGATTGTTATGTAGAGATATATCTGAAAAGTAACTAAATACGAAGTATGTTTATTTGTTACTTTATGCCCGATAACATAAAAACACAAAATATTGTTTAAGAAATATATATTGCTTTACTCACAATAAGAACTTGTCTATTTAACTTAATCTATTGGTTTTTGATTCGTGTTTTAGAACAACAAGAATCACGGAGAAATATTACAAGAATAAAGTTATATCTCAACGAATATCTCGTGTCGCCGCGTGTTCGTGACAATGTGATATAGACAATGCTTTGGAAAAGGGTGATGCCTCGTTTGGACCAACCCAGAACCAAACACGGCAAGTACTGGTCCACGTTTGGTACTACGATTTGGATTCTGCCTTGTAAATGTTACTGGAATATGATGTCCAATACATTGTGAACGGGCCTTGATAGACAATGCGTTGGAAAAGGGTAAAGCTACATCGTCCTCCTCACGTCCCTGAAATATGATTTCGATAAGTCGGGCGCTATTGGACAGGGTTCCTCTTTTTATAAAATAGTTTATTTTACACGTGCTTTAGTCGCATTATTTATGTCGGCCACTGACTTTATACTTGAGAGCAAGATGCGACAATTTATTGAAACGTTTTAAAGTACGTTGTATGTTTGGCTTTGTCTAAGTTTATATCTGGTGTACTTCTGATATATAACTATTATTATGTAGAAATAGTTCACTTATAGTGATTGAATATAGATATTTACGTTGTGTTCTTGGGTACAACTTTATCACTCCGTTAAAGACTTCATAGAGAGGTGGACTGCAGTGTTGCCACTCCAAGGATTCCAAGAATGGTGATTATAACAATAACTAGCAGCAAGTATAAGGGAGGCGTATCTGGTTGTTAATGACGAGAACTTGAAGAATTGGTTTTATGCATATATTTCACTGAGTTCTTAATTTATACGTCATGAAGCTAGCGTTATATTAGGGATGATCTTTTGGTTCAAATATATTAGTTAGTACCTACCATAGAAATAGTATAGGTACTATATATTATCTCTATGGTACCTACTTACCTAATTACGTCATACTGACATTTATATAGTGTAGCCAAACAATAAACAATAATTAATTCCTATTCCAACAATAATAAACGACTTCTCTAACGATTAACCCATTAAAAGAGCCCGTAATACTCCACGACGAGGGAGAAAAGAATGATATCGAGAGAACGTCATTACGGCAGAAGGAATAACGTTATTAATCACTCGATATGATGCCGGGAAAAATAATATCGTCACATGCTCTCGACACCGTGAGATTAACACGTCTATCCGTGGTGTTTCCGATCTTGTGCGCTGGCAAAAACAAGGTTGCGTAACGATAGACGGAACGTAGCATGAAATGTACAGGACAAATAAATCGCTGCTCAACTTCATCTGATATCTTGTGGTGTATTGATGAATAGGCCATTTATATTATTGATTGTGCACTTAAGAATATAATGAATAAAAGTAAATATTTAGTAAAAAAATATATCTGATAAGTAGATCTTTTGTGAAATCTGAAAATACTAAAAAGGAATTCATAATATCAAGCCCGTTTTAGATTACAAAAGAATCATTGCTGTATGAGATGATCTTTTTGATTTATATCCGTTTTAGAAATAATATATAAAAGCCCTTTAGAGTACCACTAAATATCCTCTTTAGTAAATATCATCATTGAAAAATACAATGCATCTTATCAATGAGAAGGTAGGTACCTATTGTCGTTTTAAATGAATAGTTCACAAGTCGAAGTTTTAATATTAATTGTCCTCAATCATAGGTAAATTAACTAAAAGTAAGTACTAAGTGGTAAGGTAGGTAACGGACTTAAAAGCAAGATTAACAATTGAGAGAAACTATAATACAACGCGTCTATAGGCACTCAAATATTAATTAACTCTCGAGCAACTAAAGACAATAAATGAAACGTTAACCTGGAAAGCGCAGCTCTAGCAGAGCGCTATTAATTAAATACAGAATTAGTAAAGACTTGAACTTAAGAAAACAATCGAGCAGTCGAGCTTTGTCATATTTAGTTATTGAACACTTTCCAGATAAGGTTACCAATTAGCCGCGGTGATGTCTACTCGAAGAACACATTTAAATGGAAACAATGTAATGGAAGCTGCTCTAATGCCCTCGGGAGTTGATAAAAGTAGTTGGAGTAGACTTCATACTGCTGTGAATATTTATGAAGGTTCGGATATTGTAACTGGGTGGAACTTCACCGCAGCCTTCCTATGCAGCGGGTCGCGTTCCCCTATTGTATAGGTATTCCAGCTAAAAGTGGTAAAATACGCCGAGTTGCCTCAACAACTTTGGACTTGCATATTTATGAGTGTACTTTCAAAGACTTGAGTGATGAGGAAATAAAAGTAAATAGCCGGTGCAGTGTTGTTTGTAACTTGAAGAGAATGGAACAAGATGAAATGTAGTTTTTTCTACTAAAACTCAAAGAACATGCAGCCGTAGCTTTATTTTCTTATAGAAATATAAAACATATTTTGCAAAAAATAATAGATTTCAAATTGTACCATTTTTTTGGTATGGAGTATATTTTGTATTTATCATTATTGAATTAGGTTTCAGAATGCACTTGAAGGCATTTCCCCGTGTAAAAATAATTAAAACATTACTTTATTAAGATTTCATGATCCCGGTTAGACTTTTTAGTTTCTTTTTAATTTAGGTAAAAATTGAGGTTTAAAAAAAATGATTAAGGCGTAAAAAATATATCAGAGATTTAGTTTGTGAAATCGGTTTTTTACAACGTGTATTAGAAATGCGTGCTCATTTAAGGGTGTAGATCAGACCATCAAACTGAACATCTTTCTCTATGGGACCAACATTGTAATCGCGAAAATATAATTAGCTGTTCCATACGTTTGTTTGGATCGAGTAGATATTTAAGTTTTGTATGGCTGTCCCATAATTATTTCAAACCTCCATTTCATAAAGTAAATAAATAATATACTATACAGAGGGGTAATAATTCTATTTAGCACAAAATATAATATAATTGGGACGCACAATAATAATCAAATTCAGTAATCACAAGCGAAGGACTGTCCAGAAAAATCTTAACACAGTTCGCTTGAATTCGTTACGCGACTCAGACGTCGCAATAATTAGGTGACACGACTCGGCAAGAAGTAATTACAATCTCGAACATCTTTATATGTCACACTTGTATTATTAGAAGGTTTATTAAGATCCATAATAAATACGAGGCGCAAAAATATTAAAATAATTTATTATTGGTAACTGTAGGCGAAATAAACACGAACGGACTGAAATGTGGACGACGGACATAGATGTATCGATCACAATTTAAATAAATAGAAGATACTATGCTTCATATATGTGCAGTTTTTATAGAGGTGTTTGAAGTAGACGAGACGCCAACATGTTAAAAGAGATCACATCATTTCCGTGTCATATCACGTCTGCGCCGTGTTCGCTCTGTGTGTATTTTTTACTTTGGGCCTGACTAGGATTTCTCCTGTATCGAGGGTACAGTTTACAAACATACATCTCACATGCACACACACCCAGACCCGAAACAACTATCTGTAGATCATACAAATATTAGTTGTGTGCAGGGGTCGAACCCGCGGCACGTAGCGCAGAAAGCTAATCGCTTAGCCACTGCGCCAACCGCGTCGTCAATTACGCATTGCTCTTATATTATACATATCTACTACTGTATCATGTTTAGATTAGTTAGAACTTAGAAGGCATTATGCATGCGATTGATTCAACTAAAAGTTAATTACCTGCAAGAGACAGGTTGCTCTCTCGCCTCTAGGTATTATAATTTGGATTAAATATCCAGGTTAGGCTATAGGCGGTGGATTGCAACTGCCCTGTGCCACTTATACCTCTGTAGCGATAGGTATCTAGTGTTACATGAAATAGCTAGTAACAACATGGCAATAGACTACGTCAGCGCCACCTATCAAAACATAGCGGCAACTCAGATCATACATCGCACTATGAAAAATATTCTCGGCAAATAGTGTATATACAACTGTGCGACATTAACCATCGGGCTTTGGCCCGCCGGATAATATTAACTCGCCTGGTCAGAGGATCCGCTCTTTTCATTGGCGGAACACCATACATCGTTCCTCCACACCTTTAAGTTAGTTCGCATTCACATAAATAAAGGCAGGACTATGCTACGACTATGTACCTAGACTATACATGTAATAAGTGGGTATATTATGTATTTCTCCGACTCTAAGTAAGTTTACTTTGGTTAAGATTAAATTTACCATTTGTGGGGAGAGTCTTATTAGACCAAAATGTTTGTACCTGCTTATTTATCGTCAGTCCTCAAATAAGTCACAGCTACTCATAATTTAAATTTACTTCTTGCCTTATGCATTTTTCATAAGACGTTTATCTAGCTTTTCTCTTTATTAGAAATGAAAACGTTTCTAGACTACTTTAACCAAAATGTAATGAAACATAACATATTGTTAAAATAAATTACGGATTATATAAAAAAACTAGACGATGACAATGATCCAACTATACAGAATGTAGGTATATTTTAACCCAAAATAAAATTTGTGAATAAGATAAATGCGTCCGGACACCTTATAAGGGATTATTGTATTTAGTAAGGGATCAACAATCGATAAAAAATCTGCTGTTCCATGCAAATAATTCAACATCACTCGATTAAATGTATGGAACAGTAATGATTTTTTTCGCGTTTTCATTGTTGGTCCTATAGTAAAAGTTGTTCATAATGATGAGAACAAAGCCAATAAACAAACCCTATAAAGCTGATGTCCTGTTTAAATATACACGGTGTATATTCACGTTGTTAATCTATGGGTAAGTCAGCGGACATTGTTCAGCTTCCCCAAACGCCCTGTACTCGGAGTACCTCGCTAGTATTATTTACGACAGTAATGGCAAATTGACCTTTTAATTTACCAGCCAATATACTCCAGACCGATAATGGGTACCAGCATCACCGATACGAAAAGATTGGTGACTGCGGGCCTTTCTATTTGGGAGAGGGAAATTGTGAGTAGCTGGTTAGATTATTGTGTCTAGAAAACAGATGTTATGAGTCTGGTAATGTAATTAAATAGTAATTGTCAGTCGCTTCTATAAGGAGGATAGAAGGACCACCAACTAAATAATAGTACGTAAAATGATTTCACTAGGACGTCTATGTACTCCTAGGAAAAACTTATAGCACTGTGTAAGTAAAATATTCCACTATTCGCTGACTACAAGCATTAACAGCAGATTATTATGTATAACCCGGAGATCGATCTTTAGGTGTAGGAACAACATTTTTGTAATTGGATATGTCAAATCTGTTTTTTGTTTATGACAATGATGTTCGCTCCCTCTGCGTCTCTGGTTCATCCCGAATACCTATATAATAAACAAAATTTTAAATTATTTAAAAAATATTTTGTTTCTTGTCCTCTAATCAAATATAAGTCAACAATATTATATATTATTATATGTATCATATTATTATGTATATGGAGCAACTAAGAATTTCATAATAATATAATATGAAATAAGTTAGTAATTACTTGGTGTGGTTAACAAGAAAATTACCCGGCTTTTTTGAAAGCCTACCGATCTATTAACAGAATAGCCACACGTCCACAATGTTTCAACTAACTGACTTAAACACTGCCTCAATCGCCTATTGATCGGTATCTAAACTGAGCTGGATACCACGATCGTTTAATGGTATCATGTTTCGTTACCTCCTGCCAAGTCACAGGCTATAAATACGATACCTCCTGTGTGGTAAGCTGTGTGTGCAGTTAACGGATGTGATTAATTCGAGTCGTCATTGTATTACGATATAGCTCTTCGATCATAAGACGGTTCACGGATATACTAATTAATTATCTAATGTACCTACTTATTTATTTTTTAAATTAAATTATTGTAATCTCTTATTGTGCATGGACTTAAACTGTTAGCAATAAGATGTCTATAAAAATAAATAAATACTGCACTATGATGCGCTTAATTCAGTAGTAATAAATTGGCTCGTCTTGGCGGGGGCACTACCGTGCAATAGACATTTTAAGAAACATAATCATACGAGAATTTGAACTAGAGATAATGTCGAAGAACCTAATAATTTCATTTTGCATTATTTGTGTGACTTATGTCTGCTACAGTATGTTATAATATTCTTTCAGTATTTCATATAATATTGGTAATTCATATAATATTGTTAATCAAAGTATACTTAGAAAAAATTGTTCAACATAATTTCAGTACGTATCAGTATTCTTTCAGTATGTACTCTTTAACTGTAGATTGTTAAGTTTATACAGAATTCAGTGCTTCTCTTTGTTTCTAATTTATATCGAGTTATTTAAGTAACAATAAAATAAAATAAAATACGACGAAGCACATTTTAGAAAAGTGTAGCCCTTTTATAAATGTTTCATTTTTGTTGTTGATTATTAGTTATATATATTCTTTTTCTTGGAAAGTAACCATTGGATATAAGCGTTGGTAGGTAGGTTACCAATTTATTAAATGACATACGATAGAACGAGTGTTGTTTCTTATTAGATATATAATTATTGAAAATTGATAGATTTCATTGAACCGATTCCAATTATCAGTAAAGAGGAATAATACATTCTCTTCGAATCTATGAATTCAATGTCCAATGTAAAGTTATGATATTAGTTATAGTAGCCCATTTTTTCAACTTAAATTTAGGCCTTTCAATTTGCTTGATGTTTCAAAGAAAAAACTTAAACGAAAAGAAAATTGCCTTAATTAGAATTGCTTTACGTGGAATCTTTAATCCAGTATTTTTACGTTGCATTGGTTCTTATAATGAGTTAACTTAATTATTATATTAATCACAAAACACTGCTTAAATGTTTTAGTCTGACGACATTATACGAGTATCATTACTAATCTATGGAGCACGTTATTCGATACCTAAAATTGTAACTATTATTTCTTTAAGCGATATAATAACCCCACTGGGTAAGAACATAGAGCGCAGTAAATAAAAAAATATTGTAAGTTGTGTTAAAGTCGTTTTAACCAAAACTTAATCATCTTTATGAAAGCATAAGACTGATTAAATGTAGGCAATTTCTTTGAGTAAACATTAGAAGAAAACCTACATATAATTTTATGAAAATTAATGTTCTGTAAAATATAAAAATTATTCTTATAATACAGCTTTCTAGTTTCTATTCAATTACGATAAAAAGTACCTACTTTAAATTTTCTTTTCTAAGATTTCTCTAAACGAAGTTCCGCCATCTTGCGTAGCTCCATTTAGACGTGATTGAATAACAGATCGCTACTTTGTGCTGTGTACCTCACTTTGAATTCCTTTCATCACATACGATATGGGCAGTAAAAGAGTATAATCACCACTGCACACAGATTTTGAAGATAGCACGTACACTATCAGGGGGCATCGACCTCGTTC
Organism: Allophyes oxyacanthae; assembly: GCA_932294325.1. Classification (NCBI taxonomy): domain Eukaryota; kingdom Metazoa; phylum Arthropoda; class Insecta; order Lepidoptera; family Noctuidae; genus Allophyes; species Allophyes oxyacanthae. The sequence goes on along the minus strand of OW028620.1, from coordinate 9,053,098 downwards.
CAGTAATGACAAGATCGTTTGACTACCTTCCAAATTCACAACGCGTGCGTTACTCTGAAACTTTTTACGATTATTACTACGATTTTTGATCCCCTCTCGTCGACGGGGCCACCTTAGACTTTCGACCCTCTAACATTTATTAGCCGCTAAATGATAATGGTTGCTCGTGATCAAGAATTTATTCAGTGGGTGCTCTTATTAGGCGAATCTTGAGTATAATACACGCAGCGTTTAGAACAAACACAGACTTGACGTCGCAATAAACCCAGTGTTTGAATAATAGAGATTGTGCCTCGATCTGAATGTGCAAATAATAATATATGTATGTATAGATGGAATGTTGTTTTTGCAATCCCATTTGAATATGACGTCACGTTATTGTAAAATAATTTCTTCAATTTATTTGTGGATTAATTATTTAATGGTTTTCTTTGTTCAATATAAATTCATATTCTTTTAGAATGTAAAGTTCCAATCGGTAGCATAGAAACACTAGGGCAACGCGCGTAACTACAACCAACGATGTGCTACGACCGCGTAGCTGCCGTAGCAGTAGCTGCTACATAGCTTTAGCCGCGTAGACCCCGACAGTGAATCTTGGCTTATAATAAATATAGGTTTTCAATAAAATCCTTAGGGTGTTGCTATATTTTCATCTTATAAGTGTTCATTAATAATACAAAACTTGACGTAAAATATCTGCGCAAACATTTTCACAATTTGGGTGATATAAGAAAGCATATCACTTGATCTAGTTTCCCTCACAATATAAAAAGTTAACTCGAGAGTTTCTCCGGGAAGTTATCTGCACTACATTCGATATAATACGAAATCGAGAGAATAGTGAAGAGTAAAGTTTGTCGTGGAAAGTTAAACAGTGGTACTTTATCGCTTGTTCGCGCCGCGACGAGGACCGCAAAACCACAATCATTCGCCAACTTCCATATAATGACGTCACTAATATATTTTTATTAACTTACACTTTTATATGGGGATTTATTTGATTTATTTATGGTACTGTGTATACCTCTTATTTCCCGGCAAAGAAAAGGCGACACTATGTCTGACTAAGAGATTCTGTTATGATATGGGCAACACCTTTAGCGCCAATACTGTAATCACCAATCCATTTTCAAACCATGGTGATTATTTCATGGTACAGTAAAAGGTACATCTTTAGTAGTGGATATTTATGGACTGATTATTATGGTGATTAAGATAGTTCTATATTTAAAATAAGGAATGGAATTTACATCACGCACGCTCGCATTTGAAGAATGTATTTTTAGAATTTTCAATTCGAAATCCTTCATTCTTCAGTATGCTTGGTTAATAATAGACATTCTTTGTCGTTACATAAGTGTTTTAAGACACACGTAAGCGTATATTAAGAAACTAGGCATTGATATTCAACAGACTAGTCATACAAGGAAATATTTTTAAAACCTTGTATTATATGACGAGATGCTAAATTTTAAAGCAGCAATCCAACATAATTACCATATCGTGGTAACATGAATATCCGATGAAGCGACCATCCATCGCGCGCCTTATGTTCGATGAGCGATCGATCTTTTTCTAATAAATTAAATCCACAATAAACAGGAAAATCAGAAAGAAAATATAGTCTGTTATCTTCTTTGTTTGAGTATTAGTTCCGACTCTACTTAAAATAATATCGCAATATGATATCGTTCTCAAAGTAAAAACCTTTATGAATATGAAGAGGTTAATTTTGACACATTATCAAGAGACACCACAATCCATATACAATAGCCTTATAAAAACGTGCGTGTATAAACTAATTTGACAGAATTCCTAATAAAAATTTACATAATGCGAGAAAAGACCACCCCACAAGAAAACACAAACGACGAGAATTTTATTTTCATGCTCACATTTGCGCAATTTGTATACAGAATGTAAATTAGAAAGCGCCTTATTTCAGCCAACGGCGTCAGGTTATTTGGCTCAGTGTCACGCTCCCGCTTGACGAATAAAAAATATAGATACAATGAATAAAACTCTGTTACCTTTCAAATAGCGCTCCTTTAATGAAATGTTATGATGAATGTTATAAAGGACTTTACTTCCAGACGTTTATTTCTCCTATCCTTTATTTTCAGTTTGCATTGCATTGCGTTAATGGTCGCTTTTTATTAAATTTCTCATTTGTAATAAATGCAAAGAGAACATTTGCAGAGTCTGAGTTTTAGAAGTCACAAAGTCGTGGACTGACTGTGACTGTGCTGAAAAATAAAAAGTATGCAGAATTATGTTTGGATTTATTAAACGATCCTGATTTGTAGCTTTGTGATCACAACATTTGTTTTGTTCATTGCTATACGTGTTTTCAACATTTCGACGTTTAAATGTTTTAACGATGTGCAATCAACGAATGATACGTTCAATAATATTGTTACAGCGACCACACAAAATAACTATGATTGTTTCGATATTTGACCAATGATTACAATTCACTGAAATGTGAGTCATGCAGAATGTTTTTTAGCATCGCGCGCTGGTGGATTTGCAGCTAGGCGATATCTGTCGTTAGGTACTGTTAAATTCGGATACAGTCAGCGACATTGTATTGAATGTACAAAATCGAATCCGTGTTCCCAGTGGGGTGAATGGAAAAAAATGTTTTGTTGCTAACGCCGCGTCGCGTCGCGCTGTCCACTGAAAGATTTACAACCCTCCATTACTGCTTCATGTACCCGCCCGTCCTACCCGGGAACACTTGCGATTTAGATTAAATTGTCTGTTAGATATTGTTTAACTAAATGTTTTGAGCGGTTTGTTCCGCGCGTCCTCGCAGATGTCCCAGCACTAGTTAATCATTAACTACTGCGCTAGAGGACATCTGGGAGTTAAGTTGGAGTTTGTGGTATGCAATTTAATGTAAGGACTTTGATAGATCTTTGTAAACTAATTACAATGAAGCCTAAAAAGTGCAGACGATACCCAAAAGAGTGCGTACTTACAATTAATTATGTAAATAGTAAGGTGTTCTAAGTAGTGATTCAGTACCTATAATTTACATTATAGAAACCTAATGGATATGACTTGTATATTTTATATTGTAGGTACACATAACTAATTTACTTAATTATAAATATACAGAACTAATTTGTGTTAATTTTGAAATTTATTTGGAATCCATCTTTTAATCGAAAATTTCCAACGTAATTACGGAAATAAACTGTGTTACAAGTAATTAAACACGCACGCTAATTAAATTGAGATTTAATACAAATAATTGGCGGTTACTCGAACGAAATGAATGTACCTAGTGGAACTTTCACCATAAAGCCGACGATGAAAAACAATATAATTTAATAAAACATCTCAGTGAACAGAATAATAACTGTAAGTATTTAATAATTCATAACTATTGAATAAACGTCATTGCTTGCTTGCAATGCTCGATTTACAAACACTGAAACCACGGCATTAAACTGATATTTTAATTATATCAATGTTATGTACATAATATGTGTACCTACGTTATGATTGTATTATTGGGTAAAGTACTGATTATATTTTAGAATGAATTATTCTTATAAACGGTGATAATAAATCAAGAAGATAGAATTTATTTTAATTTGCAATCCTATGTTAAACAATGCAAAAAAGTTGTTACACAGCTGTGAAAACGTAAGTTGAAAATGATCTGTGAATATCATATTTTAACTTTTAAAAGTTTTTTGTTGTAAAAAATATGCATTTTATGTTAATTACGGTAATTTGATAAATCTGTTAAGTACATTCTAATAATAACCGGAGATTATTATTAATAGCGATTTATTTAGCAACAGTTGAAAATTTTTGAATGCCGTTTTTTTAACTAAAAAATCGACGACTGGTTCCTTCGAAAACAATTCTCTATCTCTTATAGTTTCAGACTTCTCCATACTGAACCATCTTCATGAATCACAAAAGTGGTTGTCAACAGTATTAAATATTGTTTAGGGTGGTATTTCTCAGTAGTTTTGAATTTATGGCATCTGCTCTTGAAAAAAGTATCCATAATTTTTTTTATAAATTGAGAAATATACTATTTTGGGTATGTACCTCTTTCTGAATTGAATTACGCAATATAACTAATACTGGACAACAAGTTACAATGGAAGTATGGCTGCCACCTGTGTACAAATACATAGAATCAAAACTTGCAGCGGTGCACAAGTGACAGATTGCAAGTTTCTCGCTTACGAGCGCCATAAGTCCCATTGCCGTCAGAAAACTCTTATACCTATTACAATTTTCGAGGGTGGACACGCAGCTGGTACATTATTTATTTTACTTTTATTTCCAGTCGAGTTATATCAATATGTATTTAATTATTTTGTGAACATTATAATACATTTTAGTGATACTAGACATCCATGATAGGGGTTCGACTAGGACGGTACTATCAGTCCTACCCATCGCAACAGCTACATGTCAGTGTACAGTACTACAGTAATTATGCACCTCAGCAATCTTCGTCTATCTCCAGAAATACGAACGCACGATGATGATACCTACCTAATATAGTGATAAAATAATATAAACAATAATAAAAGAGTAACTGGCGAGCTGAGGACTGCCGGACATTGGTGGCTTATCGTACTATTCAGAAACACTAAAATTGCCGAAGCGCATAGCTTTAATTGTGTTCCGAATGATGGGTACGAAAAGTCAGTGAAATTACCGGAACACAAAACAACAATAGCATGCCTTAGGTCGGCAAGGTATCCGTAGTCACTAGGTTACGGACTTTCATAGGCTTACCATAAAGGTGACATGCAAGCATAGTTGCGTTCCTCTACCATAAACAACCGATTGTACATTTTGTTACAAAAAATCCTTTAGGCTCCCTTTGCAATCTTCGGTCAGCAATACTATAATATGTTCACGTGAAAGCTATCAAACCAATCTATAGGTCGTGTTACGATTGTACAAGAAGAATATATTTTAGATCGTTTTATATCGAACGGGAAAACTAAAATTGAACGGGACAAATAAGACGCCAACGTCTCAACAATATGATGGATAGTAAACAAGAAATGCACTGAACAAAAATAAACTTGGCCAACTTCGTTTTATACGAGAAACGTTGAGAAATATAACCTAAAATATGAAAGCTGGCAGCACTTGAATGTTGGTTAAAAATATCTCAAACGAGAAGGTGTCCAGTACTGTTATATTTTTTCCTGGTTCGATATAAAGAGAATGAATAAAGAATGGAACCGAGGGACCCTTTTAAATCAAGTATGACGTAATCAAAACGTTCCGGTTCTCTTAACTCTTTTTAAAGTATGGTTTTGATTTATATTTAAATTAAGTATAGATTTAATATAAACCTGGCAATTGGCATCGTCTGGCGTACCCGGAGCAGTCAACCTCGATACCACCATTGCTGAATGGCTAATCTTTCCACTACGATATGAGCGAGTCCCATATTATGCTCGTGTCGACTCGACACAAGAAAAATATAAAGGTACTGTTGCTATAATTGTGACCGAAATTATTATTTATTCAAGCGACTCTATTAATAGCAGATTCAGTGTTGTTTGTAGAGCGCGACTTGAAGAAATATGTAAGCCACGTAACTAAACACATATTTACGTACCATTATCAAAACATAACATGGAATCCCTAACGTCTTAAATATTACAGAACGTGTACTCTATTTCATTATGAAAAGGAATTCGGATTGTGTAGGCCACTCACGCGGCCGCTCGTTTGTGAAGGTAACAAATGTTGAATGGAAAAAGAGTTAAAAGGCTGGCGGGCTTCGCAACCGACACTACAGTCGCAAGTGGCCGCTACCCGTTTACTGCCACTTGTGACCGCCGATGTACCGTACCTTCCATCCAAGACTGTTATAGCTTTTGTTTTTAATACTTGATGCGGCGCAGTTTGTCGAGATTTTATTGAAGATCTTGTACGATGATACCTGTACTTTGGAAAGAATCGAACAAATGTTTTTGAAAAAGGTTCAACGGTCATTGACATTTATAAAATTGCCTTTTACGATTAGGTATGGTTAGCCCTTAATTTTAATTATATTAAGATCACACTGTACAGTAATTAGTAAGCACAAAGCTTTAATTAGTCCAAAACCAAGTTAGGTATTGTGTGCTTTTAGTTCAAACCATTCGCATGCAGATACAATTATTAATTTTAATATTATAATTAGATATTTTTGATACAATATTAATTATTTTTGACACAACATCAAGAATTTGTTTTCAAAAAAATTAAACTATTTTTGAAAACAATAAATCTATTTGATACGCACGTCCAACAAATAAATACCTTTTGCAAGCAAATAATCAAGTAAATGCCAAATGTCAATTTATTCATTCAGCGTTCGTCGACGGAAGATAAACACAAATGGAAATAGTCGCAACTAAATCGGACCCAGGTATACACGGGCACAAACAATTGGAGCTTATGGAAATCAGGGCCCGTAGTATTTTACCGGATTAAATATACTAGCAATTAGTGCCGGGCCGGCAACCCCCGGCAGGCTAGTTATTTATCGCGAGGTCTAAGACTTAATTAAAACATCTTACTTTGAGCTACCCGGAACTATACGTATCCCTTTGATAGCGAATTAAATTAGGTCAAACTTGCATCACGGCGCCGCTGTGTCTGTAATTATTAAGTACAACTTGTACTTATTAATTATTACGGGAACGGAGAGTTATATATAGCAACCCGTAGTCGGTAGGTCCGTTGCGCGATGAAGATTTAATCAATCACGCATAACTGCGCAAATTATTAAACATACGATATCATGATTGTGTGCAATAATTGTGAATTATTATTAAAGTTTGTTATTTAATTTATATTTAATGAAGATATATCAATAAATAATAACATATATTCTTATGTATTATTTACCTACATAAAATATTATAATACAGATTAACTAGGTGCTTATATTTTATCATATTGTATCGGATTTTGAAGCGTCCACAACATAATCGCGACTATAAACCCGTTCATAATCAGATTAGCAGTTCATATTAATATACTTTATATTGATAATGCACCGTTTATTCAATAATTATTAAATATTATTTTTATCAATGGCTCAATATTGTAATTTATTTCATACTTACCTAAAACTATTGGATATATTGATGATTACCTATTTCATTGTTTTAAGGTTGGATTACCTTATTAACTACAAGTATGGAGTAATGGCATGATAATTTACCAAAAAAACAAACATGACGTATTCTTTAAAACTAGACCAAACAGCTGCTACGAAGTGAAATAACTGCAAAATTAAAAGAATTAATGTAAACCTATTCAAGCTTTAAAAAATATGAAAAGAAAACTTTAAACTGGCTGAATTAAAATTAAAAGTCAAGAGCAACAGACATTAGCATTACTTTAATCACTATCGGGGGACGGCGGATCTTCGCGGCTTTTGAATGTGCAGTCTAACTCTGCGTGGGCCAGACCCGCTCGGAATGGAGATTTGAATTAAAACTCAGTTTATAAAGACTCTCAGGATTAGAGTAAGTTTTCATTGAACCACGCGCCATTCATTAAGTGTTAAACGGATTTTACGTTTGATGGGAAATTTATTGTTTGTGCTTTATGACGGTATGGATGGATAAAGGGATTCTATTGATGCGATTATTTGATGTCTATGATTATATAATGCCTATGATTGTATGTATGATACTCTGACCTATAATTTGAACTAATTATCAATAAAAATGTTTATCTGTTTATTGGTTTTAAGCTTTTCATATACCTACCCACATTATCAAAATTGTTTTATGTAGCATCAAGTTATTGATAAGCTAAAGCTGTTAGATTATTTATAACCCCCGACAAAAAAGAGCGGTGTTATAAGTTTGTAGTGTGTATCTGTGGATCTGTGTATCTGTGTATCTATGGATATGTGAACTTGTGTATCTGTCTGTGACATCGTAGCTCCAAAAAGAATGGACCGATTTCAATACAGTTTTTTTAATTGAAAGCTCAGTCATTCAAAAGTTACAGCTCTTTTTCTAATTGGAGTCGGGTGTCTTTGACGGTTAGATTATGTGTCAAGTAGTTTCATTCTTATGATTGATGAATAATCTTATTTTGTAAATCTGTAGATTCCTCTTTATATTGCAAAATATCGCATGGTCCTATTAAAAAGACAAGATATTAATTGTAGACTTTAATTGAAAATATGAATAGCAAGTATAATGCAGAGAGAACCGCAAGTCACGGCAATCTCACCCTATTGAATGAATAAATATAAAGGTTTAAGCTTTTAAATTATTACTTTTCAAGCAAACTTTATCTACGGTTTATTATCATTATTGGTTCTCTTTGCGCATTGAATTATAATCATTTTATAATATCCCGTTTGAGGTATATTTTATATAATTTCTTATCTATTACATTGAATATAAACCCTTCGGAATTTATGTAGATGGAACTATTCACGTTATTTATACTAGCGTTTGGTAGCTTAGTTAAATATATATATAAATAAACTCTTTTAATTCCAGTATCGCTAAACAAATGTACAAATGTAAACAACTCGGAGCAAACCATAATCTGTCTTGACACAAAAAAGTTAAATACGTGTTGGACAGGTGTAAATTAAACATAATTCAAACGTCCCTATTAAGGCCTAAGTTCACCGACAACATAACAGGCGATTAGACCAAAATCAGCCGTGTACTCGAATTTTATATGGGTACCTAATCGGCCGATTTCATTTGAAACATAACAGATATTGTCAGTGAACATGGCCCTAAGAATTTCAAGCGCTTGTTCAATGTCTGTTTAACTTTTCTGTAGAAATACAACTATTTCTAATAGGGACAACTTTAATCAGACAAAATAGAATGATTTTAGGTGAACAACCGGACGCATGATTTGACGATACCTATCGATGACACGATTGATTTGTCCACTAATAAACACTTTCGGAGTGCTGCGCACACCATCGAGTTTAATAAACTATCGTTTGCCTCCAAATTACAGTTACGTAATTATCTCAACCAAGCAATTTGGTTGATAGTTGGTTCGGTTCGGGCCCTAAATATCTACATAGAAAATAACGTATAAGTCGCTTGTTTGCGACATATCACTTTACAGACGACCAATTTCATATTGGTAATGGATACTAATGGATGAGAATGCCTCGGGTTACAAAAGAAAGAAGCTTACCTAGTACGGAAAATGCATACCTCAGGAATGTTCCGATTCCTAGAACTATTCCATTTTGCTTAAGTTCGACAGAATGTGTTAAAATAAATTTATTACTTTGTTACAAAAAATGGTATCATGCCGGAGCGCTTCGGCGCATAGAAGATCAGCAGAGTGTGCTCGCGTATCCTCGCGGCTGTTTCTGGTTGAACCTGTCGAAGAGAAAATTACACACATTTAAAAAATACACATACCATCACCCTAGTATTCCTCGGAGGTTCGACAGAAGTTTATTTGTTGTACACTTATATTTCGCAGATGTTGTTATTATGTCCCATTTAATAGGGAGTGAGCCTATAATTATTGCCATTTATTGGGTAGGTAAATAACCAAATTCCAGGCTGCTACTGAGAATTTTTTACTGGAATTTCCAATCTCACTTTGCCCTATCCGGGAATCGAACCCAGATACCTACTACCGCTCAGTCGCGTTTTCAAACACTAGATAGATAAGGCAGTCAAGTTATTTGAATATTCTCCGCACAAAAGACAACTCGAGGTCTCTATAATTTATATACTAGTTCAAAATTTATTCTGAAGCCTCGACGGCAATTCGTCCAATCACCGACGTTCAAGAGCATCAACCATGTTCCCTATTCGGAATGTAACAAGCCTCATAAAGGGAAAGCATACATATATCTGCATATAAACACACTCCACATAAGCTGTGTGTAATGATGATGAGAGTTAATGAAGGGTTGTCAAGTTAGGCAAATTAGGCCAATTCGTAGCCGCCGTAGCAAGCCAATCCCGACCCCTTTATTAAAAAAACAAAGCACAAAAGCGCATGTTGGCCACCCTCAAGTATAAATAAGGCTACATAATTGTAGTATGCAGGCGTAAATTTGTTAATTGTGGCAGTAACACAACGTAACCGGCACGTGACTGTAATACGTTCAAAACAAAAGTGCCTACTTTGTTCCATTATAATTTACGACGAATCCCGGTGTTGTTCGCAGCCAGCTGATATCGGTTAATTGTTGTAAGAGCTTGTAGCAAAGGAAATATTAATAAATTTAAGTATTATTGAGTAAAAGTTGAACTACAGTTCATTTAAAAAGATTTTTAGGAAGTGTTCTGTAATTAAAACGCTCTTTAACTTAAGATAAGAATGACAGGTAAGTCTTAATATTGAGTCTTTTAAGTAAAGGGCTCGTTTCTTAGAATCCAGACCGCGCCCACAGACCTGAAAAGTGTTTTAATATACGAGTTATTTATTTATTTAGTCCTTTAAAACCACTTATCCGCCTAAAATAAATTAATCAAAAAAGCGTACAAATCAACCCCGTCTCTTAAAGAAACTAAAATATTTTCCTTTATAAGATCAAATTTTCTTATTCGAAACAGTAATTGAAATAAATGTGCTTAGGTGTTTAATGTAAAGGAATAAAAACTGTTTTTCTGGAAAGAAAGTAACAATGCCGACCTGGCATTCAGCCAAAGCTAAATTAGATAATGGAGTTTGCGTGCAAAAATATAGGAAACCGAGAACAAAGACAAATGGGGTCGACTCTGACTCTGAAATGGTGAAATAAAATAACACGGGGAGATTGAGGTTGGCCCCGTACGGACGAGACTCATGTCGTCACGTGCTTCAAACGTGGTTACACCGTCACATCGAACGAAACCGATATTACACCTAAATGGAATAAGTTCCTTTTTAACAAGCTTTTGTGTTCCTGTGGAACTTTAGAAAAAATGCACCAACTTGCTAGAACTAGGAAACTTCGTCGAGTTTATTTTGAAGACTCCCTCGTGCCACACTTGAGAGTAATGTAGAGATGTTGCGTTTTATAAAATATAGTGCGGAAATCAGTGCTGTGATGCATCTCTACAATGAATTTCAAATTAGTTAAATACACAAAATATTATAAGGTGACTTATAAAAATTTATGTAACTCCAAATTTGTTAAAACAACATAATACCTATATATTTATTTCTACCAAAAAATACTGAAAATTTATAGTTTACGTCAACTTTCTTGAAATCCAGAACGGAAACTTGAGTATGTAAAACAGCGCAGCCATCTCTAGGGTTTCTGATGAAAGTTGTTTTGTAATAATTTATTCCTTTCAATCTCGGCATAGTATTGTTGTAATTTGCGAGCTTCATTCCGTCTGGGTTGTAAGATTTTATACATGCACGGGATAAAACCGACCGGACTAAATAATAACGTCGTGATGCTGGCAACGATGATTTATTATATCGCTTTCCTCGACCGCCCGAATGAACCACATGAAAAATGATCTCGGTTATTGCTAGCAGCAACTCTGCAGTTGACGCTTTGTTTAAGCACAAATGACTCCCACTATGAAGTTGTTATTTCGTCCGACTTATGTTTTTACCAGATTGTGAACGAACCGGGCCTGCCTGTCGCGTTGTCGCCCTCTAGCTTTCGCCGCACTATGATAAATCGTCTGGCACAAAATCTCGCTGTTTTAGGTTTACTGTTGTCTTCTAAGCGAACATTATTAAAATATACCAAAATAAATTTCGTTCTATTTTAGAAACATAACTCACGTAATATTAGTTTGATTTCAATAAAGCATAGCATGTTCTGAAAATTTATACGAAAAACGTTCATTAGTCTCAGTATTACGTACACTACTAAAGTGCTCTTGGTACTAGTAGGTATATCATGTGTATCATGCAATATGAGACTAGTATAATGGAAGGAATTTAATCCATGTACATATACAAAATAAACAATGTTTTCTTTCTATCCCAGACTAGTCAGCTAGTCAATGTAGATAGGTAGGTTACTTTTTGTAATATATGCGGTATTAATGAGGCAGAATACAATAAAACATTATCACGGCAAAGAAACAACTATGAACTAAATCAGCTTTTTATGTCCTACTTTACACTGCCATTTCCATAAAACTTTCAACAATGGCCATAGTATACATACAGTATTTGTATTAAGTTAATCAGCGCCGGAGTCGAAAACGCTGCTTTTTTGCGGTGGAGACCTTTTAATTGTCACTTCACTTTAAACGGAGAGTGCGAAACGGTTGTGATAAGGGTTTCTTTTCTCGTCGGTGCCGGAAATTAATTGTCACCGAACGGAAAATAGGGCGAAAGTCCAATTAATTATTAGTCACTTCATTTATTTAACCCGCCTGCGCAGAGCTTCTTTCTGATATTAATGTCTAAGTGCCAGACTAATCTTAACTCGCCCTTTAAAAATAAGGGTCCCGAATTTTTTCCTTCCTTAATTTTGCGATGAATATTCCCGGCCGGAACGTTTTCCCTAAAAGCTTTTGTACAAATACATGTATTTATAAATGTCACAACTGCATAGCAAAAGCCTTTTACCATTGCTGACTTTGTTTTTTAGCGAGTCATTCTATCAAAATGCAATTCATGGTGCTATTTTAAAAGTTCAGTTCAGTAAATAATGATTGGCTGATTTTGTAAGTTGATTGCTTTTAATTATTTTCATACAAGTAAAGATTCCTAGACCTGATAAACAAAACTGAATGTAATGTGGAACTAGTCTCAATTATATCAAATCTTTACAAACAAAAAGGTCCTAATGCCAACTTTTGTGTCTAAATAAAAGTTTCGTCTAAAATTGGCAAAAGTTTGAATGAAGTGACTTAGGTAACTCGCGGCGATTCGCGCCGTCAGCTGCGGTGATCCCATCGCCTTCCTAATGTAACGAAATAAAAAATAATATTTATTTATACGTAGATACCAAAAGAACAATGTGACATGAAAAAAGTCCGTTTAAAATCAATGTTACAGGAGTTTGGAATAACTTTTTGTTTAAGTTAATATTGACTTTGTGACGTCATGGTGCTTTTAGTGACTGACCATGCAGAAACTGTGTTATCGTAGTCGTTTGAGTTAGATCCTACTCTATCAGATGAAGGTAGGTACTGAATTGATGACCTGTATGAATCAATTTTAAATAATAAAAAAATATCTAAAAACAATCAATAACGTAATTTTACCCTTTGACTCCCGCCATAAAAGGTGCCCATTACTTTAATAATACAAGGGATAGGGGCAGTAGCGTGCACTTGTGTCCTAATAACATCAAATTGCGATCACTAATTCGCCTGCTTGGGCGTGCTGAGTATTATCAATCCCTTTCTATGCCTATATTGATTAAATTGTGGTTAATCGCTAAGAAGAGTCCACCGTACTAGAAATGGGCTAAGTGATGATTTTTCGATATCAATGATTACATGACAATGACAAAAAAATATCGATGACGGGAACAATGAAAAATCATCAAGGATTTTTTTTACTGTTATCGCAATCACACAATGCATGATGTCATCTTGTCATGTCACAGCCGAAACCGAAGTTCACGTTCATTCGGTCATGGCCAATATAGAGTGATGATTTTAGGCATCGATGATGAATACATATGACATGATATCGGACTCATCTCTACACCTTTGTCATTGTCTCCTGGCCTGCATAGAAAGAGGTCTTTCTATGCAGGCCAGGAGACAATGACAAATCCTATGAAAGACTGCGAATATGCCACCCATATACAATTTAAGTGTATTGTGTGTCCTGTTTTTGTATAATTCAAGATTAGGCACCTATATTATATAGCAGTAAATAAAAAGAGGTTTCTCACGGGATACAGAGGTCTAAATGAGTGCCGCGCTTCAAAAATTCTGTGCTTTACCCATAGAATCATACGCTCAAAATACGACCATTTTGAGCTAAAGGTCAGGACGGGAACAGGCTTGAATGAAGAAGTAGACGGTCGTGTTATGGTCTACGAGGAGGCCTTGTATAATATGCAATGTTGGACGTTTTCCAACTGATATGAATGTTTCAAGTTTGTATCTTCCTTCTACAGAGATGGCTGCATAATATTTGTATAGAAGATTGTCTGATCTTATGTGATACAATTTAGCGTGAAATGCTGATTAGTCTCAATAATCAAGTGAGTCGGAATCACGCGCTCCCAATTTCACGAAATAATGAAAGTAAAAGCAAAATGACAAATTCAGTGTGAATGGAAGTCGACAGATAAGACGGTTTATTTGTTTCCATTTGGTTTCTAATATTTACACGAATGCACGTTTTCGACCGCGACGTCGAGTCTGCGAAGTTAGCAAACAAATGACATTAGCATTGCCTTAATCGACACCGCGGGAACTGTACGGACGGGCTACAGTGTGTTGGGCTCACTCCACGAGCAATTTTCTTGTTTTGACAATTCCACACAATTTGAATACTGTCATCAGTATTCAGTACCAGCGCCAGTGATTATTTAAATTTTGTACCTCAACGCAAACAGAAAGCTAATCTCTTTTGTTTGACAATTAATTTGGCAACTCGTTTTGTTGCGTAATACAAAATCTTATTATAATCCTAAAATGACGAGTACCTCCTTGATTGTTCAAGAAAGAAACACAAACAATTTTATTAAACAGCTAAGATTTGGTTGAATGGAATTCGTTATGACACAAAAGAAATACCTTGTTTAAAAATTATATTGTTATATCTCGACGTAGTGGTCTTGGATAATGTTCAGAATCGAACGTGTAATGGTATATAAATGTAAGAATATGTTTCAACTAACGGAAGACACAATACTTGATAAGCCGTTATATTACAATTTCGCAATAGAGATTGTTTTAAATGAAGGCAATGAGACCACCGGCACTACGGCACACGCTGCATGCGCTCCCCACTTTATTGGAGTAAAGGAAACATTTATTACATGTTAAGAGCCCCTTTATGTCTATACCGTTGCCAAGGACCTAATAGAGTATAAATGTACGCGAAATGAGAGTACCGACCAAACTCGTGTAACCCCGGTAACGGACTTTTTAACTGGTACGTGTAGGCCCTTCTCGCTATATTTAAATGAATAAAAAATATTTATGCATGGGAAAACAAACCCTCAATCGCGATGTTCAGAAACAGCAATATTGATGAATTTTATATTTGGTGACTTTAGTGTCTTCTTCCAATACTTTGGGGAAATTCGTCCCCTTCAGAGGTAGTTCTCAGCCGTTGGGGTACCATTATTGGATTTTGGCATCTGTGCATATAAACTTTGTTTACGAATGAAAAGTTAGAACTGATTTAAATCCTCACCGTCCCAATGTTTTTTTCTGATTTGTAGACTTTTATTTCCTTCTTTCTAATGTGCTTTTTTTTAAATGACAGTGCATTAAACTTCCTGTAATAAATTTTTTATATCATTTACGTACTTAATTTAGATTTAAAATTAATGCGTCTAATCATTATCTTCCAACAATGTAAAACTTTTTAATAAATATTAACTTTTGATGTTAAATTATTAATCAAAAAATAATTCTACCAACACAATTTTTTCAGAAAAATTATTGTAATCATAATAATTTTGGCAATCAAGAGCAGCTGCACAACAGTATCTAACAATAAAACTAGACGCATATATTACTAATGTCTAAAGTTTACGAAATTTATTTAAACAAATAAGAGTCTAACAAATAAATGAAATGTTTAACGATTCTGTCAGATGTTATGACTAACAAAAAGTAACGTTTAGGGTTGGTATTAATGTGTATGTAAATTAAAACAACTGATTACGTATTGGCTAGATCTAATAAGGAGCTTAGTGACGGCCGTCTGGGCTTTAGCGTGGACTATAAATAAGGCTACACTGTCCAAATATCCGGCGACCAACTAATTGCCACAACTTAATCCACTAAAATAAAATGGGGTCGGAATTAAGCAACTCACGTTACTACTACCTGCAAGTGATTTAAATAAACGCTTGCCTTTGTTCATTGAGTTCTCAGTGGTGAGCCACGATTTATTACTAGTTAATGAAAATTAATGCTACTTAACTTCATGGAGGTAATAAAATTAAAGTAGTAGGATACAGTAGGATATTTTGGTCATGATATTGCCGTTGCATAGTGATATACAAAAATGGTGAAATAACAAGACGTTCCCATATTATCATACCTACAGCAAATTAAAAATATATAAAAAAGAAGTACTTATTTTCTGTGACATTTTCTATTCTGTACTTATTTATAATGAAGTTTACTGGAGTTATTTTCCAAACTTGCTCATTCATTTCAGCATAAAACACTCACACCCAAACAAAACACACAAATCACACACTTACAATTGACATCTGTATTCGTACTAAGTCGCCGGATATTTTGGATTCGTAGCAGGAAAATCGGGGGCCCCCTGTGGTTCAGCAGACGCGCCCCGGGCAGTGGCCGCTTCCGCCACGCTATAAATACGACGCGGGCGCTCGCTCCGATTAATCACGGATACCACCTGCGTCTGCCCGCTACACCTGAGAAGCGAAGGCAAAAACATTATGCTAGATTAGTGACGTCACTGTACGAATATCCGTAGTTTCCGTCTTTGTGATAAAATTTATTGGTCAGGCTTTCGGTTGGTTTGTGGGGTTGTGACGACTGAGCGTGAAAGTTTAATGTTGGTGTCTGGTGCATATTTTTGGAGAGCGTTCATTGACACGTGGCTGGTTAAGTCTGACCAGTATGGAACTTTATAATCTGATAATAAACTTAGCTGTTCACTACTGGACATAAGCCTCTCCCAATTTGTCACACAACACCCAGTCCTTAGCCTTCCGCATCTAGTCCACCACAGCTATCTTAAAACATTTTATTGTTAACTAATTCTGTCCCATTACTGGCTCTCCTTCTCTACCTATCTGCAAATAAGAACAAAAAATTAAATAAATAATTATGGCAATCTCTCCATATATTTATATTAATATGCTTTTCTTTAGCAAATATAACATAACAGACTATAACTTATAGAAAGATATTTCACGTTAGAACCAGCATTTCTTTATAAATTACCATACATTAAGATATTTTCCGAATAGGTAATTGAGTTCGTATTTTATAATAAGTACAAAACAACTTGTAGTGGGCGTCGGCAGGTTTGTGTCTAAACTTGGATCTTTATATTTTCAAGAGACTAGTCGCTTAGGTGCGCTCACCATAGTCGGGACTGTAGGTAGTCTGAATAGTCTTACAAAAGACTTTTGGACAGCCTCGGGATCTACCATAATAGAATGAAGAGAAAGCTTTTTAAGAATATTGCGCGCACGGAGATGTGTGAGATTTGGCATAGTTAACGTTTATATGGAGAAGGAGTGCAGAAAGCCAAAAATTAATGTTAATAACAGTTAAAAAATTACATTACATTTTAAATTTCATAAGTTTTGTAGGGAATTAAGGCAAAAAACACACGCTAATGAAACATTTGTAAAGGCTCGGACCTGACGTAAAAAAAATAAAATAAGCAGTAAATTATAGAGGAATTATTATACTCTTTGAAAAAAACCTCAATAATGATCAAACTAAAAAAAATTATGAGTTACGGTCGAACTTCGACCACTGGGCGACCACAAGTACAGTTTAAACCATCCAAATCGCTTAAGCCGTTTCCGAGGAATCGGGAACATACTTAATAAAAAATATAACGCGTTGAATATAGAACCTCCTCCCTTTTGAAGTCGGTTAAAAACAAGTCTGCCTAACTACAGTCCAATATACATAATTTCTACAATCCGCAGCCTTGAAGCAGTTTTGCATTGACATAAGACCATTATTTTGTATATTAGACGTCTTATCCCACCTTCATTTGTTTCTTCAAGCGGTAGTCTATAGTATAACTATACGTCGTTACTTGACTATGGTATGCGCAGGCCCTTAATGATAAATATTACTCGTACGATTGAATGATATTGAAATAACAGGCAAAGTAATCGTGTATTTTTATTGATAGAGCCGACATATTTTTTGTTTATTAAGCGCCGAATAGTGACAGCTTGACATGATTAATGACAACTTAAGTGGTACGACTAGGAGCAACTTTGTGTTTTGGGTCGCGTGACTGAATGTTTGGGAACGCGATTTGTGTATGTAATGCCACCCATGATGGTAGGAAACTCTACTGAGGGGCTTCGTGTAGTGTTTATTTATTTTATTAGCTAGTCCCGTCTATAAGACACCGTTTTAAATGCTCAGGTAATAATTACCAACTATATCACAGAAAAATATGTGTACCCACATCTATAAACTGTTAATATGGGTAGGTATCTAGTGTATCTACTACATAAAGTCCTACCTTTCTAGTCCCGATTTCTTTTAGGGGTAACTACTCACCATTATAAACAACATTTAATTTAGGCCAAACCGGAAATCGCGAAAAAATATTATCTGCTGTTCCATACATTTTGTCGAGTAATATTGCATTATTTGTATGGAACTGCAGAATTCTTTTTGCAATTACCTGGTTGGTTCCTTAATAAAAATTGTTTATAATGATGAGTACAATCACCCCTTACAGATATCGAGACTAGTTCTTAAATATGTAGTTAATTTAATTCATCAGATATCAATCAAGTTCTGACCCAACACTATCTTTCGCCAAAACAGTATTTGCTAAGATTTCGATATTTTTTGAGTCACCGACCTATTCTTAAAGTATGCAGGGGATCAACACAAAGCATCAAGTGAGAGCGATTGTACATATGTCAGAAAGAGCATACAATTTTAACACGGTCGATATACCAGCGCCCCGGAAAATTTGCGGAGTCACTATCACAGACCGCATAAGAACGAAAAGCTAAGAGAACGGTGTGGACCGGAGGGCTATAAGAAAAGATAAAGAATATAATCATACCCCGTGTCGAGAATTTGCAACGAAAGATAAAAATAAAATTGAAAGATTGACTAAAATTGGAGATACCGCATTGCTTACAATTCTTAGCAATATTATCTATGTTAACTATTAGAAATGCGATATCTATATAAGAAATAGGTAAATGTGCTATAAGTCACCATAATTATTATGATTATGAACAAGAACGTTTATTATGTACCTAGACTAGACTAGTTAAGTATGCTGGTTAGCAGTTGCTTAAAATAGAGGTTTGGAAAGAAAATTAGGGAGCGAGCCTTTGCTTAGTAATAATACTCGTGACACACTTATTTCAAATTGTATACACTATAAAGATTATAAAAAAAGTAAAAACTGAGTAAGGTCACCTGAGGTCGTTTAGCGCACCCTGGACAGTCAGCCTTCGACACCACCATTTCTGACTGGGTTTTTTTCATTACGGCATGGGTGATTCTCTAGTAATCCGCGCTGATACGACAGAAGAAGCATAAAATTACAACAGGCATTCAATTCTGTTTGCCTGTCTTGTCCCCACAAGATCAAAGTACCTTTTGAAAGTTGTCTTATTTTAAACAATGATATTATTTATCCGTAGTTAAATCGATACTCGTCTATGGATATCTAAGTCAAAAACCTTAACCTATAAACAAACCATACAAAAACCTCGTAACCTTTCGCTGTAGTTACGCAGATTGAATCACGTTAGCAAATAAGTTTACAAGAAAAACATAGGGATGTAAAAAGAAAAATCTCATAGCGTGTATCCCCTACAGATTCTACGCTGGCAAGTTTCCGATCGAGGTGCACTTACGTTGGTATAAATAAATAGGTTGGGGCATCCCTAGCTCCTCACAGGGGCAATTAATCAAGTTGACCACCTGCTCTTGTACTCTTATATCATGGTGGACAATACGGTGCTACTGTGTGGCGCAAATTAGAAGTAGCATAATGAGTTTGGTTAGAATAGTGTGGAAATCGTCGATTGAATTATATCTGTAGGTATTGATACTTTTTATATGTGGTTATATTTTTGTAGAAGTATTTTACAAACTATGTATGTTTTGGTAAAATATTTTTATGTGATAAAATTGCTTTATTTTATTCATAAGAGACGATGACCCATAAGAATATTTATTTTTAACAATTTTCGATATCTCATAACTATAGACTGTGATAATTAGGTAATCCATTTGACAATCCTGCTGGTAGGAACTTTTAATATCCGTTTATTATGTCAGTCCATGTTCAGCGTTGGTTGACTACGGGCGGATATTTGTATAACAGATATCGACATTTCATTTGTTATTTGCGAGTGTAAAACAGATACTACTACCATGTTACTAGCAACCAAACATCAGTGAGTCAACATTTTCACATATTTTAGGGTACGTATTCCTAGTCTGTAATTCTGAGAAATTAGAGGTAAAACGCAATTTGATAAATAAACATACCTACTTATACAGACATTACATATCATTACAATACGATACATTTATGAAGTATCTATTTGTAGTAGAAGTACCTACTCCAAAATATGCAAATCTTGTGGATCTGAGTACCCACGCAGAAAGTTTTTGGAACGAAGAAACTGTTAATAATATAATAATGAGTATATTAAACTCAAAAGGATGTTCATTTGTAAAAAGTAGGAGAAATTTTGCAGTGCGTTCATTTCTCATCCTTATCTATCTTCTGTTTGACAACATTATTATTAATTGTTTTCTAAAATAAAAGATAGTTACATCTAAATTCTATTTACCTATTATTTTGAGATACTTTCTTTATAGTGAATCCCTATATAAATGTATAGGTAATTCAGGAGCATTATTCATTATATTAAGTCGAGATTTCAGTAACAACAACACTTGCAATATCTAAAGTAAATGTTAAGAACAGCTTCCCTCAAGACTTTACAAAAAATAACAGCTACATAGCACACAGGAGCTCTACAAACACTAAGATTTACATTTGCTTCGAGAATAAGAAGCAGACTAGTCCGTACGTACATAAGTTATACACGCTTTGTGTCCATCTGCATTTCTGCAGCGGCAGCGCAGACGCTCGTAAATAATCCTTTGGACCTGAAAAACGTTTCAGTGAATCCAATAAAATACGTATCCGCAGAGACTACGCCGCAGCGAGCTCGTTACCACGCCTAGACGATTTATTGAGATTTGAAGGCTGAAATATTGTAGGTGTTCCATTTTAAACTCTTTTATGAAATACAACTATTCAATCCAGCTTAGAATTCAATTTGAAGCGGTGAAATACAAGGATATGGAAATCTGGACACTTATACGAAACCTGGACATTACATTCACGAGCTTCCATATAGTATAATTTCCTACGTTATAATTTCTTTGAGTTACATTTCTGAAAATAATAAGGTATATAATGTTAAAAATTTACATCTATTAGGCAGTATTTATAACTGAGTATTTTCCTATAAGTGTTTCCTTTGAACGAGAAAATTCAATTATTATCAGTGCTGTCCAATTAATTTCCGGCGGCGCCGGGGCTGATAGTGTCGAGTAAATTATAAATTATCGAAGCAATAATTTTATACTATACCCATTTAATTCTAATTATAAAATAAACCATGTCCAATTTTTTAAGTAGATAGGTATAAAAAAATATAAATAACGTTAAAGATATCATTAGGAAAACCTGCTTATAAACGCCAATGTCACCAATAATATCCAAACTTTTAGGTCACGCGATAAAAGAAAATTGCACTTTTTCTTTTTCAAATGACAGTGAGGACGAGTTGGTCTAATTTGACAGCTTAACGACCACCGAACCACGGTTAGCTCGAAAATGGAGCGAAAGCTCCACGTAAATGTGTTTCCATCGGGCTCTTTGAACAAACGTTATTTTAGAGCGTATTTACATTTAGTATCGAAGCGCCAGTTAGCTGCCATATAATTACACACGGTGCCGTACAAAGCGGGC
This sequence comes from Allophyes oxyacanthae, assembly GCA_932294325.1. Classification (NCBI taxonomy): domain Eukaryota; kingdom Metazoa; phylum Arthropoda; class Insecta; order Lepidoptera; family Noctuidae; genus Allophyes; species Allophyes oxyacanthae. The sequence continues at coordinate 9,031,270 of OW028620.1, read as the reverse complement.
GTAGCTAAAATATATTCTGCTTAATCTTCATTATGAATGTGAAATCCGTTCATGGCCTGAGGCCGCCACTCGCGTTTCATGTGACATGGGACACAATGTAGTAAAGATAAGGTGTCCCCTTCCAAGCCACTGGGTCTATTGTCGATCTCTTACGCAGCTCGGCATGTTAAAAGGAGCGCCCAGATAGCTCGACCGTTACAAAGCACCCATTTTTATATGAAGATATAAATTATATCATAACTAGCAGATAATTACTTTAGTCGCTCTGGGAAAAGTTTCAAAAGATTTGACATATCGCGCAAACTCTACAAGGTTACGTTACAAGTACCTACCTACTAGCGAATTATGTATATAGGAAGCAATAAAAATAATATTTGAAATAAAAATTAGATTGCATAGTTCTTCTTTAGTGAAAATGGCTTCCTTTAGATAGAGAAAACGTATAATGGAATGCAATAACTCTTGACCGGGTGTGCGAAGAAATAACACTGTGTCATATTTCACAACCCTCCAACATTTTTATAAAAGCGGACCATCTGCTTTTGACCCCTCATTCTTTTTGTTTCTCGAATTATTTCTGTATAAGTAAAATATTAGATATCAGCGGATATAAGTTTTCCGGTGCACGTTCCAAACCAATTCGTATTGCTACAACGTTTTTTGTTTATTATTTGTGTTCTAAACATCGTGTATCTACCTTCCACCAAAAAAAAAAATGATCGTATAGTACGTAATGTAAATTATTTTGACCAAAGGCTTCATCTTTTTCGTTTTAACAAAAATATTTTTTTAACGAGAGTTAGGTGCCAAAATCTTCTTTTGAGTAAGAGATTTACTTAGGTCTTGTATGTTAGCCGACCTGGATCGCACGAACATCCGCCACAATCTGCATACTAGGTACGTATGTGTTCCTTTCAGCGAGCGCCAGTGCCTGCTTTGTCACTGCAATTGAGTTAGCTAGTCACCTGCTCAACCGTCATTCGAGTCATTTTACTTCCAAACGCTTCAAATGAATGATTTGAAGTTTAGCGTAGCGAAATAAGTTTCGTTATTATTTATTCTACACAAACAATCCCTGACACAGTTTTAAGTATTAATGCACAAAAGCGAGCTTATACAAGAATGAAAACAATAAAAATGTATCTATCTATTTTCCCGTTATTTTATTAAACCAATTTCAATTTTCTTAAAAAATTAACTTCATATTTTTCCAATGTCACCCTATCAGAGGAGATTGAACAATAACTTTTTTACTATTTAACGAAAGCACAAATGTTATTTCCAATCCTGAATAGTTTTATGTCATCCAGAAAAGAAAATCTAAGGGGCGAGCTTTCTTCGTGTCCATAAAAAACTTCTGTGGAGTGAACGTGTAAGGAATACTCGTAAGCGTCACAGGAACCGGGGTGACTGCGGTCATTCCGCTAAACGAAGATCAGAATCGCAAGCTGTTAGCATAGAGATTGCGATCGAATGAATGCCGCCCCAAGTATTCCATCCCGAAATCGAGGGGCTCCGAATATTGCGGCCGCCCGATACAGCCCTTTTTGACTCTACTAACATTCCGCCGCGGTACTAAGCCGCCCTTTGATTTTCTTTATATCCTAAAATACTTTCAAATTTTACGAATTTACATACGCATTTCCCTTGACGACAATTTATGGCCACTAAAAGGTCTATATACATATTACCATTTTTGGATGATTAACTGACCAAGCATCAATCCATTGAGGTTCTACAAAAGAAATGTCACATTTTACTGGAAAAATATGCCCAGTGAAATATTTGAACCCGTCGATTGTTTTGTATTGAGAAAAACTTCTTTGTACTAGTAATTTGATCGATGGCCTTTTGTCCATTAGGGACCTTTTAAAAGTTGTCGTTTGATTTCATTGTGTACTTCAACAATAATCACGAAGTTCTTTGTTCGAGAAGTTTCGGTTTTCGAAGAAAAAATAAATAACCATTAATCATGCAAATGTTTTGTTTCGAGATTTATTTTATTTATCAAACGAAGGGTGAAACTGAAAGACGCCAAGTTTCTCGACTGTCGTAGCTTATGTATCGCGGCGTGCAATTTGACTATTAATAAATTGGTTTTTCTGGTGGAGTGTGCCCATGTTTTTAGCGTGTATTTTTTGTGACGATCAAAATCAGATCGTAGATATAAGATTGGTGTGGGGCGGCGCGTCGCGGCGCGATCGCGAGGCGAGGTTGCAGAAGGTGCCAATATATTTCCTGACGGTTGAACGGTCAGGTAATTGTGGCTGAAACTTATCTCAAGGGGCGGACGTGAGCGGAATACCAAATGGTTTTCAGGTCTTGCAAATTATAAACGCGGTCCTCAATGTTTAGCCCCTTCGTATCTACATACACCAAGTGCGACTAAATTAATCCCGCATAATTTATCTGTAGCTCTCAAACAGTATCAGATTATTTTCCTATTCTTTTTGGTTTTAAGATTATCAACTGTAGAATAAAAACTCGACGTATTAATTATTATCTATTTATAACCCTGAATGAATAGGTATAAGATTGAAAAAAGAAAATTCTGTATATAAATGAATGCACATGGCGAAGGTCTAAAATGGTGAAAAATACAAAAGATTGTAACTTCGATCAACAATCGGTTGATAAATTGATAAGACTTGGTTAGTTTGAGATTAATGTCTTGTATCTGAAATTAATTAACAAGAAAGTACAACTAGAATAAAGCACCAGAATGGCTAAGTCAAAAACATAACTTGTATTATAATATTCTAGCCCGTAGAAATTATTTTACAAGGAGCTTGACAGGTGTTTTTTTTTATAAAAAGTCGCCGCGACTTCCAGGCGAGTATCAAAGGTTGAAACTGTTGCCTGAATCTCACTGACGTAGACTTTGTTCAAGTTATTTACTTTAGAGCGCGCTCATTAGCTAAATGACCGTGTTTTATTGAAAGAGTAATCAAAAGTGGAATGGAACGAACTACGTAGCGTTGCATCTTTTGATTCTGAAGCGACTTGTCGAAAATCTGTTGCCATGAAATACATCAGAACATAAAATTATTTAAGTAGACTTTTGAAGGCCGAACAGAGGCGTCCATAGAATATGGACAATCGTGTTGTGGTATTGTCAACGTACAAGCTGGTTTTTTATAGTAACTGGTGTCAATTTGATAAAAAAAAATAGTTAGACACCTAATAATATTAGAAAATAAAAAGTGACTTGCTCAATAGGTTATAGCGTACAACTTGCAATCGGAATTGTACATCATTTAGTATAGAGATTTGTTAAATTAGTGCAATGATGACGGTTCTACCAAAATGAAAGCGATCTCGATTTCGAGACTTACGCATTTGCGGGAGGGGGCAGTTTTTTAATTCCGAAGACGAGAGATTTCGCGATTATGGGATTCTTTTTACGACCAGACGAAAAACATGCACCTACGTAGGTCCTTACATTTAGAGCTGCAAAAGACGGGGTCGTAAACAGAGATAAGCTTAATTGCTAAAGTTCATTTATAGACTGGTCATGGACTCATGGTGTTGGTGCATATGTGCAGTTCTAGATATATATAATATAGTGTTCACTGATTACAGCAGTCGGAAACCAGCTTTATTGCTTGAATAATGTCTTTTGATATAAAGTACTTTTAAGCTTCCCGAAGCGCCATTCAAAAGTTTTTACGATTTGTAAACTAAACTACGTGCATATTCGTGAAATGGGACATAAAATATTAATTAAAGTTTAATGCGAAATATGTTACAAATTATTTGAGAGTAATGAATTAGACGTAGGTATAACAAAACCTAGTAAATTGATAATAATCTTTTCTTTATTCTACACCAAGCTTAGAGAAAATCCAAATTATTTTTCTCTGAATTTGCACCGTGATTTGTATGGTAAGTAATGAGACACATTATTATGTGGATTGAATAAAGGACACACATAAACAAAATTACCCAACCTGAACACCACATCCGGAAAAAATACGTAATTTAAATATAATTTTATCTAGTCATATAATTTCGTTGTAATGCAGGGCGGGCGCGGAGGGACGCAGTGGAAACAAAACCGATATACGGTTATTCCCTGACAGCTGAGCTCTTAGGTGATTGTGGCGGAAACTTTTATCGGATGTCGAACGTGAGCGAAATAGCGATTCCCGCGAGTTCACCTGTTTACACCGACAACATGTGCCCTCTAGAAGAGATAAGAACAACGTAACGAACAAAGAGAATAAAGACGCTTATTTGTAAGCCTCTTTTACCAACGATTATGTGGAACTGTAAGATTTTTGTGAAAGATTTGCCGCTGGGTTTTATTTGTCTCCATTTATTTCGTTTGATTATAATGATTGAGCTAAGCATTATTTTTTATTGATATGCTTACTTTGATAGCAGCCATTTACAATAAGTATTAAGCTTTATTATAATACATCGTGTATTGTAAACGAATTTCAAAATGTATATTAAGTCTGACTGAAAGATAGCAGTGTAATGAGAAACAATAAAGAAACATAACAAGTTTTGGGCTTTCGGGGTACATGTCCTTCCAGTAGCTATGTCTCCACTGTAGCTTTTAGCTTTCCACACCCAAACATGGCAGTTTACTATCAATAACGCGTCATTTTATCCCTTAACTGTATAACTCCTTATGAACTATAAAACTGAACAATTGAATTATTATTTCACCATCAAGTGTTACAGAGACACGGCAGAATATAATAAACAATTGTGTTTTAACAGTTGCGTATTATTTGCATAATCCATTATATACTGGGAGCTTTGCCAACTTACTAACATTAACTTCAAGTGACTTAATACTACTACTGAATTAATTACGTATTTTGTATTCAAAAATATTTAAGACTTATTTGTTTTGCTTTTAGAGGTCGCAAAATTAATAAATTTAAATATTTTGTGATACATTTATCCAAGTTAAGCATGGAGTACTTATCCAACTTACGGTTATTGTACTCCATGAAGTTAAGGTACTTCTTCGTACAATATTTATCGCACCATGCGACTGTATGTAGCCGGCAGAGCCAATAAAATATCGATATCATTCTTCGCATTGCTTATCACGTTACATTTATGCTTGTTATACGCTTCACAGTGTATTTGTAGACCTTCTATTACACGATAAAATGTTTCGTATAATAATAATAAATCCATCCCGCTACTGTCCCACTGCTGGGCACGGTCCTCTTCTCGGCTAAGATGGTTTAAGGCCTTACACTTAATAATAATTTATTATAAAAAAGACTATTTGTACAGGTATTTTCTTAAAATATTACAAAGTTATCTATATTTATTAAACACAATATTGATCTCAGGTTACAGCACCTAAATAATATATAATATTATCTTTTCCGTAAAATATCACAGTATCTCCCTATTGCTTTTTCCTAATTTAAATATCAAACTCATTTTAAGGTTTGCTGCTGTGGCCAATGCCATGGTAAATATCCAAAAGTTCTTAATGCAATTTGAATGCGAAGTGTAGGTGTACAATTATTTCAAAGTCCACTGCTGCTTAACCTTTTTAAAGCACAGGAGAGGTTCAAAATAGTTTGATAAATATTTCAGTAGGTCTGGGATTATGTTTTAAATAACTTGTCCGTTTCTAGAATAAATACTTTACTTTATGATGCACTGTTGATGCATTTATCGAGTTGTCCCCAGCTAAGAAAACTCGTAGCTTACCTACTCCTTTCCCGTAGACGTCATTATGTGTTTCGTTTGAAAGAAATGTAGCTTCCACTCTATACAGAAAATAATCTTAAACCATGTGTACCTATTGTATGCTGATTACTCAAAAGCAGTCATAGAAGAGGTACAGCTTTATGTACTCTTATTGTATCTACTTGTTATGTTTCTTATGGACTTCTTTCTGTTACTGTTAGCCTGTTACATCCCACTGCTAGGAAATGCTTTCTCTCATTATTTCCAAGCTTTGAGCATTTGGGCTAATGTTGCCGCGGTCATTACTAAAAAGATGTTTATTAATAATTTTAAGAATCGCGATATCTCTTGAATTATAATTCGTAGGGAAAAAGTTAAGAGATCTTTTTTGTTGATAATCGCATAATCTACAAACTTTGTTTTAACTATTTTACGATAACACTTACCGTTAAGGAGATTTTTGTAAATAAGTTTTTTTTACCTTTGACTTTGAATAAAAGAAAATTGCCGAAGGACGATCGATGGACATGGACATTTTGTTTATAATGTACAAATTTATTAGCTCTGTGCAATTTATTCCGAAGTTTGAGAACTTTCGTTTATTTTGACTGGAATAAAATTCACAATGATTCAACCACGATTCAACTTTAATTCTACATAATAAAATCTACAAATATTTAGAACGAAATACAAAAAGTAATAGTTGGAATGTTGAAAAAATCGTTTCACGAAAATATAACTTATCCACATTTTCCTATTTTATACTTATAGCTTGGAGCGAGCAAAAGAGAATAGTATTTTCCGAGATCCCAAGTATTACGGTCGGTAAAATGTGCGGCCCATGCACGGTGCAGCTCGGAGCAACTCGACTGAGACGTAGGTGAGGGCGGGTGTTCTCTTTCGATCGCGGGGGCTCAAGATATCTGTAATGGCCACTCGAGCTATCTGCTCAACCGTTATTCTCAACAAATCTTCCATATTGCGGCCAACCGGAGCTCAATCAATACTGTGCAACGCGCGTATAGTTTGTTTTCTATTTTGAATTTGTTTACCGCCCGGCTTCAGTCACGCACGATGTGTTTTGCTGTGTTGCAGTTTTGAACTGAATACCAATATTTTTGTACTTAACTCTTTCGTTGTTCATGAAGTTTATTGCTGGTTTAGTGCAGATATTTTTATTTTCCAATCACGTTTTAGTATAGAATTACGTACCTGTGTGGGTTTAATCGAACGTCTTTAATATAAAACGTGCCATACGTTCGATATAATTACATAAGTGTCTGATAGTCAAACCAACTAGACGTTTCTTGTGGAACGAGACTTTACCCAGCGTCCATAACTTTTTGTACTTTCTCATTGGAGCACTGAACAAGTGAAATTAAGATAATGTTCTAATGGGTCGCATAAAGGAAAGTTATAATATCCAGAAGCACATTCGTTGCTATGGAGGTGGCCTGCTTTGTTTCCGACTTCACAAACTTTTCCTTGTTACATTGTTCACTTTGTCGGGAATCGCTACTTCACTTTATGTATTGGTACCTATTTGTTTTTCGTTTGCACGTACTCCGACAAAAAGCATTTTGCTGATGAGATAAAAATATTTGGTAGGTACTAGGTATGTGCTATTGTTGAAAGTTATTAAAGTAGCGAAGTGTTTTTTATTAGTTGTTATTGGAATGAAGGTGTTGTTTACGGCGGCTCCTGGATTAAGTGAAGCCGTTAGAGAAGTGACGGAGGCCGGGGCTCTGGTAAAGGGGAGGCGGCGAGGTGAATAATTGCTGCAATCAGTGCCAAGCCAACTAAGCGATGATCAGACCGAGACTGAGCAAACTTAGGGATTGCTTGCTCTTATATTACTTTTTGCTGTGCTTTTGTATTTGAAGATTTTTTTATGATTCGAATATTGGCGAAATGGTCTGAGCTATTGACAGGTGTCTAAAGATTATATTTGAAATAAAAAAAGGATATTTAAACGAATCGAATCTATTGAGATAGGTACAGGGGGTAAGGGAGTTCAGTTTCCATTTGGAGTTAAATATCGTATGAGGGAGAAATATGAGGATGCAAATATAAATTAAACTTATCTTAAACACATCTACTAGGACAAATTCGTGGTATTATTGTAATGGTAAATAGTATTATTGACATAATAATGTAAATAGGATGTAACTTATTCATTAGAATAGTGTTCTGTTTATCTGGTAGATGAGAATACAGGGAATGGCGCGTCAAAACCGGCTAATTAACACATTATGTAAGTAAACATGCGTTCCATGTAATACTTACTGAATAAATAACAGAATATAATCAAGCTGAAAAGTTCAGCAAGCCGATTAGGTATGTAAATTAATTAATATCGATGAAACGAAATGATCGATGAGGTACACATGAGTATCAAAGTGGCCCTCGAATCTGTTTGCCAGGTAAGGACAATATGTACCAAATAAATTTGGGTAAGGTATACATGGAAAATTAGCTACCCTCTCCTGAAAGTCGAATAATTTATTACTGTGTAACGTTTAAAATTTTAAGGCAGCTCCTTACTCAACGTTGGGTGTTGAACAAAGCTAATCAAAAGATAGGGCACATGCATCATGTAATGAACTTAGACCCGCCGTGCAGGAGTCAGGCCGTTTTTATGGTCCAACTTGCCGGCACAATGCCTTGGAATGTGCGAAGTAAACACTTAACTGCAGGTTTACTTGTCGTAATGCAGTGCAAGTTTCGCCGCAAGCTCGACCACAGGAGAACTACGCCGTACAAAGTTTTATGGTTGCAGTTTTAATGTGGACTAAGCCCAGGTGACTCCGCCGAGGGCCCCCCGCTCTTTTCGCTTCGTTTCGGACATCAAATTTCAACTTAATTTTTTTCGCTCCAACTTTTGTGGAATAAGTAACAGTTTCCAGAGAAAATTGTGCTATATACCCTAATGAGAAGACCGCTACGCTCAGTTTTCCTTTGATAAGTACACTTCGGTGAAATAACGGCTTCTGTTATAATAAAATTTATTTGACTAATAGTGATGCTATTCAGAAGTTCACTTGTTAGTGCGGTAATAAATCTGTCCAACAAGTCGTAACGTACCTAGTCATTAATTACAAAACTTCAGGTGTATAATGTTAGTTGGCGAATTTCAGCTACATAGTTTTCTGTTTGTTTTGTTATGTAAAAGAGAAAATGTCTTGATTTTATTTTTACGTAACTTCCTTAAATAAGAATAATATTACGATTACCGGCATTTAATAGGGCAGAAAAGAATTAAAGTGGCTCTTTAAGATGATTTTAAAGTAGCCTAAAATAAATAGCGAATGTTCACGTAACGGTCGGTGAGTCAGGAAAGTTGCAAAGTAAATGGTATTAGCATCGTCTAATCACTACCTGGGGAGCTCTCCGTCTACCGACGGTACCGACGTTTCAGAGCCGTTCCCGTACACTTGCTTGCCCGTTCTGGGAGCCTTCTTGAATGCAAATAAGCATTAGGAACGCCTTTACAACATTGAGACGCTCTTTATTGGGCCCGTTCGAGCATATAAACCGGCGGTTCCGCAAACATTCGCTTTCACGCACCCCCCTTTTAAACACGCCCGCGACACTACAAACTTCAGGTAGGCGCTCCCAATGTTCCTAATTAAAAATTTCGCCTAAAAAAAGAGTAATGAAGATGAACTCCAGCGAAACAAAATCTTATCAGAGCTCGAGGACAAAAATCAAGAAATGCAAATTCAACGGGAAGGCGAACTTAAGTGGAGCTGTAAATGTAATTAGATTTTCAAGTTTACAAAGACAAGAGCGCTCAGGTTGGTAGATTTACTGCTGGCTGACCCACCTCCCCGTGGAGAACGATAAATGAGACGCCGCGAGGTAGCGATACTAATTATCCTATAGGTAGACGTGTTACACCGGCCACGTTCCCTCTAAATCTTGTTAGCGGTTGGAGGTGCAATTCTGATAAATGCAATTGCTACGATAATTTACAACAAGTCCCACAACGGTGAACTTAATTATACCCAACGTGTCAGTTCCTTTATTTAATGTTACTATTAATGAAATTATTGTATAGTTTCTAGAAGAACTTATTTTTACCCGACTACGGCGCAGCAAAGGAACGGTAATGAATTTAATAGTCTAGTATGTATCTATGTATGGATGTTTTTATTTCCGTAGTCGGGTTTAGGTATTTAACAAAAAAAAATATTCAGTTATAAAAATGAAAGCTAAAAAGTGTTTAAGAATATTGTGAGGTACCGTAAAACATGTTATATTGTTTTTATTTAGGCACTAGATTTGCCTTTTCCTTGTAATATTTTTTTTATAAGACTAACTTACATTTTTGCTACTAATGTACCCATTTCAGATGCTCTGAATGTTTCGCATATTAACATAAAACACTTTCGGTTACCACTTTTCTTCTGACTCCAGTGAAAATTATAGTAGGTATGTGGTAATAAAAAAATTACAAGTAAGAGCTTTCACTTTGAAAAGAGCAAAGTTTTTTCCTATATTGTATGTTATTTAATGTAATAACAAAAATGTTATAAGATAAAAATTGGTAAGTATAGCGACGCTACGTTCTTACCAGTGTAAGTATAATAAAATTAGGTTTCCATCATGACTTGGTAGTTGCAAAACAATAAACGAAACTTTCAATTAGATTTGGTTTCTTTGTCTCACAGTTTTCTAGTCACGATTTGTCGTACCTAGCTCATGTATCATGGAAATTCTTTGAAAAGGTTTCTATAAATAACATTGAATCGTGTAAGGGATGGTATAAATGTTAAATGTGAACCTGTAGTGGGTAAGGCTTGCGGGTGGAAGGCATTAGACTTGAATAATTGCCCGAATCACTCGATGGTGACTGACAAACGTAGGTACGGCCTTAATCTTGGAGAGTTTCCGTTCGAACTGACGGAGATTCTGGCGTAGGGGGTCCGATTTTATAACCGTGACTTTTAAATAATTATTTTTACACGAAATTTTGCTTATTTATAATGGGTCATTTATAATCAAAGGAACATTTGATATGAGATAAAATTAAATTGTCATAACTATATGCATACGTAAAATAATTAGCTATTTTAACACGAAATTTTAACAGTAACAACAACAGTAGCAACGTAGATAATTTTTTGTCATAGGAAAACTTTCAGGGCTTGTAATAAGTAGGTGACTAATAGAGCAAATCGAGGTTGTTCTACGACTTTTTAAACTATAAAATTGAATTCCCATTTTAATTTAGTGTGAAGTAGTGACAGTGACACGCAGCGTACATTAATAATGTGTTGCCCATATTGATTGCAATAATTGATAGGTTAGTAGTTCACCGCGTTTGAGTACCTACGTACGTCCACAATAACCCATTGAGTTGACTAACTTTTGCGACACAACCAACATTATGAACTCATTGGTTTTGTTCGAAAATTTACAATTTGGAGCGTTTCCTGATCGGTGCATTCTCATTTTGCTTGTACTCACGCGGTACCGAAAACTTACCAAATGGTAGGTGCTTTCGTTTTTATTTATTATTATTTCGTTGATTCTGCATATTGCGCGGGAGCTTCCCGCGGTGCGGATGGAGCTCGTTCGAAGTTCGCGGCTGATAGATACGGCACCGGCTATTAAAGTAACCGTCTTCTAACACTGATTTAGTTTATATTTCACTAAATTTGAGATCATTAATAGTCGCTGATGTGTAATTAGCTAGAAAATTGTTATTTAAAATTATTCCAAATTAACATTTGCAATTTGAGTTCCAAATTCATTCACTAAATAATTACATTAACCAAATAGGTATGTTATTATGTAACGAGTCTAAAGCTATTGTCATGATTTTTGATATTTCTGTTTTTATTTCATGAACTTGTTACATTTTCTTTACATGATTAAAAGGATAAATAATGATAAAGGATTTGTATATGAGTGGATTTGACTACTTAGTAGATTTCAGTTTGCTAATAAGTAGATATTTGATTTGACTGAATATCTGGCCATGGAAGTAGTATAAGTACCATCGCTATGCTTTGTTTAAAAATAAAGACACATGGTTCGAAGCCTTGGCTAGTTTTTACCTAAATTCGTTCTAATCGAGCTCTAGAGCTGGGAAGTCGTGGTTATACCGCATATTCTAACCAGAGTATTTAATAATAAAAATAACATTATTAATTGATTGATATCACTGTCGTTTTGGTTAAAAATATAATATTGAAGAATTGAAAAGGTGTGTTCATTTTACTATTGTTTCAATTTAGCTATCATGTTTTAGGTTTGACGATTCAATCAGTAAGGTTCACATGTTTATTAGATAACTTGCAAACAATAAATTCAAACATAAATATAATTATTATTATATTTGATTTGGGATTATGTTTAACTTATCGTGATTATCTCATGCCTAAATTATATCCCTGCAAATAAAGAATCTCGTTAACTCTGAAACCACAAAAATTCTTTCATACAAAAAGTAAAATAAAAGGTCAGACATCTTACACAAGTTGTCGCGGCGCCCGTCTTTATAAAACGGACTATAACACCAAGTCCGGACGACGCTAACTGGAAGAGGGTTATATATTTTTTAGAGTATTCTGTATAGCGAGACGAACTAAACGGTAATAAATAATGATTTGGTGCAAAGGAACGTTTCAGTAAATCTAATAAAATACGTATCCGCAGAGACTGCACCGCACTGAACTCGTTACCACATCTAGACAATTTATTAGGATTTACGAGGTACCCACGAGTTTGGATGATCGTTCTAAAAGTTCTATAAACGGACAAAACGCTCTAGCACTTTTCATTCACGTTCGAATATGAAATAAGAAAATCAATTTCCAGCAATGAGCAACGAAATAGGTACATTCAATAAATGTCGTAAACGCTCACATCCGTCTTTTCGCTTTCCGCCCGTTGCTCGAAATCGTGATTTAAAGTTTCTAAAACCATAAACTTCGATTCAAAACGTGATCATTAATTTCTAGCTTCAATTTTCTATCAAATAAAATTAGATTTTCTTTTTGATAGAAATATTACGGTCATCTTTTTGCAATATTGCAATCGTAGGTATTATATGAAAAATTCTTCAAAACAATTTGGAGTTGAAATTGAAATAATATCGGAGACGAACACGGCGTATGCGATTTCCAATTATCGATGTGCGCCGACTGTTCGTACGGTATTTCAACTCCGTATGACGAGAAATATTTCGCTCAGGTTTCATACGAACTACACCTACCGAGGAAACGTCCGTGTACTGCACGTGTCGGGCTCTAATCTTCCGTTATTTGAAACTCAAGAAATTTCACTAACGGAACGAGAAAAGTTTCTCCTTCCATTATTTATGATTCAGCACAGAATATCAATTTGATTGAGAGAAAAGAAACGTAACTTTTGAAGTTGACAAAACTTTACGCTTCTGTATTCTAGATGCGGTTATTTTAGTCCATGAGTGATATAACAGTACAAGTACCTACACCTAAAAGTTTGGTGTGCAAGTTTTGCCAAGTTTACTGAACAGAATTATGAATATTCACAAACGCCCCGGGATTCCTCACGTGCGGAAACTCTTTTAATAGCACGTTAAGTGTTGGTGAGTAAGTTTAATGTATGGTTGTTTTGGATATTAAAGAATCTTTATATTAGCGTCCATAATTCTATATAAGGAGCATCTTATGAAAAATGTTATAAGAACTTTTAACAGCTAACTCTATCAATTTAGAACGAAATAAGAGTGGGTGTTATCAAGTATGATGAGCCATAGTACTTCTAGAACAAAAAATATTACGATGGTCTCTCAACACAGGTTCTATATAGGCAAACAACTTACTACCGCCTATATCAAAAAAATACTAGATCTCTAACAGTGCAATCGCTGTCATGTTAACTAAAGACCCACGTTCGGCTATACGGCTATACGTATTAAAGGATTAAAAGTAAACCGAGCTGAAAGGCATCCGCAGGAGTAAGTTGCACGTCCATCGCCTTAAGAGCATCGGTTACGTTAAGTAATTCACTCGCCTCACTTGATAGTAGGAGTTACACCAGTAAGTAACTTGGAACTGACTTACAATGCTATTTGCGTCTTGTGATTTCCACAGAAGAGTTGATTACCATCAACTCTATTCTGTGGAAATCACAAGACGCGATTTTGTCAACCAGACCGCGTTTTTGTCAACATAGATAATATGTGAGTAGGCTAGACAAATTATCAGAATTAACTGATGGTAAAGAAAAGTTGACGACAGTTTGAGAAAAAGATTAAGTCGTCTGTTAAATCCTGGTTTTCTTAATAATTGAGGGAACATAATCATAATAATATTTTGATCAATAAAATTTTGAAATCACTTCATATACATAATTATTACCTATTTATTCATGCTTAGTTACTTACTATTATAAATGCGAGTCTGCAGTCTGTCTGTTACCTTTTCACGACTAAACGGCTGAACTCATCTAGATGAAATTTGACAAGGAAATAGTGTACATCATAAGGAAGGACATAGGTTTTTTTTTCGTTCCCGAAGTTAACCCTGACTGAGTTGAGCTTGTGGTTCAATATCAGGTATATGAATAACATGGTTATAGTTTAAGAGCAAAAGGTTCTGCCTGTGATTTTTAGTAACTAGTAATAAGTTAAAAACTATTGATAGTGGTACAATTGCCCCCTCGGAAAAGAGCACTTGGGCGTTTGACACCAAATTGTCAAATGCCCCATTACAAAAAATATCGTGGGCGTTTGACACTGTGGTCCCAAAGAGCCTATTCAAAAAGAGCAATTGGGTGATTGACACTGCGGTCCCAACCAAACGTGGTGTCAAACGCCTAAGGCTGGGTTCACACGGCATTGTCCTGCACGTTTTTTTGCAGTATACGTCTTAACGAATAAATAGTGGCACATACATTGTACATAGAACCATTCACATGTCGTTTGTACTGCAAAAAATCGTACACCGTTTATGCGTTTAAACGAATACTCAACGGACTTGTCAAGCAAATCGAATGAACTGTAACGTATTCGGCTTGCAGTGGCACATAGTATAGCTCTGTCTCGTTCACACGACACGATGTTCATACGTTTTTCATCGAATAGCAACCGAACAAGCATTTAGTCTCTTGGCGTCTTTTGGAGAGGTCGTGCGTATTTGTGTTTGTTGTTTCAAAATGGTTGACGAATCTTCTATAGATAACGAATTATTAATTTCTTTAGTGGAACAAAATCCGATTTTGTGGGATAAAACTATGGAACTTTATAAAAATCGCATTGCAACTCAAGCTGCTTGGAAGGAAATCATGATTAATTATCATGAAACTTTCAATAGACATCCGAAAGTAATTAAAAAACTTCTTTTCATCGTTTCTAAGTTTATCATAATATAACTTCTTAAATAGTTTAGCACGCCCTCATTCTTCATTAATAGGATGTACCCAAAACCTTCTGCTCTGACGGCGACGAAATCGTTGGCGCCTTCGATTATACCAATATAAAAGTACAACCAAGCGTGGATCCATCACAGACGTCTACTCAACTGTGACAACTGTGTGAAGACTGCTGCTATTCGTTATTTACACGAATGAAAATTTACCGTATGAACACCCGGGTGATTGTACGTTAAAAATACGAATACAAAGAAAACGTGCAGGACAATGCCGTGTGAACCCAGCCTAAAGACCCTTTTTACTAATTACACACAAAACTTCCCTCCTCATATTACAAGCATGATAGCATTCCAGAATCACATTCAATTGAGTACAACCATTATGGAAATTTCAAATTTGGTGTTTGATCATCGAACGCACTAGATACACGTAACTAATGAGTTGTAAAATTTCAACAGAATACCGAACACCAAACAGTGGAATCGCGTTGAAAATCATAGGTATAATATTTACAATCACGCTGTATCGTGCAAACAGATAAATTGAGTACAAAATAGTCCGCAGCAAAGCGGATACAGTCCTCGCATGAAACAAACAGTCGAGGTTTATGCAAATTGGGCTCCTTTGTATTTTGCTGGATTAAAATATAGTGGGAATTAGTTCCGTGTCAGATATCCGACCAGCGGGCAACTCGGCCCACTCGATTTTATTGCGCTACTTTATTTGAAGCGCTTCCACCAACATTATTTTAAATGAAGAAGGTGCAATTAATTTATATGGTGATGAACACTCGATATCCGCGATCGCTTCATTGGCTGAATGGTACCAAAGCTGTGGTATTTATTGCTCGCTTCCACTTTTACTCCTCAGCACACCGATGGAATGAGATTTCCATGTATTAACTTGGGTTCTACTGATACCATCATCTGTTTGACTTGGTAGCTCGAAACTTCACTTACGTCTACCGATTCAGATTTACAGGCGTTGCTATTATTATTATAACAGCTCTAGAATTATTTTCACGCCGAGCGCCTATATCGTAAACATCAGAACTCATATTCAAGCCCGCTCTTATTCTCAGTCTAATGATGTTGAATGATGCGACAGTCTCTGCATATTCAAGATAGACCAGCCCATCATTTTAAAAAATGGTTTTCCTTTCATACCCCCTTCGCATAAAGAATCCCCTTCGTTATTCAAAGAGACTTTTAGTGATGGTCGGCGGCGAGTCAACGTTATTGAAATGGTGGCAGTCTGTCAGAATTATCTCCTTTCTTCATTTACTTTTCATTCTGTATTCTGAGGTAAAAAGTAAAAGCCTAAAATGAAAACTAAAAATGTAATTTATC
Organism: Allophyes oxyacanthae; assembly: GCA_932294325.1. Classification (NCBI taxonomy): domain Eukaryota; kingdom Metazoa; phylum Arthropoda; class Insecta; order Lepidoptera; family Noctuidae; genus Allophyes; species Allophyes oxyacanthae. Next base: position 9,014,885 of record OW028620.1, on the reverse strand, counting down.
TATTTCGATAAGAGTTTACTTTTGATTTGACTAACATATATCATCATTTCTCTTTGAAAGCTTTCAAATGATTTGAAAAGAAGAAAGAAGGATTATAGAATGGAAGACATGATTATTATTCCGCCCAAGTACTAAAGGTCAAAGGACTTGGCTTGTGATGCTTTGGACGCTGACTTAGCAATCTATCACTTTACAAACTTTGTACAAACACCGACCGCATTATTTATTACTATACCTACCTCCACTTTAAGCGGATTGAGGTGATATAAATACACTTCGCATCGTCATCGCTTTCACGGAGAAAAATATTGCGATAACAAGACTACCAGAACGCTTAGTAAGTTGCATCAACTAAACGTTATATTCTATTTCTAAATGCATACATTGCGATAACTTTACAATTTTATTTTACTAATTGCTTCTATACGGTTAAGTTTACTAAATGCTTCTTGCTGTCACATATAGCACGAGAATTTTTGTAATTACAACTCTATAATTTTTTTCGGTGTTGAATTATTTTTACCTGTAAACTGTTCCACTACAACACCCATGTCTAGTGGTCAAAATGTTCAGACGTATAAGATTAGAATTATTATTATTAATAATGAAGTTATATTCATATACAATACTACTGGTACTGCTATGAATTAAATAATCTTAACCTTTATCTCAGACTAGTGAACGCTAAAACTTAATTTATTTACATGATTCCGTGGTAGGTAATTACGCTTTGCAGCTATCGGAACCGTCGCTGACAGCTTATACGAGTAGCTCTGTCCGTTGCATTAATAAAAGCGATTGCAGCTCGAAATCCGATTAACCACGTTGGTTCAACTGACTATTTTGTGCGAATCCCATCAATTGGTACTTGATGTCAAGTTGAATTTAAACAAAAAAATATCGGATAGCGGTTCTCTTTATTTTGGATCGTATTGTTTATTTTATAATAACTATAAACAATTTTATTGTGTTAATATGACGATAAAACAATAAAATTGTAACAGCAGTTTTGGTTCATCGTTTTCTGAGTATGTTCGAGTTCTTATCTAGTACTAAAACCTAATCCAGTCATCATTTTTCAGCTCATTTTCACGTAAAGACACGTTATTCTATAGTTTTGTTTTTATACTAATACGATCTTAGCAAAGCGTACAAGGAATAAGCTATTTACAAGTTGTAAACGACAACAAAGGGAAACTTGTAACTGCGAACAACATTTCACGACCCATGTTCTTACTATTGAAATCTTCCAACCCAATATGTGATTACGATGCCTTTTAGCTTGGAACTCTATTTACTCTCTAAGGAATACCATGCATACCAATAATACTTATGTATTTGGTTATTTCGTCTGAAAGTTATGAACAAAAGCTCTGTAATCTGCAATGACGGATCACTTTATGTTTTATGATATTCAATCAGTCTGGATAAATTATAATTATTGATTAGGGCTGAACTCTCTTATATTAGTTAACTTCTATTCATATTTGGTAAATTATTACAGAATATCGAATGCCTTGTCATGATTGATCCGTCTGAATCTATTCATGTGATTACTATGTTAGTTAAAATACCCAAAGGCATTTAAATTATGATCTACAGCTTACATTAATCATAATAGGTACCGAAGTATTTATGTTGGAGTTCGAACATACTATTAAATGGTTGCTTTATAAAGTTGCGGACTCACGGGATCTATAAAATTAATTGGTATACATAATGATACATTAGGAGCTGCTGAAAGAAAGATACCTATTGGGCGTACAAGGGCCTGTCAAAACTGATTGTATTCTGAGGCAACAGTAAGCTACTCAAGGATATTATAATATCAGTGCATTCATACGTATTGTAATACTTATGTATGAACAATCCATTAGTTTCGGATTGCTGGCGAGGGATGACGCCACCCGCTTTTTTCGAAATATATTTTTCTCAATACGAGTGTTCTCTTTACAGATACTTTTTTGTGTTGTCATGATGGTTTATTATTTCATTAATTGAAGTGGTGGCGGTCGCAACCGCTGCCGGGTTGGCTTTTGTCCTCGAAAAAATATAAGACAAAACTTGAAAAGCGATTGGATTAATTCTGCGAGTGACTTCAATGTGAATTTCCATTTCATTGGATTTATAAGCTGGTATCGGGTAAAGTATTATAGTGGGATTTGTACATTGTTTCATAATGTAGCTTGTTTTATTTGGCTCAAATATTATTATTGTCTAACATAATTTGTTTGTGCCTATGAACGTGGTGCCAATATTTATAGGTAAGTGCTATCAAAATTGATTTACTAGACCTAAAACTTTAAAGATTTTTCCATAAGAAAAAACGTTTAGGTGCGTAAAATATTGGAACATTTGATGTTATGAGCGAAGTTCGCGGACGAAACGAGTATCCCGCTAACGATTTTCCTTATAAAGAAATTTGTTAGTGTTGTTAACATAACGGTGTTAAAATAATTTAAGGAGTCTATAAAGTTTAACAGCCACGTTATTGACTCTTTCCGAAGTTAATGCGATCCCGGGGCGCCGATCGCTGCTCGCCTCATAATAATCTCATCGACATTGTCTACGGGTATGGCTATTCTTAATAGCTTCCGCTAAATAACCTACCCTCCAAATTATAAAACGATTTATTTAAATTTCTAAAGTAACTTACTTTGACATTGTTTTACCCCGAGTGCTACTAAAATTCATTTTATATTAGGTACTTGAAGAAGCAGGGAGCGGCTGAGTTAAGCAGGTATGAATATTATGGAATTTAATACCTGGCGTGATACCAACACAACGGAATTGCTTCGAGGAGTCACGATCTGAGTGGACACAAGAAGTAAAAGATGAGAATTATTATTATCAAGTGGCGGTTATACAATATGCTATTGAAATTTTACAGGCTTAACTGTACGGTAAGCAATAAAAGTAAGTGATGATAAGTTAAATTTCAAAATTGCTGAAGTATTTTCTAAAGTTATTGTAATAATATATGATTTATCAGTCTTGACGTTCTACTGTTCTTCACTAATTTGTGATGTTGACTCTACCTATTACGTAATATCCATCGTATTCGTAGTGAAGATATTTCGGAAATGAAGCGCCAGTGATTTTAGCAATGAGGTCAAAATAAATAGTATCTTAGTCTCAATAAATAGAGCATTTAAATCAAGGCACTGGAGGCCGGCCAAGTGGGCGGGCGGACCGACTCGAACCTCCTTCGTTATGTTTTCTGCATTTGTCCACTTTACTCGCTTTCACGAGCAAACAAGCTCACTTTGTGATCGGAATGCTAACGTTTTAAATTCAATCAATTCGGGAATTCGTATCACTCCTAAGGTTTATTGGTGAATCACTAAATTGGGGTGTCACTCACTGAAATTACGGTGTTCCTGTAAAAATAAAATGGAATACAAAAAATGGTTTTACGTTTTATTTCGTTAGGTATCAAACAAAATATTTTCAACGCTAAATAAAAGCTCTCTTTAGTTTCGCACAATGTTTGTTTTTTTAACGATGTCTAAAAGAACTATAAGGCCAAGACGAAACTGTAATTACAGTGAGAGACTAATAGTTCACCTTTGGCGACTTTAATTAATTTATTCTTGTTCCTGCGTTTTTTACGTTTACTTTGTACTGAAACACTCTAATTTAAAAACTAGACAAACGAGAGTGAGTAAGTAATGAATTCGCCTATCAAGTACTGACTTTGTTTTATACCAAAACAAGTTATAAATAGAGTTCTTAAATAATAATGTTTTTAATTAAATTAAAGTTATAAATAAATGATACCATACATGGTGTATATTTAAACAGGGCACCTGCTTAAACGGGTTATTTTACTCATCATTATGAAAGATTTTTACTACGGGATTAATAGATACTGAAATCGGGAAAAGAAAAATCTGCTTTTCCATACAAATAATTCTATATTACTCGCACGGAACAGCTATTTCATGGTTTGGTCCCATAGTAAAAGTTGTTCATAATAATGATTATTTATAAATATCATATCGGCAGTTGCCCGTAGAAATCCATTGCTGTACATAGGCTGCCAAATAGACAGCCGTAAAAGAAAACATTGCCATAACAATTGACAAACAGATTGCTCTTGCGTTTTCGTTTAAACCTGGTTTAAACTCATGCACCATTGATAGATAAACGACACATAATGTATTTTATTACAACAGCTGTGTGCAACATCAGAGAGACATGCAACATTGAATGCGTACGCACCGTGTGGTAATGCGTCAAAGGGCAACATGGAGGCGACACATGAATTGCTCGAGTGTACTTTCACCCATTTATCGCCGCATAGAGTATCGCAAATTTTGTCTATGCGCAACTTCCAAAGTAGGTAATGTTATTAACCTTGATCAACATCACTGCGACATATTATTTTATTTTGCGATAATTGTAGTTAGTCCCCTACATGTTTCAGCTCATGCACTACCCAGGAATAGCTAGGTAAATAGGTATTCCTTGTATTCTACCAACTCCATGGTTTTCTTTCGTCGTCCCATAAACGGATTTTTTTATAAGGGTGTCTATTTAGACAAATGGTCAAAAACATTTGTTTGTTCAAGTTCATTTTAATAGTTACACAAAAAACTTATTTGGCTAAAGTGTTATTACGTATTCTTTAAATAGAGAGAGTTGGCAGACATATTGGCAATAAGTACAGAAATGACTGCTAGTTATGGGTTTGTTGTCCTACATGGGATTTTGGATCTCTGAGCAGTTACGCAATCGTGGTGCCTCCCCGTCTGGCTTCATTTTATGAAAGCCTAAGTCCCGTATCTATAAGTAGAAACAAAATTAGTGTTAGGGCAATGAGGATAATAAAACTGTAGATGGAAAAAATATTTTATAGCGTTTGTATAGTCTCAATCTTGGTTTGGTGCTTCTTATGGTATTTTATTTGGATTACAAACTTTGTCGTTGTATTTTTTTATGAAACTCATTTCATATTTTTATAGAGACCTTTTAATATGAGGATATTAAATATAAAGAGTATTGTTAGCCACCCTCCTCTTCCCAACTTAGAACCACCTTTCTTGGAACTAAAATCACCCCGTTAAGCCCCTCTTCCAAACTGTCATATATCAATGACTGAAGAGATTGCATTACGCGTCATTGTGGGGAAGCTCGCATTTTTTCGCACTAAATCCAGACAACACAGAACACGCAGTTAGTGTCCGTGACGAGCGTGAATGAATGGCGTCGCATTTTTCTTGCTAACTCCGCGTCGCCTCCGCAATAAAACATTCATGAATTCAGAATGTTACTACTCAGTACCCATTGCGTGGATGGGGCGTTGATTCTTTGGAAATTTGCAAAGGAACAGTATCGTCGAGCGCCGATTTGTATCCAAACGCTTATTGCTTTCCCTTTATATAAACATAAGTTTCTTCTTCGTCGTACTCTATTCTCAAGATTGTATGACTCCATTATGATAATACTGTCACAGATACAGTGCAGTTATACCAAATTAAATATCTGCTCCAGAAAAAGCAAAAATAGCTCGGCCATGGCGCTCTATAAAGATAATGAACATGAATTATTGATAACACGAGCGCTATGTCGTGCGTATCCAAACAATTCATGAATCCAAACTGCGCGCAATAAGACGAGTAAAGAATGAAGCCAATTGTAGAGCGGGCCAATAAAAGACATAAGTTCAGAAATGGATGCATAGCTGTGTGTTTCTAACATCTATGGCAGGATTGCTCCGCCGCCGGCGGAAGTGCGGCGAACTATGCACGACGCGGGGACGGAATGCGGACAATTTCACAAAAGCCCACAGAGTGAGAGGTTCGCCGTGATAACCGTGAAAGCTAATAAATTTGTATGCGGGGAGGTGACGAAACAAAAACGCTTATTATGTTTATAGCACTGTATATTTACGAGGACCAGACATTATTTAAAGTTTTTATTTTAGGGAACAGACTTCCCTTGCAGGTGCGGTAATTCTTCTTTTAATGCAGTAATGCCTTTAAGTATTTTAAGGTTTGGGTGAGTTTATAAACAGTTACAATTATAATTACACCATGGGTTTTTACAATTTACGTGTACCTAAAGTTTTCAAAACATCTAACCATTCCCCGAAAGATTAGTGATCTGAAACAATCGGATAAAGATATATCTTGTTTATCGCGACACAAGTTCGAGGGCCAAAAAAATCCGCTTGAAGTTGTTATCTAAGCGTTTTCAGCGCAAACATGTTTAGACGTCAGATTTATGTTTTCTGATCCATCTGCCGTGCCGTCTCGCATAATATTGCGGACGGACTTGGAAAATAATAAAGGCGGGAGATAAGGTTTTCGTCTGTTCCAAGGGAAACGGTGGAATTGAGTTGGGACAATTTTATTTTTCATTTTCCTTAAGCCAAATATGAATGAATTATTTGTGCTCGACTGATGTTAGACTCACGCAGTGTTATTTATTTTATATCCAATATAGGCTACTTATTACCTTACAGTTGACGTTTAAGTTATGATATTTAATTCCAGCATTTAATTCGTTTGAAAAGTGATATGAGCTTTTTGTGGTATGTTTCTCAAGGTTAACAGCATTTCCGGTTTGGAGCAAATGCAAGGCCGCCCATACGACCTGCTGTACTCTTTAAGTATAAGTACCTAGATTTTTAAGGAAATGTAAAAATAACATTGTATATCAAATATCATTTATTGTTTATTTTGGTAATAAATTATTATCTTGTCTTATTTTATCTAGGTTGTAGTTGAGTGTATGATTATTTGAGTGATTAGCAGACATAAAGTCAGAAATGAGGTAAGTATTCACTAAGATACATAACTTTTTCGTAACTTGGTTCATTTATTTATTAAGAAACATCAAACTATTTACAACCATAAAATATAAATTTAAATATGTACACTAATTATTGTTAAATAAATAAATCATAAAACTTATTCGTACCTACTTATTCAAAGACACGCTTATTAATATATATGTATGAAATTGAGCAACTACACACATGTCAAATAAGATAGAGAAGTAATATCAACTCTGCAGAATAGTTATGTTAATTGTTTATTTCAACTCTCCATGAAGAATTTACCTCTGCAATATATTGCCTTCTCTCAGGTACATTAGATATTTAATTTAATAATTTCGCTCATTAATGAATATTTTCTGATACACTAACGTAACGTAATGTATTGTGCAGTGTCGTCGTTTCTCACATCAAATAAAATAAAAAACCCTAACCTTCAGTAGGTTACTGTTTTTTTTTTTAATACGTTCATGTTTTTTCTAGGTTTACCTTTTTAATAATATTGAAGCGGTAGTGGAACGGTATTATCACTTGAATATGGTGATTTTATTTTTAATGACCCTTCTCCTTAAGCCAGGTACCGTGTCAGTCTCGATGCTTTTACGCTTTTTTCCTTCTGTCATTCTATCAGTTGTTAAAAATTCATTTCAACTTTTTTATCCCGGAATACCTAATACAAAAATATTCATCCAGTGACGCAGTTATCTAACGATATGTATAGTCGTGCGTTAGATATATTAATTATTGAAATACAATACAACAGCGTTTCAGCACATCACAAAACAAAAAACATATTTATTATTTGAATACTACCAGTACAACCATTGTAAAATATTGTTTACATTCCAACAAAATTGCAATGGAGATTAAAACCAAACATCGATAATAAAACAAGATGTAGGCGGAACGAAATAATAAAAATAGGGTTTTACCGTAGCAAGTTTCTTCGGGCAGCGGAGCGGCAAGAGGAACCAATTTCTGAGCCGATGCGGAGCGTTTTGTTGGAAATAGCTTTCCTTCAATCTGCATTTTCTTGCTGATTTACCAACTTTCATACAGAGCGGAACTTTCCGCGAGATACCTAGGAGAAAGTTCGGTCGACACATTAAATTATTATTAAACTTGTCTGTCTACATCAAAACATGCTCAACTTTGTATGCACCTATTTATGTGATGCCAAATTAGAGACTTGTTACCATTCTATTTGTGTAGTAGATACCTATTCCATTTATATCTAATACTAGTTTGTATATTTTTTTTTTTGGTACCTGCTACCGTCTAAGAGATCTATGCTGAGGTTTATATTTTATATTAATACAAAGTGTAATAGGTGTTTTAAGGGACATAAATCTGAGGTAACCTGTGGCTGAAAAAATAAAATATTGTTGGATTTGCCCTCATTGAATTGAAAATTGATACCGTCATTAGAGTACTGGGGTACACTGCAGGTTCAAATGCAGTTCCCTTATCTTTCCACAATATAGATAGCAATAATACAGCTAACATTATTCGGAGATTACCTAATAATATACCTATTATTAAAATTGTTTTCTTAATAAACAGTTTTTTTTAATATAAAGTTTATATAGAAGTAATTTTCCTTTATATTTGTTTCTCTTCCCTCATCACTGAAGTACGGACAAAATTATCTTCCTCAATAACAAACTAGCAGTAAGCAGCCACACAAAAACAAATAACCAATAAGCGATACATGCGGAAGAATAATAAAGAAACAGAGAAAATATAGGACGTGAAGATTAACAAAGTTCTAAATAACTAAGTTTGCTTATAGGACGTCATAATAAATGGGCACGGACACGTCCAAGCCGAGCCGTACTCGTAAAGTCCCCAGTTCGATTACATACACGAGCGGGTCGCAGTGAATTAACTACAAACGGACCCGGCTTCACGTGACCAGAATATTTTCAAAAAAATCCTTTACCCACTCTCCTCTGTCAGTAGGAAAGGCTTGATGAATAAAATGTTACGTACACCTAAAAATACGCTGACAACTCTGTATTAGGTTAAACAATTAAGGTTCCGTGTTAATTATTTGCGACTAATGACCGCATAATTATTAACTATGAATACAATTTTAAGCCTAATTGCTAAAATATAATTAATGACATAGAATACCAAAATATTTGTTGTGTTTGAATTGTACACTATTTTCAGTGAAGGCAATTTTGTGGTTTACATTTGACACGTTCTGAAAATTGAGAATACATTAGTGTATGCATATGCAGAATACATTGATTATACTGCATGTACCCATTTATATGATTCGTAAAGTAAATTAGTAAAGAAAGTGAGCTATATTAACGCATAAAAGATTTTCATCAAATCGTTTTCAATTTCTTCTTAGATCCAAGTTTTAATGTCAATTGAATTGGACCAGAAAATTCTACGTCTAATAAACTTTCAACCAGCTATAAATGAAGCAAATCTGCATAAAAAGTAGCTATATTAATTTTAATATCGAACTCATTTTATAACCACTTCCCATGATAAATCAGCTAATGGAGTGGACGTGACATGAATCCGTCGCGAGCCGATAGGAAAACCCGATAAGTACGAAAATTAAGTTTTTGCGGTCAAAATTATTTTTAGCTCGGGTTCAACAGGTATCAATCATTACTTGAAACATTTCATCGACAGTTCCCCTAAACCGCTATAAAGATAACACCACAAGCTTACCACCTTCAGAAAATTCGCGTAAACCCGGAAAATATATTTTTCGTCCATTAACAGTCCAAATGCGTTTATAAAATTCTCGATCACAAAATATATCTTTGTAGCTTTTTCAGTCTCATTCAACGTGCACTTCTTTTGGAAAATATTTTCATAATTTTGTGATATCTCTAATGGTACAAAGACTTTGTGATTTGAATAACAAATCATTTGTCCTTTTTTTGAGCACCGCAAACAATTTCAGGTGCGATTTTAAAGAAAAACAAAATTCATATTTTTCTCGAAACTGCATTTTATTCCGTCTGGATATAGGTTTGAACTGCTATGATTTGGTTATACTTTGCGCCGCATTGTAAATCCCTTGACAATGAATCGTGTTTTCCCTTGAAGCTGGTTTGATCACACGATCAAAGGTGAAACGTTAAAATATTTTTTTCTTACGAGGGATTTCTTTTCTCTTTGGCCTTTTAAAATAAGTTTCCAAATAGTTTTTAACATGAAATGTTTGGATTGCCAGTAGCATTTTAAGTCAAGAATTTGGCACTCTTATTGTCAGCACGAGCATTAATATGAAACTGACAGTGCAGTTTAAGGATGAGTCGGACGTACTTACTTAGAAATGCACTCTCGGATAGGCTCCTAAATATGATGATGAAAAGATGACACACAGGTAGAAAAACGACGTGTAAGAAAACTATGCCACATACTAAAATATGGTACATCCTGTGAAAAATCTCTAGAGTAATGACTCACTGCAACGCTTATAAGCAAGACTTATTAAGTTATAGGCAAGTGGTACCGCAGCATGGTTAAAGAAATAAAGCTAGAACTCAACTGTACTTGGATAAGGTGTTATTATGTATTAAAGTTACATGTAAGTGGTGAGCTAGAACCGCTGCAGTGTGCAGTAATGATCAAGTAACATTGTTAAGTAACAAACGAACGAGCAATTATTTTAAACGCATCCATTGCAGTGCAAAACAACGTTAAAGAGCTGACGCGGAGTAGTCGTAATAAACGTCGTTATCCTACATTTCGGGGTCGATAAACTGCGGGACGGCGACGGCGACGCGACGGCGACGCGCCGGCCAACCTCCGCACATTACATGATCAAAGCACACACTGAAAAGAAACACTAAGTCTCACTCATAAATTTTCCTCTTTCTGCCTATTTATAGAAAATCGAACCTCCAAGGACGACGGACCGTGCAAATTCCGGGGACAATCCGTCATTTTTTTCCCGTAAAGACTATAAAGGTGGTCTTTACATGGGTATTTTATTGCCAATTTGTGATCAAGCGACAATATTATCGAAAAAATCGATCAACTATAATTATGAACAAAGGTAAAAAAAGAGCTTCCACGAGTGACGAAACATGAGATCGTCTGGTGCAACCTGGGCAACTGCCTAGTCGACTACTGGCTGGTTAGTCATATACCACCATAGCTGACTGGCTAACCTTTCCACTACGCCTAGCTTGTGCCGACTCGACAGAAGAAGAACAACAAGTGTGATCAATCTGGGGCAATACTTATAATACCTACACATTTAATCAAATCGTAACGAGGTTAAATCTGTAGATTGAATATTTTTGGAAAATAGTAAGTGCTATGTGTAGGTACTAGGAACGATACAGAAGCCGAAATATACGTTTTTAGAATTTTTGTATGTTTGTCGGTTTTGATTTTAGCAACTTTCAGGCAACATCGACACCAGCCACATGTTAAATTCGGTACATTACCATATGTTCCTTCACGTTCTCGTAACGACGAAATCGCCTGGTGTTGTCGTTATTCATCAATTTTAATTGCCCGTGTAAGAGCACCTTCAGATAGTCCCGTCTTACTTGAGAAGTTTGAAAGGAAATCGCTTAAAAATATTATCGTTGCGAAGTAATGGTGACAAAATAATGCAACAAACTTTGAACATTAAAGTTGTTAAGTCAGTAGTTAATGTGGATGTTTGTTTAACGATATCTAAAGGACGGAAGTTACTATATTTATAAGAAATAGGCGGTTATTTTAAACTTCCGCATAAATACAGTACCTACAGTTTTTGCTATGATTTTTAATTTACAGGTAGTAGGTACAATAAAACAATAAGTGTTGATATTGGAAAGCCACCAACGTCACTTCACTTCTAGTCTTATAAAAATAATAAATAATAATAAAAATCGTTTATTTCAGTAACTTAAATAAAATAAAATCTTCTAAATGACTACAATAAGGTTGGTCGAGATGGAATATTAACTTAATCACACACTGAGCAAAAGAATGCTGACAGCTGTGAGTTATGAACAATTAAGTAAAAGCAATAAAATGGCGACCTATGGGTTATCCATTAGTCGTCTTTTACGACATTACAGTAGGTACGTTTGTAAGAAATTATAATGAGTATAACTACTATATCTACAGTTAAAATTAAAACTTTCGTAGATTTATAATGCCCAGGCCTCCAGCAACTACGATGCATCAAATGATATGAAAAGAAAAACGACAATGTCTCGTAACTTATTCCCCCTATTCAGTTTTGTATAGCTGCATCATATGGAAATATGCTACACGCTATAAATTTTACGAGGTAGGCATAGCCCGGGGCAGTCACGTATACATCAAAATCATCTAGAGATTAGAGTTTGAAAAAATCCTCGCATTTGTTTTGAAACATTATATGGCCCAGACAATTTTCCATTTAAAGCTTTAAGATTTTATTTATAATTTTTAATCCTAGATTGCTGAAAATAACACGGATGAAAATAATTTTCACAAGAAATCCATGCTCATCTCATGCCAGAGAAGTGCCTTATTGTTCTTTTTTCGTAAAAACGTCACTGACAGCCGTGATGGTAAAATGCTGTCTTATGAATATATTATAAAAGTAGGCACTTTTGCGCCCAACCCCTCCCACGTTAGTTTATAATAGATCAATCTATGCCGTTTTCAATTTATCTGTTCAACGCGTACGTTGGATAAAATGAGTTTGATAGGTAAGCTACATGTGTTTCGAGCTGTGATCGTTCAAAACAAATTAAACGTTCTTTTATAACGATATGTTAAGGTATTAATCACTTTTGCATATAATTGGATGTGGGTGCAAAGCTAATGTTACACCCCACTTAATAGTAAGCATAAGTCTAGACAGTTTTTTTTTTTTTTTTATATTCCATGATTTGTGAAAAAGACACGTCGGGTCGAACATCTTCATCAATGTTGACTGTTACTGAATTGGTCATTAGCAAAACATACCATTTTTTAATTAGTTTTTATGGCCAGGGATATTGTAACATGCCATGTCTGTCAAGCAGAATAATGATCACAGAGCAAATTGACAACAAATTCACCTGTGTAGCGTATATACCTATATATTGGTACGTGAAGTAGACGGATTCTGCCACCTATCCTCCATAGTCCCTTAGTCACCTCCTAGGGCTATTGTTGCCAAGCCCACTTACATATGGATAGACGTTATCTATGGAACGTTCTCACCTGGTGATTCAATACTAGAACAGTGAATATCGGCTTCCTAACAAACTACTTCTAGCTTTGTTATGGACATTCATAATTATTTAACGGTCACGCAATTTCAGGAATGCTCTACTAGTTTCGCATTCAAACTGAAGCCATGGAAGGTTTTGTGTATGTATGATGTTGTCATGTCTTCTTTTCATCGCGATCTGAACAGCACTGTTTTACACTAGATTTTAACAAAACTTACTCCTAGGCGTATCCATTATTTTACATCGGTGAATTATGATAGGAAATATTATTTTTCTTCCCCTTCTACCGCTAAGGTGGTAGGAGGTTTAGTTCCATTATAGATACTATACTTTAGCTCAACAATTCTGACTAACCTATTTTATAACAAAACTTAATAAAACTGTACGAAGCCAGAGTAAAATAGCAAACTACAGTTTTTGTTTCCACTTTCCGAGTTCCCTACGTCAAAGAGTGTCAATATGGGGCGTGCTCTTTTTGGATGGTATTTTGCGACCAAAACCAGCAGTCAACTTGTGGGTTCTTTATTTGGACCTATAAATATGAGCGCGAGCCGTACCAAACTTGAGAGTTTGTGCATTCCCCGTCCAATATTCGAAGTTGATTTCCTGAATGCTTAACTTTGTTTCTAAATAAGCAATTAGCCTATTTTACTTTATGCACGAGACTGGTGTTCCAAAAAGGTTCAGAGAATTATTAGATTTCATGACTATTTTGATCTCTCAAAACTATTGACATTAGCTCTTTCCTTCAATTGACTGAATGGTGCAGAATCGTGTTGGTACCGCTTGGTACTACAGTTGGTAATGTTCATGTCCTTGTACGAAATAAACTCTCCCGATTTAAGTATGTTTCATTTTGGTGCATTGCACATTCGGGATAACTATTGTAAAAATATTGTAGGCAATATAATGTAGGTAGCTGATGTGGTTTTTTGCATTATCTGAATAAAACTATGAAGCATTATAATAAGTTTATGCTATGAAGTTCGCTTGAAATATGACCAGATTGTTATTTATACCTATCCCTATTATTTTAAAACGCAAAAGTGTTTGTCTATTTATTACCTACATTTTCACGGTTAAACAGCCGAATCGATTTCGATGAAATTCGACTTGGAACCCAATGCAAGACTTAGGATACTTTTCATACCAGACAATTAAACAATTTTCACGTTAATGAAGCCGCGGGCATACGTAGTTAAGTAGTAGTAGAAACTCGTGTGATATCAGAGTTTGAAATAAACAAAAAATTGTCTCGACTTCATTTACATAATTTGCGTTGCATACCAATAAATAATACATGCTAGATACATTCTACAGCAAGAAAAACCCACGACGATAACTTATCTTTCATATCAGAATATTGTTGAACGCTCGGTCGCTCTTGATAACCCCGGTATTTTGCTAGTCTGTGACAAGCTCGGGGCGCGCTACAAGGGGCCAGTTACACTTAAGAACAACATTATTGCGATGCAGTGGTCTCATGGCAGTGTCTGGGATGTCGGGACACTATCCTTGTGCATGATACGGCAATAACACTGCACATTCTGCCCTCAGACAACCGTTATTGTCATATTATACGGGATGTTTGCTGATTCAGATGTTTAGTAATGCGTGATTATTACTCGAGTATCTTTATTGTATCTCTTGCGGTTGCTTCGCTCCGGGTCATATGAGCAAGCCTAAATTTTGTGGAATGTAGAGTAGTTATGTCTGTGGAACAGAAGACTGGATACTAAAGATCCTCAGGGAGTACCTAACTCTATTTAGTATTTATAACTAGAGAAACAGTTTGTTTTGCTAATAAAATATTTGTATTATTTCTTATTGGCTTCATACAAACAAGCCATTCCATGTCAATAAAGTTATATAAATTAAATATAAATACAATCATTGCCTTATTAATTCCTATTATTAGTTTTAATTCCTTAGATTGCCCTAACGACAAAGCGTTCGAACTTTGACAACAGACATTGTTTTCTTATAACAAAATTGTTGCCGCAGATAGAAGTCCAAGTTTATCTGTTACCGATTTAATTTGATGATTCACATCCGACTGAAATCCGCACTCGACTTGTTCTTTGGTTATTCGTCTTTTGTCTTATTTTATTATGCTGTTACTCAGTCGCGGCGATAAAGGCTAGCGAGACGGCTTGTCTGCCGGTTCCCGGTTTTCTCGCCCTTGTTTATCCGGCTGGGGGTAGTTAGCGCGGCGGAGTGGCGCCCCGCGGCAGTGCCTCCGTAGCCCGCCCAGCGATGGGACGCTCCACACCCGCCCAACGGTTTCCTATCGCACGCGTACGACCTCAACAACACAGGTGAACCACGCGACTATAAAAAAGGACAATCATCTAATGTGACTCAGACAAAATGACTCCTTTTATACATTTATATTGTGTTATATGGATAGAGTTATTGACTGGCTGCTGCACCACCACAGGTGAGTTGATAGTGCAATTAGCATATTTATTGAGTTCGCCGGCAACTTGTAAAAAGTTATGTGTAAAATACGAATTATATTTTACTGTTGCGGAAGTAATGGGTTTGACCACGGATATCGAGGGATATGGCTTGTAGGCGTGACACTTGTCGCCTCCATCAGCTCGGATTGACCCAAAGTACGTGTGACGTCAATGAGCATCTATTAGTCATATGTTTGCATCCGAACGTGTAGTGTGATTTCGTATTTTTACAAAATGCCGAATTGTTCCGTTCTTATTTGCAAAAATAGGACAATTACAACAAACCTTAAGACAAGTCGGGTGTCCTACCACCGGTATGTAAAACATCACTGCATTAATTATATTATTTAAAGATTTTACAAATATCTAGTTGTGAATTAATTTTGACATGCGTCAGGCTAATCATTTATTGAGTGACCCATGTCAAAATTGTCAAATCAATATATCCCTGCGGTCCGAATTGCGATAAAAGTGATAATATCGCGAATCCGACCAAATTTAATAGTCACAAAATATAAGGGCTATTAAGTAATAATAATAATTTTGAATTTGGTCGGATTCGCGATATCACTTTTAGCGCAATTCGGACCGCAGGGTATTAGTGTTGCACAGCGCTGAGGGATATCGATATAATTAATTGATAGTTGTTCTTACGGAATTATTTCATTATTATTAACATTTGCTTAATAATAAAAAATAATGTTATCTATTATTTTTGTAGTATTTGCTTATTATGCTAAATTAAAAGATTTTATAGTTTTCTTTTTATTTTACTAATCCTTGTAGTTATATTGTTTGAAAAGGATTTAAATAAGTAATTATACTTGAGAACATCTTGAGAACCCTGTTTTACAAGAATGAATACATTTTATTTTAGTTTCCTGAAAGATGCAGAAATAAAAAATAAATGGATGATAGATGAATTCGACCAATCAGATTACGAGGCCTGCATCGCGCTAATAAAAATATTATCGTATCTAACACAATTGCGCCCTAGCCCATCATAGATAATGTGCGGCTGCTATAAAAATTGATATGAAAACTTCTTGGAAGAACCGAAATGTACTTATTTTTTTTGAAAAGAAAAGAAAATTGAAAAGAAGTTATTTTATAGCATAATTTTAAAAAAAGAACTGTATAGCGTGTGGGACTCCCTAAACCGAGCCAGGCAACCCTGGAATGTTCCCCGCTAGAGGGCGCGCTAGTTTCTGCGCGCCAGTGTGCGACAAGCCGGGCGAGCGATCTGTTGCTATACGCGCTCGCGCCGACACCTTTTTGTAATATCGCGGTACATAACTAATGTTAAACCTAGTTTTATGTTCTTTCCACCTGTGTGTGGATAATAAACATTATAACCTCAGTTTGTGCTATCATTTGGACCCCAACACCAGCCAGCAGCGCTATAACTGTCATTATAAAACTTTTTAATTTTATTATAATTACTAGAGGTCGCGCGGGTGCGCGGGCCGCATGCGGCCCGCGAGGGCTTTTTAGGTGGTGCTTGTAACATAACTTAAAAAAAATATGATTTTTGATTTTGTATGGCAGCCATGTTTTTTTGTATGGAAACCATCTTTTTTTCATCGGCTCGTCAAACGGCCTAGGGTCCTTAACATTTTTAGTTTCGGCGGTATAGCATTGCGACTTGTAATTTTCGAGATCCGTAGGGCAGTTCCGGTCAGTGTTCCACTTTCAGGTCATTTCGGACTTTTCCCAAACTCATAGGACTCCCCTCTATACGACTTCCATACATCACTTTTACCCCCGGCGGCTGCTTCTGGGAGAACAATTGGGTGAAAATCCAAAATGAACACTTGTATGGCGGCCATCTTGAAAAATGGCGGAAAGAAAAAATTGATCCCGGATTATGAATCGGTGCCCCCGAAAACCCCCGGACGCCAATTTTCAGCCGGCTCGGACCATTTTTTTTTTTGGCCGCCATTTTGAATCCGCCATCTTGGATTTTTATGACCCCACCGGAAAGCCCCCGTTGTCCTCTATGACATTTGGTCGAACACCCCCCCACTATCTCCAACGGTTTCGGAACGGTGAGCGTTTCCATTTTGTATGGCCGCCATCTTTTTTTGTATGGACGCCATCTTTTTTTCACCGGCTCGTCAAACGGCCCAGGGTTCTTGACATTTTTAGTTCCGGCAGTATGGATTTGCGACTTTTCATTTCCGAGATCCGTAGGGCAGTTCCGGTCAGCGTTCCACTTTCAGGTCATTTCGGATTTTTCCCGGACTCACTGGATCCCCCTCTATACGACTCCCATACATGACTTTAACCCCCCACGGCTCCATCTGGGAGATCAATTCTGTCAATGAGTGAGTCAGTCAGTCAGTGGTAATCGAGCTTTATATATATAGTCAATGTAGTTGCATGTGCATAAAGTCTGTCAATAAAGTACTATTTTTGAATTCATAATTAGAACTTTACGATATGAGTGTAGACAAAAATCTTAAATCTTTACTATTCTGTACTTTTTTTAATTATTATTTATGTAATATTTTAAAATATTTATAGACTAATAAACACAAATTGAGGTGAGTACTTTGTCCCAAGTTAGAACTCCCTGTATTATCTATCTTCCTTTCTCAAATTCTTTAAATTATATTAAAATCGTTAGTCTTTGGTTAGCCTCTCTTAAAGTGTCTATATAGCGATATTTACACTATAAAATACGCCAAAAAAAAACACTTCTCTTTTTTGCAGTCAGTTTTTATCGATAGAATATTTATACCAACCCTTCATCCGTTTTAGGAGTGGGGAAAAAGTGGCGACACTTGAAATTGAACAAATGTAGAGTGAAGGCATATCTCCGGATATCTATGGGTTTGACGGTATTAAAGTTACTCTCCTTTGACCTCTTTTGTAAAACTTTGAATTGCTTATAATCTTTTATGTTTCAAGTTTATAAAATTGGATCATAACAATTAAGTCTCTTATCGAATTACGTTGAATTTTGATTTGTAGAGCACATGATTATAAAGTTAATAAACGACATACTTGTTATGAGCATAAAAGTATTTTTCCTTTCGCTGTCGGAAATTTTATCTGAATAATATCAAAGTATTTTCCTGTTTGTTTTGTATCTTGTGATACCTACTGCTTTCTCTTTCTTGTACTGAAAGGTTTCTTGTACATAAGTGGCCCTTGGTTTTTTATTAACTGAGATTGTTCTATAAGATTTATTGCACAGTGGGGCACATATTATTAATTGTATTTTTATAATAACAAAAATTATGTTTGCGTCATGCGTTTTACATTTTATATTTCCAAAGTCATTATCTTATTGCCTTCAAAACCAAGCGATTAATAATAATGTATCGTTCCGTCAAAAGTGTTTATTATTCAGGCTACTGATAGCATTTACTCATTACTGATTTGAATTATTACTGATCGACGTCTGTTATTATTAGCCTTGGCGCGTAATTAAAACCATTTATTATTTATTGTAACCTGTATTAGACTTCAGTACCTACCTACAAAATCTAGAGCAAGCAAAAAAATTTCGATTCACGAAAAACACTTCTCTATAAAATAAGTTACTGTAAATTGTTTTGCAAACAGTAAAAAATAATATTTATAGGAAAACGAGTAAGCAAAAAATAAACCGGAGGCATCTTACGGAAATAAAAGGATCTAAGCTCAAAGAATTACATGTTCAAATGACCAATAACTCAACGACTTACATGACCCTCAGTATCGATTCTCCAGGAATCATAAAAATACAACTAAATCATCCCTTTTCGAGTATTGCTAAGCTCCTCAAGTAGATCTGTTCAGAGGGTCGCAAAGACGCTCTTGTGTTTCCATAACATAGGAGTAATTCGGTTAACAAGGGGAAGGATCACAAACAAAATGTACCAGGGGCAGTGACGGTGAAGCATCGCCGGATATCCGTGGCCGTCTTCCGAGTAATCGTGATATTTATCGATGTATTTTATCGATGTAAATATCCTGAATAAAATAATGTTTTACGTCACACGTTATCGGTGGCGTTCGCACAAAATAACTTTATCGCCTCTCTCATTGTAGCGCTTACTTTCCGAACGAGTTGACTAAGTATACACACACTGCACTCTCAAATAATTTGAATGCACCATTTAAGCCTTAAAAGCTTTTTAAACAAAGAAACCGACGGCTTTTTTTTCGCTTGTGATAACATGGAATGCGATTTTCAATAATATATCGTACCATTTGCAGGAGAATAGTTAGTGATATAGGCAATGAAATGTTTATCAATTAGGTATTTGTTTCGTCTTGTTGATACCTATATCTCTATAGAAATTAGGTATACCTATTATATAATTTTGGACATAATTATAGGTAGATATGTAAGTACCTAAAATTACCATATTATAGTACTCACTACCTACCTATTACACAAAGTCCTACCATTCTAGTCCCGATCCCACAAGTTTC
Organism: Allophyes oxyacanthae; assembly: GCA_932294325.1. NCBI lineage: Eukaryota > Metazoa > Arthropoda > Insecta > Lepidoptera > Noctuidae > Allophyes > Allophyes oxyacanthae. The sequence continues at coordinate 8,995,023 of OW028620.1, read as the reverse complement.
TTTATGGGACGAAAACTGCAACTGCAAAAAAAAAACTGCTGTTCAATATTACTCGAATTAGGCCCAAGTTCACCGACAACATAACAGACGATTAGAGCAAAATCAGCTGTTTAAACATGAACTTTTGTATGGATAATCGGCAGATTTCATTTTAAACATCTGTTATGTTGTCGGTGAAAATGGCCCTAAATGTATGGACCAGCAGATTTCTTTTCGCGATTTCTGGGTTTGTCCCGTAGTATAAGTTGTCCATAATTATTAGTACAATAACCACTTAAAGGGATCGGGATAAGAAAGGTAGGACCTTATATAGATAAGATACATAAACAAGTATTTTCATAATTATGTATACATAACTAACAGGTCAAAAATAAAAGCCTGTATGTAGGTAATAATAAAAAGCCCTTGGCTTGATCCTAAGTTTAATATTTATTAAGTATAATAAATATTTAAGTAGGTAAGTACCTAGTTGTTAATTACAGAAGTAATAATTTAGGTAGGTAGGTACTAAAACATTGACGAAACACAGACATTGTTAGCTACTTGCAGCTAGAAAGGTTACGTTATTTCAAACAGTTTTCAATTGTATTTTTTTCCAAATTAAATCATTCCACTTTAAAGTTGACTTAGCGAGTATAAAATAATTAAAGTTAACAAGAAATGTTGAAAAGATGTTGCTCAAACATAAACAGTACTTTGTGCCAAACAATATTTTCATCTGAATCAAATTTTTCTCCTTCAGTAACTTCTGAATCTATTTTTGTCATTTTCTAACTTTAATAAAATAAAATTCAAAACAGTTGACTCTCTTCTGCTCTGCGTTCCTTTGGAAAGCGAATTATAAAACAAAGATTGAAAACGTAGTGAATACAAAGCTGAAATGTTATAATAATTGTTATTCTGTAGAACATTTCGTTTATTGAATTGACGCGATTCAAAGTGATGACCGCGGTGGCTGGGAATTTTAACCATAAAAACGCGGTCAAACGCGAAAGGTCTACACCAAATTACGTGCGAGAAATGCGTAAAAACAACTCTAAAAAAACAAATACTTACAAAGTTTTTTCAAAACAAGACAACTGTAAACAAACAAATTATTCTTATCATAAGTACTTGTGTAACCATCACTTAGAAATACGAAAGCATGTACCTAACTTTTGATTTTAAAATAGCTTTCGTGTCGTGTTTCAAAGAAATGGGTCATCTTTCTTCTCATTAATTTTATTAAATAAAATTACAGAAACTCAAATTGCTCGTTTTCTAGCGTAACGTAATACAAAAAACTTTTTCTAAATTGGTTTTAAGGTTGTAAAACTTTTTTCATAAATCAGTTCTCCTAATAGCCCAGCGTATCTTTAAATTATCTTCGTTTACTTTACTTTTAGTGCTTACTTTTTAAACGTTTATATTTTTCAAATAAGGTAGGCTGTAATTAATCATGGCGTCTAATGGTGGGTACAAAGTTACAAACCTGAGCAAAATGCAATGTAATCAGTGGCACAAACATAGGGTATAATGTATCATTGTTTAATAGCCGTCTACTGAACACAGTATGGAAGGATTGCATTGCATGAGTTCAAAGCATAGAGATTAAATATAGTACCTCTGTAATATTTCTATGGTTCAAAGCGTGGTCGAAGGAATCTAAGAATCCTACTCATTGAGTCCACAGACATTTAATATTAATAATTGTTATTTTATATCCTTTTTGGAACGTGTTTTTAATTTTTTACTTTTTTTTATTTGTTTTTTTTTTTTTTTGTTTGTCGTAATTTGTGTAAAAATAAATTGCTTTTCTTTCTTTCTTCTTTCACAATTATCAATAAGTCTTAAATCTAGTAGATTTTGTTGCATTGGATTCCCGGATATTGATTGTATTAAATGTTGCAGAAATCTGTGCCCACAGATTAGTATATATTATATACCTACCCTATACGACTGCAATAGGATGTGCGCTCACTCACATACTCTGATGACAGGAGACTCATCAAATCCATCATAAAACTGTACTTAGAATTTAGATCGTTTTCCAGTAAAACCCACCTGTATCACATCATAATTATGATCATCAGATTATATGGAGAGCTAAGATAATTAAAACTATAGGTACGAGATCGTGCACAAGCTTTCAAAAATTTCGACAGTCCGACCGGCCTAAGTATCAAATCATTTTTAAATAAAGCAAATCGAAAAATCCGTTGCTTGTGGGCAAGTACAATCAACGCGTACCATTCCAAAGAAGTTTTTTATTGAAACACTCGCATACCCTTAGTTTTGCGATAGAAATATAAATTTCATCGAAAATTATTTAAAATTTTCGCATTTAATAATAAATTATCTACAGGTTTTTATTTGTGTGAAAAACCATGAATGCAGCTACATTTGTATTGGTTGTAGGCTCTTAATGTAAGTTCCTATAATGAAAGGTGACGTGCAGTGCCACCTGCCACGGACGATGTGTATTTATCGGTCCAGTGATCAGTATTATTTATTCAATGAAATCTGCTTCACTAGCAGCTAAGTGCTTACATTCGAATAAGTACATTATGTATGTCTTTTGATGTCGGATTTTTTTATCATGTATGTCGCTTTGTTCGTAGATGTTATACCGAATCTAGTTAGATTGGAAGCCGACCCCGACATAGTGGCAGATATTAAAATATTTACCCATAAAACGGCCGTTCTATTATAAATGCTGTATAAATTTTACCTGCCATTTTTACTTTCCTCTAAATGGAGAGAACAGATTTTAAAACTATTTTAGTTACTAGACGTTACCGAATGAATAAGGGGGTGTGAGCCTCTATACCTAATGTGCTGTTAGTTCAAATATGAAAGGGGCGACTTCTGAATTCAATCCACTTATGTATAAGTTGGCAATTGGGCTGGAACCGGCGTGTTTACCCTCGCAGTGACCCCGTGTCAACGGGGCTTGAGAAGTTGCGACCATCCTCACACTTAGATCTACGAAACTATATTTGTATTCCCCGTGTTAAATTTATATTAAGGCCAGCGAATTAATACGAGGAAACAAAGGTTTGGTAATGAAATATTGGGTTAAGTTTCAATTAAACTGTTGTTATTTTTTTTTTAATATTTACCACTAACAATACACCGTAAAAATATACCAGACCAATAAAACCTTACATACAATGTATAAATTAAAACAGACGTATGAATAATAAATCGCTCATCTAATTGCGAACGGAACTGCATCTTATCTTCACTTACTGAAAAATGCATTAGACTGCGCCACCCCTCTCTATAAAACTTGCAGCCCAATGAACGCATTAAAAATATGAGTAACACGTGTCAGGCTTTAATATAACATATCGGTCCACGCCGCATCCACTGAGCTCAGTCGAGTGTCAATTATTCATCCCGTGTCGATAATGGAACAATCCTGTCGTCGCCGCGGAGTGGGCCTGTCAACGCTAGACGTAATGGCATATTCCATCCTAGTTCACAAAAACCTATCCCACTTTAATGTGCTGTGAAATTACTCAAATAATAATTAAGGTATCTATTTCTATTCCATCAGTTTTTGGATCGTTCGATACTTGTCCGCATATAGTAGATACCTATAGGTGGGTAATATTATTTCACTAAATGCTTTAAGAATTATTGTCATATTTCCGTTTTGCATTTTACGAAAACCATTTCCGTGCAGTCTTTGTGTATAAATTATTAATCTGTGACAAAAACGGACCATAACGCACTCTGGACACGCTTCGTTTTCGTTAGAGAGGAATACCGTTGTACAATTTAATTTGCACTCAACACAGAAAACTGGTTTAAAACATAAATCTGTTTAAAAACAATCCCTACAAAGCTTTCTATCATAATGAGGAATTAAGATTTGGCAGTGAAACGAAACGGCATAAGTGATTATTATTAGTGAAATAGCAAGGGGAAGCGGAGTGCTCTATTTATCATCCCCGCCACAATTAGGGTTCTATGTACCTATAGCTAATTATAGAACTAACCATTAGTCTTTTATTCAGTTTATTTCTTTAAGTTCTTTACATGAACAGATTTTGCCTTTGCCCATCAATTACCGACCAAGGTATGCATTCGAAGAGTTTTTTTTTTTCTTTGACATTTGTACGAATTTTTTCACCGTACGATAATTTTAAAACGTTGGTACGCTCATCCATTAACCCAGAACTCCGGTATGTACCTGTAGTATTTACTTAATTATTCACCATATCCTGTGACACCTAGCTCTGTATTTTACTCCTGCAGTTAACTTTATACATATTTGCAATATACCATTGATACTTAATTCAAGTATTTTACTGATTAACCTAAGCAAACTCATCGCCCCCGGACAGCCTTCGAAACCAGAGGTTCGATTCTTCTCTGAGAGTCTATCTCGGCACAACTTTGTAAACATCTTCAATGTAGTAAACCTTATTATAGCTATCTACTACCTACATTCAGTAGTTATCTTCCCATTTACAACAACTCATATTTGTATTCACTACGGTGTTTTGACTTAATTGTCACTTGTTGACTTAAAATGTGCGTCATCATTAAAGACCATGAGCACTGCTACAAATTACTCTGATGATATATTTTCAATAAAGAAGTATAGGTACCTAAATAAATTATTTTTCTTTCTTTCTTTACTACATTATCATAAAAAGCAAAAAGAAGAAAGAAAGAAGGAAGAAGAAATAAAAATAATGCTATTCTACATAGGATAGCATAACATTCTCATTATATAAATAAAATTATACAAAAATTTTAATTTTAATTCGACATTCATAAATATGCCTAACTGTGCTGTCGGGTATGCATATGGAAAAGGTTACCAACTCAGGATGTGCTAGGTATGGGACACCCAGCGCTTATTTTCAGTGTAAAAAAATTGTAGCTTCTGACTTTATTTTACGCGAGCTCCCGGCATTTACTTCGACTGAGTTAGTACTAACCACAAAAGGGCCGATGTGCGTGGGTGAAGGTAGATAGTTAATACAAAAGAACCACAAATTTGATATAGCTCCGTGTTTCGTAAAATATCGTCTACATGATAATTTAAATCCCTATTTTATCAACAAAATATGATATGGTTAAAATGTTCAGATTGAATTGTACCGGCATTTGTTTTAATGTCAGACAAATGAATTATATATTAAAGTCAAAACGTCGGATAGTCCATCAAAATATGTCGTAGGTGATAGATTACTCATTAATGAGGCCTAATGTACTAATTAATCACCCGAATTATTTAGCTTTTAGTGTGTACCTAATAGTTCTAACCAGTGACGGATATACACATTTGCCGCTAGTAGGCTCTTCAACTTATGCCGCCCCTACCAACATCTACAATTCGATTATTATAGTTCACAATCATTATTAATTAAAAACAAATTGTCAATAAAATTGTAACTTTATGATTTGTGCCCTATCGTCCTAATTACACCACGTTTTCCCGTGATTGTGAACTGGGGGTTCGATGTGTCAGGTCCTAGATTATTTTTATAACCCAACCATCTAGTTAAAATTGCACAAGAAATAGTTTTCGGGTATTTTGGTATTGGTATTGGTAAAACGGGCGAGTTTCCGCAACTCCACGGCGATGCGCGTATTTTGCGTATGGGTGGGAATCATTTTATTCCAGCCAACCCAACTCCTCGAGGAAGGCCAGCAAACATTTGATGTTACTGGCGATCTCCCGGAGAGCACTCTGGTTACCGAAGTACTTGGCCCTGAAGACAGCTACCTCTGGGCAGTTCAGAAGTACGTGGGCCGTTGTTTCGTCCACCTCCATGCAAGCTCGACATAGAGGACTGTCTGTAACTCCTATAACATAGAGATGTTTATTAAAAGTACCGTGGCCCGTTAGGGCCCCTGTTACTATGCGTAATTGTTGTTTATTCAACCTAAGCAGCTGTTTGGTGATGCGGAGGTCAATAGCGGGTAGGGCTGTTTTTGCTTGTCTGCACTCACCGTGATTCTGCCAAGAGTTGTTGTGTTTAGTTCTAGTTCGTTGCCTTACCAGGGTGCGTAGGTGTCCGAAGGGTAGTGGTATCAAGGGTTCGGGGCCTACTGCAACCATGCTGGAGCCCCTTCTAGCGAGCTCATCGGCTGCGTCATTGGCTTGTGAGCCGCTGTGTCCTTTGATCCATTGTAAGGTTAAATTAGTGAGGTTGCCTACCTTGTTTAGGTTTTGGTGACACTCGTAGATTAGCCCGGAGTTAACTGAGTAGCTATTTAGGGCTTGTAGAACTGACATGCTGTCAGAGAGTATACGGATGGGGTATCCTTTTACTTCCCGAGCTAGCACCGCTGATGCGGCTAGGGTGATACCCATGCACTCTGCCTGGAATACTGTGTTGTGGATACCTAGTGGTGCTGATAGGTGTATATTGAGGTCCTCTGAAAATATACCTGATCCGGTACCTGTACTTGTTTTAGATCCGTCCGTGAAGATCCTGAGTTCCGCGGGGTTGAGGCCCTCGCATCTATGGTCTTCATGTAGTTGGATCTTGTATTTCTTGTCAAATACGAACCTTTTGGGTATGCGGTCATTTATGGCCTGCATAATAGGGAAATCCTCAAAAAGTTCATCTAGGATCGCTGTATGTGGCGTGCTATTGTCCCTCCATAGCGCCAGCGTCTTTAGACGAAGCGCTGTCATCGCCGCTTCCTGCTTCATAAAGAGGTGTAGTGGTGGTAGGTCCAGGAGGGCTTCCATGGCTGCGGTGGGGGTAGTTCTCATGCAGCCTGTTATAGCCATACAGGCCTGTCTCTGGACGCGCTGTAGTTTGTTGACTGCTGTACCAATGGTGGTTCTGGGCCACCATACTACAGCCCCGTATGCTGGCATAGGTCTAATCACCGTCTTATACAGCCACAGGATAATTTTCGGGGATATACCCCATCTTTTCCCCATCATTCTTTTGCACTGCCAGAAGATGATGCTGGCCTTTTTTGTTTTATTGTCCAGGTGACTGCTCCATTTTAGTTTGCTGTCCAGGAGTACTCCTAGGTACTTGACTTCCGTGGACAGCTGGAGTTCTGTGTTGAACAGTTTGGGTAGTTGGAAAGATCCAAGTATCCTTTTTTGGGTGAACATGACTAATTCGGTTTTTGTTGGGTTTACCGATAGGTCATATTCCCCGCACCATCGTTCAACTATACGAAGCGCCTGCTGTGTTAGGTTGCATACAGTGCTGGTATCCTTCCCTGAAATTAGGATGGCCAGGTCATCTGCATATCCTATAGTGTAGTCGTGATTACGGTTTAGTTTACTGATAAGGTCGTTGATGACCAGGTTCCACAGTAGGGGTGATAGTACGCCACCCTGCGGGCATCCTTTAGCGATCATGGCCGACTGCTTATTCTCATCTAAGTGAACCACGCGTTTGCTGAGCATGTTCTTTATCCAGTCAATTATCATTGGTTCCACTTCGTGTTTGGACAAAGCGGCGCTGATGCTGGAGAAGTTTGTTTTGTCAAAGGCTCCTTCGATATCTATGATGGTGCCTAGGCAGATGCCTTTCTGTTGAATTGCCTCCTCTATCCGGTTAACCACCAAGTGGAGTGCAGATTCGGTTGATTTCCCGGAACTGTACGCGTGCTGATTGGCGTGCAATGGTATATGCTTTAGAGCCCCGTCTCTTAGCTCCCTTTCGCATAGTCTTTCCAGGGTCTTAAGCAAGAATGAGGTCAAGCTGATTGGACGGAAGGATTTAGCGCTCGTGTAATCACCCTTGCCTGGCTTGGGAATGAATATCACTTTCACTTGCCTCCAACCTTTAGGGATGTATCGGAAGGCCAGGCAAGCTCTCATAATAGCCAGCAGTCTCTTTGCGACTGGCGCTTCCCCCCATTGCATTAACGCAGGGAATATGCCGTCTGGACCAGCTGCTTTGAAAGGATGAAAGCTGCGGATGGCCCATAGGAGTTTCTCTTTTGTTACTACCGATTGTGCGCAGTGCTTGTCTTCCTCTGACGGTGTAATGGATTCATCTTGCCAGTTTGTTGTTGGAGTGAAGACGCTACCGGGGAAGTGTGTTTCAATAAGAACGCGTCTAGTTTCTTCTGGCGATGTTGTGAGTGTGTTGTCAGGTTTACGGAGAGTATCAGGTCCAGAGGAGTTCTGATGCGCTAATATTTTCCTTACCCTGTTCGCTTGTTGGCTGGATTCAATGTTGCCACAGAATTTGCGCCAACCCGCGGTACTTCTCGATCTGATGCATTTTTTGTAACCGGATTTGGCAGACCGGTATCGGTCCCAATCCTCGTCTGCGCTGGTGTTCATTGCCCTGTTTAGAGCCTTCCTTACTTTCCTGCGTTTGCGTTCCAGTTCTGGGCCCCACCAGGTTTGTTTACCCGGTGTTTTGGGCGGGGTGGTCTCTGGGCATGCCGCGTGGTAGCTGTCTATCATTGATTGAGTAAGGTAGCTTACCTGCGTGTCAATTGCAACAGTGTCCACGAGGGTTGGTGTGGTCTCCGATTGCATTAGTTTGGTGCTCAGTGTTCGCGCGTACTTGCATTTGTCCGTGTTGCGGGGGTTCCGCCTGGGTGGGATTGGTGGGATACAGACCTGAAGGTTGAAGCGGATCCACCTGTGGTCAGAGCACGAGGCCTCATCAGAGACGTGCCAGCCTTTGGTGATACCTGCTATCCCTTCTGATGCGAGAGTTAGGTCTATAATTGTTCGACTGCGTCTGGTAACGAATGTTGGTTCCGACCCTGTGTTTAGTAAGGATAGGTTAGTTGTAAATAGGTATTCAACTAAAGTCTTACCTCTGTCATTCTGTGTTTCCATTCCCCATAGAGGGTGGTGGGCGTTGGAGTCAGTCCCAATAAGAATCTCACAGCCGGTCCTCTCGCAGTGGTTGACCAGCCGGATCAAGTCGAAAGGGGGTGGTGCCTCCGCCTCGGGCATGTAGACTGACGCCAGTATGAGTGTCGTCTCCCTGTCATCATGCTGTAGGTTAAGCCTTATGGCAGTAAGGTCTCTGCAACAGAAATCTGTTAAAAGCTGTGTTTTAAGATTGTTAGTGACGTAGATGCACGATCGGGGATGATCGTGGTCAGTAGTCGTTAAGAGCTTACCTCCAAGGTTGGATAGTCCTCTTATTTGGCCGGCCCTGACCCACGGCTCCTGGATTAGGGCTATAGCCGTTTGTTGAACCTCCATCCATTTCCGCAGCTGAGCCGTCGCGGTTTGGCTGTGGTGGAGGTTTGCTTGGAGGATTTTAGCAGTCCGTGAAGAGCACGCCATTGCTGGTCGTTCCCTCCTCGTCTCCTCCAAGCTGTAGCCCGGCCATCAGGTCGCCAGTGTCTACGTCATCCCCCATCGCATCTGACCCCGCGAGCAGAATGCCTTCGGGATCCTCGTCCGACGAGAGGATGACATCTGAGTCAGCGGCGGCGGCAGGGGAGGCTGGTTTTTCCCCCGGGGCTGGAGCGTCCTTCTCGACAGCCATGGGTGTGTCGGGTAGAGTGACCACTACTGCCTTGTGCTGTTGTTGTTGTTGCGGTGGTGGCTGCTGCAGTAGCTCCTTGCGGATGGTGGCCGTTACGGGGTCCCATCCCAGAGGGACGTCGACAAATTTGCCGTTCCGACCTTGGAATTTGACATAAACCGCTCCCAAGCCACTTGAGAGACGGCGTTCTGCTTTCATCAAGGCCGGGATTTGGTCCTCTGGGATGCCGACCACCACAAACCACCCGGCGGCCTGCTTGGCCGAGTGAAGCAGCACCCACTGTTTCACGTTCACCCATCGGTTTTGGTACGCGAGGGTCTGAGCGATGATGCGTGGTCTTAGAATGTTCTGCTCGTCCGGGACCACGATGCCGCATCGGACGCGCTGTATGAGGTCTGACTGGTTTTTAACGACCAGTGTGATGTTCGGTGGTGTGACGAGACTGGAGACAGTGGTACGCAGCCAGGTCAGGGTCTCCTCGTTCTTGCACCACAGTTTCAGGACCCCCTCCCCATACAGCGGTTTCCCGTTAAATGATGGCCCTGGTCGCTCATCATCAGCAGTGGAAGCGGCCTCCGCTATTATTCTGCTGTGGATCCCGAGGACCACTCCGTCGGCTGTGTCCTTATTTAAATGCCCTGTACGGTCGCAGGTGATTGCGACGCACAGGGGCGATTTAGTGGCTTGAGCGTAGGTAATGTTCGCTGTCCGTCTGGATTGGTCCAGTCGCGGCCGCTTGTGTTCCCCTCGCGATGTCGCCGACTCATTCAATGCTCGCTTTGCCGCGGCATGGTCCTTACCTCCGGGTTGCCGCGTCTTGCTGGCCTGTGGCTTCCCCCCAGCGCTGGTCGACGGTTCGCTAGATCTCAGTTGGTTTGCACCGGCTGGTTCCTGCGGTCGTCGGCCAGCGCTGAAGTTTAGCTGACCACTGGTCGGACCCACCGGGCCGGTGGACGGCCCTTCCCCAGCACTGGTTAGCAGTACGCCGGATTGCTCCTGCGTTGGCCCACCAGCAGCAGGGTTGGGCTGGCCACCGGGCCGGTCGATCCGGCCCGTGGTTGTGGCCTGCACGACGGTTGGCGCGCCTTTGGCTAACAAGCGGCCCTGACGACGCCTCCTCCTGTTCTTCTTCGTCTTTTTGCCGCTGGCAGGAGCCGCATCACCCTGGGGTGTAGGGAGTGGGCTTTTGCCCTTACTCTTACGGCTCGGCAACTCCCAGGCGGCAGAAAAGTCGTCTATATTTTGGCCGGACATTATTGAAATTTCTGAAGCAGGTCCTACCGTCTGTGTGGCTTCTTTACTTGATTTCCCTGCGGGGTGAAGAACGTTAGTGGTTTTGCCCAGCGCTTGGGCCATCATAGATGGACGCGGACTGGTGCTGGTGTTACCCAGCGGCTGACTCACTGACGGTGGTCGAGGGCGGGCGCTGGTTCTGCCCAGCGCCTGCGCCCTCGTCGTGGGTTGGCGTGGACCGGCACTGGTTTTACCCAGCAAGGTCCCACGCCTCTTAGCAAGTTTGGTCTTGAACGCGGTTTTCGCCGCGTCTGGACCTTTGCTACGAGGGCCCTCCCTGGTATCCGCAGCCGTAGCGGGACTGCCAGGTAGGGCATGAACAGATGCTACGTTGGCTTCCGCCAGTGTAGTTTCTGTGTCGGTACTAATAATTGGCCTTGTGATATCCATTATATTATGTGGTAAAATATTCATCTCTTCGGCTCCCACCCTCCATGGAGCCCGCAAATGGGAACGCCTTACTATAGCTTCAGTGCGTTAGGACTACCAGAAGAGATATAGGTACGCGAGGCTGGCTTACAGCGCGACATCGGGCGCTCGATCTGGCTGGCATTCGGAGAATTGGCCTTCACCGAACGAACTGATCAACCATCACTTACACCGTCAGCATGGCTTTTGCCACCGCTTCAGCTGTCCGAAGACGGCTTCTGCAGACCCCACATACCTCACCAGTGACCCTCTGACGGGTCACCATGGCCATTTCCCCACAAGTGGCTAGCAAGTAGGGCCACCGTTTTGCTTGAAATCGGGACCAAAGGGGGCGTGTTGCTTCATGGACACATTACCGCCAGCGCCAATCGGCTCAACCCCCCAGGACTCCTTCATCCCCGCGTACGGCGCTCGACTGCGCAGGTCCTAGCGCAGGTGACCGTTAACTCTTGCTCGCCATCACTTCCATTGTGATGGCCGGGCCCGCGACCTCTTTGTCACAAAGGGTTGCAGTTAGGAGTGGAGGTGAGGTTGGAGGGGAAGGATGAGGGAGGGGGTGTGATTAGATTTGGGGGGGGATTGTGAGGGCTGGGTAGGGATTGGTGTGGTGTGGGGGCGGGAGCGGCGGAAATCCCGTGGAGAAATCCCACTAGGCGGGAATCCGACGCCACCGCCCCCACACAGCACGTGACGGGAAGCATCGGGGAAGGATTGGATGGCAGCTTTTAGCATAAGCTAGGCAAGAGGTCATAACCCGATGCCTACCTTAAGGTCCCAGTGACGCCGGTGTTACAGGTTGGTTTGTCTCGGGATCTCAAGATTCCGGGGTATACCAACCCGCTGTACACACACTAGGAGGCAGCTGCGGACTACGTCACCACAAGTTTGTCACGTCGTCACAAGTTTTCGGGTATATTTATGAACTAATAAAAGCTCTCTCATGTACTACTACTAAGGCGGTAAGGTATGCCTAAATATTGACCCCCCGCACCTAATATCTGCTGCCCTAGGATTCGGTTGGTTCTAAAAATAGTAAGTATCTATTATAACCCGAACATGAAGCAAAATACCTTTAATGGTATATTATGAATTTGGGTACCTACCAATATCATTAGAACCCAAACACAAAAAAAAAAAAAAAAACCCCTGATGCAAAAATGTCTGTAGGTTACGGTAACCGCTTACTATCAGGCGGGCCATATGCTTGTTTGCCACCTTAGTAGTATAAAAATTAACACCACTGGCGTATCCCGACTTTATTACCCATAAAAATCTTTGCTCCTCTTTGGAGCCGAATCCGATCAGACTTCATTTATTTTATTTGCTTATTTATTTATTTAATTACAACGTTTATGTTACAACCAATTACAGTAACTAAAATTAACACACATTGAGTACCTACACAAAATTAAAGAAACAAAAAACAAATTAAAGTAAAATTTGAAGTGAAAACATAAATAAATATAGGAGGGTTAACAACACATTCATAAATTCCTCTCACAATACTTCTGGCATACCAATAAAATCTTCACCCATCCATCCGAATTTGATCATCAATTTGATCATCCATTCATGATCATTGATCAGCACCCGCGCTTGACTAGACCATTGAGGCAATCAAAATATTGACAGAATTAGATATTAATAATGAATGTTTCATATCAATTGGAATTTGTCGGCTGGAAAAATCCAAATACACAAATAGTCAAACAAAACTTGTCTTTGTATAATGTCAGTCCGATATAAACTAGTTTAAATTTTGCGCCCAACTATTGTAGGTAGTAGAGCACTCGTAGGACACTCCGCTTAGTAACTAATTTAACTGACACGCATGTAACTCAATTATACTCACCTACGTATACAATGTACAATTAAAACTTTTATCCATTCGGCGTTACTATAGGTTTTTACTACAGTTTTCACTTAAGGGACCGTCCTAAAAATCGACTCATTTTGGACAATTTTGTTCATCAATTGTGAGAAAGGAAAATATAATTTAAATAAAGTTTGTGATTTTAAAAGTACAGTACGTACAGTATTCTTGCACGTAGCGGGAAGGGATTTTTCAAATAATTTAAATAGTAATGGCAAATCACCAATCTTCACAACTTTTCCGAAAAACTACCCGCGAGTTACGTTTGACCATCGATTTACAAGAAACTACTACTGAACATTAAAACATATTATTAACATCATTAGGTATCTATGATTTTAAGGTCAATTTGCAGAGGGTTTGAACAGTTTGAATTGCTTGCTTGATTTTTTTTTTAAAATAATGTAATTTCTGGAAAATTACCTGTCAAATTTTAATTTGTTATGATTTCCAAATCTTTTAAGAAATTTAAAAATTACACATTTATCTTCTGTTATCCTATAAATAGAAACAAAAGTTTATTTTATGAGAAAACTATGTCTTCATTTTAGTAAATAAAACGCGAATTATGACTAACTATATTTTCAAACGCGCGAAACTGATCTCACCAGTAACAGGCGCTGTCACTGGCACGATCGGTTTTGCGCCACGAAAACTGTATATGCTTTTATACATAATCACACAGACTATATCAATTATTTTACGCTTTCTCACAATTAGGGAACAACATGGTATCCAAAATGGGTCGATCGGTAGGATGGACTCTTAATTACACCACAAAATTATTGCCATCTAATAACAATAAATGACTGATATAGGTAGGTACTTAAACCACAATTTGTCGGTAATTTGTTAAAGTTTTTGTGTCGGGACAAAAATAGGGCAGCAACTTCGAAGGATAAATGTTAGAACCTTTTTTATATAATTTACGACTTGTCTAGAAGCTTTATCAAAGTCTTTTTGGTCTAGTCTAGTAAGAATACATGGTTCGTGAGTGAAGTCCCTGGTTAATGTACCGCGTCGACTGAAGTCTGAAACATTTTATTTCTTTAAACTGCACGAGCTTAAAATCTAACGTAATTTATAATGCATGATGATAGTATACATATAAAAGGTTTATTCTGGTCTAGTAATTTTGAGGCCTCAAAAAATATTGGTTCCGAAATCAATGGTGTGACCTGTGACATCAAAGATACACAATGACTGATTGTTCTAATTACAGGTCGGGAATTACCCACCGGGCAAAATGTAGTGTCTGTAGCACCTATAGAAGTTCCCGATGGTAAGTGTTTTATCTGTAAATATGAGTAAGAGAATATTCTCGAGCAGAACATAAATAAGGGAACGTTTAGCCAGATATTCTTAAGCGGTATTTTTCTCAAGTTCCCCTAAATGTTGAGTGAAATTATTAATAAGATTTTATATCGGTATCAACAATCGATGTAACTCAGGATATTTATTAGGTAGTTTTATTCTACATTATTCACGAATATTCCTTAAGTTTTTTAATACTCGGAACTTAATGTGTAGTTATACGGACCTCCGTTTAACTACCTAGCTAGCACCTGCTAAAGGTAGGTGCTTATGTATCGATACTCCACATTGTTTCATAATCTCTTTAAACAAAAAATTGCTTATTTTTAGACGAACAATCAATAAAGATTTTATTAAAAATTCTGATAGGCACATTTATTATAATGAAACAAAAGAAAATATAATGACTAAAATATGACAGGTAAATCCATACCAAAATATTTCTCAGAAATAAAATAAAAAGGCTGTAGAGTTTTATAAGAGATAGGTAGACTAATGACAGATTATTGCTATAATTTGCGATCATTTTAAAGCGCATTTTTAAAATATTTACTTCGTTTTTCTTTCCTTTTTTCTTAGGGAACAAATAGAAAGTAGTTTATAATATTCTGTCGGCACCACTCTATGCTAAGGCAGCAACAGCCATGGCGATAGGATGACGGACCACAGCCCCTTTTTTACAAATAATTTTAATTAAAAACACTCGCCGCTTTCTAAACGAAACTGTTTTCTTCGTCTGCTGCATTAGACAAGCGACAGTGTTTTTATATCGCTAGTGTACACCATGGCCGATGTTTACGTACCTACGCTGTCCTTACCAGAACAAATACGAAAGTGTTTATTTGTGCTATTATCGCATCGCTCTCGCTTCCCTCGGTTAACAGCGTAGTCCCAGCTTGAGCCGCGTTTTCACCATCTCAAAGTAATAAAATTAATGCTCGTTATCATAATCCATTCGCGAAGAAAATTAGTGAAAAGATAACTTTAAAAAAATATTTTATCTATTTTATAACGAAGGCTTAAAACGTGTATTTACGAAATACGAGTACCAGAACCACTTTTTATTTCATATTCATGCTGTTTTTTCGTACTGGGGTGAGCCAAACCCCTAGGGTACCAATATGCCACTTAAATTTATTTGCGGAAATGAAATCATTCGCATTGGTTTGGAAGCCTCTTCCTTCAAGTACCGCGATAACCTATTCTGCTCTAAATCATGCCTAGCATTGCGCAGAACATTACTTTCTACAATGGTATTATAATAATAAAAATATACTTAATTAGAAAAAATACTCAAAGTAACTTTCCATTTATTAATTAGACATTGTCTGGGTTATTTTAGTAGCGTACCTACACCTACGCGAAGATTTGTTGGAACAGTCAGAATAAATTAAATAAATTTTCAAATAATATGATCAGTCAACATGACATGTCAGCGCTTAAAAACTAAACTTTTATTAACCAAAATGAAACTTAATTTTCTTAACTGTTACCATTATTATGATTATAACCACTTTGACTGTAGGTAATGGATACTATGATTACAACACTCATTCCACTATATATGAATACTTTTACTGAGTCAAAGATGTTTCGCCCCATTCTGACACCTTAGTCCCTTCAGTGTATCTGACGTTGTCTGTATATTACTAAACAGAGTAATTTCAAAAGTTTATAAAACTTGACGTTAATACCGCCAGCTGTTCTCCAGGCGCGAACAACATTGAGGATTAGGGATGTAAGCTTGTTTGCCCATGTTCGAGTGATCGGTGCCTAACGCGCCATGAAGAAACCTATATAGCAAAGCTAGGTTTACGTAACTGCGTATGACGTTTAACGGTATGTTGCATAACCCGCTGGATATGTAAGACATTGAAATATATTCTTGTTTTCTTTTAATGAATCTTTTGCGTAATAATCTAATTAGCTTCGGATAGAGTTGCATAAATGTTTTCTTCGAAACTTATCGAACTAAAATACACTGCCCCGTTTGTCAAGAATTATATTGAAAACATTTTATTTTTTGTTATAACATAATCTTGTTAATTGAATTGAATTGAAGTGGGTATTATCCGCATTGCACTCAGATTTTACACGTTCAACAAACGAAATTCCTCGTGAAAATAAAAAATACTGTAACATAATAGCATGACTCGAGAGTCTCAATAAATTGTAAAAGTATTAAAAAGCTGAAAAGGTCGTTTTATTTACTTTAAATGACTAGAATACGTGATATTATATCCTAGCAAATAATATACTTTATCTAAATCTCACGGACCTTTTTGCGGCCGCTAACTTTTTAGAGGTCGGAGCTTTAGATTGATGTTTTTTTAGCATTGTGCTTCTTATACATTATTTTGTCGGTGAAAGAGCGATACAGCGACAAACCGCTATTTGTCGTTGGTGGGCCGAGTATAAATCACGCAACCCTACGGCTAGGGTCGCCATGTATCCGACCTATATGTAGTCCGGTATTTATGCTACTTATCTTGGCGAGCGAAAGGAAGACAATGATATATGCTGTTGTTGAAACCGGTTGCGACAAATGAGCTTAATTACTCATGCAGTATTTTTTTTACAAGAGGGTATAATGAAATGTCTGTGTTAGCTTTCGAGAATGTTCACCAATCAGTGAATATTTGCGTTCACTGTCTCCAATGAATAATGTAGGTAACTTATAATGGGAAAGTCTCTGTAGCGGATCACGGATCATTATACTACCTATACTTACTTAGGTATTTGATTTTTTGGGAAATTAATATTCACGCTGAACTAGCAATGAAACTAAAATATAGCAGAGAACTTCTATTTGTATAAATATATACTGTATATTACGGTATATATATTTAATATCTCCAGAAGACTATAATGTACTAATAAAACCGAATGAAGTCCATAATATGAAACATACATACTTATAAACTCTGTGACTCAGAGCATACCAGTATGTATGACAAAATATCATAAAACTGTCCGATAATTTCATCAAAGCGAGTTGGCCACCGCCCGACGCGACGCCGCGCGCCGATGTGTGTGCTGAAACGGCGGCAGACGCGCCGGCACCACTCGTCATCATATTTGTGACTCTTTTTACTTCTCCTAAAAGTTTTATAACAAGTAAACATGTTAAAAGTCATTACCAGACTATTATTTATTGAGCGGTTCTTTCCAGAATCAATGTATCCGAGATTCGCCGAACCCATACCGAATGTCACGGTTACGGTCGGGCGGGACGCGCTGCTCGCGTGCGTGGTGGATAATCTAAGAGGATTCAAGGTAAATAAATATGGCACTTCACTGAAAGCCTTTAAAAGTATTGCTTTGAATGATTTATAGCCCAAGGCAGTGATTAGTCTTGTACCTAATTTGAGCCATGAGTGCTTTTAAGAATTGTTATTTACGATAAAATGTGCAGTTTTTACGATGATATAAAAGTACCTATTTTCGAACAAATCTATCGATTATTCATCTCAATAATAGCGCCAAAGTTTACTATGACGCAAATAGTTTTATAAATTACACTACCCCTTGTTTTCGTAGGTAGCATGGGTGCGTATGGACACGCAAACAATCCTGAGCATCCACCACAACATAATAACTCAGAACCCGCGCATCAGCCTGTCGTACAACGACCACCGCTCGTGGTACCTGCACATCAAGAACGTGCAGGAGGTGGACCGCGGCTGGTACATGTGCCAGGTCAACACCGACCCCATGCGCTCCAGGAAGGGATACCTACAGGTTGTGGGTAAGTACCTAATTACCTATATTAAGTAATACATGATGAAAATTATAAGTAAACCAACATTAATGATTGCTGATGAGTGACGTTTTTGATAGGTAACTCATTAGTGTAGAAATTATAATTTGAAACCCAATAGCTCTGATACATGCGTAGTTTATTGTGAATATCAGTTGTAATATGACGTGAAGTTAGACAAAGAGTATGTTCTCTAATAGACATGTTGGCATGATCACAAAACACTCCGATTTAATTAGAGAAAATACTGGATAATAAATTTCAGTATCAAGTATTGATATAAAATAAAGACATAAAATATTTTATTGACATGATTGTTTTTATAACTTTACTTTGAGGTTTATAATGGCACGACTATCTAATTTTAATAAGAATATAAAGCCTGCGTATTATTCTCGATATAAAAAAGTCTAATGTCACAATGTTTATAGTTATTATATTATAGGTAGATTTGTAGGCTGTACATAATTACTACTATTAGTGGTCGCCGAGTGGTCGAAATTCGACCGTAATTTTAGCTTTCTGCACTCTTTCTCCATATCGACTGCATGCGACCAATACCTGCTATCTAACATTTTTCTCAAAAATTGATTTTAATGTCATAAGTTGTAAAATTCTCTTAGAAAAATGTTTCAATAATTTTATAAGCCGATAATATGTTAAAAATATTAAACTTGGACTTTCAGTATCTGAATACAAGTTAAATTTAAAAAATATATCAATTATATTTTTATCCTTTAAAATCTTGTCAGCTAAGAGGTATTGGACGCATTATTATTATTATTTATTATTTTCAGCCTGTGTTGTCCCACTGCAGGGCAAAGGCCTCCCTCTCCTTTTCCCACTCACTTCTAGTTTTTGCTAGTACGGACCAGTTTTTATACGACCATGCATGTGGTCATATAAACTTTCACACTCTTCCGTGCGCGCAATATTCCTAAAAAGGGGTACAAAGTTTTCTCTTCACGTATTAATAAGGCCTCCCATTGTACTTTAATATTGTAATCTCTTTTGCTTACAAAATTGTTGTATTCAGGTGTACAATAAAGTATATAATAAATAAATAAATAATACTGTTGACCAAGTGTTGACCCCTTCAACTAAGGTTTCAGCCGGTTGCATTAAACTTCATTTACTTTTTACGTTAAACTATTATATTTTTATACACATACTTTACACTTATCATGTTACGAGTTCATAATTATTTTTTTTCTAACTTTGAAGCAACTGAACATTTTCAGTTTGAAGTCTACTTTTAAGGCATACTTTTACGTTTATACGAATTTTTGAAATCTATTATTTTGATCCAACCGGCTGTTTATTTTCTGGTGGTATGCGTGGGTCCATGTTAATAGTACAACGGCTAGGCTTCGAAGTCATAACCACTCGCTCGCAAGTACACAGCTTTAGCCGTTGGAATATTGCCGCTTTTAATTTTAATTATGTCGCATTTGCTTGTTTTAACCTTCGTTCCCTTAATTTCGGGGATCTGTAAGTTTTAAATATCAGTTGTTTAACTTTCATATTTTCTGGGTCTCCCGAACTTTGTTACATGCAGCCCAATTACATATTTTCAATATATTTTCTCTCGCAATAAGCACGGGATGTCATCCAACCATTTTAGTTGAAACAATTTTTTTATCGAAAAGCATTTAAAGCTGATTAATTAATAGACATTCATTATGATAAAAACATTACTACTTATTTTAATATAAGTAGAGCATAGAGTAGACATAAATATTTAACCTACTTCATAAAATGCGGAGGTTCTCAATTCGACTGTAGTTAATTTTTTACTGCACCTTAGCTTGGCAGTGGCATCGACTTCAGCAGCTGTTAAGTTATTTATAAAAAAGATTCTATTATTTTTAGTATTTTGAAGTCGGTTTTTCACATTAGTCAATTGATACCTATAATAATATGTTCAACACAAAATATTATATTTAGTTTATTTGTTAACACAGTGCCTCCATCAATCATCGATAACATGACGTCAACGGATATGGTGGTAAGGGAAGGTTCTGACGTGACCTTGGTGTGTCGGGCCTCGGGATACCCCGAACCTTATGTCATGTGGAGGCGAGAAGACGGACAAGATTTTAATTATAACGGTGAATCAGGTAAAGAACTTAATATTTATTATTATGTTATAGCATTCCTGGTGTTAACATATTTTTATGTAGGTATCGAAAGAAAAAGAAAAGAAAGAAAGAAAATCAATTTATTTTTTGCACACAGGACACCGAGCATGCACACATAACAAACATAAAAAACAAAAAAACAAAATTACTTATAATAAAACAATGAAAAATAAAGCATGGAAGTGTGTGTCCCTCATGTGCAAGAAAATGGGCATCGATCAGCTTGTTGTCATTGGCAACACCAATGACGCTGGTTTTCATCGATGATCGACGCTCGTATCGTATCGTATCGCTAGTTCAGCTTTTCAAGCTTTCTGAGATCTTCTCCGTAGCCCAATGCTATACACGGAATTCCACTTTACATTGCATTGATTTACATGTGCCTACAACTGAATAGCAGATGTTGAGGTTTTGTGTTCGCAACAATGAATGGAAATAACGGAACTAAACGAAATTATACAAACTACAAATTAAGAGTAAATTGCCTTAAATTACCTTAAATTACTTCCACTACTTTTAATATCAAACGAAACTTTCCAAACTATCATTTGAAACACATTAGAACGGTGAAAATTTTAATTTGTCTCTAGAATTCGTTATTTTTCTTCTACTTACGTTATTTTTTTAACAAGCTAGTTATTTGCGTCTTATAATTTAATTTTAGACACAGAATAAGCACGTCTTTATTCTGATGAAACAGCGAATTATTTTCAACTCAAGAAGTGGCAGAAAAATCAAAGTGTAAAAGTGATCTTTTCTTTTTTGTTTGGTACATTAAAAACGTAAATGAGTTTGAAAGTGATAGTTTCCAATGCTAGAATTTACAGACTAACTAGGTATTAAAGGCACGAGCACGATATTAATTTCAATGAAACTTTGTAATAAGGACTATTCAATCGTATCACGTTTCTGTCATTTTAATATCTTAAATGTTCGTTAATTTTGTTGGCAGTTAGTGTGGTGGATGGAGAGACGTTGACAGTAACAAAGGTGTCTCGATTACACATGGGAGCATACCTGTGTATAGCGTCTAATGGGGTGCCACCATCGATTAGTAAACGGATCATGCTTATGGTACAATGTGAGTATTGCTTCTGACATGTGGAATTGTCATCACTTGTAATTACAGTAGACGGCGTGTATTATAGATCAGCGGTGGTACATCTGTGAATTTCCTTAGCCGCTCGATCAAATAAATAGAAAGAAAGAAAAACAGTTTATTAGCAAACATACCAACATCTTTTTCTAAACATAATTTTTATATTGACATCTAGATATATTTTAATTTTAATTTAAGTACAATTCATATAACAGTTTTAGTATTTATCCAATTTAATATCTATTGATTTCATACACCATCATAGTTTGCCCTGTTTCTCATACTATATCTAATATAATAGGTTAGACATTCAAGTCAAACAGAAATGACTCTTCATGTTCGGTGATGTCCAAAGTACGACTAAACTTGAATTTCAAAGTTGTATTGTAAAATATTGAAAAGCATGACGACTCTTTTTTGGCTAGTATAAAATACACTTGTGTACACCTGCGAACTCGCTAACCATATAATTTGACAAGTGAACGAGTTAAAACCAGCAGACAGAATGGTTTGTCATCCGTGTTTTATTAGAGACATAATGGCTTGGGTCTTCGGCACTTGTGCGACAATATGTTTATCGATTGACTACCTGCCAGTCTCAATCGCTTTGCTTGTTTGACGTGCTATGATTAGAGGCCCTTGAATAGAGCTGAATTTACACGTGGACAGTTTAGTAATTATTAAGTCAAATAGAACTAGTTTGTTTACACTACCACGGAAGTTTACTTAAGAACTGGGTTCTAATCTTTTATATTTTGTTTTTGATGATAGGTAGGTATGTTATGTTATGTGTTTTAGGTTGATTTTATTTCACCCGAACAACCCGAATATTCACTATAAATGGAAAAGGACACTGACAACAAGTATTGACGACTACTAGCCCATTATTTACAAAGTCCACGACAACATTTTTCTCATTCTCTACATAATAAATAGGTCCTATGGAATAATTCCTTAATACGGAGAATTCAGTCAACCTCCGCTCTCGCTGGTTTACCGAACAATGGCCAGAGCCGAAGACTCTCAGGCGAACGTTGTATAAGACTCGGGACCTCAGTCCTAAGACGTTGTTCGAAACAGCGGTCGAGGTTGGATTTGGAAAGATTTAGACAAGTATTTCTCCTTTTTTAAATTAACAGCTTTGTTCACCCTTTATTGTTATTTTTATTTTTATTTTAAGGTTGGTATTTTATACTTCGACGTGTACTTATCATTACGTCGTACTGGCAACTTAGAGGTAGTCAGTCGTGGACGGAGAAACCGTCCACGTAGTCAGTTGTACTATTACTAGCATAGACTTATACAGTTCTAAGTCTATGATTACTAGGTTACTTAGGTAAGCGTTGTGGCAGACATCTGTGGCACTGATCCACATGTCAGTTTCAGTGTTACTTTTATTCGTGATTCCAACATCAGTTAAAAAAGATTTCCAGGATTATCTGGAGCCCATGTTCTACATTACAGACCATTATTCCAACAGTTCCCCCTATGCTGTCGATACCAAACCAGCTGGAGGGCGCATACATTGGGCAGGACGTGACGCTGGAGTGCCACACAGAGGCGTACCCCTCCTCCATCAACTACTGGACTACTGACCGAGGAGACATGATTATTTCCGGTGAGACTTGTAGAATGTGCGCCTAAATTTACTACGTACTTTAAGTTGCCTTCTTTTTTAGCATGTCGTCCGCAAGCACCGCAATTAAGTACATTATGTAAATATGTAATATCCTGTATGTAACCTACTTCTATAGTAACCAGTAATAGTTTCAACGAACTTCCAATTGCCTATTTGAAACGCAATTGATGAACCGCGAGCTGCTAACTAACAAGTAATAAATGCCATATTATTATCGAACTACGAACACAATACGAATACGTACATTTATCACATTGGCATAAATAACATGCGTTCCTGTCAAGTAAGGCATCGTTCGATTGTATCATTGATTTATGACTTCATAATGAAAATAGTTTCCCTTGTATCGGAGCAAACGAACGGGGTGTAGTCGAATACGTTCCGAATGTACTTATTCATGCGAGAATAGAGAATGCCTTGTATAATGAAATACTTCACTACATCCACTACGGCTCCACTACACGATTGATGAATGAGTCGAATAGCAACTTTGAATCAAAAACTTTATGCAAAATTATTTTTGTTTCTGGATTCTCGTACCTACCGCCATGGCTCGGGGGAAATAGTAAGCCGTAGGCTGCCACCATAAAACAGGCAGTATTTTTACATAGTATGATCGAGCATACTGAGCATTTGTATTTCTTGATTCGTCAGATATCAACTTATTACCCTGGATAGTTTGGAAGTAGAGCAACTTAATAAATAGGTTATTGGAGTTGATGCCTATATTTGAATCTATTTTAAGGGTATTTTATAGAAATAGGGCCCCAAGTTTTACGAGTAAAAAGAAAATAAGAATACAGGCATTTTGCTTTTTGTTTAATTTTCAAGTTGTAAGTAGGTAACGTTTGCAAAATTTTGCATTCCTGTTTACGCAATATCGAATACAGGTTTTATATTTAAGTAGAAATGGAAATTATAGGAGGCAAGTACGAAGCATTCCCGATGGACAGTGGCTACAACAAATTCATGATGCTCAAGATTAAGAACATAACAAAAGAAGACTTCGGCTACTACAAATGCATCGCGAAGAACTCGCTGGGTGAAACGGACGGAATCATTAAGCTGGATGGTAATTTTTTAACATTAGTAGATTGATTTATAACATCTTCCGTCGGAGGGAGCTATTGAAAGCTTTGAAAGACTCGTAAAAACAAACAACCTTTTTTACGATCTTTGGGATTCGGAAGTGTGGGAAAATCACACAAAACTGCCTGTCAATTATCAGTAAAGCTTTTTGTGGGCAACTTTACGGAAAAGTACATTGTTTACATTTTCCCTTTGAAAAAATTGATTCATTAATGTTTTTGATCAAAAATATTTCAGTTATTAGATTTTGTACGTAGACCAATGACATTTAAAAGATGATGTTGCGATAGTCCTTTGAACGCTCATTTATTTTTTCTTTCAGAAATACCGGCACCACCATCCGCCTTCACTACAACGCAAAAAACTGTTTTAGACAATCAAACAATAAGGAAGAAAGGTGACATTATCTTTAACTTTGTATTCCAGCCATTTCTTCTAACAAAATTGTAATTGTTTACAAATAATTAATATTCCGCCAGGTTTGCCGCAAATCATCCAGAACAGTGACGCAATCAGTTCAAATTTCCAAGGTGAAATGTACGGCGAACAACTAAGTGATTTCGGTAAATATTTTACCAGTTTTAGGGTAAAATTTACCCATTAAGTATTTCATAATTCCACAACTTGGCTTTTCTGATATGATACCTTTAATAATAATTATGACACGGGTTTATGGGTTTACGTAAGTAAATCAGGTCAAACCGGTTAAAGTCAATCAAACCAATAATGGAATAGGTAGGTACCGATGCTACCCCTAACATATCTAATATTCATTTAGGTACGTATCGTATAGGGCGTATGATATTAGGTAATGATTTTTCCAAGTAGATATAAAAAAAAGAAAATTAATTATAAAATCAAAATCTTTTTAATATTATTTAGAAATATATTAAAGTATGTTAAAAAGTTGAATAATAAAAAAAAAAAAACTTTCTTTCTTTCTTTACCTATTCATATAACAGTAATGAAAATGAAAATAAATACAACCTACAGCTTATTATAACCACCTTCTATCCGTATTTTGATAAAGATAGGAATCAGACTTTTGGTCGAATTAAATAAATATTTGTTTCCTTTTTCAGATGACGACCTCGAAAATTCTGCATGTGTAAAAAAAGTCAATTCTATATTAGGCTTCGCATTAATTTGTCAAGTGGTAAATTTAGCGAGGCATATTTTACTGTCCTGATATTTGTAATATTGTTATGAACTTAACATATTTGTTGCAAATTTTAATTTTGTTAATAATTTCTTAAGCTGACCAGACAATAAATAATTCGCACTATTTATTATCTAGGTTTATTGTGATCAATCAGAAGGTAATTAATGTACATCTTGAAGTCTCGCGTAGACAAGTAGTAGTTACAATGTCTTTGCGGTCACTTCAGTTTTAAACTTTATATTTACTTATTAAGTTAGTCAATTATTTTATACAGGGTTATTTGTAATTCACCAGCTGCCAGAAGTGCTGTAATGGGTAGAAGTGCTCGTCAATATGTAAACTGTTACTAAGGGACCAACCCTGAAATTTAAACAAAAACGGACTTTCATACAAACGATCACCTTGCTTGATCAATTTATGAAAAGATTCCATCCCCTAAAGCACTGCTGGTGAATTACAAATAACCTTGTATACGACAAGTCTGTCATTAAAATGTAAAAAGTGTCTTTTTTTACAAATAATTGTAATAACTACATCTTTTAAATGTTAGGCCCTGTGTCCTAGGTTCGTTTAGTTATTACGAAGTATTTGTACTCAATTTTTCTACAACATCGATTTTATAAAAAGCGCCTAGCTAGACTTTATAGAAATAAACCGATAACTGTCCAATTGAAAACTTGTACGTATATAGGGGTATGTAATTTCCGGTAAAAGATTTAGTCGACGTATACACTAATGAATTATTAATACGTAACCTACTGTGCTTTCGTAGATAATAACTGGTCGATTTTCTTTACCTTTCCTATTGTAAGGCTTGTTTTTAAGATTCATTTTACTGTAAAATTTGTATATATTATTTGCCGTAATGTAAAATACCACTAGTAACTATAGGGAAATAGGAAGTTTTTGTGATCATTTACATAATGCTACGAAATGGAAACTGCCAAATAAATGTATAAAATATGGAAATAAAACGAAGCTTAAAATGTTGTTCTTCATTTACCTACCGACGTTTCCATAAACCTGAAAGCATACTTCCCAAAATAGTCTGATCCTGATATCACGGTATGTTACAAAACTAAATTTCCAACTCCTGCATTTGTCTGTCTGTATGATCGAGCAAAACTACGAAAATTCGAGGGAGGCTTATGTATTAATTTGGCCAGTTCAGAGCCAGTGGCCGCCCGCTACAACGTATAAATAGGAAAGTTTTGTTTGTTTGTTAGGGATCCACATAAAGCTTATACGATCGATAAAACCTCCATCATCAGGCTAGATTGTCATAACATTGGCACGAATGAATCCCCAGACTTTTATTAGTATCAGCTAAAATAAATAACAAATGACACCACTATTTTTCCTTGGATAACGTTGGTTTCAAGTACAGTATAAAGTTATTTTAAGCATTTCTACCTTGTCAAATTATCGTTGAGAGATTTTATAGTCCTATAATTAAAATTAAAATGTTATCAGTTGATTTGGATTGTAGAACAACGCGTTTAATTTTATTATAACCTATATAAGAAATAAATAAAACACTTGCTCACCATAGAGCTTTATAGATATCATTCTTCAGTGGAAAACTAATGAGAAGTAATTTCTGATGTTGCTTTTATTAAAACAATTCATTATTTAAATTGGAATTATAATATATAGATTTATTTAGAAGAATTCAATACTTGTGATGGTCTTTAGTTTTTTCATACACAAGCACAAATCCCAGTAACTTTCACCATAAGGCAGAGAAACGGAGGTTTGAAGAGTGATAAGTCACTCATCGTTCTCAAGCGTCATAGCATCCCATTTCCACCAATGGTCCTTGAAACTCGTGATATAATAAATATGTGGGTAGGTACATCCGTACCGCAGAAGAGTTTCTTCGACACATTGATTGACTGTTACATTAATTACAGAAATAAATACAGGAAAAGTTAGACGATTTCCCTTAACTTTACATGTATTTTCCGCTTCCCCGGAAATTTACAAATCGTTTAAATTATTTAAAGGTGAAATATGTAACGAAAGTAAACATTTCAGTTTAGTAAAGCTTTACTCAAGAAAAGTTACCTTAAAATATATCGTTTATTGGCCAACAAATAAAATTGATGTTATTATGCTGTACTTTTTACAAGGTCTACAGATTTATTTGATTGTCAACGTTAGTTAAAAATTGTTACTCAAACACATTGTTATTTTTGACGAAAATTGGATTTGTGGGAATTAAAAGTTACCCTATTTATTATTATTATTTAATTGAAGAGGTAGGGTACTAAGCCCCTTTGTCACTGCGACCTGCGAAGATCTATTGTGATGCCTCTTGTAAAGTTACCCTAACTGATAGTATTTTTTTAATTCTTTATTGGTCATTGGAAAAAATACTTTGTCCATACAATATAGTGTTTTTATAGTATGTCGTTTTAAAGTGAATCAACGTATTTATGTCAAAATTGTCATATGACTAACTATTATTTGACAACCGATCTATAGGTACACAGATATTATGTTCAATACGACACAAAAAAAATTAGAAGATTACTAATCGGCGACCGCGCAGATATATACTCGAGACCTACCTACATGACTACTGCTCGGGTGTTTTACACTCTACTTACCTTTTATTTCTAAAGATTTTTTACCACGCTGGGGACGACCGAAGAACTAGTTTTACGGACTAGCCACTATTAATATGTAACGCGGAACAATCTGGTGCACTGCCCTTTGCAGTCCCGAACAATCGATACCTTACTTAGTAATTTACTGCATTCGAGTATCCACTCGTGAATTTCCAATCGTATTGGACAATAACGAACATCTAGTGTTGTGCAATTGATGCAATTTTCTCTTGACGTGGTACAGAGAATCGTTTCGAGGAGTCAGACGAACGAAGAAGCGACTAAAGGATTATATTGGGAGGATGAATATTTGTCTACCAGTGCAAACCCTGAGTTTGTTTCGGTGTTTCTTCTCAGAAGTGATCATAGGAATTGAATCTGGTATATTTTATAAAAATAAAATCCTGTAAAAGTGATTGAAAAATCCTAATTGCAAAATAAACAATTTTATTTCAATAAAATACCATACCGTGACCACCAGACCACCTACCTACTACTACAAAAATTTCATCCCAGGATAGATAGTAGTATTATTAATCGGTCTATGAGTGAGAAGGGTCTTTTATCTTTAGCCTTCATCTATCAAGTCAACACGGGCCATCACATAGGAATCGCTGAACCCCTAGTGTGAAAAGATTACCCAGCCTGCAATGGTGTTATCGAGGTTGTGTGTGTCGATTGAGAAAGAAAGTGAGTTGTGTTGCAATATATCTAAGCGCCAATCCACATACCTCGTTGATCAACCACAGTCATCCTGTGCCACTAAATGTCAACTTTTAACGAATGCAGATTATGATAACCGACGCTTTCAAGCATTCCAACTTCCCAGTTTATAGACATGATAATGATGATGGCGCAATGAACATAGCATAGCATATCATCATACAGGCATGCCTACTTTGGAAATCCAGTGATTCAAGCTACTTAATAATACTTTAGCATTGATAGACTGATGTAGGTAAGTTATTTGCAAGGCTAGTGGCGAAACAATCTCCTATTACTTGTAACACAGGTTGATTCCTAGCATGGGACTGGGATTTTGTCCTATATTAATAAATATTTCTTAGAAGATAGACAAGAATAGACAAAGCTTTTTCTATCCATCTTGAAATCTAGACTGAGGTGTGTATGAATAGGGTCTTAGAGCAATACGGTGAAGAATAATGATAACATACCTATTAATTAAGCCAATCCATCACAAAGCCAGTGTGAATGTGGTATTCTCGAACAGACAATGGCACACTTACTCCTATACCCCAATTCCCCCATACCTGCACTATGGAAGACCTCAATCACGCCACTGACAACGCAATAGGCGTCGCCACCTATAACACAATATAATTTAATTTAAATCTAACCACTCACACGTTAAGAAGAAGAATCTAATTAAGTCATGAATAAAGTTGACGAAATGATGTGCCCAACTGGATTCAAACCCATGACCTGTAAATCGAGACCACGATATGTGCCGCCACTACTTTCAGTTCCTGATACGCGTAAAGGTAATTGGATTTGCGTACGTTGTAGGTAATTAAGTAACGCTCATCTTAACTTAACGATTACCTTGACTATATTTTTGGATAGAACAGTTTGAATACTGATGATTGAAGCCGGTGTACTGGTATAGGCTGGAACAAGTGAATAGAGAAACAGCTTTTTTTATTGCTCTTTTATAAATATGTTGGCCTGCACTAGGATTTCTCTTGTACTTTTGATCTGTAATCTGTGCTTGTATCTACCTATGTTGGGTACAGTACCTTTACCATGAGTTTTCCGTGCCGTCTAACGTTCACGTTCATATGCAATATTTGTATAGTGACTTTAGTTCACTATTTATACCGCTAGAGGCGCTGAAAAAAATCCCTTACAAATATTGCATGTGAACGTGAACGTTAAACGGCACGGAAAACTCATGGTAGAGGTACATAGAGTTTACAGACATGAATCTCACATGCACACACACCTAGACCCGGAACAACTATCCGTAGGCCATACAAATATATGCTCCGTGCGCCAACCAGCTTGTGCGTACGTGAGTAGAGCGTGTGCGTGTCCAGTCCACTGCCAATTCTACTGCTGCACCTAAGTAACCCTGAGTTGCGTAACAACACCCAGTTATCTGCCTTCCAAAATTCAATTTGTCCCCGCTATCTTCTTCAGTGCAGCGGTAAAGCTGAGCCAAGTTTACCGATGGTTAGGACACAAATCACCCGTTTGTAGTGGAGTTATTAATTTTATATGGGTAAACGATCGTTTTTTCTTTTTAACCATCTGTTATATGGCCAGTGAACATAGCCCCAAAAGGCGTCCCTGATCATCAAGATTGTCATATATTAGTTTGTAAATTCCCTTAGGGATTGATTCAATAGGATTGGCATTGAATGCGAATGGATAAGCCGCTATACTCCTCAGCATGGTAAGAAAGGGGAGAGAGAAAAACCGGGGACAAAACCATTTCTTTAACGTTATTTTTCTCGATTTTTCGTTTTATCTTCTGTCAGGGAGACAAAGGGAAAATGGTGAAGATGGGTTTGTTAATCCACCGTGCTAGCCCTGCAGTTAAGATAGCTCGTACCAACACGTTACACGATAGAAGAATAAGACTGTTGTTACCAAACAATATGAACAGTGCTCGTTAGGGCTCATTGAAAACCTCATTTGTTTATCTTAAAATAGTAAATTAATTTAAATGGCGTATTAAACAAGTAATTTATAAGTGCATTAACATCTTTATAATCAATCTACATAAAAGGTCTATTTACACTGCATAGGTAACTATTTCTTTTAAAATAGAATCGTTCAAGTAAAACACAATTTTAAAGTGATTATTTGCTCAGATAATAAAATCTTGGTAGGAATTAATTAGGTTGTTATTGTTTTGTTAATTAATTATCTTATCAGTCGAACGACCACAACTAAACATGAGACTTCTCATAGATCGCTACAAAATCACCACGAAGCGATGGTCTAACGAATTGGTGATCGCTACATCTTGTTATTAGCCGATAGAAAGTCTTTATTAATTTTTGCAACACCTATTTACAGAGAAGGTGTGGCCATCCTAATATTTATCTTAGAACAGCTGATCAGTATTAAAAGAAGGATAAGACTTACGTCGGATGATCTGTCAGACAGCTTTACGAAAGCGGCTCCCAGAGCAGCTTTTCCATTATCAAGTTTTTTGAATCCTGACTGTTCCAGTGACGTCGACCTGCTTTTTACACTGAGTCCATGAAGTAATTCAATGAGTATTACTTACCAATTAAAAATAATTCTTTCTTGGCGAGTTTATAGCCATGTCAATATTGGTAGAAAATTACTTGCCCTAGTTGTCAGAGCAAGGCAAAAACTGTTAGTGTGACTTAGTGAAAGATGTCACAAATACGACGGGACTGTTTATTGAGGATAACTGACAAGTGGAAACAAACATAATAAAGAAAGTAGGGTGCAAAGACAAAAAAAGGACTTGCACTGTTGGAGAGTGCATTGGAAAGATGTAGTACCTAACCAATTGAATAAAATAAAGACTATATTTTTGACTATTTTATACCTACGTACTAAAACCTAATAAAAAGGTACAATATTATCGTAATGTATGATCATTTTTGCAGGTTTATTACCCTATTGTGTTTGTAAAACTACTTACGAACGGCAGTGGGCGTGCAGAATCGATACTACGTGTGTTTTACACATAAACAATAGAAGATGCTATGCAGTATGTGTGCATGCAATGACGAGAGGTTCGTCCTATATATATACCTCTCTAACTTAACTCTAGTTTAGCTATATCTGTTCCTTAATTCATTAAGTGACAAAATGACGAAATTTGTATTGTTATAATATTTTATGCCTATGATTGTATGTATGATACCCTGACCTATAATTTGAATCAATTATCAATAAAAATGTTTATCTGTTTATCTGTTTATAGACCACGGGCGTTCTGATTGAAATGGTTATTCAAGGCAATAGCTACATGTAGCTATTGCCCTATATAACCATTTCAATCAGAACGCCCGTGGTCTCGATTTAAGAAACACCATGTAGGTCCTATAATCAAATTGTTGAATTGCAAGCTATTTACAATAATATTCTGTTTGAATCACTAAACTAATCTTAGAGAATGTACATAGAAACAAAGTCATAACACTTATCAAATCACACACACTACCGTTGTCATGAACACTACAAGAACAAAGTCTGTTGTTACCTATATTCGATGCAGTGGTCACAGTCTTTTACCGACGTTATCAGTGATTTATTGTCAATACTATTAAACAATCATTTATATTCAAATGTATAAATAACGATAAATGTTCATTCATATTTCAATACATTAGAGTGAGCCGTGATTCTACTTTAATACATTTTAAATTAAACACTTCGTTAAAATGTCGTGCGATGATTTCTACGTGTATGGTGATCAAAATGTACAAATACCAGCGCATTTGAATTTCGGGAAGTTTATTTTGGACCGCCTTCGCCTTCAAAGAGATGAAATAGCATTGGTAAATAGCATAATTACATTTATTCTTATTCTTATCTATCCCTGATTTATACAAAAATAACTACCAATTAATATTTGTCTGAAATCCGAAAGCACTTAAAACTATACCTTAAATATCCAGGAGCTTGGCGAAACACGTGAGAAACTAACGTACAAGGAATTCACACAATATGCCGTCAATATGTCCACCGCTTTGACAAAGCTAGGGGTGAGGCGGGGCGACATTGTTGCAGTGGGATCTGAAAAACGCAATGAATTCGTCCCGACGGTTCTTGCAATCGTGTTCACTGGAGCGACGTACACCCCCTATGATTTAAAGAGCGGTAGAGGTGAGACCAAATATCTTACTTCCACCACATTCTTTAAACGCCTCATATATTTAATGTGATGCTTTAAATTTCTGAAAAAATACTATAGGTTGTTTTTGGAAGATTAATGATTATTCCTTCTCATCAGTTTGTTTAAAATTACTCGACTGTGAGGATGAATGAATGTCATTTTTAGCATTCGTGTAGTAAGTAAATGATTCGTTATATTTTGTATATATATTTTTATATTTGCAGCGGCATTGAAACACAAGATAAGTATAACGAAACCAAAGTTCTTTATCTGTTCCAATCTCTTTTGGAACACGTACAGCGAGATACTAAAAAGCTTTGATTGCATAGAGAAGTTCATAACATTGGACGATGGTGTGGAATCAGTAATTCCGATCAGGACTTTGGTCACGACTGACGCTGACATAAATAAGTTTGAACCGGTGCAAGTTCAGGGACAGAGTGACATCGCGTTCATTTTGTATTCCTCGGGCACCACTGGCATGCCAAAAGGCGTTCAACTGACACATTTGAATTGCATCCTCAATAGTCTTCCTGATGAGTAAGTACCTATTTGCTGTATTTGCACAAAGTCAATACAAATGAAAACCGTTCTAATATTTTTTTCCAAATTTTGTTTATATTTTTATTTACTTCAATATTCACTTATCTACGAATATTATTAACAAAAAGCCACGTAATTATGGATCTGTACGAAAAATAAATGTGTATTGATTATTTTGTTCGATATCCGATAAAAACTAAACAAAGCCAGTAAAATCTAACAATGGTTGGTGGATTTAACTGGATTTTCAGTGTATCTATTATGAATCTGTAAAATCATTGAAGTAGATATTGCTTTTATGTCCATTAAAACAATAACTCCTTCACTGTTTCAAATATCTACTGGTTTAGTGTCAATTATCTCGCCTACTAATTTGTTCACCAAATCCCTTCCCATATATAATGATGTGATTAAAATTTGGTAGATCCACCGTATCTAGTAGAAAAAACATTAGTTACAATGTAATACTGCCGTTACCAATCTTCATACTGACGAGAGTTACAGGCTTGTAAGAGAGGTCCAAATTTAGAAATGACCATTTCCTTGCGGTTAAAAAAAAAAGAAAGAAACTACATTTATTATCCACAACAACACACATACACAATAAAGAATGAATAAACAAGCAGGGTTAGACATTAGTATATAGAATTCTTGTTGAACCCCTTCATTCTAAGCTAAGTTTGCTTGTGCAAGAAGTCGGTTCAGGGCAATAATGCAACAAACGGGGTTGGAACTCATGAACTCACGAACATCAAGCCGACATCTTGTAGGCTAAACTTTAAGTGCATACTTTGCATTTGCTCAGACTTTACTTACGTTAAACTTCAAATAGATACATGAACGCTTAGCAAAGTTTAACGTAAGTAAAATCTCAGCCTTAAACTGTCGCTTCAGTAACTATTTTGTAGAAACCAGTATATAACATATCTTCTTAATTAGTCGTCATGAATATGTAGGCACACTATACAGACTATTAATAGCTAACGATTAAATAACATTTCAGCTTCAGCGACGAATCTCTGAAAACAGCATTTGTTTTCGGAGAATGGTATCATAATTACGACACGTTCATGACGTACAAATTTCTATGTCTTGGAAGGAAAATTGTGTATATCAATGAAGCAGAACCTAGTATATTTTTGAAAAGCGTTCAAGACTGTGATGTAAGTAATTAAAATACACCACTAGTAATACCTATATTTGCTAACTTTGTTCTAAACCTATACCGAACTTGGGTTTGAGTCTAATCAGATATTGCTGAACGTATTTTACACGGAGCGATCGCCTCTTGACCGCCCGTAATCAGTCTGTGATACTAGTATCCTATTACTTACTATACTAACGATGTTCTTAGTATTAGTTTTTTGACATGTGCCTTCAAATAAATGCCTTTATTTATCAATAAACGGTCACGTGCTCAACCTTCGATTTTTTTTACTACAGTATAACGTACAATATTAGGTACTCCGTTTACATAAATGCACGCTTCATATCGTTCTCCCACGGGAGTTAGCAGAAACTACAGAACGCTGTAGTATAATATTTACACACCTCTTCCGCTTCTTCCACATTCATGAATCTTTTCATAAATGGGCGCCGTTATGAATGCTACGCACCTGACCTTTTTGAAGGACAGAAGTTCCATATATCAAACCTAGTTGAAGACGACAAAATGTTTTAGATATCTGTTTTTAAAGCACTGTTACTGCTAGTACCTGGTTTATACTATAAAATAAGATTGAAAGCATGATCGTTGTCTTCGAAGATGGTTGATTGATTATTTATCTTAAATATATACTTACTTATTTATTTTTGAAGATTCGAAATTAAATCACTTTCGTTAACATTATATTACAGGTAAATATCGCCTTCATCGTGCCTTCTTTTGTGTGCTACTTATCAAAGGCGAAGGAAGCAGAAAATTGTAATCTCGATTCACTCAAAATTATATACTCTCGATCATCGCCTCTTCATAACAAGACGATAGAGAAGGTCAAATGTAGGCGAGTATCGATTTTTTTTATCGTTTTATTTCTAATATTATCAACGTTTCGGTAAGGTTGAGCAATGCGTCTGGGACTAAACGGTATTGCGACCAAGCGAGTTTCTTTCCATTAGATATACATAATTAGGTATAAATAATAGGATATCTCTCTGTTTTTAAATTCCCATCAGGGGCTCATAAGACTATTAATTGAAATATTAGCAACAAGTTTTAATCCACAAGAATTTCTTTACAAGAAATTCGTAATAACTTTTTCAAATTCCAATATTATTTCCTGTTTGTCGGTAAGCTATTGAGTGCCACGACGTTTAACCTGTTATTAAATAGCGATTTCCATAATTAACTGTTTTATTTGTCTACAAGGGTATGTATGTATGTGTGTGGTGGGCTTACTGTAAAAGTTGTCCGTGTCTAGAAAAGTTCAAAAGCTGTCGAGTATTGATTCTATGGTTAGTTTAGAGCCTTGAAAGTTCAATTGACGCTTCTTTCTGAATAATTGCTATAACTTGAGTTAATTAATACGTGTACTTAATTACCTATATTTTTACTACTACTTAAAATTTAGTATAAAGAGGTTTATGTACTTATTAAAATTTTTAGGTTTCCCAATCTTAAAAATATCTTGCAAGGTTATGGAATGACTGAGGCCGGTGAGTTGACGTCTGAAAGTTGGGGGACAAAAGGTCCTAAGCCGGGCAGTGTAGGCATGGCTTCCCCTGGCATTACTCTCAAGGTATTCGTAAGAATTTATTAACATTTTTTTAAATCCATTTTTTTTATTGTTTTTATTCAAATGTTTTATCTGCAACACATTTATACACTTGTTTCAATTTCAACTTTATCAAAAATATTTCAGTTCCGTTTGAGCCTCAAAACTAATACTCTTAGTCAATTACTTATAACCGTATGAAATACAATGATAGTGTATGAATATTGTGTTATCATAGGAAACCCGGAAAGTTCATATCTATAAAAATCTTTTCAATACAATATCACGCATTTTATTATAACATTTTGTTGTTATAGTATATACCGTTACATGGTTTCATACTATTGATATTTCATATGATATTGAATATTTTACACGCAGGTCGTAGACCCCGAATCCCGTGAAACTCTGGGTCCAAACCAGCGCGGCGAAATTTGTCTGAGAGGACCCGTCTTTATGAAAGGTTACATCGGCGTGGCCCCTTCAAATTACTTAGACGAGCAGGGCTTCTTTAAAACCGGAGACTTGGGTTACTATGATGAGGACAAATACTTTTATATCGTCGAAAGATTGAAGGAAATTATCGTGTACGATGGCTATAAGGTAAATACTCGTATTATTTGTTACTTTATTTTTGTTGATAGGATCGTAGCTAGAATAAAAGTCTCTACACAACCAACCGAATGTGAACCTGTATCAACAAAACTTATTTACTCACTTACGCCTTACCTAAGTGTTTTGAAGCTGTATCGGATTACATCGTAAGTAAGTTATCTCAAGATAAACTAAACATCTCAAGTCGGACATTGCAAGAAAATATGGACATAGTTTGGGTCTAGTCTAGCAAGAATTCGTAAGCTACAAGGTTTTTGTAGATATTATCCACGACTGTCCACGAGATACATCCCACACCTTTTCATCTCGAGAAATCCTTTTTTGGTGGACGGTTACGTCATAAAAGGTACGCCGTCGTATTATCTACGCATTTCTAGATCCGTAGCTTATTACGAAAATATAAATGACTATGTCGTTATGTGGTTGGGTTATTACGTTTCTTTTTCATTTACGTCTTTTCATTAAATCCTGAAAAGGACCTAATAGATATATCTTTCTACGTCTCTCTAACAAAACTGTCTATACTGAGGGATTATAGTCTGGAGTGGCAGTAACGTACGGTAGGGATATCATTATTTGAAAATATAACCACCTGATTTTTTTCTGTTCCTATCTTCTGAATGCACCATATTGATTGATTATATTTATCTCAAGACATAGCTCCTCTTTGCATCTTCTGTAGCCTCTATAATGGAGTGCTCCGAAAAATTGTTCGATTTAATTGCAGCCGCTGATTTTCACTACCGTATCACCCGTTTCAAAGCCACATTCCACCTACAATATCTTGACGGTATACGGTCCACTACCGTACGATTCACGTGCCAATTTG
The DNA here is from genome assembly GCA_932294325.1 of Allophyes oxyacanthae. NCBI lineage: Eukaryota > Metazoa > Arthropoda > Insecta > Lepidoptera > Noctuidae > Allophyes > Allophyes oxyacanthae. The sequence continues at coordinate 8,957,619 of OW028620.1, read as the reverse complement.
TGCCACACACCACGAAACTGTGGAATCAACTACCATGTGGTTTTCCCGAACACATACGACATGGGCACCTTCAAGGAAAGAGCCTACACCATCCTAAAAGATCGGCAGCGTATCGGTGACTCCTCTGGTGTTACGGATGTTCATGGGCAGCAGTGACCACTTACCATCAGGTGAACGCTCGTTTGCCCCCTATACTATAAAAAAGAGATAAGTGAAAATACTTACGCTAAGCACGTATAAACCTATGTGTCTGTATTTCAGGTAGCCCCATTAGAACTGGAAACAATTCTACAGCTGCACCCTGGGGTGCGTGAAGCTGGTGTGGTTGGTAAACCAGTTAAGATTTATGGTGAAGAGCCAACCGCCTTCGTGGTGAAACAACCCGGAGTAGAAGTTACTGAAAAAGATTTGATAGATTATGTTGCTACGGAGGTATGAATATGATACTATAATTATGTCTCTCACACTAGGTTTCAAATTACTCATTTTAAACCACTGCACTCTCAAAACACCAGGTTATAAATACACAATATCCTATATGCCAACAAGGTTTCAAGAATATAATAGATACTCGCGTAGCGGTACAGGTTAATTGCTACGATCACGTAGCTTTCGTAGCCGTAGCATCATTGCTACGTCGATGTAACGATGCATCCCATAATCCTTTTAGGTAAGCAATTAAAATACATGTCAATTTTGGTGTACCTTTATACTTAAATTGCTCACTAATGAAGCTACTAGCAAACGCATATTAAAAAAAAAATGATGCACAAATCTTATAAACGAAAAAGGAATAGATACATATTTGTTCTCTAGAAATGGATAACAATGTACGAAAGTAAATCTCATTCTGCACAAATTTGTACAATCATGCTACTTTGATATAATTAATGAAGTATGTTTTGTAATTTTCAGTGGCCAGTGCAATTAATTAAAATTAAAGTATATTTAAGGTTCGGTAAAAACACGTGTTTTAAAGATTTGCCCGTCTTATTTGATTGAAGACATAACAACGTGTTATTAATATTATTAACAAAGAGAGAGTACTTGATATTGCGTACGATAGAGCTTTCACTACGAAACACGTTCAGCTTTTTGTACCACAGTCTTCTAAGACCCTTATCTCAAGCTCTATAGAGATAAGGATTATGATATTGTAACATTAATGGTTATGATAACTACAGCCTTTGTTGTAAAATAATAAGAAAATGTAAAATAAACTTACAACAAGAATCTTTTAATCCGACAATACGTTTACGGGCGTAGTTTTCATGTAATCATTAAAACAGTTTTTTTTTATCTCTAAACTATTATCTGGGCCACCCACGCTCCCTAAAACCAACACAGACAAAGGATCACATACCCTAGTCTACTAGGTGTCATCTTTTCAGATAACTCCTCTGTCTGCGTCGTTTACCTACACGACGTCTACGTGTTATTTGAAAAGTCAGTTCAGTATAGTTATTAGTTAATATCAAGTAAAATACCTTAATTAATAGACTACAAACCCTTATAAATAACTACATACTTGCTTTCAGAAAGCGGGATCTACATGTATCTAATCAACAACATGAAAATGCTCATTGATTCAATAAAGTTATTTAATTTTTCAGGTGGCTCCATTTATGCAATTAAGAGGTGGTGTTAAGTTCATTCAAGAAATGCCGAGAAATCCTAGGGGAAAGATTGTGCGCCAACGTCTGAGGGAAATGCTGAATTAAATTGTTAAACTTACAACACACATATCTATTACGAACTAAATAAACACAATTAACTTTTAAAGTGTTTGTTTAATATCTAAATATACATTAATTAAATCAGTTTTAAAATCTTCAACTCCTAGGAATCTTTTGTATGTATAATGTACGTCGGCTTATTAAAATTACAAAGAACTCCTGTACCTAATTAAGATACTATTCAAATATTGTAAAGACATACAAAAGTATAGGTCTTGAACCAAGATTTGCGCTTCGAAAATACATGTTTTGAAACGAGACAAAACTTACAGTAGATAACATCTGCACTAGTTACATTGTTCAGCAGTTATGAACACTGCACAATCATTAATTAAGTCTAACTACCCTGGAGTGCTAACAAAAAGCAGGCAAGCGGTACCAAAGGAAGTACTCTCGTATTGTTTTTGACCTTTTTCTTTTATTCGAAAAGATGTTTGCGTCGGCCTCGTGAGTCATTATTATATCATCAAGCTACTATTGAGGATGGAAACAAAAAACATCGGAGCTCGCCTGAAAGCTTTGTACGACGTAATATAATTCTACTTCGTATTCCTCTCTTATCTTCAGAGACGTCTTTATTAATTCAGTATGATTTGGATTATCATAATTCCTTACCTTTTGCCTAAAATTACTTTGTAATGGGACAAACACTTGGCATAAACAGCTTTTGTTAATTTGACTTTGTTTCGGAATTATACTCAACATTTATTGGTATTGAGAACACCTTATACAATTCTTATACTTACAATATTTTAGACGTAAGTAGAGAAAATAAAGGGGTTCATTATTTACTGGCTTTTATTAAGTATTACGGCCTGAGAAATGTATCTAGATTTATGTATGCTAATAAAAAACTTTCCCGCGGTGTCATTTGCATTGACATTTTTTAAAATGAAACTCTTTTACCATATAAATTGACTGGTTTTACCTCGGAGCAATTTAGCCCGCCCTAGCCTCTCTCTGAGAATAGTCCCTGCGGCCTGTAATAGGTTTCTTAAAAGAAAATCGAGTTAAACAGGCGTGATTGACTTAATTGTGGAAAAGCTTTATTTCCCAAGATTAAAGAATTATTTCAGAGGGCGAACTAACTAGATTATGTTAGGTACTTAAATCCCCGACCACAGATTATGTTGACGTGTTAAGCTAAATTTACTTATATCTACTTTAAAGCCTCAGTTAAAATTAATATTGAGATAATTTTGTATTATCTTACGCATTTTTGTTCTAGAAAAGCTTGAAAATGTCTATAAAGATTCGAGTAAATTAAGTTTCAAAAGTACAATAGGTACCTACTGAAGTTACGAAATTAATCTTTCTGTCGGTTTAAAGGCAATATATTGCTCAATTTCAGTGATATTTTTCCACGCCGCCAAATTTATGCTTGCTCAGCGTAAAATAGACGAGGAACTCTTCATTAATGTTTGCCACTTCGAAAATTGAATCGTTTAATCGCAGCAGGGCGGAGTGAGAGAGAACGCATTGGCTGGGAGAGCGTAATTGCGTCGGAGTACCTTTGATACTGAGTGGAAATAGAGCAATTAAGTCCCTCGAGTTGGCGAGTTTACCTTGATTTTTTATTACTCTCCCTTTTGTCTACATTAAGCTCAAGAGTTAGTAAACATGTGGGTCAAAAACCCTAACAAAGCGTGACATGCGGATGCCAAAACAATAATCTAATATAGATACTTTAAATGATTACGTTATCAAAAAGAATCCGTTTGTATATGACATGAAAAGTTATATTTTAATATTTGTTTAAAAACGAATTTTATTAAACGGTCTTTATGCTTAACAAAGTTGAACGATAAACAAGAGCATGATAATGCAGCCTCCATGGTACGCAATTTATTGAAAAGAAGCGTACGTGATAACAAAGCTTGTACTCACTACCAGCTGATGCAATAATGTATGTATAATGCACTATGTTGCAATAGAATTACTTTAGTCTCTATCTTCTATCTATAGTCTCAAATACCTACTTATATTTGAGACTATTAGAAGATAGAGCAGAAATATCTTCTACGAAGTTTGAGCTAAGTTGTTGTGAGAAAATAGAAAATGTATGAAAAATTCATGAAATCAAATAATTGAAATATTTGCCTGCAAGTGGAGTTGCTCGAATAATTTTATTTGAATCACTCCAATTGCAAGTGCGATATATTGAAAAGTATGTAACAGCTATTTACGAATAAAAAAAAATTGTACAACAAATACCACTATGTACTTAGTATCAAAGCCTTTATTTGTATTAATTTATACTTCAATTTTTCACATCATGCACATGAATTTAAGGTCATTATTTGCATCTTATTCATTGGTTCGAAAGGTGAACGGACTTGTATGTTTTAATTTTGTTTGGGATATAGGTATGCTTTGTTCGCGAAACCCATTCCATATGACGGGGTTTCTTTGAAATTTACAATTAACTTTGATAAAACGACAACGTTGTTACACCATGGACTGTTTTCTTTGTGAGCATAATAAGTTACCTCTTCCTCATTCCTGTTTTATAACGACCCATGTCATAAATTATGCATAATTTAGGGAGAAAATTAAAGTACTTATTTTTTTTATCACTAGCATATCAGTAGCAGAAACATAGGTAGGTATTTGTTTTCCAAAGTGCCTGGAGGCATAAAAAGACTAAGCGTAACTACGCTTAAAGTCTTTGCCACAAGAACCTATTGCGACAGAGTTCGTGTTTTGGCTGAAATTATTTTATGTAGGTATGCCATGTTCGCGGCTCAGGCCGTACCCTAACCTACTGTAACAGAGTTCGTATTTGGGTGCATTTTGGTGGTTATTATATTTGTTCCCATAACATACTAAGAAACATATTAAGTATTTAATTGGAACCGTTTAATATTTTTCATTAACCGTTTTTCTACCCGTCTGTACAAAAAACATTCGAAACACTGGATTTTATAAACCTTTGAGAGTGGTCCGAATCACCCAATTGAATAAGAGCACTTGGGCGATTAAAACCGTGGTCCTTGGCCGTGCGTGGTATAAAACGGCTAAAGATCCAAATTACTACTACTACTACGGTACTATTTAGCCGGATAAGATCAAATTCTTTAATTACATTATAACTAAAATTAAAGATATTGATCTTATCCGGCTAAATAGTACCATATTAAGATAGTAAAATGTTACAAAAGTTAATTTCAAGTTAGAAATATTTACTCATTCATTTTACTCTAAATAACAACTCGACATTTTCCCTTCATTTGAATATTATACCAAATATCCCATATAGATACAATCACATATGTTTCAATTACTGTAATTGAAGCCATATAACACGGCTACGATCTTAACATTAATAGCCGTAAACCTATCCGGTCTAGTGAAGTCATCTCAGATAAACATTACATAGCACATAAAGGCAGCCATTCGTGTAACATTTAATTAACTAAGTAGCCTCTAAACGTGGCCGGACGGTCATCATAGCCCGATCTAACCGTTGAATAAGTAAACGTAATAAAATAAATCCACTAAGCCGCTATAACGCCCCGGATTTAACATGGCTTACTAACGCTTTCAAAGCTGTGAAAGACCCCACCCCATATGCCTGCGATCACCCTCCGCAAAGTAAGGCATCAGAAGTTCTGACGTCGCCGTACTTGTAAAATACTAATTTATTTCTTTTGTGTTTCTTCTTAACTATAGCAATTGAGAGCGTTCTTTTTTTTCTTACTTTTTATTTCAAATGTAATGTCTAATATAATTTTATTATATCACAGCCAATCACAGCATAATAATATTCTGATGAAAAATCTAAAAATTATGCGCAATCCTCAACTGAGCTTCGTGTGATAAAACATTAATTAATTTTAATGTTATTCAATTCTATTGTTTCAAACGATGATTTATCGCAAACAAATGTTATTGTTTACATATTAAAACAATCACGCATATTTAATGAAGTATATTAATTATTGATTGATAGAGTAATTAAAAGGTTATTACCGCAATTTGTCCAGATAAAACTGTTGATGACTTCAGTTTTTTGACCTTCTATCATTGTAATACAATAAGTCTCGACCGAGTAATGCTTTATTGATATATTATCAGTTACTCTAAGTGATATGATGTACATTATTGGATATCGGTTTACTCTTTAATTAATGTTTGCTAAGCACATTAACATTATCTAAGATGTAACCAATACTATTTTCTGAAACTGAATGACGTTTATTAAAATTAATTAAGATAGTGTTTGAATTCTTGTAGGTATGTTTTACTTTGAACCATGAAAAACAGTATGAAACTTGTTGTTGTTTTTATTATTAAACAAACTGTCTAAATAAAAAGGAATTTATTTAAAGAATGAAGTCTTTCCTGGATAAAAACCTTCAATAGAGAAACTCAAAAATATTTAAAAAGCCTTCACTGTTGTAACTTGGGTTGTTCCATAACTTTCCATTTGTTTTGAAACTTTTTTGTTAAACATTTGGCAACATAATCCGAGAACTTCAAGGAAAAGGGTACCTAATAATAACATTTTATTACTGCAGTAACACATAAACATAATTACATTTCGCTATGCAGAACTGACGGCATAAATAAAAAAGACTGATGACGATCATCATGCGGAATTAACAGCAAGGAACTATTTTCTAAACATATACATGTCTATATTTTTGTAACGTAACATAAGCGTACCTAGTTATTTATTTTACTGAGACTGGACCGCTCAATGCCTTTAAAATGAAAAACCTCCACAATTTAATTTATTTTAAAGAAATATTCTATTGTTTATTCAGCCTAGTCATACAGGAATGAGTTTAGTATTAATAGGAAGTGTATGTTTCCTGTTCCTTAAGATTACCGCACTGACTTAACCGATATTAATATTAATGAGTAAGGAAAGCGGGATACGTATATACGAGTAGTTATTATGCATTCATCTCTGGGTGCACTGGGAGCCCGCACGATATAAACTAATGAGGCGTGAACTGCGAGTCATATATGTATATATACTATTAGTAGTTTTCTATAAAACTCCAAGCCACAATGCAACAGTATACTGTATCAGTTAAAACCGCAGTTAAATTCATAAAATATTGCACATTTCATTCTAAAATACGCCAAAATGCTTTGTCATAGTATCCAAAAATGTTAAAGGAAAACGTAGGTACAATGGTGATAGTAAACTTTACGGACGATTTATGTCCAGTTTCTGGCGCACTGTGTTGGAACCTTCTTTGTTAAACCTTTTTGTGCCTCGAGAAGGATATTCCCACTAACATTTTTAAGTTTTTGTTTATGTGAAAGTAAGTTTTTAGGCGGTTTCGACGAAGCCAAGTGGAATGGTTATTGTAAGTTATTTTTCGGTAACTACTTGCACTATTCTGACAAATGAGTTATTTACCGATTCACTAAAGTAATGTTTTATCGGATCTAGTTATCTGTAGACAACTAACAATGTTTGGATAAAGATACTTATCTCTTTAATATAAGGAACTTATATTTTTTAAAGAAAATTAAACGTAGTTATTTCATTGTTGTATTAATAATGTTTTACACAGCAATGACATACGTATTATTATGTCCAAAAATAATATAAGGTTCACAGATCATTGACCAGCGATGATCGATTAACACTTAAGAAAGTTTAAGTGTTGATAAAGTTTGTCCGCGTAGTTTTGAAGCGTTAAGTAAAACTCGTAAGGCGCGGAAAGACTCTCGACCGCGATAAGTCATCCATCAAATAGTTGCCGTCTTGTTAAAATAACAAGGTCTTATTAAACCTCTCTGGGAGTTCAACAACAACGAAGAAAAATTACAAGAACTTTTTTGACGACAGTACCTATCTAGCTGGTAAAAATCGTTATATCAAGCAAACTTTAATATCATATTATGTGATGCTATTGGCTTATGTAGATTATCGCCGGTGTTGGTCATTGATCGATGGGACCTTTATAAAAATATCTAAAGCCTCCTACTCACTAGCCGACAATTTTGTTGAACTTTATAGAAACTTAGCCCGACGTTGCAAGAGACAAGTTCTAAAAAATACCTGGGAACATCCTCCAAAATTGCGATCGACTCGTGTTTTCAAATTAAAATGCACATGTTTCTTAGTGTATTCAAAATTTTATACAAGTTACTTAATATGTAAAAATTATAACTGTAACATCCTTCGCAACATGTGTCATAACTCAATTCGCAACATGGTAACTTTGTTGCATTTCTGCACATGGAGTGCATGGTTACGAACCTTGCTGACTGACTTATCTACCTTTCCTCCACAGCATGAGCTATTGTCACGTCAGAGCTCACGAAAGAAGATTATGGCAGAATCTTCTTGTACGTATGTTGTAGAGGGATTTCCTGCGGAATATCAATAGGTACTAGGTAGGTAGGTAGGACCTATTACAACATTATCTTCTTTCTCTTTAATGCACCTCCCACTAATGAAGGTTGGCCACCTAGCGAAGCTCCCTTGGTCGCGCGTGAGATGGATATAATTATAATACTTCTTTTTTTCTGTCGCGTCAGTACGAGTTATCACATGAGAATCGTCCATGCTGTCGTGGAAAGACTAATTATCCAGTCAGCTGTGGTGGTCCCGAGGCTTTCTGCCCAGGATGCACCAGACGATCTCATGTTGTTAAGTTAAGCACCCTCAAAATATTGACGGACTTATTGGAAGTTTTTAGGTCTCTTAGTCTCTCAAGCATAGCGCTAGACATGATAATCGGCGCAATCGTATAATTATCAAGATAATCTTATTAAAGTCGGAGTTATTAGAGTCGGTTCATTAATACTATCAGTTCTATACCGAAGACAGGTTTAATGATCCCTGGTGGACATTATTATACGTTTGGGCGTATAATTAATTACAATACCTAAAGTATATTGACACACCTCTGTAGTTTGTGCCAGTGTGTGTGTTACTTACCCATACGTACGTTCACAATCATTATAATGGCAACCTTTAAAACATTTAACGAGATGAGTAAATCTATTTTAGATTAGGGCTTTGAACTTATCAGTTTCAAGGACTGAAGGGTCGCCTATATACCTTTAAATATGGCCCGTAAATCGCTCTCAAAGTGTAAACGTTAAGCTTTAAATTTTGCAACTTGACATTACATTTTGGTTATTATTCAATAATTAAATAAGTATATCCATAGATATCAAAGTACCTACCTACACTCTACAGGTTACACTTAAGATCAATTTCAAACATGTGATAAAACGGCTAGAAAACAGCAAACAAACCGTGTTAGGTTAGAATTGAAGTAGGTATAGGTTCAACGTGAACACACGTTCTCGGCAGTCACCTCAATAATTGACACTGGACAAAGCGTCTCAGTTTACTTTGGGCTTGCCTTCTTTTACTTTGCTTGCGTAAGTTTAAGTAAGGTTATATAATGCTTTCAATATAATGACGGTTTTAGGATGCTGATGGGGCTTCCACGTTTTTGTAACGCATTACAGATAGGTAACTTAGACACTTAGATGGCTGACGCCCGCGTCGATGACTTTTATGCCATCATTGGAAGGAGAGTGGCATCAATGTTGCGTGAAATTGCCAAAGGCATCCTAACAACATTAATGGAACAGCATGATAATCCTTTTTTTTTGGGTTGAGAATCACGTCTAAGTTTCCTAAAATTATTATACTAATATAGATATAAATTAATTATTCGCAATAAAGTTATTATTAATACAATTATGTAGGTACCTATATCTGTCTTGCCTATATCTATAAATGGAAAGGCAGAGGTAAGTATTGGGTTCGGTTTCCAGTTCTGATTTAGAGTTCTAGCCCTGAACCTTATTAACGCGCGGCACCCGCTTTTCCAGCTAGACCAATGAAATTTCGATATTCATAATTTAATGTAGAACAATAATACCCAAACATAATACGTAAAGACGAACCTGATGTTTGACATGATGTCCATTGTGTATTGTGGACGAGGGTCAGTGATTAACGAGGACATTCACTATCACAGCTAAGCTCTCTCTATTAACCGGACATCTATTCCGAACATAATTATAAGGCCATTTAGATTCTCAAAGCGCCAGGTCTAATTGAATTATCCTTTTACGAAGCACCTACGCGCGCGTTGAAGCAAGAATTAGCTTTTGCACGCTATGTTACGGGGTAATCGGAGCTGGAAAAAAGGATGTAGTATGAAGTTTAATTCTTAAGGACTGTCCAGATGGGATGGTTTGGTGATACGCACGTAACACACGTATATACAAATGCGTGTCGCATCTACATGAAGTAACGATTGCGTGAATATGCTCCGTGTCGTTTAGCTGTTCAAGGTTATAGCATCATTTCTTTTCCCAACTAGGTAAATTCTAGGGTCGGCTTTACTGAAAGCCTTGTTTTGCTTTATAACTAGAGTAGCTGAGCCGCGCGAACTTCGTACCACCAATAAAAGAACTGTGCACCTACTTACCTACCCACCTACCTTCCCACCTACCTACCTACCCTAATCTATCTACCATACCTACCTTACTACCTACCCTATCTACTATACTACCCTACCTACCTACCCTATCTACCATAGGTACCTACCTTCTCCTTACAATTATAACAAACACAACAAAAAAAGAATTAGCGAAATTGGTCCAGCCGTTCACGCGTGATGGCGTGACCAAGGGATTCATTTTTATATATATAACTAGAGGTCGCGCGGGTGCGCGGGCCGCATGCGGCCCGCGAGGGCTTTTTAGGTGGTGCTTGTAACATACTTTAAAAAAAATATGATTTTTGATTTTGTATGGCCGCCATCTTTTTTTTATATGGAAGCCATCTTTTTTTCACCGGCTCGTCAAACGGCCCAGGGTCCTTGACATTTTTAGTTCCGGCGGTATAGCTTTGCGACTTGTAATTTTCGAGATCCGTAGGGCAGTTCTGGTCAGCGTTCCATTTTCAGGTCATTTCGGACTTTTTCTAAACTCACAGGACCCCCCTCTATACGACTCCCATACATCACTTTTACCCCCGGCGGCTGCTTCTGGGAGAACAATTGGGTGAAAATCCAAAATGAACACTTGTATGGCGGCCATCTTGAAAAATGGCGGAAAGAAAAATTTGATCCCGGATTATGAATTGGTGCCCCCGAAAACCCCCGGACGCCAATTTTCAGCCGGCTCGGACCATATTTTTTTTTGGCCGCCATTTTGAATCCGCCATCTTGGATTTTTATGACCCCCACCGGAAAGCCCCCGTCGTCCTCTATGACATTTGGTCGAACACCCCCCCGCTATCTCCAACGGTTTCGGAACGGTGAGCGTTTCAATTTTGTATGGCCGCCATCTTTTTTTGTATGGACGCCATCTTTTTTTCACCGGCTCGTCAAACGGCCTAGGGTCCTTGACATTTTTAGTTCCAGCACTATGGGTGTGCGACTTGTAATTTTCGAGATCCGTTGGGCAGTTCCGGTCAGCGTTCCACTTTCAGGTCATTTCGGATTTTTCCCGGACTCACTGGACCCCCTTCTATACGACCCTCATACATGACTTTTACCCCCCACGGCTCCTTCTGGGAGAACAATTGTGTCAGTGAGTCAGTCAGTCAGTCAGTCAGTCAGTCAGTGGTAATCGAGCTTTATATATATAGTCAATACTAGAGGTCGCGCGGGTGCGCGGGCCGCATGCGGCCCGCGTGGGCTTTTTGGGTGGAGTTTGTAACATAACTAAAAAAAATTTGGTTTTTTGATTTTGTATGGCAGCCATTTTTTTTTGTATGGAAACCATCTTTTTTTCACCTGCTCGTCAAACGGCCCAGGGTCCTCGACATTTTTAGTTCCGGCAGTGTGGGTGTTCGACTTTTCATTTTCGAGATCCGTAGGGCAGTTCCGGTCAGTGTTCCACTTTCAGGTCATTTCGGACTTTTCTTAAGCTCACAGGACCCCCCTCTATACGACTCCCATACATCGCTTTTACCCCCGACGGCTCCTTCTGGGAGAACAATTGGGTGAAAATCTAAAATGAACACTTGTATGGCGGCCATATTGGAAAATGGCGGAAAAAAAAATTTGATCCCGGATTATGAATCGGTGCCCCCGAAAATCCCTGGATGCCAATTTTCAGCCGGCTCGGACCATATTTTTTTTTGGCCGCCATTTTGAATCCGCCATCTTGGATTTTTATGACCACCACCGGAAAGCCCCCGTCGTCCTCTATGACATTTGGTCGAGCACCCCCCCGCTATCTCTGACGGTTGCGGAACGGTGAGCGTTTCAATTTTGTATGGCCGCCATCTTTTTTTGTATGGACGCCATCTTTTTTTCACCGGCTCGTCAAACAGCCCAGGGTCCTTGACATTTTTAGTTCCGGCGGTATAGGTTTGCGACTTTTCATTTTCGAGATCCGTAGGGCAGTTCCGGTCAGCGTTCCACTTTCAGGTCATTTCGGATTTTTCCCGGACTCACTGGACCCCCTTCTATACGACCCTCATACATGACTTTTACCCCCCACGGCTCCTTCTGGGAGAACAATTATGTCAATGAGTGAGTGAGTGAGTGAGTCAGTGGTAATCGAGCTTTATAGTATATCAATCATCACTAGAGGTCGCGCGGGTGCGCGGGCCGCATGCGGCCCGCGGGGCTTTTTAGGTAGTGCTTGTAACATAACTTAAAAAAAATATGATTTTTGATTTTGTATGGCAGCCATGTTTTTTTGTATGGAAACCATCTTTTTTTCACCGGCTCGTCCATCGGCCCAGGGTCCTCAACATTTTTAGTTCCAGCACTGTAGGTCTGCAACTTGTAATTTTCGAGATCCATAGGGCAGTTCCGGTCAGCGTTCCACTTTCAGGTCATTTCGGACTTTTCCTAAACTCACAGAAACCCCCTCTATACGACTCCCATACATCACTTTTACCCCCCACGGCTCCTTCTGGGAGATCAATTGGGTCAAAATCCGAAATGAACACTTGTATGGCGGCCATATTGAAAAATGGCGGAAAAAAAAAATTGATCCCGGATTATGAATCGGTGCCCCCGAAAACCCCCCGACGCCAATTTTCAGCCGGCTCGGACCATATTTTTTTTTGGCCGCCATTTTGAATCCGCCATCTTGGATTTTTATGACCCCCACCGGAAAGCCCCCGTCGTCCTCTATGGCATTTGGTCGAACACCCCCCCACTATCTCCAACGGTTTCGGAACGGTGAGCGTTTCAATTTTGTATGGCCGCCATCTTTTTTTGTATGGACGCCATCTTTTTTTCACCGGCTCGTCAAACGGCCCAGGGTTCTTGACATTTTTAGTTCTGGCAGTGTGGGTGTTCGACTTGCCATTTTCGAGATCCGTAGGGCAGTTCCGGTCAGGGTTCCACTTTCAGGTCATTTCGGATTTTTCCCGGACTCACTGGACCTCAAGGTTTACGACCCCCATACATGACTTTTACCCCCCACGGCTCCTTCTGGGAGAACAATTGTGTCAATGAGTCAGTCAGTCAGTCAGTCAGTCAGTGGTAATCGAGCTTTATATATATAGTCAATATATAGATAACTAGATTGGGATGAATGTCAGTTGGGGAAACTGATATCCATAGTGTAAGGTCAGTTGTCAGACTTTCCGGCTTCTACAACGATTACCGACGTGTCGTTGTAGAAAACGATTTCTCCTTACTCTCTTTGCTCTTATTCGTTGATATTATAAACAAATATTAAACTTCATTTCGAGCAATAAGCAGGAATATAAATGTTGTCAAAATATAATAAAATCCGTCACGCGTCGAATATATCGGCAGTTGCACGCCGTTCAGCGGTTTGGCTACAATCGTAGCTAACTAGCCCGGCTGCGGTCTACCTATTTATAGATAATGCCGTGTGACATGTCACATGCGGTTCTTTACTTAGGTTAACAAATCACTTCATTAAATGAAATTGCCCGTATCAAACGTGTACACTAGGTATTATAATTATCATCATAATTTACAATCAACTCGTAGTAACCTGGTAACCGTTACAATGAAAATCTGACTATTATCTATATATTATAATTTTCGAAGTGTTTAAGATTGTTTTTTTATGGAGGTGAAGATGATCATGAATAAACCTCTTTTAAATAAATAAATATTTTAAAATAAAGTACCCTTAAAGGAAAACCATGTAGGTACCTAATGTTTCTGTAAACAGATCTGACGCTGGCCGATCTCTTTAAATCAACTTTTAGCACGCTACAATTATTAGGTATTATATAGGTTTCAAGTAAGGCTTAGGCACTATATTATCGTTATGACTCCTAACTAACCCGTTGGGACCATAGATCAGTATATTGAAAAGTACGTATATATGTATGTATAGTATATGTATAGTTACATGATTAGTGTATGTTTCCCCCATAGACTTAATTAATGGTGCTGAGAATATTGTCAAAATCACCATTCTCGACAGACTAATAATAGTGGTTGAATTACCTATATTTATCAATTTACAGGTAGTTTCTGCTGCCAAGCTAGTAGTATTATTATTCGCTATTGCTATACCTAATCTGTCTTTAGTCATAGTCATAGTCAGTCTTTAAGTCATAGGCAAAGGCCGAAGCTTATTAAGTGCTCCGTTTTGATTAGGTAGTCGACGTATTAGATTATTAAACTTTAATAATGTATCTATAGTTCCACTATACATTCCGACGCAAATAAAATTTCAATGCATCATTGTCAAAGCTAATAAAATAAAAACTATCACAGAGCTCATTTGTTCTTGTCACAATTATAAAACACGACTACTGCAATCATAAGCTCTATACTATTCATGAGAATGACATAAGTACACTAGATATTATGGGTACGTATTTACGTAGTGTGGTTTTTAAATGGATCCGACCAAATACGATAAACATATTGAGATGAAACTAAATAAGAAAAAAAACAAGCTGCTTGTAGGTATGTAAGCTGCCATTATAACGAGCATTAGGTTACATAAGTAAAATAACTCAAGAAAATATTAGTCTAAACATTGGATTCACGTAAATATCACTGAACGACTATCGCTGCGGGACAACTTCAACTTAATGCGAGGCCCTTCTAAGACCAGCACGATTTATTATATATTATGAGGATACAAATTCTTAGCAAAATGCTTAGTTTAGTGCATGAAAGGTCAGTAAGGGACCGTCGCCTCGGGTGGAGGGATGTTGTGCAACTAGCATGTAGTTTCATCTCCCTGCTAATTAATTGGATTACGTAGCCTCTCTCATTATACGAGATGGGGGCTATTTAGTGAATGGATTTTGTACGCGTGACAACGTAAATTCGGTTTATACTCGGGTTAATAAATGTAATTAAAGTCGAAAACGAAACATGTGTGCCTATCGGGTACATAAATTTTATCGATGGACGCATAACTACATACGTGGCTTTGTGCGATCAAAAATTTCATGATATTTATACTACATTGTGGATATAAAACGAGCATAACAGGTATTTCGTGAATTCCCTAGGGATACCACAAAATCACGGAAGATATGAAATATGATGGAATACTATTATCAAATAAAAAAACCCTAACGTACTGAAGACTATGTTATTATTTATTCGAGAAATATTACACAATAAAAATGATAAATAGGTATTTTACAAAATCCCTATCATGTCATTTCCTTGCGACATATTATATACACTTTATTGTTCTCCAGGTAACAAAAACAAAGCATAAAATGATTACAAAAATTAAGCACGGGCGATGTTATCGCATATAGCCATCTCTTCCAGACAATCTTTATCATTATAATAATTTCTACGACCAAATGATCTTCTTTATTATTAAACACCTTGGGAAATATTAGCAAGACGTGGTGGAGACCTTCCAAATGAGGGCAATATTGAGTCTATTATTTCATTCAGTGTAATGGTGTGGCAGTGAAATAGGGCAAAGGACGAATAAACGGGACCCTGGAAATGAAGACGCCGTTTGTTCATAACCAGCTCGTTAATTCCATTATTACAAGTCAGAGGAGCGAGCAGTCCGGTAACAGATGTGCCACTCGACTCGTGAATCTGCAGCGTCTCCCACTTTTCACGGATTTCAACATCATTAATTTTTTTGTGAGCGAGCTCAATTAAAAATAATTGTTATAACAGATAGAAAATAAAAAGTAACACAGCTTTTTAGATTTAGTGACGCTTAGAAATCTCGGATTTTCGTAAAGTGGGCGAGACTCCAGCTTTATGTACCTGTCCTTTGTGTACAAAGTACGATGTGCGGTCTATACGACCCTCACCAGTCTCCGCTTACCTAGATGAAGTCTCTAAAATGTGTATACCTGAGAGAAAATACGTACAGAAAACATCTTGTTTTCGTCCAATATGCATAATTTTCTTTTACAGCGCTACGAAAAACAAACAGTGGAATGTCGTGAAAAAGTTGCGATATCGTGTTACCTAGTTATAAAACTTTTATACGCCTATGCTAAACGATTCGCAAGTTATGACCCAATAACAAACAGATGACGCATGTGTTTAACCCCTTTTTAACTATCACCACTAAACTTACACAAGACTCTACGTGATTTGGCATTTTGCGTGGACTAATTCTGTATTTTATGTTTAAATAGGTACCCACCCTTTCTATCACCTAAATAATGAGGAACAAAGTTAGCAGTAGAAATGAAATGTATTGAGTTTAAAAAAAAATTAAGTACCTACATAATATTCAAACAACTTCAGCCAGCTAAAACATTTATAGGTACACGTTATACAACGTCCATTAATAAAAACTTGCTACAGTTTTGATTACTGTTAAACCCCCACACTTTTACGTTCGAAACTATTTTAATAGAATTACTTTACGAGCGAGACAAGATGAATAATGACAAACGTCCGATTAACATCAACAGTAATTGTTTGACAGCAGATATTCGACCCACCGGTAATTGCTCAGTTTGATTAATTTTGTATCGTTAGCTCACTTTTGTATAGTCAAATAACCGCTAAATTATTCCAGCTCTCTTTGCACAATTTCTATTTCTCGGTTCTCTTGAGAACTGTTTATTTATTTTGTTTATATTCCACGTAATTTTCCGTGGTCCTCGAGGATTAGCTGTGGAGTCTTCAGATCACCCACGTTTTGCCAAGTTCCTATGTAGGTTAACCTTTGAGGTTCTCGATTCAGGTTTTGATAGACCGTGTTATAGGTACCAGATGTTTTAAATTACATAATAAAATATTATATTTATAGATTATTTATGGATACAATTAGAATGTAATTAGCTGTTATCCCTATCCGAGTTCGCTGAAGTAATAAAGCTTGTATACTGCTTGTATTCGGGGTAATAGTAATCTACTCCAACTAACTATGCTGGTATAATTTATATTAGATATTGTTTTCGGAAAACTTGTAAGTTTTCCAAAAAGGTGTACCTACCTAGCACATACAGTATTCATTAAGCATTTACCTAAATAAATAAACAGTAACATAAAAATCAAATAAATAATAATATGCAAAGGTAAACAGTTATTAATTGGTAAAGAAACTCTCCGCAAATAAATACCAAAGCAGAAAAACATTGGTATTAATACATAGCACGTGGCCACAAGAGTAGCGTACAGACAGACCTCATGTTGTTATTGCTGCGAGCTCTCGTTATCCCGAAAGGGAACGGACCGTGAGATATAATTCAATTTTCTCAAAATACAAGTAACACTCGTCCATATAATCCAATTATTTAGTTTGTTATATCAGACTAATTTAAAATTACTTGTTACCAGCAACTGCCCGGGAGCAATTTTTCTTTTTGATTGATTGATTGTCGTGATCCTACGAGGAAAACACAGTAAAATCAAGATATTTTTTGTAACAACCGCCTGAAATGAGATAAAAATGGCTTTATCTGGTAACTGAACTGACAAATTAGCCATTTATTTTATCTTTTGTGACTTGTTTCAACTTTAAACAGCACAGCTATTCTGTAAGAACATCTCGCACCTCAATTCGAATCTCACTCTTATGGTCGGTTCATATTCGACGAATTGACATAAGATATCTACCATAATAACGAAGCTGTGAACATAGTCTAGTCAAGTTCACAGCTCCGAAAATAAAAACGAAAAACTATCAACCGACAAAAAGAGTGAGAATAAGAAAGAAAAGAAATAAAAGAAATAAAAATAATTTATTTGGATGCAAAATTAAGGCAAAACATGAAAAAAAAAGTTTTTTTTTTTTTAAATTATGTTATAGATATTATATAAAGCTAACTTTACAGCTTTTAAGTTCGATAACACAATCTTATAATACATTATGTATCTACTTACAAGCAAAAGGTATTTACATAAATAGACTAAATATTTACAAATAAATTAAAAATTAATTTAAAATAATTATATAAAGTATATATATATGTAAGATATATCACAATCATGTGGGCAAGGTTCAGTTCAGCGTATGCCAGACATAGCCCGGCGCTGATTTTCAACTGCACCCGTATCGATATAGAATCGGGTCCAAATGTGAGATGTTCTTACAGAATAGAGACTTAGGATTCTTCGCACATACAGAGCACTTATAATTTCCTTTCCTTTTGTTAAAGGAGTTACACTGTTGTGTAACTGCATATTTTTTATTGTATCCCATCAAACCTCTCATATTTTTAAATTATATCCAAAATACTAGTAGCTTTAAATTTGAATGTTAAACATGAGTACCTACCTATTATAGGTAAATGCTATTGATATTCTATATAATATTATGTTTATATTAAATTTGTGTTATACGATACTAATATACTCGTAACATAGACAAATTCTGAACTATGTAGATGAACACTCGATTTTTTCAACAGAACATTCAAAATATTTACCTACATTAAGGTATATTACGAGTTATGTTACCTAGAAATCGACATTCAAATAAAAGACAACATATTACATATATTTTGTTTCTACAATGCTTCAAGTAATAAGAAGTACTGCCTCCTACGGGTACGGTAGATATAGAAAGCAATAATAACATATCTACTTGTAATGGGTAGGTATGGATTTCTGTCAAGCTGGCTATGTACTCGTATAATTATCCAGCCCAGCTTTCCTTTATAATGCGACATACATATACTTATACCAAACTATTATAAGTAATTATGTTATGTGTTTCCATTTAGCAAGTCAAGTATCGTAAACAAAGAAAGAAAGAAAAAACATTTATTCAGCACAGACATATTGACATCTTATGAGAGAGAAGATTAAAGATAAAAAAAAAAAAGATAATAGTAGGTATCTACTTATTAATAACAACGTAATAGTACTTAACAAGTTTTTATGAACCATTTTTATTTATCTAAGTGCAATAACTTCGTAATATTAACTTCAATAAACATTTCAAAATGTTCATTCCCTATCAGTAATGAGGTAAAGATGTTTAAAATGTCTCATTTTTCTTTTAAGAACTATTCCATATTCCCACTGTATTTGAAATGCATCCTAGTTATGGTTTCTATTGTTTTTAGGTTAACCTCTTTAACAAAGCTAGCGTGCTTGCGTTAGAAGTGCCTTCACCGCACTAGTTCAAGTGCTCTCGCATTCGGATTTCCCCGTTCTAGGTATAAGTATCACTCGATATACGTATTATACACGAATACACATTATACAGGATGGCGATTAGGCATCTGCATCCTTTATGGAATTGGTTCTACTCATCATTATGAACGACTTTTGCTACGGGACAAAAATGGAAATCGCGAAAGAAAAAAAAAAAATTTCCGTACATTTATGTTCATATAACTCGACATAATGTATGGAACAGCTATTAATTTTTTCTTCGTGATTTCAGGGTTGATCCTATAGTATCTAAAATTTGTTCATAATGATGTGTAGAATCATTTCCTTAAAGGATGCAGGTGACTAAATTGCCATCCTGTATTATGTGGGTATGCAGTTTTCGTTCCAAAATAAAGTATAATGCCTCTATTAAACACGGAAACAACAGCTTACTGACTTTATATTAACTGAATGCTTAGATCGCTGCCCGTTGTTCCAAACTCAAATAAAACAGAAATGATGAGATCAAAATCAAGTACATATACAACCTGTTTAGAGGGTAAACAAATTGTCATCGTTTCTGGGTCTCTCAACTAGACATAAATCCTCAGAGATGAGGGTCCTTAGCTACAACAATATCTGCATGAGCCAATTAATTTCGATCTAAGGACCAACCCTTAATCTGATGGTCACTCGCGCCAAACTTTCTAATTGAATTTCAGTTTAGGAATACTCACCAAATTCCTATCTTAATTTAACTGAGACGATCGCAAAAGGTAACTTTTAATAGGCTAACATGGAATCGCGGTTAGTATTTCCTTCTAGTAATTATCAAAATAGAAATTAAATCAAAATTCTCATTTTTGCTACTTACAATTTATTCTTTGGTCTTGATGAAATTGCCTATTATTCTGTATTAATTTTGCTTCCATTCACTTTTCATTATAAATATTTTTATTAACATAGCGAAATAAGATACTGTATAAGTAAGCCTTACAAGTGTCCGTATATCGTAAAACCTTACATGAAAAACCGGCCAAGTGCGAGTCGGACACGCGTACTGAGGGTTCCGTATCTTCCTTGGACGTATAAAAAGATACTGCTAGTTAGAAACATCGTTAATTTTTTTCTGTAGGGCCTATGTACCTATTTACATAAACTTTTATCAACTGTAATTATTTCACATTTTTCAGTTTATAGTCTTCGGAGAGAAGAGGTAATGGTAATGTAAATGATATTTTATAGCTATTTTTCATCAGTAGTAGCTACGCGGCATAAAAAATAGGTGCCAAATGAAGCCCTTTCATTTGATACTCCACTTGAACTGGTAGCCCCACTTTGAAATTTCGACGCCAAAATTAGGTAACTTTCGCAAAGAAAATAAAAATATTTTTCCATTTTTTCATTTGCATTAAGATTGGATATTGATTGGATAAGATTTATTTATTAAGATTGGGAAAGCAATATTTAAAACTGTTCCAAATTTCAAATCGATAACATTAGTAGTTGCTGTAATATGCTGCTGTGACAAACGGACAGACAGACAGATGGGCTCGCGCCGTAAGGGTTTATTTTTACCTGTTTAGTACGGAACCCTATTTTTTTTATCTTGTAAGTAATATTAAATTCATCATCATTAGAAGGAAAAACTGCAGTGGGAACATTAATAGGCTGATGATCATGATAATTAAGGTACCTACGTTATGAATTGTACGTTACTTATGATAAATCAGTCAATGAGTAGGTACAGATTTATCGAGCGTGAATGCGGGTCTGACTTGTGATTGAGTGTAATAAACACAAAATTCACTCGACATCCGGGTCAAATTAGCCGCCATACACTTTTTGGTTGGTCACGTCTATCGTTTATGCGAAATCGATTGGAACGTTTTATGTGACGTTTCCGACGAATTTAATAGCTTAAGAGATGACTGGACGAAGAGCAATAAACGGAAATAAGTATTCTTACACATTGGCCGATAAAACTTTATCTCTAACTAGTCGTAGCTGGCAGGTCAGTGTTAACTTTAAGTCATTAACTCACACTTATTCGAATAGGAGGATAATGATGTCTATTTTCATACCGTAATTGGATTTGAATTGTAACTTTCCAACTTTATACCTCACTTAAGTCAACTACCTTCCAAACAACGTGAAACAAAGTTTTTGTTCCAAAATATCGGTAACGAACTAACGACAAGGCAGTGTGGCTACTTTCCAATGGAATACTTACAAGTAATAGTTTTAAATTAGCGTTGCCTGTCACTTTAATGGCATTGTTCGGCGAATAAGCCATATAGGGCTGCGATATTTCAATCCAATAAGGCGGATAGTTTCATAAATAATTCAATAAGTTGTAACAGGTAAGTGGCACTCGCGCGTTACGGTCGCCCGGAGAGTGGAGAGAAATCTGCTCTTACATTCTGCGGGGTGAAATCACACAAGAAAATTTTATTTCGTGAAATTAATTTTTAATTTTCCCGTTACTTACTGAGAAATCACTGTTATAGAAGGCCCTAAAATATTGTTGCGATATTACTATGTAACGTTATTATTTTATTTGAACTCGAGTCAGAATAAATTGCTCTGAAATGTAATATGGCTTTGTCATCACAGCTATGTTCTTTATTATAAGAAAGGTTTACTGAAAATTAATGTCACCGTCATACCCTTATCTGTACAGATAAGTTCGTTTTAGATATTTAAATTTAATAAATCCAGTGAATTACACTCACTACCATTGTCAGTTTCACTGAAACCCTTTTCATATTAACTGCGCGATAGAGCTTATCAAGACTTTATAAAAGATGCCCTTTGAGTGCAAAAGACACTCACACATGTAAGTTGAAATATAGGAGAAGGGTCTCAGTAGTGTCGGGTCTCGGGCCATGCAAAGATTTTGTCAATCTGATGGATTATTAACGCGGGGTGAGACAGCCCGCACGTCACACGTTACACATTATGGCTCGGAAGGGGACGCCTCCCAAGTGAGTTTGGGAATAGATAAGATGATAATTTATGCATTAGATAGGTATTTACATCAACTAGATTTACGCAATAATTTTCACGTAACGTTTTAAATTATCGCACTTCTTGTAAGTTACGTAAACAAAGAAAAGCTGCGAACAACTTGAATGATTATTGTTGAGCAGAGTTAGTATACTTATCAAAATACCTACATCAATCTTTTTACCAAATTGAGAAAGAAAAATAAAACTGAAATATATTATACGTTTTCTTTATTACAGGCTTAATTAAAATTTCTCACATTGATTTAGTTATTACAAGAGCAAAAACCGAGCATGAGATACTAGATTGACATGCGCATTTGTGTTAAAATTAGTCGTGGTAAAAATTGTGCCCGGTCAATTACCGGACAATGATAGAAACGTTTACGTACCTCCCCTTGCTATTCTTCATACCAGCGTGACTACTCAATATTAAAAAGGCTTTCACCGCTACACAAAATGGCAGTGATTAAATTAAATTTAATGTAATGAACAAAATAATTTTATTGGTAATGGTTTCGTAATTTTGTTGAACCAATACTCAAATAATATTACAATTAAAATCCATTTTGTTACAAATAAGTAATACAAAATAAATAAATTTCTTATGTTCCTTAATTAATTATACTTATAAAATGCGCAACAAAGCTTGTTAATTCGATGCACTTACTACTGGAGCAGTCTTCAATGTAATTCAACTTAGTTGGGATTATCCCACGTGCCGATACGTAATTTAGTGGAAAAGGTTGCGACCCCGCTAGTTTGTATTACCCCGACAGTGATATAGGGTATTAAGTTCCCTTCCCTGTCTCCCTTAACGCGTAAACAAGACAGAACCTTTCTGCGTATCGCCCTCACAAAGGTTAATAATTTAAGAGACTAAGCGAGAGGAGCTTTCCGTCTATTTTCTACTTAAACTAAAATTGTTTTGTTTCCATCACCACTGCAATCCCGATGAATTATGTATAGACCGCGGAAAATAACAGCGGCTTTCAAATACTGCTTACAGAATACTTAATGTGCCCTATAGAAACAAGGTGCTGAGCAAACAATTATACACGTTTTACCATTTAAATGACGTACACTGTGTTATTTTTAGTGGCGGTATGTAGGTATTTGTTCAAGTTTAACGTATGGTTGTGATTTTATATAATGGGGTAAATGTCTGTTTAAAATCTACTACTTATATCAGGATATCAGTAAATAAACTATACATTTTTATAAATGTACATCATAAAAATAATACGGTCATGCTTTTCATCTACGTGAATAGTTACTTGAAGTTCGACAGTGTTACAAGTATAAAAAGTTACATAATGTTCGATAAAGCTCCAAAGCTCATGAAAAATTAAATAAAACTAGAAACTGAACCACGTAGTTGTTTAGTAGCTGCATTTCATAAATTTCCATTGTGCTTTAAGCACTTTTTTCATTATATTGTTCCCTAAATAAAGTCTGTCAGTAGATATACCTAGATATGGTTAACGAAGTGTAAGCCGATTTGCAAATTCGATAAGTTAGGTGAAAGCGCGTGGACACGTCCCAAATAAAGCCCGGCTTGATCCTATTAACGCACGGCTAACGGGCAGGATCTTGTGACAGCCCTACTCACTGATCCTTGTATAGACCCACGAAAGGATTTACCCCATACCGTCTGTACAAATCTCTTTTTTAACGAGTTTAAATATATCAACTTGAATTTTTTTCAGTATTCGCAGCTATGTAGGCTTGTAATCTCTATTCACATTTGTTTATTTTTATCGATGGAATGTCAACTCGGGTATACCCGATACACGATTGGATCAAAATGAGGTTATTTATTGTCCTTTGCGACTTGATCGCGCGAAGCTCGCGTGTTTTACTTATTGTAAATTTATTGTCTTTCAATTGTTGGTACCTACACACGATCAATGCGATGATATTCAAATATGTAGTAGGTATCTACTGCGTGTGTAGCGCATTAAAATGCAAAGCAGTATAATTATATTAACTTTTATTAAAACAGTAAAATACTCTTGAAGCGTGTGTTGATAAAATAAGAATAACCCGTAAATCCATAACTATTAGGGTTGGCACACATCCTCACACACAATTGTTTTGTCATCGTTATTCCGCCTATATCCGTTTCCCAAAGCTCTGACGAAGAATTTATAAAATAGTTCAATCGGTAGCTGTTTTTACATTCTATGTCTAAAATCGATAATTTGCATACTATTCAAATGCACCGTTTGCTTAGCCTTTTGGTAGAATTTAAAATTCATTTGGGATTTTTTCGCGAATTTAATCTATTTGTCCATTAATTCAATATATAATATGGTAAGTAGCCCTGTAGGCTACAATAGCCGGTTACATGAACAAACTGGCTGGCAGATAATGAATCACTTCCAATTACTTAGTGCTTTAACGAAGTGCTCTTACAGAGCCTTATTATTTGTGCTAAAAGAGACCGCCGAATTGAATGGCTTTCGCACAAATATTTTTGAAAGAATTCAATTAATTAACAGTTTTCAAAGAGTTTTGAAATCTCTATGTTAGGTAATAAACGCTAAGTAGAGCCATTTTTTAAAGAATTTTTATTTATAATCTTATTTTCGATTTGGAGGCATTAAACTTGATTCTAGTTTTTATAAAAGAGCAATTTTCTCAAATTTGAGGCAATAAAAAAGCTGATGGCTGAAGTAAACCATAAAGAAAGTAAAAATTAATTTCCATCGTTTTAGAATACTGTATTTTTTTTTTTTTGTTATAAATGGAATGGTTCAGTTTTTATCAAATTCGCTATTTCTTAGAGTTTCGGATTTCCACAAATACTTGGAAAGTTAATTCTGTACCTATACAGGATGATTGGTTGAACGAGACACATGTTGAATGAGGGTATATCTATATTATTCTATAGTATGCGATACGCGTACCAAATATTAAAAAAATAGGACAAATTTCACGTAATTGTCTTATAGGTATTTTTTCCTGGCCGAGACCAGGTTTGAAGTAGTTATGAAAGGAAAAGGGGTAACTCCCTGTTTTGTCAAAGTTCATTCGCAGCGTTCAGTCGCGTGCGCAAGGGTATAACCACACTTTGCGTATATTATTACAATATTTTCATTCGTTTTTATTGTGATTTAAAAAAATGTTCTTTATATGTGAGCATGAATTATGTATCATGTCTTTGAATATGTCCGTCATTTCACCAGTCATACTGTATACATACAGAATTAGTTACACTTAAATTCAAATCAAATTTCAATGTGTTAATTTTGCTTGTTCGTTAGGCGTAAACGTAAATAAACTTTGGCTATTAACACGTCAAAATTGCTGTTTAACGAGAGGGGAGGGCAATGAATGGAGATTAAACAAGGCGATACGGAAACCAAGCAAACCTTCTCGATTACTTTATGGAATTAGTTCCAAGAGAATTTTGGGCTCGCTATAGGTACTATCAGAAATTGGAAACTGTGATCTCAATTGATCTCGGTTCGCCAGTATTGTAAGCTTCACAGAAACATAAATAACTTTAACACAGCTGTGATTTTGTTTTTATTGCCCAATCATTACTTTTTAATTAAAAACGGCGCAAGTGGTTAATATATCCTTACATTATTTTATTTAAACCTAGCTGTGCCCGCAACTGGAAGTAAAACATTATCTGCCTAGCTCTAGACTAACATCCATCTACCTACAAATACCCTATCCCTTTCTACTTAATAAATTACTAGGAAAAGTAGAAAAACTCTTTCCTTCAACTTTTTCCGCTTTCTTCGATGTTTGTGAAATGTTTCAGTCTCTCTTGGTACTTTATAGACGTCATTTTTCTGTTTCTTTTGAAGTGTTATTTTGTCGTCTCCTTGTCTTGAATAGAAAGTCCCTCTTAATTTGAAGACCATATTAATTAATTAATCTACACTTGGAGGAAGGTGTAACCTTGTTCGCATAAATCAATAGCCATCCCCTTGAAGCATTCTTGCCATTGTATCCATTTGTCGGAGTGGCCAGTACACCTACCTATTGCAATGTTCACAATAGAAGTCACAAACAATGTTGCAGTAGCAATCCACTTCAAATTATTAGTGTGCTTACCCGGCGAGGCGGCAGTAAATACCAATGTACATATGCAGGCTACACCTTAAGGCAATGAATCTTTCAGAAGCAAAAATCTTTTATTTAGACAAAAGAAGGAATCAGAGGGTGCATCTTGCACAATAATTGAATTTGTTCCCCTAGCAAATCCGTGCACCAGTTTTAAATAAATAATGAACGGACGTATTAAAGGACCAAAACAATTCATATAAATGTTATGTTAAGTATAAACTAGTGTATTAGTCCCTTCTGTTGTCTCGCTTGTAGCTTAGCAGAACTTACAAGTCGGGATAATATACATAATACGTCATTGAATCCCTTGACTCCCGCCGGGTCCAAGCGGGACCGCATAATTTATCTATTGTGTCTGGCGAACGCCGAACTACCCATTTAAGCTGACGATTACAATTATAGACTCATTCATAAGATCCTTTCCGATAGATCAGGTCAATATTAAATAGGTATTTATGCATACTGACACCCAGTTGATGGATTCCCTATCGACCCACCGCTGAACCTTTCCTGTGGGGAAAACAGAACCTGTCGGACGTCGGTGTTAAGGAATGGAAGTTAAGCGTGAATTATAACCTATAATTCATAAAAGAAGCTCGAAACTTAACAATGTCAAGTCGGTATACCACATTGTAACGTAGCAAAGTAAAAATTTGTAGCCAATAAAGGAACTAATTATATAGGAGGTTGCGGCGGCACCTCATTCCTTATGCATTCAGCGCGCCTTAATGCCTTCATTACCAGTTTAAAGTATTAAGCAAACTTCGAAGCTGAGAGACGTCTCACTGAGATTTGACTAAGTGGTCGAGAGTTTTCTATGAAATTGCTCACCGGAAATATTGTACAAAAACATTTTCCCTTTATTAACTTTAGAAATGCCAAAAATTTAATTGGATCGCATACCTATTTCTAATTTAAATTATCATGATGAATATTTCACAGCAATTTGTTGCACAGCTGCGTGCTAAATATTGATGCATTGATTTAGAAACCATTTGTCATGTGTCTAATGTTTTGCAACATCGTCTAGTAAATAAAATACATTTTCTAAACTGGGTATACCCGGCGCTGCGTTCACCTGAAAACTTTTTTGGCGTTCGAGACTAAAAGTACATTTTCCTAACGACCAAATTTCATCTGCATTGGTTCAACCGTTACATAGTTCTTGAGTAGCAAACAAAACTTTCGCATTTCCAAGTGCGATATTCCTTATCTGAATTCTAGTCTTTATGAGCAAACCAAGCTCGTTGCATCACTGGCTCATTTCATCAACAGGACATTACTTTCCGGTCCGCATGTGGAGCCAGTGTTTTGGTTAATTTGTGTGTTAAATTTAATGACACCTTAAGACGCAAGGAGCCGTGGCTTACAAAGGGGGAGTTTTTCTCCCTTCGTATAGCAATTGGGAAGTGTTAATGGCCTGGTATTAGTGCCATGCTTATGAGTTTCATTAGTACTGAAGCCGCGAAAGATTCATGTAAGAACGTGCCTTTATTATAAGCGACGTGATTGTTTTGAAAATTGCTTCATACCTATCGTGTTTACGTGCGTGTGAGTGTTCGGAGCATGGATTTTGTACCCTAATTACTTTTCGTGTAAGTTCTAGGCTTTGTGAAATTGTAGTTACTTTTATTAATGCATAATATATCTTTTAGTCAGTTATACTAGATATAAGTTTTATCGTGAAGGTGGGTTTATTTGATTGTATATCAATACAGAGACTGTCATGTAGGTACCTATATTACCTTCCTACACATTCTGGGAAACGTTTCGAGGATAACCTTTCTATACGTAATTGACCCTACTAATACGAGATATAGGTCAGGATGCCTTTGAGATTACTAAGACTCTTGTGTTGAAACCAGAATCTAATCATCGTGGTTGAATTACTGCATTGCTAAATACCCGATAGTGGTCAAAACAGCCTCTAATGGCTATACCGTATGTATGGATACCTATTACATTAATCGATGGCAATATATACTATAAGATAGCTTTGATAATAAATTATTGTCGTAAAGCACTTTGACGTTATCATGTGATAGTTAGCAAAATTAAAAGTAATGATCACTGTACGGGATAAAAAGTATAAAAATGTATTATGAATGAAAACTTGTCAATTTTTTTTGTAACTAATAATTTTGAGCTATGAAATAAAAAAATGATCTTACTATTTTTTAAATTGTTGATCGACTATAGATACATAAAAGGTTATCACGTTTTTAATAACAGGTTTTGTCTATACGGCTCCTCTCACGTGGGTCGATTAACTTTTGTCCATTATTGGCGATTCATTTCAGTCGTTATATATTAAATGCCAATATTCCTTTGCTTTTAAGACAAAGCATTCGATAAAAATATCCTCAATATGTGCTTGAACTACACCCATATCTTCACTCTACAGGTACTAGGTAGGTACTGGTTTTATGGTTGAATTATAGAAAAAAATACCACATTCCAATGCTGTTCCGAGGTAGGTAATAAAAACAGTATCTAAGACTTCTAGGTATGAATAATTCAAACGCATCGCGTGTTTGTCGTTAGTTAGTGGGTAATATATAAACTCTAGCTTGAAATATTTTCAAAACTGCAGAGAATATGATTTACTTTCCTATAACAAACACTTTACTATGACATAGAGCGCCGATAGTTTACTTGCGTTGAGCAGCGACCAAAAGCCCGTGAATTCATTTTATCCGATTTGATCTAAATTCTTTGGAAGTAGATAAATTTTTGGATCATTATATAAATGTATAGAACAACCGATGAAGTTAATTACAATTTAAATTCTAATGCGACATTAAAACTTTAACAACATCCTTGCAACTTAAAAGATTGGCGAGTGTATAATAAAAAAATATACCAATATTGTATCTAAGAATAAATAAAAAAAAACACAGTCAGAACTACATCATCTACTAAAACCATCCCCTTATTTCCACTTACATTTATAGTCTAAGTTCTTATAAAATCGGTCATGTTAAAAAAAGAAGATGTGTTCCTGATACCTTTAGTAATAGTTTTTGTTGTGAAATTACTGGAGCATAATCTAATACATGAATTTATAATGAATATCTACATATTTTATTTAATCATTTTTAATTAAAATGTATGGGGCTGGCATAGAGCAACTGAAGCCCCGAAAAAAAAAATTAGATTATAAAAAATAATTAAAATTTAAGAACTTAATAAGGTCTAAATGCAACCTATTAGTCGATATGTTTAATGAAAACACACTCAATACGTAACTACCACAATCGATTCCGCAAACGATTTTAATTCGTATAAATTGGGCAAAGCTGCTTTAAAATAGATTTAGCCAGCTTTGCGACAACTGTATATTGGGATCGCGGCTATACAAAACTGATACAGTTGCCAATTAGTCAGCTTTTGTCGCTACAAACAGACTAATTTCATCCGTCGTCGTATGAAATCAAAAAATATTTCAAACACAGTTTTGAGTTTCTGCTCTAACACGTATTTTTAAAGATTTTTGTTGGGAACATAGTGACGGATGGCCCGCACAACAGCAGACGGCCGTGCCCGAAGAAAACGCATAAATCTATCGGGTCTGAAACGTAGTGAATTAGCCACATAAATTCTGTCAGGGAAACTTGTTACTTGACCTCATAAAAAGGTTAGGTAGACAGATACTCGTACATATCACTACACTCAGTTTTGCTAGTTGGCAATATCAAAGATTAAACAAGTTACATTTATACAAAAAGTGTCTACCAGAGAACTTGGTTTTCAGCGCGCTCGCGTAATTTATGTATGACGGCGCAAATGCCAATTTATTGCTGAGTAATGGCACCGTTTGGAGATCTGCAAATGGGCTAGTCGTGTAAGAAGAGAAATGGTTCGAAATGTGCGCTGCTAAATGTATTTATAATTTATTTATCGGTTGTACAAATCCCGAATTGTTATCGCAAGAGTTGCTCCTTTTCATAACAGAGCAATTCTTGGAGTTGAGTAATGAGGAGGGGATAATAACGATGCTATTGTTTACCTACTCTACGATATTATTGAAACCACCAAATGTTAATGGCAAACCTTTAAATAAAGTTGGTATCATGCGTTTGCCAAATTTAATAAGTACA
The DNA here is from genome assembly GCA_932294325.1 of Allophyes oxyacanthae. NCBI lineage: Eukaryota > Metazoa > Arthropoda > Insecta > Lepidoptera > Noctuidae > Allophyes > Allophyes oxyacanthae. The sequence continues at coordinate 8,927,236 of OW028620.1, read as the reverse complement.
ATGGGTATGTTAAAGTATTATGTTAACTACATTACGGTTAGCACAATTACATAGCTTAAACATTAAATCCAGTAACCCACTGTAATATCACTACAAAATACTAACTAACTTAAACCATTTAACGCAGTTAGGTTCATAGATAGCGATACTGATAATTTTAGTAAATCACCAAACTGTAGCCAAATTTGGGACACCGTATCATCGAACGATGTGCGACAAATGCTCAGTATTAGATCCGTACATTTACAACCACTCGTGTCGCTATAACCCGTTAGCAAAACAAATTCGCTTATTCACAATATTGCTATATTGAAATTACAGTAAAACCAACAAGACTGGGTAATATCTTTCTCGAAGAGGTTTAAAACGGAAGAAATGTAAGTACAACCTCAAATTTTATTTACTTACTCGGACTCAGATTACAAACATTATTTACCTTGAATATAGCCAAAGTCAGAAGTAATTTATCTGCCAAAATGAAGTTTCTAATTTTAATAGAGGGTCCTTGATGCCTCACCAGATTCGGCCCTTTGAGCCAGTGGTCGATTGCAAATTGCTTTTTGGGAAATTATTTTACTCTATCATTGCCAAAAAGTACAAAATTAAATAGCCAAATAGCTAACACGTCTTGGCAACAAAATACTGATTGTTTAGGTAAATACAGAGCCATGTCATTAGACTAGCGGAACTATCCTTATTGAACACGGGAATAATAAGATAGTATGATAAATTATGGTACAGATCCAGATAGGCATTTGTTTTACGTGAGCGTAAATTGTTCAGCAAAAAAATTCGTAATCTCAAAACTTTTGTCACATTAATAGGTACAGTAAAAAACTGAGTACCTTAAATAGACTTTATTCCACTGATTAGTTCAGTCTTTTTCTCTCCACTAACTAGTGTGGTTGCTGATGGCGTATGTTCTTAGGTATTACAATGGCCGGACAATGAATCGCATTTAATCTAACTTTCTTTTCGCTTGGTGGGCAAACAAGGAGAATAGCCACGCCCACACAAAGAAAACACGACGGGCACTAATTAATTAACGAGTATTTCTGTATTACGATTGTGACGAATTTCCCTCGAACTTTAGCAAGATAATACAATAAAACAACATCCCTTTGTATCCGCACTTAAGTACTCCAGTTCGTTTGATATTTTGGAAGAGGAACGCGCTTTCAATCCTGCTGTAAAAGTTTATTCGTAGTAAGGTGGATTTTATTCTGAAAACAAGTTTATACAAAGTAACATAAAAACAAACAACTGCAAAAGCCGCTACTACTGGAAATCGAATGGACATCCGTCCAACATCTTGTCTTCCAATTGAACAAGTTACCTACCCTTTATTTACATCATGAGTTATGCTAAGACTTTTACAGACATTTTGCTATTTCGTGGAATACCAGAACATCAATACAATGCAAACAGAAATAGAGGGAAAAATCCAAGTTTGTAAGATAAAAGACAAATAAGCTGTAGGTAGTACGAACAAGCGTAACTCGGATAGAGACGGTCGGTGTAAAGCCGTAAATATTTGTTTCTTTGAGAACCCTTTGCTCTTTGCACAAAAATAGGCTCGGGATTCCACGTATTCCTCTACTATAATATACTTGAAAATATTACCCAAGTTTTCATTGTTCATACACAGTCATCGTTGTCTGTAAACACCCATGATCATACAAAGAAGTACTGTTTCATATGCGGATTTAGTAACTCAGTCAGGCATCTTTGCAAGCTGATAATACAATACAAAAGCCCAATTACTTACCCATGTAATTATTCACTCTTAAGACAAACATTTTGAGAGAATAGCTCAATTTCGAGCAGCCATATTATTATGGAGCAGAATCGAGCCCGCAAATTTTGCCCGTCTTTGCATGCATATAACTCGTCATAGTGCATGATAAGTTAGTGTAAAATATGCAATTATTCTGTAAGAGCCGATCAATACCAAATCCTAAAATGTTACCTACAGTATAAATAAAAAAAAGAAAAAAAACCTAACATGTAAGTAAATTAATTTGTAATTCCGTATCAATATAAACATTTTGATAGGCACCTAAGAAGAAATATTAAAAAGTCATAATATGAACCTATAAACAAATATCATCAATGGAGAAGTAAGAGACTTTGAATAAAAATGGTTCGTGTTATAAAAATATTCTGTTGGAAATTACTAAATTTTTCTGCAACAATTTTTCCTTCGTTTGCAAGAAGTGTTACGTTAAGCTTTTGGAGTAAGTACTATCGATCACTGAGTGGAGGGCATTGGCGATCTCGCTGTTCCAGCTCGAAAATGTATTGCGCAAAAAGATACTAACCTAATCAATTATTATTTTCTAAAGCATCTATCTATTTATGTATATAAAAAACTATTTATGTGCATAAAAAAGGCTATATATACGATGGGTCTCTATTTATGGGCCATTCATCAGGCAGTTATTTTTAATAATGTATATTGTATAAGCTTTCGTTTGACCACTACTGATACCTACTACTGTTTCTAAATAAAATGGAAATGAAAGGTTTTCTATTATATAGAAATCTCTTCTCCAATTACACAGTGCCCGCATCGAGGAAAATTCCCGGAAACCTGACGTTTGTATGATAAAGTTTAGTTAAATTTCTGACATGACCGAAACAGGAACATCAAAACCGCAAACTATCTAAACCGATGCGACGGTGCTTTTTATTCTCGGATAACCGCAGCAAACATTCTAGCTGCCTTCTGCAAAACTGGAACTTGCTTCAAAATCATAATGTAAGTCAACATCAAAAGTAAATGATCTTCAGTCAAATGTCAAAACTGATAAAGCATGTTTTAGGTACATTAATATACTTCAGTAATTTTGAAATCCAACTGATCATTGCCTAATTTTGATGTTGACCTATACTTACTGTGTTTTCAGTATTGCAGTAATAACCTTTCATCCTGCCTTTCTAATCATAGTACGTATTTTTGTTTGTAACCTAACTTACTTATATTTGATGTAGGTAAATAAAAAATTCTCTTTTAGGGTCCACTCAAGCAGCCTAGTCGGCCGCTACAGCTGTTGTCAGCGGTTTACGCACGCACGTGTTATTTTAATCAAAATAAAATATAGCATTTATAACTCAGGAGGCTGGTATACTGAACCAGAAGGTCCCAGGTTCGAGTGCTGCTCGCAGTCGAATTTTTCTTTCCACAAAAATTGTTATTTGAAATTTAATGTTACGATCGGTCGCCTGCGGCAGCAAACAATAGATTTTCTATTTTTCTATCTTTGCGTCGCTTGACGGCCTGATTGTAGTGTCTTAAATGAAATCTAGTATCCTGGAATATGCTAGAACTACACAACAAAGAATTGTTTAATGATTTTCAGCATGAACATGTGAACTAGTGTCGACGAAGCTTCGTGCTTGCAACTCTTGTCATTGACGGATGCGACTGCACCGAGATCGTTATAGCATCGACATTGCATCTATAGCGCTGCGCTTTTAACGAGCTTTGACGCCCCGGAACATTTGGTTTTATTTCAAAAAGACTAGTACAGATGAATTGCTTTCGAGCAACTTTACCTCAAAAAAGGATTTTAACGCTGAGCTTGTAGCCATAGTTTAGAAATATATTAAAATTTATTGAGCTTTACCTACTCCCTAAAATACTATCTTCAGTCTTGGGAGTTCAGCGAAACATAATTAAAAACGATGGTTGGAAAATTTTCGAGCATAAAATTATGAATAGAGTTTCAGAATATTATGCTAGTAAGTAGGTAGGTATAGCAATAAAATAAAACCGCCTGCTGATGTTTTACGCAAATCTTTGCAGGTAAGTAATTAGGGTTCTTATAAGCGACGAGACCGGTAACAACTTGTCACAGCCATTGTTACAAGATTGTAATATCCGCTAAGTATCGCTGCTCCACTACAAACAGCATGCAAACAAATTGCATCGTTCTAGGAATACTGCACGCTTTGGAAAGACGCCCTTTTTTCCGACCACTTAGAGAATAAGCGGTATTTGCACAAGAAAGCTCGAAAGAGCTGATTTGATATCTTCTGAATGTTTTGAGATGACTTGGGTTTATAATAGATATGAGTAAGGAACTTTTTGAAGTTGAGATTAGATATAACTATACAATGTATTATCATTACGTTATCTACATAGCGCTCATCCGGAGAAACACAGACACAACTGCAAATACCACTAGTATATTATGTTTATGGTTCTTGTATTTACAAATGCGGCGTTTTCACTCAAAAGGGATAATGATTATGGGAAAATTTCAATTTGTATTGTAAAATATTTTTCTTTCTTTCTTTTTTCTTTTTTCTAATTGCACATTTTTTTGCATTTGTGTCAATGTTGCTCCATATGAGCGATAGGTACTCACTTTACCACGTATCCAGAGAGAGAACCTGGGGATCTACGTCGTAACAAAATGGTAACGAACTTCAAAACGATCGTGAGAGCCTAAACTACGAGCTACCTTTATAAAAATTACTGATCATAAAGTTAGGACTCCTCATCCGTCCGTCCTCTTCATGATCGGTAATTTTTTTACAAGGAAGTTCGAAGTTTATTCTCTCACGATCGTGTTGAAGTTTATTACCAGAGGCTGATGTTCATTATCATTCTATTACGTGGTAGACCCGCAGAGTTGCATCCCCAGAAATCTAAACTTTTTATTTTTATTAATCAGTTTGAAATCTGAATTTTGCTTTATCTATACAATAACCTCGTTAATAGTTTACTTTAGTTTAAATATAGGAAAACCCTGTTAATTTTACCATTATGAAATAGGAATCAGATACAATAAACTTGAAGTATTTCGAACAAAAACTAAGTTCAACTGCAGCAGAACAGCGCAATTATGCGCCGAGAGAAGCGCTACCACAGCAATTAGATATGGCACGGCTTTTTGAACAATAGATAGAGCGACGGCTGAACAACCGCCTCGCCACCGACTCATGACGACGTATTCACAACAATATATGCTGAAACAATAACGTGCCCCGCGAGCATAATTTGCTAACTTTTTTGTAACACCATCAAATGTTTCACACGCGCCACGGTTCGCTAATTTTCTATCACAAAATGGTAGAAAATTTAAATTTTAAATATATTTATACAAAGAAAATACCAAATAGAGTGTAATTTATGTGCCTGGAAATGATAAATATAGCCTGAAAATATTTCGTCATACCCATAACGGACCTAAGTACACGTAACGCGCTGTGTACGTACCTAAGTACCTACCTAGTAAAATATTAAAAAGAGTTTTCGTTTCCAAATATTTCTTGAGGCAAAATCGTTAGTTGACCGAACCTCATCGCCGTAGGCTAGTAACTTGTATGTAAGACGTTAAAGCGAGTGTTTAAAAATTTAAAGTGGAGTTCCCGTCGACATACATCGCGAGGCTTCCCGATAAACATCCCCGGGCGTCAGGTCGCCGCCCGCCCGCCGCCGCGCCGCACCGGCCGCACTGCTTTGTTTACGGTCTACGCGCCACTACGTGATGTATTATACCCAGCCGACTCAACTATAGCTACACGCCTCCTCTAACTGGAAATAACTGACGCAACGTCACTTTGAAAATAAGCAGTGAATTACAAAAAAAAAAAATGTATAATGGATTTAACGTTGCTACTACGAATGACGTTCAAAATCCCACAAGGCAGTCGGGAAACGTACTACAGAATTATAGTATGGAGCGAGTTTTTTTGCTCGTACCCACAGGTTACGATGCTTTCTTCTAAATATTAATTCTATTTACTTTTCTTAAAAAAATGTAGACCCCCGCTAGAATTTATACTTTTTTTTTTACATTGCGCCTTAGTCACTTTCACTCCGTGCGGAAATCGAACCCGCGACACGTAGCGCAATCCAATCGCTCAGCTACTGCGTTGAAATAAACGTAATTTAGTATATTTGTTTAAAGTTTACACATTCTTATTCTCGTTGTTTTCGCATTTGTTTTATGGATTAAGACCGCCTTTGTACATATTTGTATGAAAATCATTAAATAAATAAATTCTTCTCGTCTTGCAAATGAATATTATTAATACCTACATAATAACACATACCTATTTTTTTTAATTATACCATTAGTGTTAGGTACCTACCTAATTGGCAGAAAATTTGTAGAACTAGGTAGGTAGGTAGGTACCTCTAATGTCATGGCGGTTGGTACTGTGCCCTTTTTACGGAGTAAGTGCAGCATAATTTCCTTAATTAAGACCCGACGTATCAAGCAATTTAAAAACTAAGAAATGTGCGAGAGCTTTAATTAAAGTCGTGATCAAAGCGTCAACTCTCAGGAAGTGCGCAGAAATTCAACTTTAACTTGTTTAATTGTAATGGAAAGACGGACATCGGACTTTAATTTTATGGAGTGAGCATGAAACGATTCAGTAGATAGGTACCTACCTATCTACAGTCGGTAAAAAAAAGTTGACGGCTATTGAGGTCGCCACTCTAACATTGTTTTCAAAGAGCTTAATAATTTGATTGTCATATCTATAAAACTTCCTTTTATAACAACATTAACATACATATATAAGTTTATGGTATAATCATAGTTTAATTATTTATCACGGAGCATGAATCCAAACTGACAGTTAAGGTACTTTTTCTAGAGTTGTAGGCGAAGTAATAACGTCATAATCAGCCCGACTTTTACCCGACTGCGCGACGCAGAGTTGGGTAATGTGTTTTTTTGTATAAACAACAAGTAGTCACTAGGATCTCTCCTGTATTGTGGGTAGGTATCGGTACCTACAGTAAAGTTTACAAATATACTTAAATCTTGCACACACACCCAGACCCGGAACAACTATCGTACGCTATACAAATATTCGTTTCGTGCCGGCATCAAACCCGCGACGCGTAGCGCAGAAAGCCAATCGCTTAGCCACTTATACGGCAACGGTGCAGTCAAATTGGCCATAACGCTTGGAAAACGGATTGGTGATCGCAGTATGTTTTTCTAACTACACATTCCTATAGGAGAGGACGCTCAATAATACCTAATATAATAATAATAAAAGCTAAAATAATACCTAAGCCACCCTAAGACATCCACGGGTGCACGAATAAAATATAAAGCTATACCTTTTTGAGTATAAGCTGATCTCTATTTATACGGAAAGCCTATAGAATAAAAGGTCAGCTCATACTGGAAATGTATAGCTTGTTAAATAGCCGTGTGCACAAGGGGTCTACATAATATTTGGCGAGAACCCGGCCAGTCATCTTGACCAAAAAGAAAGAAGAGTAAAGATGCAAAAAAGTAAAGCATTATAGCTGAAAGCACACTGCACTCTGCAGCTCTGTGCGCTGCTGTGTTTGGAGCACTTTAATTCATGTTTTATTCCTTCACATGTAAAATTAATGATAAATTATTATTTTCAGACCTAGTAAGATATTTTAAAGTATTGATGCAGGAAAATATTTACGTGTTTATTACGTACGTATTACGTGCGTGAGAGAACGCTTTACATGTAGTATGATAATCGACATGGAACGCGATCTGTTTCTGTCCTTGTCATACGGAATTGAGTGAAGTGAGCTGCGAGCGCCTTCGGCACTCGGCGCTGCTGGATATAATCTGTGGAGTTTTTATACTCTGTCTGTGCAGTTGTATCACGATTCACGGATTTATAGTCTGTGTTCAGTGATCACGCCTACCGGCCACCGGCATGTTTTGTTTGTTTACATCTATTAAAGACAAAATATCCTTTTTCCGATTTAGCTAAAGTGGAAATACTTGTGTCGTACAATATAATGTAATAGGTATACAATATTACCTACCTGGATTGTGTTGTTATTGACTCGCACCTAATATTTTACAGGTACTAAATTCCATTGTCAGTGTTGTATTCTGCAAGTTTCTACAAGGTAAGTAGGTACATAGCTAATCATTAACTTCAGACCAAAGAATAAGATTCTCAAAGAGTATAATTTTATCCACTACGTTTATAGATTCTTTTGGTGAGCATTGAACATAGTGGTCGTATAATCGCGTACTCATTAATATTTATGGAATTTAGGTATAGGGAGGGATCAATTTTACAAAGTAGATAGGTTTATTTATTTAGGAATTAATAAGATAGGTGAAATAAAATAAAATGAAATGAAAATAAAATGAATTTAATTAGGTAGTACTAGGTGTACTACCTACCTAATTAAATTCATTTTATCTGCAATGCAACAGCAATTTTATGCACATGATGCAAAACGCGCGAGCTTATTAATTATATGCTTGCATTTTTGACTAGAAAACGCGGGCAATTCAAATAGATAGACCATCATAAAATATTTTTAATTTACAGTTACGTTTATACGGTGGTTCTCACTCAGTACTTTCTAGCTACTCATCTGCTCGGGATCACGATGAGTTCTATTCGCCAGCTTCGGAATCTGTCACCAGATTAATTAGATATTTCGTGTTCATGCATGAGTCATGACCCTTCAGGCCTTAAGTATCTGCTACTCCCGTCGTTTCGCACCCAGTCAAACTGTTTACAATAATTGTATTTATCTATTTATGTACCTACCTTCTAATAGTTGAAGAGTTCCTTTGATTAGCTCCATGAACAAATCCTCACATAGCCACCGTGGGATAAATAATCTATGAAACAATAAAAGAATCAGTTGCATGAATATCTGCAAATAGAATATTAATGGCTCTCCCATTTTGAAGTCGGTTAAAAAAAGTCACGTCAGACGGACTCGAACATATTGATTCGCAGAATGAAAAAATATTACGAAAGAACCTTTCATAAGAATAGGGAATAATATTTAATATGAAAAACACATAGATAAAATATGACAAACAGTATTTTTCTTTTTAAGTTGGTTAAAATGGGCTATATATACCTAACTTTTTGAGATAAATAATAAATTCTCTCCTTATGCTAAAGACTGGCTGGATACGTTTATCGTCGCTTTTATTCGTTCATTAATCGGAGTTTTTTTTTTTTTCAGCTTTAGAAATGGAATCAAACGTATCTCCTCATCCATCCCTGAATGAGGATAGTAAAAAAATTGCAAAACTTGTCATTAATATTTTACAAAAATGCAAATTTGAGGCAGAGAGTAACAAGTTACAAATACCTCTAGAAGATTTTGAAGACAGAGTTTCATACTATACTGGGATCCCTAAAGTTGGGCTCAAGCAAATATACAGCAAAGAAACGACTACAACCGCTAATAAGCATTCGATTGACTTAAATACCCATATAAACATTTTGAAATGTCTATTTCAATTTTATAAACGTAAAGAGTTACCTACATTCAGACTTCTATTCAAGAATGTGAATAAATTGCAACAAACATTTGAAGATTTCGAACTATTTAAACAGGAAGTTACTTCGTGGGAATTTGAATATCACACAATTTTTAGAAACACAAAGCTACTTATGGAAGATCCAAAAATAACTTTTGAAAGATATTTATATCTTAAAAAAATAAAAGACGTAAGACGAAAAGGTACTCTTATTTATTACATAAATGAGCGAATAATAGATAAGGATCTGAATTTCGCAAAGCTTAAGAAACAAAACATTGAACCATCCGACACTTCTAGCAATGAATGGGTATTTTTTTATGCGATATCTAGACAAGGCTTCACACGAGGTTTATTTTGCCTACATGCAACTGAAGATGATTTCTACAAGTGGGTTGTAGACATTCTACTTGGTTCATTGTTGCCATCGAGCGTCGTTGTATTGGATAATAGTCCCCTTCATGGAACATTACAATCGAAATCCATATCCATGTATGACACGAAATGTGATATGCAAAAATGGTTACAAAAGCACAATGTGCCGTGCAGTAGCAATATGAATAAATCTCAATTATATGAGCTTATAAAGAAGCATGCTTTAATAGATGAAATTTCCCGAGTTGATCATGCAATACGAGCGAATGGTCACGAAGTATTACGACTACCAACACATTTGGAAGACTTGTCACCCACACAATTCATTTGGCAAGATATCAAGCGAACCCTGACATTGCCTAATGAAATTAAAGGTGAAGTATTGTCAATGCTTACGAATAGAATCCCCATTGAGAATTATCAGATGTATGAAAAATATATTGAAGAAATAGAAAACGAATATCTTTCTATAGATTCAGCTTTGGATTGTGTTTTAGATAACTTAATACTAGATTTAAGAATGTTACATTAGCCATAGCTTAATCTATTAAAACTATTTATGATTAATATGCTAGTGGAAGGCAAACTAGCTTTCGAGTAACCTGAATCGATCACCGCCGCCCATAAACATCCGCATCCTAGTGATTACATAACAGATGCGTTGCGGACACAGATATAGAAAATCTGTGGTTGCGGACCTAAAGTTGAAAGTTGGAATACTTTGTGTTCCTATAAATATATAAAAATTTTTTTCCTCAACGATATCTTTTTCATCCAATTTACAATTTGAAGGAAAATAATTTGCGTAATCAAAGAAAATCAAAATACTACATAATTATTCGTAATTGGATGCCTATAGAACTAAAAGTCAATGATCCCAATACGATGGCACAGCCATAATAATTATTTTGTTTTATTAATAATATTATTATGTGCCTAGCCTGTATCATACGTTGCATAAAATAATACTTAAAGCTTTGTACCTAATGTACCCAGATTAAGCGATTACCTACATAGGATAATGTAATTGTTCGAATTGAAGAGGTAAAAATAAAGTACAATTTAAAAGCACGTAGGGGTTTAGGACGTACGTAGGCACCCTTTATTAGAGCACGTGACCGATTAATCAAAAGGTTTTAACGATCGAGGTGGATTTTCGATGTTATAAAAAACAAAAAAAGCTAAGGGGGAATCTAAGTAAGCTTGTCGGAAAGACCTGGACAGGATTGGTGCAAAATAGGGATTAATGGCGTATGGCCCTGCAGGACATACGCCTCCTCCCTTTTACCCTTTAGCTCTACAATTTGATCAATTATGTTATCGTTTACAAAAGCTGCTCAAAATAAATAACGACAATGAATCTGAATGAATCTGCTGGTTACCACGAAAGATGATGCTTGAAGACATCCTTACGTTGCATTCTATGGTCACAGTTCTCTACGTTTGCATTGTAAAATAAAATAATACCTACTTATACAGGATGTAAGTGACATCGTAACGACGTCTTTCGATTTTATTATCCAATCATAAAGAACTATATCCATTTTTTTTTAAAGATTTTCGCAAATGTCTAATCCTTTGGGGTCTAGAATCATACTCTGAATCCATCACGTCATCCAAGGTATCAGCTTTCGTTACGATGTCACTTACACATCCAGTAGGTAGGTACCTATTTTAGGTACCTACGTTTAACAGACTTTTATAACTATTAACCATGCAATTTTGATTTACCTGCTGTACAGGCTGTACTACATAATAAGTATACTTTTATCTGTGCTAGAAATAATAACAACATATTGAATTAAAACTTGAGTGCTTCTTCTTGGGTCTTTTAATTTTTTTCAAACTTACTCCTTCCTATCACTACTTTCAAAAAAGACAAAAGATGAAAAAACACTTGGCTTAGCACATCATTTAATTAGAAAAAAGGGGAGGTCCAAGTAGCAGAAGTAGGAACATTCGGGAACAATTTCCCGAATAGAAAAATTTCATGGCGTGGCTAAAAAGAATAGGTAGTGCAAAATGCTGATATAGGTACTGTTGTTAAAAAAAATTCGGGGAAGAATATGTAGTTACCTTCCTCGGACAAGAAATAAAATTACGTTACGTAGTCCATTAAACGCATAAAAAAATTACTAATCTCATTTTATCATCACGGTGACTTGTCCGCAACACAACTCTGATCATTAAATCCCTTGGCACGCTAATATTATGATTTACATTACAGTTTAACTAAATTTATTTTATTATTATCTATTATACATATATATATATATTTATTTATTACCAATAGAAACCACTTTTGTTTATTTAACTTCTTTACACAAGGATATGTATTATTATTACGACCTTTATTAAATTTTTAACATACTTTTAGATATTTTAAAATAATTTTACAGTTTCATATAGGTATATAATTTTATTTAATATAGGTAATTTAATTTTTAATTCATTACATTTTATAATTTTATCATTAACGTGGATGTAGATAATGTTATACTGGGATAACTCCTTCTAGGTTGCGTATTTGCGTCTATACGTCCCCCTTCCCTGCTGACGCCTTCGATTAGTCACGCTCGAAAGCTCGATTCAGACACACTCGGTCATAATATCATCTATCATCATAATTATAGTGTCCCTCCAAAAACGTAAGTATTTCATTTCGATGATATTATTATTATCATTTTTTTCAAGTACAAGATACACAAAAAACAAGATAATTATGGAGACAAAAAAACCTTCATTTCGGTAGCTGTTATAACTCGTCTATAGTTCATTCATAATTTTATCATTCCTGTGGACTAAATTAAATTAAATTTCGGTGTGTATTTATTATCACTTCGGTGTACATTTTTTTACAACTTCGGTAGGTGCTTAACCCTTCGGTGGCTTTAAAAGAAACTGTCTCATAATTATATCTCACTAACTTAATGATATTTGATGCCCGCTTACACACATTTTATTTAATAAACTTAAGTTTAATTTGACGTCATAAAAACGTAGAAAACCGTTAAAATAAAAAAATCACACTAAAATAAGACAAAAATCTCAAATGTTGCCCAATAGAATAGTGATGATAGATACTAAAATAATTCTGAGAGTCGGCTCAACGAGGAATCAAGTTCTAAAAATGCTATTGGAGACAATCGATAAAAAACCCCAGTTACCGACACCACGTCAGTCCAGCCAGACACACGAGAAAATTGTGATGGTGGAGCTGGTGGTGGCAACTGGTAGGTATTATACGGTGGACTCATAAGACGTTGCCCGAAATTTGTAAGAGGCGACTATAACGAGTGTTCACGGGCTATTTGCATTAAGCGACATTTTTGGAACTTTATAGGAGAACATTTCAATATTCATTTTTCGGAAATAATAATTATCATTTTAAAAAAAGTATCAACATTTTTACGAAAATGTGACCTATGTGTGTTTTTCCTTTACAAAATCCGCACAATTTAGTCTAGTTCTTCTTCAATCTAGACTTTTTATAAAGCTGTTATTACCAGAAATAAATGTCGCTTAATACAAATAGCCGTGAACCCTCGATAAGAAGATATACATAACAGTGGCGAAGGGTGAAAATTTTCAAAGAGGAAGCCGTCCCAGTAATACCCCTCCAAAAAAAAACACACTCACGAATAAATGTATAATTTGTTATAACGCTGCGGACAAACCATCAAGATTTCGGCTACCACTAACATCGAAAAAACCCAAAAACCGCTTCTCTACCCCACTGTCTGTTGGTCTATGCATTAACCAATTCCTTAAGGGAAGCCGATGGGAATCGGGTTGTATGGACTCTTCGCCACTGATACATAATTATATTAATTATTAATTCCATCAATGCGGAGACGAGTGCATGCTATACCTAATGTAGCCATATTATTTGGAACATGTTTCAAAATATCAACCGCATCATGCATCAAACAATGACAAACTCTCTGGTTCTTGGCAAAGTATAGGTCCCTTTTTCACCCGTGGGTGAAGTTAAAGGCGACCACGGGATCATGTCATAAAGACAACATTTTTCCAGTCCTACCACAACAGATAGACAAATATTCAGGAGCACACCTTTACGGACTGGTACGATTTATAACGAGCTCCTATTAGCAAAGGCACGTCTGTCCAACGAATGGTCCTCAACATACCTACGTCATTTAAACAGTTCTGTCAACAATAATCAAAAACTGAAACAGAGAAGTTACCTTTTAAGTTCAAAATGTAAATAGAGTGGTTCAGATATCCCCGCCGTACCCTTTCGGACGTAAATACCTTTATGCAAAATAAATAATGAAGTAGGACCGACAGTTTGCCGACGTGTGGTTAATTGTTACAAAACGTGTTTAATTTTCATTTGCTGTCGGCATTGTCAGCGGTAAACGACAACGGGCGCGTTGTTGAAACGCCCGAGGCGATTTAATCGATTAAAGGAACTATTTACCATAGTCCAACAATTTATATTTAAATACACTCTGAGTCAGTAATTAGGGAACATAAAAGTCAAACTGTACGCATGAAAATTTATCTGAAAATATAAAGTACTTACTTACGAGTAGGTATGTAACAGTACCTAACAGTGGGACATATCTAATAATTATAGTAGTTAGGTAAGTTACCTACTTACCTAGTTAAAATTATAAGTTATTGGTAAATTGCTACTTAACTTAACATGGAATCAAAGTTATGTTAGCTGTAGCTGCTCAGATTCTTGGCTGACAGGTTCTTAAAAGCAATTAGGTAGGTACGCTATTAACTCTTCAATTCCCAGTGTCACCTGTAGGTGACAGAAGTTTAATTATTTTTTTCTACCACAAGGCATTTCATTTTTTTATTTCTACCACTATTGTAACAAAGCTAAATAGTGATCTATTTATTATTATTTTTCTGGCGGCACTAACTATACTTCATTTGTCAAATTCATTCGATTGTTTCGCGCGTAATTGAAGCAGTGTGAGTTTATGTGATTTGTTGCAACAAAAATTGGAATAAAAATGCCCAGACTGTAAGTATTTGTTTCGTAATCATAAACGTATTTGTATTGAATTTCACCGATTTTACAAGTTGCGACGTGTGAGTGTTTTTGTCCTTCTGCTAGGATTCTCTATCAACAGCAGAGCGCTATGAACAACGCTCATACGCTCCGTCCGACCAATCACCGTCCTGTAGTAGGACGGTTCCTGGCGCCAAATATCATGGCGTCACTGAGTTCGAATCACACCGGCGCACGAGTAGGGACTCCGTGCGATCTCCACACGAACAATTGGTTTTAATGTATTATTTATGAGCCGTGTAAGACACTAACTTAACTGAACTAACTTCGCGAGTGTTATCTAAAACCGCCAAAGGTGTTGTGTGCGCGACCCAGGGCGACCTGCAGTCAACCTGAAGAAGGGAGCTCCCACGTCTGGACGAGCGTACGTAGCCAAGGTAAGAGATTCCTGCTCTGGGGCAGATCACTTAATCGTCGCAGCCTTTCAAATTGTTAACGCCAGGCTGCTCCCAAATGTGCAGCAGCGTGGTCTCTGCACATTTTTATGGTGCCGAAACCAGGGAATTAGACATTAATAACATTTAATTCCGTCTAATTCTCACGAATAAATCCACTCTGTAAATTATTTCGCAATTCGTTTATTTATATTGTTTTTGAATGCATATGAATACCTATTTTCAATATAGTAGATATCATAAAATAAGTGCCTTTCGCCAATTTCCGCACAGACATTTATTTTATTTCGATTAAATAACAAATAACGCATTCGGTATAACTTGCCAACATTGCGCTGGTTATACACTAGCACTCCTGCTCGCTCCATTTCGATACTCCCAGTCGCGTACATGCACCTCTTTTTAGTCGCATACTCGTAATATCGTTTACTCGCGAAACGAACTTTATAGCCTAGGTATGAACTATTCTGTCCTAGCGATTGTTTGAATTAATTAGTTTAGTTATACGGTGTGCTTTGGATGTTATAACGTCTATTCTAACTTCCATTCGTTAGGCGTTTTTAAATTCCTTATCTATAAGTCACCCACTCGACTTACACGCTTAAGTACCACAAAAAATTAAACCAAAGTTCTCGTCTCGCCCCTAGGTAATATTCACTCGATCAGATCGACCATACGTCCATTACCTAAGGTTCAAATTGGTTCGCGCTTCATTTCGGTTAGCCTATCAATCTACTTGCGTACCTACGTTCAATTTCGGAGGATTGTTGTTACATATACCTATAGAAATACTCTGTTTCTATATCTATTTATAGTATCCAGGTATATTAAGGTATGAAGTCTGTTATATTTACGCCTTCGTCGCTTATTAGCCATTCTCCGTAGGTATAACTGCTTCTATGTATCACCAAATTCGTTATTCATGGTAAGGTGAGTAGTGCGGTAATGTCAATCGAGGAAAGTGATCTCTATAACTTTCGTCGTAATTTTAATTCGTTCGTATAGTGTAATCTAGAACTTAACCCTCGCGCTATACCTATACGTACACATATTCTCGTATAGTGCCTATTCGTTTTAAGTTCTAGTATTCGCGTTGTTCAATTTTAATTCGTTCGTATAGTGTAATCTAGAACTCAACCCTCGCGCTATACCTATACGTACACATATTCTCGTATAGTGCCTATTCGTTTTAAGTTCTAGTATTCGCGTTGTTCAATTTTAATTCGTTCGTATAGTGTAATCTAGAACTCAACCCTCGCGCTATACCTATACGTACACATATTCTCGTATAGTGCCTATTCGTTTTAAGTTCTAGTATTCGCGTTGTTCAATTTTAATTCGTTCGTATAGTGTAATCTAGAACTCAACCCTCGCGCTATACCTATACGTACACATATTCTCGTATAGTGCCTATTCGTTTTAAGTTCTAGTATTCGCGTTGTTTAATTTTAATTCGTTCGTATAGTGTAATCTAGAACTTAACCCTCGCGCTATACCTATACGTACAAATATTCTCGTATAGTGCCTATTCGTTTTAAGTTCTAGTATTCACGTTGTTTAATTTTAATTCGTTCGTATAGTGTAATCTAGAACTTCACCCTCGCGCTATACCTATACGTACACATATTCTCGTATAGTGCCTATTCGTTTTAAGTTCTAGTATTCGCGTTGTTTGTGTTTAGATTGGATTTCTAGTGCTATACATCAATCGTGATTTTTATTCTTTTGTATAGTACCCATACGTTTCTAATCTATTTGAATTACGCACACTGTAAACTTCCTGTGGTATATTTGTGTAGTGTCAACTCGTTCAGTTGAGCTGCTAACCATTTTTTCTTTGTTATTAGCCACTTGAGCGCCAACGCCGCGTAATATAAACTTTGTGTAGCGTTCGCTGTAGGTACCAACTTAGACGATAGTTTTCATTAGTTTTGACTTGTAATAAAGATGTCTTACAATACTAGGCGAAAGGGTAAAACTGATCAGATATCTAAGAAACGTAAATCTCTAACAATGGTTGCTGATGAACCTGCAATTACTATCCGTGACTTACCTGTTCTACGGCGCAAGCGTACACTGGCGTTAAATCGCTTAAAAAAGACTCTTGAAATCGCTGAGTTGGCCAAGCAGGATCCTACTCAGTTGGACGCGTTTCTCGCTCATTACTCCGTGGTGCAGAAACTGTGTGATAGCTTCGAAGAGGCGCATTCCGATATATTGTGTGTAGTGGACAGTGAGTCAGAAGAACAAGAAGATTTGATACGCGAAGAGTTCGATACGATTTATTTCCCCATCTTAACCTTTCATAGGCAGTTAGTCCCTTGTAATAACGAGAAACCTAAATTAAACGATTTTGATCAGTCTTTCGTCTCAAACGTTAAGTTGCCTAAAATAAACATCCCGACATTCTCGGGTATCATAAAAGAATGGCCTAAGTTCTATGACCTTTATAATTCGTTAATTCACAATAACAAATCGCTCTCGGATGCTGAACGCATGCACTTTCTCTTTTCGAGTCTTTCTGGAGATGCTCTTGCTCTTATACGCCAGTACCCTGCGCAAGGTGCTTTCTATCAAGAAGCATACCAGACCTTGACTGAAAGATATCGAGATAAACGCGAATTAGCGTTCACGTGCTGGAAAGAAATCTTAAACATAAACTTGAAACCGAACTCGCCTTCTGAATTTCGTCGTGCTCTTGATCTTACAAGTGAGAATTTAAATATTCTAAAGGGTCTTGGATTACCTACAAAAGAATGGGACTTTGTTATTTGTTATCATTTTCTATCGAAATTAGATTCAAAGACGCGCTGTGCTTACGAGCGCAAAACCATCGCTACGGAGCTACCCAAATTTAAGGAATTATTAGAGTTCTTAAACACCAAGTGTGATGCGCTCATTCGAGACACGCACTTCTCATCGCAAGATCGTTCTCATGCCACTAGCCGCGTTCAAGAGAAGTCTAATACTCAAATGAAATCAAATGACAAATCTTCTAAACCCAAGACCACGTCTGTATTTCTTTCCAACACAAATGAAAAAAGGACCAACCCTCAGTCCGCGTCAGTCAATCCGCCGTTTCAATCTCAATCTACGAACGCGTCGAAACAGACATCATCGACTTCTACAACATCGACTCCTCCATTTTTGAAATGTCAATTCTGTTCAGAAAATCACTCTGTCAACCAATGTAAACGGTTTGAACAGACCACCGTCGCTGAACGGATTGACCATGCTAGAAATCACCGTTGGTGTTTTAACTGTCTGAGACCTCATCTTCTCAAGGATTGCAGATCGATATTCAGGTGCCAGAAATGTCGGCAGCGTCATCACACACTCCTTCATGTAGATGAAAACGAAACTGAGGCTACTCTTTCTCAACCCCAATCCGCTTCGAGTAGCCAAACTAGCGATCAGGTTCGCGTATTAACTAGTATCGGTGATAATTCAGTTGTGCTCCTCTCAACTGCCAATGTTCAAATTCGTGATTCGTCAGGCAACTTTCAATCGTTTCGAGCGCTCATAGACTCAGGAAGTCAAGCGCATTTCATTACTAATCGTGCTGTTAACCAACTCGGTGCAATTCGAAATTTAACTTCTCGCCGTGTTCGTGGCTTATGCCAGTCATCTGCTGACGTTTCAGGTACAGTCAAGATTGAAATTGGTGCCAACAACCAGAGCCTTTTCACCATCGACGCACTCACGTTGCCTAGCATCTGCGGTAAGATGCCATCTACTCGTCTCGATAGATCCTCATGGCATCATTTGCACTCTCTGACCCTGGCTGACCCGAACTGTTACAAACCTGGTCCTATCGATCTCCTTCTCGGTGCTGAGATCTTCGCCTCACTGTTGCTTCCCGGTAGCGTAGGTGGAGGATCGAAGCAACCCTCTGCTCTTAACTCCGTGTTTGGTTGGATCCTTCTCGGAAGTGCCGGCCGTAATGATGAAATCCAATCGTTTCTCGTTAACGAAGATGACCTGCTTCATGAAGAAGTTAAATGCTCATGGGAGTTAGAATCATTTGAAACTTCTAAGCGGCTAACCCCAGATAAGGAGCGTTGTGAAGCAATATTTACCACTCAACACACTCGCGACCCTACAGGAAAGTATATCGTTACGGGATTTAAAGATAATCCATTCGATACGGCTTTACGAGCGAAATCGGAAGTCATCGAGTTGCTCAAGAAAGGTAACTTCGAGTTGCGAAAATGGGCTAGTAATGCTTCCGAAGTCCTAGCCGATTTACCTTCGGATCACTGCTTGACTGCTCCAGTCCCTTTAGACTCGAAGGAAGACCCCACTCTAAAGGTTCTCGGCCTGAAGTGGGATCCACACCGGGATTGCTTCTTCTTTGCCGTGACTCAGCAGCAGAGGAAATCTCCCAAGAGAAACATTCTGAGCGAGCGAGCTCGTATATTCGATCCTTTGGGCTTCCTCTCGCCACTGACGATCATCGCCAAAGTTTTAGTTCAACGGCTTTGGATCCTCGGCGTAGGATGGGATGATGATCCTCCTGAGGATGTCGTAACCTTCTGGAACCGTTACCTGGAGCAGCTCTCTCTTTTGCAGTCGTTGCAGATTCCTCGCTGTGTATCTGTAAAATACATTAGGTCTGACTCCACCGTAGTACTTGCATGGATTCGTTCTCACCCTTCACGTTGGAAGGCTTTCGTTGCGAACCATGTAGGTCACATTCTTGACGTCATTCCAGGTGCCCGTTGGAATCACGTGGCTTCCGAAGTCAATCCGGCAGACGTAGTTTCTCGCGGACAGTTTCCTTCTTCTCTTGACCCTAATCGTTTATGGTGGGCGGGTCCGTCGTGGCTTTCCCAACCAGCTCCCTCTTGGTCCTGCTCTGACGAAGTTCTTGATAGAATCGCATTCGAAACCGAAGAAAGAAGTCCGCGTTCGCTACTTACCCACGGTGATCTGCCTGTTTCCTTTATAGATACCGTGCTTGATCGCTATTCGTCAATCCGCAAAATCCAACGCCTTTTGTGTGTGTGGATAAAATTCGTTGATTTTATTCGCAATAAACGTACTCGGTGTTCTGATCCTATCCCAAATCGTACAGAACTTCATAACGCACTTATGATTATCGTGAAACACATTCAATCTTATCACTTCTCTACCGAAATTCATCAGCTAAAAGCTGGAACTCTCCTTTCGAAACAGATGCGTAAACTTAATCCGTTCATAGACACACATTCTAAGCCATTGGATGTGGGAGCTATTGTTATTTTAAAAACCGAAAACTCTTTTCCGTTATATTGGCCTCTCGCGCGCGTTGAAAAACTTCATACTAGCCCGGACGGTATAATTCGTATCGCAACAGTTCGCACAACCGATGGCTCTCGATTAACGAGACCGTTAGCTAAGCTTTGTCCCTTACCTAACAAAACCGATTAATGCGTTCTTCGTTAAAACTTTAACTTAGCTTACGTAGTTTTAGTTCATATGCATTCTTTACAATAGGTTAGGGATTTCTATTTTCGTTTTCTTAGTTAGAAAATACACAAGTGTATTTTGGTGGGCGGGATGTTTCGTAATCATAAACGTATTTGTATTGAATTTCACCGATTTTACAAGTTGCGACGTGTGAGTGTTTTTGTCCTTCTGCTAGGATTCTCTATCAACAGCAGAGCGCTATGAACAACGCTCATACGCTCCGTCCGACCAATCACCGTCCTGTAGTAGGACGGTTCCTGGCGCCAAATATCATGGCGTCACTGAGTTCGAATCACACCGGCGCACGAGTAGGGACTCCGTGCGATCTCCACACGAACAATTGGTTTTAATGTATTATTTATGAGCCGTGTAAGACACTAACTTAACTGAACTAACTTCGCGAGTGTTATCTAAAACCGCCAAAGGTGTTGTGTGCGCGACCCAGGGCGACCTGCAGTCAACCTGAAGAAGGGAGCTCCCACGTCTGGACGAGCGTACGTAGCCAAGGTAAGAGATTCCTGCTCTGGGGCAGATCACTTAATCGTCGCAGCCTTTCAAATTGTTAACGCCAGGCTGCTCCCAAATGTGCAGCAGCGTGGTCTCTGCACAGTATTGTTTTTTTTCTTATTACATGTGATAAATGAATGTATAAACTATAATACAAATATATTTTCCGATAAAAATAACTAATAGCATCATTGCTACAACGTTGGAAATAGGCCGTGGCACCTGTAGGTGACACTGGGCAATATAATAACGCTATTGTTCTGAATTCATTCTAAGTAATTCCAATTATTTACGTATTACAGGTTGACGTTAGTCATCTAAGTCGTAAAATCTCATGATTGTCAAGGAATTGCAGGCCAGGGAGGACCCAGGTCAATAAATATATCCAGCCCACTACTGTCCCACTGCTGGGCACGGGCCCCTTTCTGGAATCAGAAGCTTTAAGGCTTAGTCCACTACGCTGACCTAGTGCGGGTTGGCGGACTACACACACCAACGAGGAATTCATGAGGCCCTCAGGTGTGCAGGTTTCCTCACGATGATTCCCCTTCACCGTTATCGCATTGATAATCAAATTGCGACCCGCACATAAATTCGAAAGGTCAGAGGTGCGGGCCGGGTTCGAACTCAGACCCTCCTGCATTGAAGGCAATTGTTCAACCGCTAGGCTATCACTGCACTCCCAGTACCAGTACCAGTCCCAGTCTCTCAGTACCAGTGGTACTGAGAGAGTACGGTACTGGATCTGGGTACTGAGTACTGGGGTATGAGCGACAGTCGGGCGCAGCGCAAAGTGCTCGCTTCCTCAGCCCCCGATTCCTCGGAGCTCACGCGTGGACTATAATTATCTACATGCAAAAATATTGCAAGCCTCCGAGTCGTAATTCTGATTGTGGCGATCCTGTGCAGATAAGAGGGACGATCACTCGCCAATCGAAGATCTCGACGAAGATGCGGACTTTGTCACTAACGCACTAGACAAATGTGTGCTAAGTGCAATATCGGTTTGCATCTAAAGTGTCGGTACAGCTTTCACAATAAATTAGTGTTATATTTTTTTCACATAAATAAATATTTTTATAAAAACTGGCGTTTTATTCCTACCGAAAGAATAATAAAAGTAGTATGTGTTCTTTAGAGTCTTAACTTTACACAATGCCCAGTGTCACCTGTAGGTGACCCCCCCGTAAATAAAAAGGGGGAGGAGTTAATTTTTTTTATTCATATCTTTTTATCATATCTAAATGTATCTAAGCTATTTTATGTAAGAAATAGAAAAAAAATTTAATAACTTGGACATGGGAATTGAAGAGTTAAGGAAACTCCGTATACCTAAGGTAGGCACCAAAATGTCTTGGTAGAGGTATCTACCTATAATTTAGTTGATTCAAAGTTCGAATATGAAGCGATTACAGTAAAAGTATCTACTTGTATTGCCCAGCTGCGTCGCTTGGGGCTTTGTTTACATGCAATATTAAACTAAGTTCTACCAATATAGGTATATACAGTATTATCAGTGTACCTACCTATTTTGTCCTCCAGTTATTAGGTAGATATAAACTGTATAAATCCTAACAACCTTATACCTACTAAAACTTACCTATCACTTTATA
The DNA here is from genome assembly GCA_932294325.1 of Allophyes oxyacanthae. Classification (NCBI taxonomy): domain Eukaryota; kingdom Metazoa; phylum Arthropoda; class Insecta; order Lepidoptera; family Noctuidae; genus Allophyes; species Allophyes oxyacanthae. The sequence continues at coordinate 8,904,573 of OW028620.1, read as the reverse complement.
AGGTAGATACTCGTACCTACCACTAAAACTTCATGCGGCAAACAAAGTTTAAAGTTAATCAACAACAATGGGGAAAAGTGACGTCACAGATATTCTACTACGCGAGACTATTAGCATGCACTGCGTCCTACATTCTACGTACGAACAATTAACGGCTAATAAACTTTGTTATGTACTGCAATGCACTTATGTAGAACCATGCTCGGGAAAAATGTAATAAAAGAACGTTTGATAAGGGTCTCATAAAACGTCTATAAATTATATACCACGTACCTAGGCGTTATGTGACTTTAACAATGCATTTGTCTACTTAAGTAACCATACAGTACTACCATTTATATTAATAACGTTGAAAGGAGATCCAAAACTAACTGAATAGGTACCTGCCTAGGTACTGAAAATCACGAACAAACATAAATTCAAAGTGTTCAAAACACCTAGCAAAAAAAATCTATCTAGAATATTGGATTTTTGAAACTCAGCAGACATGATATCGATACATACCGAATATACATACCGCTATAGTCGAAAGAACATACTTAATAAGTACCTATTATTAGGTATGTTCTTTCGACTATAGCACACTAGATACCTATAGCTTTATTCTACGTAGGTACTTAATTATATGTATATGCATACTAGTGCATAGGTACCTACTCATTTTTAAGCATATTGCGCGCACAGAGGATTTTGAGGTTTAGCATAGTTAATATTAATTCTTCTTGCAAAGTTTCATTATAACGTGGTCAAAGAACCATAAAATACTGTTTTAGAACTACCTAAACAACACACATGTTACGATGAACTAAGACAAATTAAAAATATTCTAAAACATTTATGGATATGTAAGTAGGTACCTACCTATGTTATAATGTGTGAGGAAGAGCCTACGTGTAAATACAATAGGTACAATTTATTGCATACCAAATAAGAAAAGATATAAAGTAAATATAGAACACCATAGAAGATAAGCATGTACTCGACTAACATTTAAAATAATATTATCGTACATAATCTTAATCCATTATTTCTTATATAGTACCTACGGAGGAATAAATAGTTTGCTTTTTTAATGAATAATTTACTCAATAAATACTAAAATAATAATTACCTATATATATTTTTAATTTAACTAAATTTTTCGCTAGGTATTTCAACGGGGATATAGCATAATGGTAGAGCAATCGACTGCAGATCGATAGGTCCCCGAATCAAACCCGCGTGTCCGCTGCCTTCTAGAAAATAGATTTAATTTTTCAAGAAACAGAAGTCTTACTTTTCATATATTATATTTTATTGTTTCATCTGATTTATTCTCGGAATAACAACCGGTTTTATTTTTATTTTATCCTTTACTCGCAAAATATGACATTCAGACGATCAACAACAGATGTTCTTTGTATATAAACTATTTTAATCATCCGATATACGGTGTAGATTGCAGATTTTATTTGATTTCACAAATGTGCAGTTATAGCTAGCGCAAATAAAAATATTATTTCGATATAAAACTACCATTAAGTAGGTACAACACGCTAACTAGAAATAGCAATACATATTTATACCAAAGGTGCCTTGAAGTTTGTTTTTTCATAATAAACTTTCGGTAATGTCTACAGAACCAATTTCTTTGTTTTTGGATTTATGTTTAGAGGTAATTTGATGTCGTACGTAGTTGCAAGGCTACGGCAAACGTTGGGCCAATTTTATAGGTGCATAGGTACCTACCTACTCTGTTAAATTGTTATTATTTGATGAAAACAAATAAGGTATTATCTTTCTATCTATGTTTAATATTTAATTTTGTAAACCATAACTATCTACCAAAAACATACGTACCTATACATCATTATTCCTTAGAAAACCTTCTTATTTATTCTGTGGCCAAGCAAGATTGCTCTCAATAGCAATAATATATTATTCAGACATCCGATTTGTAACGTTAATTTTTAAACAGACTTTACATAGATTGTCAAGACATCCTGCTTAGGTGTAAATTCACATTCAGTTATAAATAGTATCAACATAAACCTATACGTATATGCATATAATATTATGTTTTACACAGGTTTATACCTACTGTAGTCATAACAAAAGTTTTACCGAACAGAAAGTTTTTCCAAGACATTCATAAACGCAAAGTTTATGTGAGGTATGGCAGTCATGCGATAGTTTCATTCGGAAAAACGTCACGCAAACTCACAGACGGCCCCAACAAACTAAAATACCTTCCATTTGTCTCCTATACCTAAACGGCTTTCTTCGACTTCGTATATATTTACATTAAATTCACATTTAAATGGATAAGATCACACTAGTGGTATGGGCTGAAAATCTAAGTCAGTATTTTAATATTACGTTTATGACATGCTTAGAAATAAATCTTCGAATCTATGTAATGAAAATCAATACTACCGATTTGGTCTTGTGGTCAGAACGTGACGTCCTGGGTCCAATCCCAGATCTAGAAAAAGAAGAAAAGAAAATTCTGAGAAGGTACCTAGAAGCCTTACCTTGGATGGCACTGGACCCACTGCCTATTCTATGGGACTGAATAACGACATCGCTGGAATATACACCTATACAAGAATACCACCTACATACTTACACCAAGAAGCAGGAATGCAAGCGTGATGCTATAAGTATAATATATATAATATGATGTAAGTGATGTGTAGTTAAGTGGTTTGGTAGGGAAAAAAGGGTGCAAGGCTTTCCTTGCACCCTTTAGCCTCCACGAGTGACGAAACAAGAGACCGTTGGGCGCACCCGGGGCAGTCAGCCTTGATACCACCATCACTGACTAGCTAATCTTTCCAATAAGGCATGAGCTGTTCCACGTTGTGACTGTTCCTAGCCACCCCAGGCTAATGAAAATTTCGTTTTTCCTATAGTTAGAAGTATTTAGTTGTTTTAATGGCTCCTCCACAAGTGGAGGAGAGGCCGTACCCCTCACCCGTACAGCCCTGTAGAGCTCGTCCCTGACTGGACACTCTCCCACCATATGGAGGACGAATTTATATTAATTTACCTATTCATTTTATAACAACTTAAGGTTGTTACCAATAACAAAATCCAAAAGAGACAAAGAGAGGGATACAAGGGACATATAAAAGATACGTAGCGCTTGTGGTTGATATGGTCATGGTCAGTCGGGTGCTAAAAACCTTACACCGCACCTGGTATACGTCGTCTCTGTACACTTCCTTAATCATCCCCAGTACGTGCGGTACGGCCTCTTTGGGCGGAATTGCAGAATCATCGTGTTTCGCTAAATATGTAGTTTTGTATGAGTAATATGCCGCCGTAGCGATCGGTTTGTCGTGGTTTAGCTAGACACGGGCCCTAAACAGTCCTTCAGGACAAATATCCGTCCCCCGGAAGTGCACAAGATATACAACAGGCACAAAGCGGAAGATAATAGCCGTGGTCAGTCGGTCTGGCTGACTAATTCAGTCATTAGGAAGTACTATCAAATGCTCTTGATTGATTATTATATAAAGCATTAATAGTCGGCATTGTAGCCAAGTCAGACAAGTCGCTTATAATGATTGGAATAAAAATACAATTGAATTGTGTTATTCAGGTTTACAATAAAGTATATAATTAATAAATACACATATAATCAGCCTGAGATGAATAAGGTGAATCACTTACCCACAAACAAACACACACACATACTGCGATCAAATCGTCTCGAAGTCACTTACGTATTATACTTAATAAACTAGCCTTAAGCTACTCTAGATTAATTATACTAGTTTTGGCTCTCACGACCGTCTCCTGGTATTACGGTCGACCAACCATCCTCTCCCGAGATCCAAGCCCCAGTGTCCTTTCTTCCAGTGCTAATTCTCTCAGCTTCCCACGCCATCGTATCGTCCTTTCCTAATGTTTTTACACAGTGAATCCATTGCCCTTTTTTTGTAACATTCCTCGATTGTACTAAGAGGTCGCTCGTAACTCGAATCCTTCTAAATGACAACCAGATGTAGCATTGAGTCCGGGTTTACCCACTTGGTGAATGCATTTCCCAGAATTTACAAACTATTAAATGTTAACTGACAAGCGGTACTTGTTCCTGGCTTGAGTCTCATAAAATATAGATTTAATGTGCGTCTAAGTGGCCCGATATCTCGTTCCTTTTAAAATAAATAATATAATAATTTAGGGTTCGTGACAGGTCGTCACATTCCCCCCTCTGAAAATCAGACGCGTGACCCAGTACAGCGGATGAGCTTTCAAAAATAGGGTCCATAAGCCATGCCTATTTAGTAAGACGTCTGGGAGTAATTGAATACCGGCACACGTAGAAAACATAGTCTTGTCCGACTATTCCTAGTAAAATAGTCGACTATTAGTGGGCACTTTATTCACGAAAGATTCATGGAAGAACATATTTGTTGTTCTAAACATATAAACATATAATTATGTAATGATCTTGCGTTATCAGTTAGGCAGCAGACAAAGGCTATTTAGTCAAGTTAATAGCATGTATCTATTATAACTTGATCTACTTCAACGAGCTATTGGAGAAGTTTCCATGTCCAAATTTGTTTGAAATACATAGTGATAAGAAGTAAACGTACACACCACACATTTAAGTAACGAAGCAGGATAATTTGCCTTATTGTTCCTGATATGGCATTGTGGTTTAAGTGTTGCACATTCATTGACCTCCTTTAATATAGGCAAAGTATACTTTCGCTTCTTCAGCGCTGAGGACAGTAGTGAGAATACTCAGAACCCGAGCTGGTGACAAGAATGTCGCAGCGCTGTCCTTGATAACATGATATATGACAACTCTATACTCAGTTATGCAATAATGTAAACTACTCCATAAATGATGAATAACGAATCAATTTGTTATATATTCGCAGAGCTTCTGCATCAATGATGCATAAATATCTATTATAGCCGTTCCAGTATTGAATACACCAATGGAATGAATATCATCGGAAGTGTACTTAATTTCCAAATGGGAATTAGAAGAAGATTCCAATTTTCATTTTCATTAATCTGGTAACTTAGGAATTAATCCCGAAAACTTAACAGTTCCACATCATTCATTGATGTACGTTTGTGTTTCCTATTTATGAATTATCAAATGGAAAGGAGCTTTTACTGTTTGCTCTACATACAAGTCAGCTCAATAGTCACTTCGGTACAGAAGTTACCTGCATAGTACCGACATCGAAGACAAATAAAGTCTTGGAAGACCCCGAGTCGGGTTTATCACACATACTGGTTGGAATTAACACGTGATCACGAATCGCAACCAAAGTTGAGCCTTCAATCATCGTCGACGGACGTAGATGACTTGATGAAATGAGGGATGATATAAATGTTACCTTATGATTGATAGACACACAGCCGGCGTAAGCTTCATTATGTACAGTAAATCAATACTGACTACCAACTATTATAAGTGTCATTAACATTGTGGTTTCATCAACATCACAATAATTATATACCAGTTTTAGGAATTTTAAAACTGCAGTTCTCATAAATGCTGAGCAATACTTATAAGCTTAGACTTATTCCTAATCGCTAACCTGGAAGCCCATTCCAACTGGAATTGGGAATGTCTAATTACTCTTGTTGGAATCAAAGTCCAATGAGACTATAATCTTGTGCTCTACACTATTCTGTGTAAGTCTATCATGCCTGCGAATATGGTTATAATGCAAACCAATTATAAAGTAACGCCGACTTCGAAAATCCGAGTTCTTACTCGTTTAACGATATACTAATTCGCGACCTGTATCTAACTTTTATCGTGACTGTCATATTCGCTTGAACATTTAAATCTTTTCCGTAGCACAATCCTTTTGTTTACTAGTGAAACCCTGTGCATGCTTATATTTGATTTCTACATACCAGGAATCCTTTATATAGTCTGCGTTATATCGGGCCACGCTACCTACTGCTACTGCTACTGATACTGAGGCTCTGGCTCTATTTAGTTGTACGCCAGCTGCAGTGATCAGGTCCAGTACTTTCTGAAATAGTCGGCACATACACTTGTTAGATTTTGTCCCAATTAGATTTTATCAATGTAGAACAATCCCTTCTGATTTAAACTTGACATTGAATTCACCACTCAAAATTATCATCTTTGACCTATACGTTTGTCATTAGATTATTTGATTACTATTAGACAGCGTCTTATGTAGAAGAATACCTTCTATCATGACTGTACAGCATACTCGTAAAGATAAGCAAAATATGGTGGACACTTTAAGCTGCTCAGCCAGGTGCATTAGCTTGTCAGGACACAGGATAATAAATCTAAATTATCCTAGTTATTCCCCCCTCAGATTCTTAATAATGTCGACTCAAGAATAGTTTGAATTAGTTACAGTCGACACAATAACATAATAATAGTTCCAATTACATGATCACACACACATGATCACTCTCAACACAAAGGATAATAAAACTAAATTATCCTAGTTGTTCCCCCCTCAGATCCATAATAATGTCGACTGAAGAATATTTTGTATTAGTTACAGTCGACGTAACCACATACGAATCGCCCCAAGTTACACACGATCTCTGTGTATCTGTTTCATAAGACCTCTGTAGAACAATCAGTAGAAATTATGTACGATTGTGAGTAAAATAAATACTTAGCTCCGTAAAAGCAGACACGCTCTAGTCGTTGTCTCAGGTAGCCTGACCTTGATGAATTTACCATCAAACAGCATCGCGCCTACAACCGACCGCTATACACCCCAGCGCAGGTTGTTGCCACATGTTCTACCTCTTTACAATCCTGGAATAATTTGAAACAAAGGCGCACGAGTATCTATTCTTTTCAAAGCTATGGAGTTTGGGTATGACAATAAAAAATATGTAAGATCCCTTTTAAATTGTTTTTAACACGTAAAGACAATAGATTCATTGTGAAAGTAAAATGGAATACTTTGTCGCTTACTTTCTAAAATAAACACTTACCTATTACTAAGAATAAAATTATCTTAATAGTGAACTCAATACAACTCGCCCGTCTTGGGAATTGAACCCGGGACTCACGCTTGGCGGTAATACTATGCTCTTGGGAATCAAACCCGAGCTAGCACACTACTATCATACTTGACAGTAACCATACTGTTCTCTTGGAAATTGAATCCAAGATCGCTCACTGCTGTCACAATAGACAGTAGATAACCACACATTTCTCTTGGAAATTGAATCCAGGATCGCACACTGCTGTCACACTAGACAGTAAACAGACTTTTCTCTTGGAAATTGAATCCAAGATCACACACTGCTGTCACACTAGACAGTAGATAACCACACTTTTCTCTTGGAAATTGAATCCAAGATCGCACCCTCGAGAGTAACAACTCTTTGTTATCTCACACTCGCTAGTAACAAGTCTTTGCTATTTCACACCCGGTAGTAACAACTTTTGTTATCACACACTCGCCAACTCTTTGTTTGACCTGGGAATCGAACCCACACGTCGAGCTTCACACTCAACATTAAACTGTAAAATACGTATTTTATATTAAAATAAAACACAATTATTATGGCCATAATATAACGTCTAGTTAATAATGAGGACTAACATGCTACGTTGTGTTTATGTAGTAACCCAATTTATAGTTCGTGGATTCTCGTTGTACTGAAGTGAATCAGTACATTTAATGACGAGAATCCTGGTCATGCGGCACCAAAATGTGACTGTTCCTAGCCACCCCAGGCTAATGAAAATTTCGTTTTTCCTATAGTTAGAAGTATTTAGTTGTTTTAATGGCTCCTCCACAAGTGGAGGAGAGGCCGTACCCCTCACCCGTACAGCCCTGTAGAGCTCGTCCCTGACTGGACACTCTCCCACCATATGGAGGACGAATTTATATTAATTTACCTATTCATTTTATAACAACTTAAGGTTGTTACCAATAACAAAATCCAAAAGAGACAAAGAGAGGGATACAAGGGACATATAAAAGATACGTAGCGCTTGTGGTTGATATGGTCATGGTCAGTCGGGTGCTAAAAACCTTACACCGCACCTGGTATACGTCGTCTCTGTACACTTCCTTAATCATCCCCAGTACGTGCGGTACGGCCTCTTTGGGCGGAATTGCAGAATCATCGTGTTTCGCTAAATATGTAGTTTTGTATGAGTAATATGCCGCCGTAGCGATCGGTTTGTCGTGGTTTAGCTAGACACGGGCCCTAAACAGTCCTTCAGGACAAATATCCGTCCCCCGGAAGTGCACAAGATATACAACAGGCACAAAGCGGAAGATAATAGCCGTGGTCAGTCGGTCTGGCTGACTAATTCAGTCATTAGGAAGTACTATCAAATGCTCTTGATTGATTATTATATAAAGCATTAATAGTCGGCATTGTAGCCAAGTCAGACAAGTCGCTTATAATGATTGGAATAAAAATACAATTGAATTGTGTTATTCAGGTTTACAATAAAGTATATAATTAATAAATACACATATAATCAGCCTGAGATGAATAAGGTGAATCACTTACCCACAAACAAACACACACACATACTGCGATCAAATCGTCTCGAAGTCACTTACGTATTATACTTAATAAACTAGCCTTAAGCTACTCTAGATTAATTATACTAGTTTTGGCTCTCACGACCGTCTCCTGGTATTACGGTCGACCAACCATCCTCTCCCGAGATCCAAGCCCCAGTGTCCTTTCTTCCAGTGCTAATTCTCTCAGCTTCCCACGCCATCGTATCGTCCTTTCCTAATGTTTTTACACAGTGAATCCATTGCCCTTTTTTTGTAACATTCCTCGATTGTACTAAGAGGTCGCTCGTAACTCGAATCCTTCTAAATGACAACCAGATGTAGCATTGAGTCCGGGTTTACCCACTTGGTGAATGCATTTCCCAGAATTTACAAACTATTAAATGTTAACTGACAAGCGGTACTTGTTCCTGGCTTGAGTCTCATAAAATATAGATTTAATGTGCGTCTAAGTGGCCCGATATCTCGTTCCTTTTAAAATAAATAATATAATAATTTAGGGTTCGTGACAGGTCGTCACAACGTGATGGCTCTTGCCGACACGATATAAGAATTAAGGTAAAATCTGATAATACCTATATCAAAACTTTCATGATCATGAATGAATACCGCAAAGCGCTAAGATTGTTTAACCACTGGCAGATCAACCGCGCCTGTGATCTAGGGACTAGGGTGTATCCTCTTACTGGCGAGTAAATATGTACAAAGTATGATTTGATCGTAACCCATCGAAGCAACATTTTATAATCTCTTTATCCAATAAGCCTCGAAGCCAATTTCGAATAAAGAGTGAGCAGTTAAAGCCCAAGGTAAAAACACGTCCTCGCCAGCAACGCTAAGCCACGTACTTTTCATGTAAATTTTAAGCTGTCGGTTTTTGCGAGGATTTCTAACAAATCCAAATTGCTGAGACAATTTTCGAGTTAACTGCGGTCAGTCACGCTCATTATTAGATATATTTATTTATGTACTGTGATTAGCGGCATTTATCATTAGCGAATCTACACACGCTTGACGCAATATATTTTGGTATTGGTATTATGTTATAACTGTTTACATAATTTCATAATTATGTAAATAATATCTTAATTTCTTAATATTTGTTTAGTTATTGATTTAAGTTTTTGTAGTTTTAATATTTAGTTAATTATGTACAGATTTTTATGTTACTTACATAATTTCTTGTTGCTTATCATTCCATGGAGTTTCGTGACGGTTTTTCTCTATAAGAAGAATCCTTCTATATGGAACCGTAGGTAAGTACTCTACATTACGAAAAGGGGCCTCTATGTTGTCTCTGTGTTGTCACGCGGACAAAGTATTTGATTATAAAAACAACAAAATATAGGTAGTTCAATGAATTTAAGGTGACATTTCGGGTGACTAGGTGACCAATATATTTCTACCTATTTTAAATAATTCTACACACACTTAAGTTTAAAAATGAATAACAAGCATTAATACTCAACTTTGCTAATAATACTTTGCGCTGAAATTCTCAGCGCTTACCATTTCATATAAAGAGATTGTTCAACAGAAAAAGTTGGCAAATTTGTCTCGCCCGGGGCACACATTATCTCTGCTCATATTACATTATAAATGGATGTGATTTAACAGAGGCCACTGTGACTGTTAAGGAAAGAATACCTTTGTTAACTTCTTTTTACTATTTATGGAATTAAAAGAAATAAATTCGAATAACTGAAATATACGGCAGAAAATAGGGAAGGGCATAATGCGTAATGTCGTACCACGGTACCAGTACTAAAAGCTAAATAAAATGTGTCAGACAATTTATGTAGACAGACAGAAAGTAGGTGTTCTATGATCAACATATTCTAACACTACGGTGAGGCGATCTTCAGTAGCTAGATGTACAGACGTTCCGGTACCAGCAGTCCAGCACAGCATAAAGACGTTTGATATACGAAAATAAGGCTTAGATTACCCAGCAGTTTGTTAATACCAGGTATAAATTATGAACTTATTGATAAATAATTTAAAATATATTTTATCAATTTTTGTTCGAGAGTCTGCCAACCCTACAGTCCTTAAATATACTGCACTCTCAGTAAGATAATATATTTCAGCTTTAGACTTCCATAAAAAATACTCAATCTGTTTCTCAACACATCGCAAATTAACTGTCTCATACAAGAACCTGCACCCAAGTGACATTTTCACGATTTCAAACAATTAAAAATTATTCGTATAAAGTACCTACCTATCTGATAAAGAATGTTAATAAAAAATTAGATTAATACAACGTAATGTTTATATTACTGTGAAAATTAAAACCAAGGCGAATCGCCGCACGTTTTTAAGTAATCGCTTTCTTGGCATAAAATCTTTCTAAACTGCATCATGCTGCTGCCAGGCGAAAACAGTCCAAAGACATGGCTTTTTTTAACGGTAACTTAACTTTTCTCTTCTATCTCTATTCTAAACTTATCAACTATCAACATTTAGGTCTCACCTACAGTTTTAACTTACAGATATTGGTATCATCAATCATTGCATTTAGTGAAACATCAGGAGGCAAAACGCGTAAGTGTTATTCATGAATGCCATTTATTATTAACATAATTTTATATTCTTTTTCACATTTGATACAACCCCGTTGTATATTTTTAGTTGATATTAAAATTGGGTTTGACTTAACACAAGGGAGCAATGGAGCTCCATCACTTCGCATTCGAGATTTCGAAGGTATACTTTTCCCGTGGATATGACTGGTAAACTAGACACTTCATTGTTAAATATACTAGTTCTTTTATTCTAGATTCTGCTGAATATAATCCGAGAGCTATGGATGATGCCAGCAGTAGTGATGACAGTAGTAGTAGTAGTAATAAAAAAACGAGTCCTAGAGGGCATGATTCGAGTGAAAGTGTGGAACATGTACGACCTAAAAAAGGAGAATCAAGCAAAGAACCGGTAAAACCTCAGAAATCTAGCAGCAGTAGCGACGACGATGATGAAAAAACCTGTAATTTGATTTTTTTATTTTTATTACTTACACTATTCATCAAACATTGGCTAAATTCGATGCAACGCAAACGCCAGTAAAATCAGTTCATTAATAAAAAATACTTACACTTAGGTACTTGTTACTCAAAATTATCTAGCTACCAAAAAATCCTACTTATTTCCATTTCCATCGGATAAATTGGTGGCAACTACAAATAACAATAGCTACACCGATTATTAATTATCTTTTCTTTACTTGTAAAATCTATCGATTCGTATTAACCGATTTTATATGCGCGACCAATTTTCATTTTTCTTGAGCGGTGTAAATGTATATTATTTTATAGACGCACAAAACCTTCCTGATACTGTGACTTTAATATTTTAAGCCGTTGGAAAAAGGGTTAGCATTTTCAGATGGATTAAAACTTTTCATTTAATGAAAGCCGAAAAGGAGTCCAACTAAGAATAAGCCAAGAAGTGACGCTTTTCAAAAAGTAGCAAAACTAATTTAATTTTCAGCAGCTTCTCGTGAAGATAAACTACGAAGCACGAGGGGACTAAAGGCTGGTGATTTTGAACCTGAGGAAGGTACGTCTAGTATGTAATCGTTTTATAATATTTTTCTAAATAAACAAATGATAATAAATATAATAAATTATAAATATTATCAAGCGTTTATAAAGTTAGTCATTGTTGGTATCGTCATCGTATCAGCCCGTACACTTTCAATGTTGAACCTGGACCTCTTAGTAGACCGGTGGCATATTAAAAGATTTAAATTAAAAGTACTTTCGCCATAATTATCACGTTTGTTAAACTTATAACAACGCAATGAACCTTCTTAAACTATAAAAATTGAATCGCTTCCGATTACGAGTGTATATTGCAATGGCAGGAGAACCTATCAGGATTCATCATTACTGATAATAATCCTTCGGTCTTTTATGATATCTACAGGAAGATAAGGGTAGGCTATCTTTTAACAAAGTATGCTGAGAATAACCCACTCTCACTCGTACAATATCTCTCTCATCCCGCAGCCATCGTTTAAGCACCCAAGAGAATATATCCTTTGTATGAGCAGCATATCGCATTATCCTCCTTAGATGGTACGTTCTAATAGCCTGTATGGAACAACATCTTCAGTAGACAGTCTGTGCATGGGTACTTGAGCTGTTATCAATACCTACATACTTGGAACATACGGGGACGAGTCAAGAATCTAGAGATGTGAATTTGATGCTTTCTAAAGGTCTACTGCATTAGGATAAGTAAGCCAGTCACAGCAGGAACATTGATAGATATTATGATGATGACAAGCCTCCTGATGTATAATATTTTACGGGTGATGTGATGGTGATAATTTTTTTAGTTACGCTAAGTATTTACTTTCCAAATATTAATTTACAGAAAATCCTAAAATACATGCAAGATACCAAAAAAATTCTGGTTCAGACGCTATCGACTCTGACGACGGTTAGTAAAAATATGCTATCTACTTATGTTTATCTCTTTACGCTAGTTTAACATGCTCTAGTTATTAAGAATATCCATGACTGACACTAACTAGCTCTAGTAATATTGTATCTAAGAAATTTCCCTGTTAGAATAGAATAGAATAGATCTTTATTTCATGTAAACCAGATACAGGCACTTATGAAATGTCGAGACTCTAGGTGCACGGTTCCAAATAGTAGATCCTATGGAGAAGAACCGGCAAGAAACTCCATGGAAACTCTTTTCAAATAAATAATAGATCTTGACAATCTTTATCAGTACAATGTTGTGGTAAGATCTGCGAGAATAATGCAATTCAATGCGAATACATATAAATTATTTTCATTTATATCACTTTGTTGAAAGAGAACATGAACTTCAAACTTAAAATAAAAATATCTTGAAATAAAACCTGTCAACTATACTTTAATGTGTTTGTATCGTAGGTACATTCGATGTGTGCTACTAGCATAGATCACAATCTGTTATCTCCAGGCAATACAGTGACGCCAGCACACTAAAGTTTACTTTTCCACAGAATCTAAATCGCGTCATCGCTACAGAAGACATATTGGGAGATTTGCATGATAGCACGTCAGCTGCAGAAAATACCAATAAAGTACCATTTGAACTCAATGTTAACTTTTTTATTTACGTATCGTTAAACACATGTAACAATATAGTATGAAGTCATACCGGATTGTTATATTTCATGTAGTTCTGACCTGCTGGCTGCTGGTAGTGTCCAATCAATCATATACAGGTTAATTGAAAAAAATACTCGAATTCTCTTAGTATTTACATCGTAACATGATCCTGAACAACGTTTGTTCAACTTTGATCAAAAACAGGTTAACCAAAAAAAGTGGGTAAAATTTACATAAAAAGCCACAATATAGCTAATAATACTAAGACTATCGTACAGAATGATCAAACTATCTTCTCTTCCATTTCACGGTATTTTTTCAATTAAGTTTTGGAACATTATATCATAAAGGAGTAGCATCAATCAATTTATATTGTAGTGAAAGGTGGACAAGAAAATATTATAAGGGTTTTTGGGAACTATTAAAATAGTCAACAGAATGGATAGGTACCTAGATCATTTTCAGAATACTTTACGCACAAATATGCTAAAGATACTTTACTACAATCCATACCTACGTATCTATGTAACTTAAACCCCTTTCTGAGGAGTTGGTAAGTACAAAAAATAAAAGAGGTATCTAAGTAGGTACTGATAATTCGAAAAGTAGGAAAATGGCATATTTATCAAATTCAATACCTGAAATAATGGGCTACAAATTTTAATGTCTCTGCTGCAAATTTTCTACAGTCTTACTTTAAATAACTCGGTTTCAACACTTTTAACTCTAACTACATTTAGCTCAAATTAATGAATTATTCAATGATCAGACTCCCACTTCTTTCAATTTAACTTTTACTCAGTTTATTTGATTAGGCTCAAGAATTGCGCGATTTTTTCCTATATTGATTTTAGGAGCTGTTGTCGATAGAACCCCCTATAAATAATGTATGGTTCGAACTCGCGACCTTTTATTGCTCTGATGTGGCGTCTGTGCCTCACTTTATATCTCTAGATAAGACATTGCCAAGTAGCTACCGATGTAAAATATTCAGTAATAAACTTCTGCTTTGTAATATCTTACAGGTATTTTGTATGTTTGAGAATTTTGTCAAAGAAAGTCGAATCGAAAAGTATTAAGTATGAAAAGCCTGGGACGTTTTTTGGGATACCTATCTACTGTTTTGCCAACAGAAATAAATCGCAGAATAATGCTTTCTCTTTCACTTTTTGAAAGATATTGTAAGCAATACAATTACTATTAATAAAGCAATCGCCTATATTCATCTACTAACGACAGAATGTTGCATGCAATCTGGCGTCTGTCAGGGGTCGGCAGAGGGTTGGTCGAGTACACCGCAAGATATTGCAAGAGCCTGCAAAATTACACTATTAAGCCGAATATATTGCGCTCCACAACGGCTCGGTGGCGATTCTGAAACTTTAATCGATTTATTTTACAATAAATACACACGTACACCGCGTAGATATTATCTTGTGCTCTAGAATTTATTAAGTTACTTGGTTGGACAAAACTTATTGGATATTGGAAAAGAGAGTATTTTATTAGGAAACTTATTGGTAATTATATACAATTATCATGAAAATCAGAAAGATAATTATAATAATACTAAAGGACATATGGTACCACCATTTTACTATTACGGTTTTTTTTTTCTTTGCAACTGCTTAGCCAATAGGTACACCGTTTATTGTGAAAAATGCACACTTACCTATGTATTGCTTACCCTATACGAATACCAACATGGCTTTATATAGAAAGGCAATAAGCAACTAAAAGTTGTTTCGACCTTTATAGCACATGTCTAGCGGAAAGGCATCACATCTCTTCCAGGAAGCATCCTTAATGCATTAGTCTTTCTATAAGACATCTCTAACGGGACACTTGGTAAAACTAAAGCACTCAAATTGTCTTAAGGACGCCCCGTTTGTAACATTTCGCGGCTGAAATGTCCAACCATAACGAAATATTTAAGTACACCCTTGAATTCACTTTCCTTATTTACAAGGTATAAAGACCATGTTCTGGTTTTAGGTTTTATATCACCAGCTTACGATACACAAGCTTTTTAAATTTAATCAATAGACAAAAGTAATATCTATTATAAGTAGGTAACTAGAGTTGAGTCTTTGAATAGTTCAAATAATAATTAATTTTGATAATGGGAAAAGAGTAAAATAGGTTAAGGTATAGGTATGTAGTGGTACTTATTCTTATTCTTTATTGTACACATAAACACAAATAAAATACATAAAAGGAAAAACTTGTACATAGGCGAGCTACTACTAGGCTAGGCTATAGGCTAGGTACTTCTTAATTTATTGCATTTCTTTAAGATAAAAATCTTTAACCATCGATGTGAATACTGACAGTTGGCCTTGTCCGAAAATATTAAGTCTCAGAGCGAACTATCTTCGACCCTTTCTTTGAGAGAAAATATCTGTAACAAAATTAAGTATTCCGGAAAAGAACTGAACTTACAAAAACATAACTTGCAGAATTTGCAAATTATTAGAGAATCAACAAAATAAACGTAGTGCGGGATTTCCAAAATCCGGATGGACCAAAGATGACCAGAATAAATCAGCTAAAACTGACTGGATGAACGTGGAGAAATGGGTGTGTTCTAGCGCAATTTGGGAGAGACATATGTTCATTAGTGGAATGCTATAAGCTACATTGATCCATAAACCCTTGTACCTACCAGTAAAATATAATCTAATGCATTTATTTTTGTGTACTGTACAACGGGTGATCGCCTCACCACAGTTAAACCTGCGTTTTCGTTGGGGGGCTAATTGAACTAAATGTATAGTGAATTTATATTGAATAAATAAATTTAAAAAAGAAACCTACAATAAATAGTCGTAAGTTTCCACCCATTTCACAAGCATCCAAACAATTAAGATCCTATAATGAGTTGATAGGAGGTAGGTCTAAACCAGTCTAAACCAAGGGTCTAAACTGTGTTAAAAACAGGTTTGAAACAGATCTAACTCCCACTATCCAACTTAGCAAGTGATATCTAGAACGTGGGTATACTTAGCTTTCCGGCACTTACAACCTCATTTCGAGTTTGGAACCGTGATGCAACCCCCGGTAGTCGTCAGCTTGTAATCTTAGCCTGTAAAACGGTCGCAGCACATTAGGGAGTTGAACTTCAAACTTAGGTAAAATTGCAATAGCACCGCAATCTTCCTTAGTCAAGTTGTTCTATCGAAGTAAAGTGAACGACGTAAAGCAGTAAAACTTACGAATACTTTTCTACGAAACCCATTTAATCGTCGCACTTAGTAAAAAAAGATTAAGTTCTAAGTAGCAATATGGGTCTCTAACTAAGCCAAAATAATATGCATGGTAGTAGTGGATCTACGTCAAATAGTGATACAGGCAGGAATCGAACTTACAACCTCTCACTAGCCTATCCGACACCTTTTGAAACCACTGTCGTAAACAATTGTGTTGTAGCTATTAGCATGATATACACATACACACACCCTACCACCTAGATACATTCATTATTATGTACACTCACAATCCTCACAATCATACACTCACTCACAATTACATTACCTATTTACTCACACTCATACACACTCGCACTAACGATTATGTCCAAAACTTCTAAATGTGTTGTTCTAAACTTATCTATTAAGCTTCTTTGTTTTGTCATAAATTTTGCTCTTATTTTTATTTTTATTTTTATATTCTATACTTAAGGATAATTGAAACATCGAGAATCTCAGTAGGTGCAATAAATTAGTTTCTTCAGAGGGTAGCCTGGTGATCTGTAACACAGGTTTTACCTATCACAGACACCAGTCTCTATTTAAATGTTAATTACTGTGACTGTATCTATAATGTGATGATGAGAAAATAAACATTTACTTACTTTGTTACTTACTTTACCTGCCTGCACTTTAATATTGTTTTTAATTCCAGGCTAATATGCAGTTATGTCCTGGTAAATAGTGGGTAAATGGTCAGGTGGAACGTGAAAGTCACTTCGTTTCTTTATTATAGATGGCGTATGAATTCATATTATGTAATAACCACAAATAATCGTTGCCTATATCTATTTGGGTGTTATCTGTTATAGTTTGTTTTATTCAAACTCGGCCCTTACTTGAATCAAATCAATCTTGAACAATTTCCATTAATTACAGGTTCTACTCTCTTTTTGATAGCAAACATTTTCGGTTAGTACTTACTTAATGAAAAAGTACTGAAAACTGATTACAAAATTTCGATTTATTTTAAATTGTTAGGTATTATCGTTTCCCTAACTTTTATTATCAACAAAACATGTTTCTTGGCAAAGTGGCTACTTTCATTTATACAATAGTACTCTGTCTCTGTGGTGGCTACGGCTACAGTTGCCATTCAACAAAAAAAAAAGGTTTGTTTTATTCGTTTTGAAATGACATTGTCCCGTCATAAATGTCATAACATTCTTGAATCTATGATCTAAAACAATACCCATAAATATGGTACAACTCCGTTTATATCGAACCGGTATACAAAAATATTACTTTCTATATTTGGAATGATATATCAAGAATTATAATGTGACCTTAATAAAACCAGTCGTACTCAGTTGATTAGATTTGTTTCAATCCGCTCCTACTTTTTGTTTGATCCCCACTTATAAACACTGCTCAGAACCACGACTTAATCCCAGTGGTCTTAACGGTAAACAGATAATCATATCTCAAAGTACGAATTAATTTCGACGCCTGGGCGTATACCTTGAGCTCTCAGCTCTGACTCTCAAAACTTATAATTGAATTTCCAATCCTTAATTGAATAGTAACAGTCGAAGTCCAGATGAATGAAGTCCTTGACGGAGGATGGTAACGATTATAAGGTAGGCAAGTAGCTATTTGTAATAACCTCGTCTAAAATAAAATGTTGAGATTATTGTTGTAAAATACATGATAAAAATAACACCCACTCTCCACGCACACGAATATGGCGACAAAAAACGATAAAATAATTTAACATAAATTAATGGTAATATTGATAAACTACAATAAGGGCTCAATTATGAAGACGTGGGGCGTTGCGCGACACGTTATGCGTCGCATCGTGCATTTAATTCAAACGTATTCGACCATGTATGAGAGCGTTCATTCATTTGATTGTTAGGTATTTAATTGTTCTGTCAACAAAAAGATGACAACGATGGGCACCACTCCTACATTGTCTAGTTTATTTTTAGTATATTCTTGACACAGACCTGCCGTCGCTATTATTGACGATATCTTTTTATCACAAAATAACCACACAGTTAGCGAAGGCAGGTCTATGCACACAGAATATTAAAATAAATACAGCGTCAAACCCAAACTGACATCTACGCTACTTATTTTTAGGTTTGCAGGCGAAGAAGAATTTTAGTTCCATCAAAATACTTTTCATGACTTGTTTGACGGACTGCAACGTTGCATCGCCCCGCGTCTTCGTAAACAAGACAACATATCGCCATATTATTATATGTTTGTATGTAGGTACGCATGTGACGCCGCGTGCTCCGCCGCGAGCGACGCTACATATCAAACAAACGCTTATTTATTTATTTATTTATTTATATATTCTTTATTGTACAACAGTAAAAAAAATATACACATATAACTTGCACGAACAGAGGTAGATTGTACAATGGTACGCTTCTGCATGAACGCTCTAATACATGGCCAACGCAACGCTTAACGCGACGCGCAACCCCACAACCACGTCTCCATAATTGAGCCCGAAGCATTCATATCTACATACCGTACGGTAAGAAAAACTAAACTCTAGAGAAAATTTCCGTAGCACTGATTACCTAATAGTTACTACGACGTAGTCGCCGCAGAGAACTCATATAGGCTGCCGGACATCACTGGCCTGGCCTACGGTGTTTTATAGGTAAAGCCACGGTAAAGCAATCTTCAAAATTTTCTACCTTTTAAAAAAACGTTTGTCCGGTAGGTATTCTCCTATGTGCCGTGGGTACAGACATAAATGTCACATGTAAACTCAGATGCGGAACAAATAGGTAATTTGTTCTGTGTGGGAATCGAACCCGCGCAGCCCGTAGCACAGCAAGCCATTGCTGTCATTATACGCTAACCGTGCCTTCGATATTTGTTACTAGTTTATTATGTACAAGATAGGTAGAAACATAAATATGGTTTTAAAAAATTGGCTCTTGAGAATTTCGTGAAGTTGCTCGGTATCGAAAAAAAAAATAGTTTAATAGCAAAGAAAAAAACAATAATTTTTATAGCGAAATTTTATGGAAATATTGGAATCAGCCGTGTGCTTAAGTAGGTATTTGAGGCACAGAGCAGGTACTTTTGTATATCTAATGATTTGATATGAGGATTTTGAAGGAGCCGTCCCGGGCGGGCGCGCGGATTTCGTTGGTAAGCTGCGTTGTTGGCGCAGCGGCAACCCAGCTCCCGGCGCAGTGGTACGATATACGATTATACAGTGCGGATATTAAAATTTATTTTGTCTCCTGAGCATTTTCTAAATATCATTATATAACTAGAGTTAATTTTTTATCATAGAAAAATAGATTTATTATTTTAATGCTTGTAAAGTAGACAAACAACCGATCACACACAATCGCTGCACTATCTGGAATTTTAAACCCTGTTTTACCTATTGCTGTGAGTTTCATCTTACGTCACAATAAAAACTGTGACGCACTCCGCGTTGGTGCTCTACTTGTTCAGTGACGACGATGAAAACATAGTTACCGGCAGCCACATAATAGATACCTAATCAAATTCTAATACTGCGAACACTGAGCTAACAAGCCTTTGCTGGAATTCAATGCTCGAAATCCGCAGAGTTTTGGTAACATCAAAGGGAATGAAGCTCACCAGCCTATGTGGCGGGTATGGCTATTGAATGACCAACGAACACGAATGTATCATTTTAATAACGGTGCCGATGTACATGTTTGTTAAAAAACTTCACGAATCCGAAATAAAACCGAAACGAGCAAAACGAAAACGAAGTAGGTAAGAGGGACATACCTACTTACCTACTTTAAAGATGCGTGTACTTCTTTGCCATTGCATTAACTAAACAAATACTAAGAGGCTTCGTAACTAGAATTATTAGGTATATTTATTACCCGAGTATTTGTAACGTATTTTTTTAGCTAGTTCTGAGGTGCCCCGATGCGTGGTGACCCGCATTTCGGGCTCTAGCCGTTACTTGAAAATACGAAAATAAAAAAAAATGTTTAGTCAACACCACAATAATATCTATTACTAAATTCATAAGCTTTTTGACGTCGGTCGTCCATTGCTGAATATAGATTTCTTCCTTTAGTAGGGTCTAGTCATGGACATAATAGGTTAAATTTGTACGACGTACCTACCTAGGTACCTACTTATTTTGTTAATGGGTTTAGTTAATAAATTAGGTACCTACTCAAAAGAAATAGGAACTTACAAAAAAAAAGATTCAAACTACAGTTTTTTGGGTAATTTTTCCTACTTACAGAGAAAAAGGAATAGGTAGGTATTAGGTTTAAATTCATCATAGATAGATTGAAACGGAGGAGCCGTTTATGTAGGTAAAACTGGTAAAACTTTCGGTTGAAAAGCTAACATGGCGAACTCAGCGGCTGATTCAAGATTTATTAATTACTGATATAGTCCTATATGTACCTACCTACCTACATCCTAATGAAAGTAGGTACTTAGTTTACATTTGAGTAAACATTTTGATTCCAAGCCTGAGAACCTTAGACTATTAAACCAATCTAATTGTTGGATAAATTATATCTACCAGTTTAAATTATTGGTTTATCTAAGCTGAGAACAAACAGTACGCCATTTACCTGATTTGTCATAAACTCTCAGCCATTTGACCATGACGACATGACGAAAATAATCGAAGTCATCCAATATCTACTATTGTAGTCTTTGATCGAAGTGAAAGGCGTTTCAGTTTATTAAAACGGCCTTGACTCGTGGTTGACTAGAGCCACTAGAGCCCACTAGCAACACTGGTTGGTTGTCTTGCAGGGTAGAATAGGACATTTTATAATGGGGTTTCACCTTTGAGGGTTTCACAGTTTCGCCTTTATTGGGTGTACGAAATCTGGGCCACTGTCTGTATCATAATATTTGGTCCTTAGCTATTTGAGAAAACAAACTTCGCGCCGGACGACCTTTTTTAGACGTTCAAGCCATCCCAGATGTCTTATTTTTTGTTTCATATTACATTGTATTATTAAATAATATGCTTGAGGAATGTACGAGGTTGGAAAGCCAAAGCAAGAGTTTTTTTAGTGTATACGAGGAAAAAAGTTTTATGGCAACCCTGTTGTCTTGTCAGTTGTCAGTACTCAGTTGTCACTGTCAGTACTGATATAACTTACCTATTGTCTGTCATGCTCAGAAAGAAATACTCTAAAATCCTCGTTAATTATACCTTTTCTTGCCGTAATTAGAACAGTAGTCGGCTTATTAATTACGCATATTTGATTTACGAAAATAAACAATTACTTTTCTCTTTGTTATCACTCAATGATCATCGATGAACATTATGACATCTGTTTGTTTTGATCCTAAATTAAATAATTAATTAATTTGCATCAGTTATTTATCTGCACAGTAAAAATGGAAGGTGGTGAATGGAGAAGCAACATTATTAGCCAATTGCAGGCTAGAAATAAATTCGAAACTGTGGCGTTTCAGGACATTATATCTTTTCGTAAGTAACATAACCTATGGATTTCTTTGTGTTGACATTTTAGTAATATATCAAATAGACCAGATTTATCACTAGGCTAATAATCCATTGTTTCATTCAGATAGTTTGTGCTTCATTCCATTTGTTATCATTGCCATTAATTACTTTTGTAAGCGGTTTGTTTATAACCCACATTATTTGCATGTATAGCTGGCACAATGGAATGAAAACTAGAATTGAAACACAAATATTCTTAACAATTAATTAAAACATGTTTCTTAGTTAACTACCTTAAGAATATTATAGATCACCTCTTAGAACAATGTTCAGGTGTTTGTACTTTGTTTATGATTAGATATCAGAGATAAAATTTGATTGATGATAAATATTTATTCCTTAAATAATCTAACACATTGTATAGAAATGATTCATGCATGATGTAGATTGAATTGTTGTCCTACCTACATTGAATCAATCAAGAACGCAACCCATTATTTCAGTCATCGGGATCATACCTTAAAATTGAAATTCCACCATAGGACCATGCAGTTTTGTTTCCACGCTAAAGTTAACAGTTTATACTTTATAATAAATTATGAGTTATGATATATAAATAAATTAACTGGGCAGTTTGTTATTAGCACATAAATACTGATAATGGAAGTTCTTAATAACAATAAAGCTTAAGTATTGATATGCTTGTAATAAACGAAATGAACACCAAAAGCATTGCAAGATTTACAGTTTTATGTGTTTAATTTCCAGTGGTGTGCACTCCATAAAAACAAAAAGACACTGCCTACCCTAATAAATTAAGTATTAAGTAATACAAACTTTAATATGTCTGTAATATCAGATAATTTAAACCTTAGGGTGAGATGGTCAATCAGAAATATCATTTAACTTAACAATAACACAATGAGAACAACACTAAGTGGTTTTTTCTTATCCTGTAAGAAATGTCTGTGCAGTGTGCATGCCACTGTTAATTTCCTCTTTCAATTTTTTGAGCACCATGTCAATTCCCTGTCCACCGCATGGCACTCAATCTGTTAACGTAGTCTACCCATCTACCCATTTCTGGGAAGAATAGCCGGTACTAACAATATGTAATTTACTTGTTATTTTCAGAGAGCAGACTATTTGATAATGTGAATACTTTAAAAAATGAAAACCTCCAGTTAACATTGCTCAATGAAAGGATAAGGTTTACTGGAACTGATAGTGTTCTATCTAGTACTGGTAAGTGCACAATGTTACTTGATACTGATACTGTCAACCCATATTATCCTACTACTGGTCAAAGGCCTTCCATCATGATTTCCACACTTGAACTGAATTTTGATTACTTGATTACTGATACTGAGCTGAAATATCTCACAATACTAAATACCTACTGCAATAAGCCACATATATCTTTAATTCATTGAGTGATGAAACACAGACATTAGTATTATTCTCGGCCACAGGCATCCGGTTGTAATTAGAAAGCTTAATCTCTAAATGGCAACATATTAATTCACTAAGCAACGAGAAGCCTCTTTCGTCCAGATACACATATCTGCTTCTCATCTCAATTGTTAATTAATATACAAAGTCCAACCTTTGTAGTCCCGATCCCTATAAGGGAATTTTGTACTCATCATTATGAACAAAATTTACAATGCGGCCAACCATAATAATGCGAAAAAAAAATCTGCTGTTCCATAAATTTATTCAGATAATATTGAATTATTTGTATGGAACAGCTGTCTTTTTTTCACGATTTCCATGTTTGTCCCTTAGTAAAAGATATTCATAATGAGTACTATAACTACTACTACGCACTAGAAAGGCTGGACATTTATCTTAATTAACAATATTAAAATCACTAAAATGAGCTCATTACGATTACAGTTGGTAGTAGGTATATATAATATTTTATAAATTTTTGTGGGTTTTGATTATAAGTTCTCCATATTTTAAGTACCTTAATTTCAAACTATGTAAAGTAAATCTAAACTTTCCCATATAAACTTCAATACAAAAAGGTGTAAGTTTTGAAAGGGGGGATGAAAATCTTTTTAGTATTTTAGACTAACAAAAATATTTATGGTGGTTCCAGGTGCAGCCAGCAATGAAAAGATACAGGCTATGGAGCAGAAAATCTTAGTCCAACAAGAAGAACTGACCTCAATGCACAGACGTAGAGGAGAGAATGCTCAGCAGATTATGAGTCTCAATGAAAGAGTTCATGATTTAGAGAAACAGCTACAAGCAAAAGATATTGTGTGAGTAATAATACAACCTCAAAAATTTTCTTTTGTCAGTCATATGGCACATGGCATGGTGAATATCGGCCATACTCGCCATCTGAATAGATATCAGCGGGTCTACCGCGTAATGAAAATGGTAATGAACAACGACTCTGGTAATAAACTTCAACACAATCGTGTGGTCTAAACTTTGAGCTACCTTGTATTTTTTTTACTGATCATGAAGATAAGAAAGGTCATTTTTTACAAGGTAACTCGAGTCTCTCAGGATCACATTGAAGTTTATTGCCAAAGTCGATGTTCATTACCATTTTAGTTACGCGGTAGAACCCCAGGTAGGTAACGGACTTGCAATAAGAAAACTGTATAAAAAAACACAGCTAGTGCGTTACTTGCGTAATATCTTTTTATATGGCATAGTGTATAAGCAGGCACCTGTCTTGATCTTGTTCATATGATTTTGTACTAAAACAACCACTTTAATGAGACATGCCTATGGCTTCCACTCATAAAAGCAGACATTATTTGCTGCTGTGAGCTTTATTGATCTTTACCTTTCACTTGGTGTTTTACTTCCCCATACAGCAAGGCTAACACATATAAAAGGGGAGAGATAAAAACTGTGGACAAAACCATTTCATTACCCTTATGTCTCTCGATTTTTCGTTTTGTCTTTTGTCAGGGAGACAAAAGGTGGTGGAAACGGGTTTGTCCATCCGCCGTGCTAACCCTGAGAAGCATAAGGCTGTAGTGAATACAACACATTGAGTATGTGCGTGTGAGTGCACAGACTTGCTATGATTGAAAAGTACTTGAAGCATTGATGCGATGACGGGATCGCGAGAAATGAATCTATATTTATTTAAAAAAAAATCGTAAGAACTAATGTGTTTTTAATTAAAAGATTAGGTTAAGTTAGAATTCAACACAACTCTTTTAAATTACTTCAACAAATAAATGACTCTACTAATGTTTATCAATCAAAAACTAAAAAGCATTTGTTTTCCTATTTAGAATTTCAGAAAATACTGCTGTGATAGCATCTCTCCGGGCAGAAATTCAAATGTATGAAACAAATATGACTGAATTGCAAGGACTAAATCAAGTATTGAGGGATGAACATCAAGCCTTACAGATAGCTTTTGCAGCCATAGAAGAGAAACTGAGGAAAGCTCAGGTACTGTTTATGATTTATAATATACTAGCGACCCGTCCCCGGCTACGCTTAGGTGCAATTTCTCTATTATCCTTACATTAAATATGAAAGTATTATACATATGAAACTTCCTCTTGAATCACTCTATCTATTAAAAAAAGCCGCATCAAAATCCGTTGCGTAGTTTTAAAGATCTAAGCATACATAGGGACAGACAGACAGCGGGAAGCGACTTTGTTTTATACTATGTAGTGATATATTCATTATCACCTGCCTAGCCTTTTACCATCTATGTTGGAGTCGGCTGCGAGCTAGAATGTAAATATTGAGTCAGTAGAATGTGAGGGCACTGTTGGCGCAGTCGCTAAGAGATAGGCTTTCTGCGCTACTTGTCGCGAGTTCGATTCCAGCAAAGAACAAATATTTATAACGCCTACAGATATTTGTTTCGGGTCAGGGTGTGTTCATGTGTGATGTATGTATGAAATTATTTCCCACGATTCAGAAGAAATCCTAGTGTTAGTCAGTGGCGTGCACAGACATTTTTTACTGTGTAGGCAAAAATAATTTAGTGTTGTATTGTCAAGTTAAATGATTTTTGTGATTGGCCTCCTCACCCTAAGACTTGAATTAACTGATATTATATTATTTTACGTTTGTATTACTTAATACTAAATGTATTAGGGTAGGCATGGAGGTAGGTATGGAGTGCACGCCAATGTTAGCAAGGATTTAGTAAGCAAAAACATATGTATCTATCTATTAATTGTAAGCCAAAATTGGACAGTTACACATATATATTCACCATTTATAATATAAAGAAAAGAAACATTAGCTTAGTGGTCGCAAGTAAGGCTACCGTCTGGGTTCAATTCCCAAGTCGTGACCAAAAGTTTGTTTATTGAAACTACAAAGGCTTAGAAGAGGTTTTCTGCTGCTCTCTTATGCCTCTACTATTATTTATTTTCAGCCTGTGTTGTCCCACTGCAGGGCAAAAGCCTCCCTCCCTCTCCTTTTTCCACTCACTTCTAGTTTTTGCTAGTAGGGTCCAGTTTTTTCGCTAGGAGTCAAGCTCGTCCCGCCATCTTCGCCTCAGTCTGCCGCGATGCCGTTTAATATTTACTGGGACCCACTCAGTTGTTCTTTTGGCCCAAAGCTCGTCAGACATGCGACATATGTGTCCAGCCCAATCCCACGTGAGCTTGGCAGCTTTTTGGGTAACGTCTGTGATCTTAGTTTTGGAGCCTCTACTAATATTAGGGTTATTAGGGGCTGCCCCTTGTGATATACTCCTATCAGTATGGTTGTCTGGAAGAGATCGCCGCGTTACGATAAGACCGCCGATTGTACAGTCTGTCAAGAAAGTCATGAAAAGGATTTTGAAGGAACTAAAATTCTTCTTCGCTCGCAACCCTAAATAAGTACCGTAGGTGTCAGTTTGGGTACAACGATGTGTTTATTTTACTATTCTGTGTAGATTTTTTGTGATAAAAAAATGTTTTCGGCATTAATATATTAAAAATAAACAAGAGAATATACAAGTGGCGCCCTCAATCCTTTTCATGACTTTCTTGACAGACTATACTTTTTCTTTTCAATTTTTCGCTGCCTCCGACGAGTCCGCATAAGTGCATATCAAATTATCTTAAAATGGCAGGAACTTTTTGAATAATCAGGAATTTTGTCAGGAAATTTTATTTTTTGGATCTGGTTATTATATGTGTATTACGCTTCAAACCCAAGAGCAATAAGGCAAATTAAACAATCACTTGTTATGGTCGATTCTCTTATTTCATAGTTTAATATTCGATTCATCATTCTAGTCAGTAAACATAATGTCACTTAACTATTGACATGTCTACTGTAAATCGCGACATTTTTAGTTTTCACTAACAACTTTTAAAAACAATCGACTATTCACACTGCTACGATATGCTACAAAGCTCACTATAATTACGATAAACAATCTTACTCGCAATAAAATACACACATCACAGTGTTGTTTTTCATTTAGAAATCGCCACGAAGTGAACGTCATTCTCTCCTCCACAGTACCACACACTTCACATCTCTCCACACCAAACACTTTTTCAGAATAGATTTTAAATGCTAAGTAATGAATCAACGATTTTATCTGTAGATAATTAACCATCAAGACTAACAAGGTTCTCCTGTCTTGTTAAAAAAAAAGATATGTTCCACTACGTTTGAAGCTTGCTTGCTTTTGTTTAAACTGAGTAAATATTTTTGGCATGGAACTAGCAATCGTTATGAACAATTTTTTCCACTGGAACTTTAGATTTTTATAGCATCATTTAAAATTTGGCAAGGATCCAAGCTGATTCTAGCTTGTCTTTATAATATTATTCAGCGTGTTCCATATTCCTTGAGGCAAATTTAATTTTATAATATCTGTTAAAAAAATTACTTGGGCTATAATTTTAACATTCGCTTGTATTTAAATATTTTATGTAATATTGTTAAATAAAATGAATAGAGTATTATGTCCAATTACAGATTTTGATTTAACTTTGCCCTACTTAAATTTGCATTTTAAATTAATTTCAATGTCAAAGAATCCTACTGCGACAGATATTTTGTTAGATTTCGCTTATCATTTATCACAGACATGTTCATCTGAAGCACTTATTACGCCTGAGTACTGGCTGAGCTGCTTTAATTATAATTGGCAATAATAGCTGGCTTGGCTAGCGGTACTTCACAGTAAGCCGTCAAAATGCATCGACAACATAATGTATCAAACGACGTCGGTCGAGTAAGTGCAGTAATCCTGATTTGGTACTAGGCTTAACATAAATAGAACGACGGCCTCATAACTCCGCCACGCCAACTTATGTTATTTCTACAACACATCGCTTAATTTAATGAATTATTACTAGGATATCGTAAATGGAACACGCTGTATATTTTACGATCACCACGTGATAACAGCTGTGTATGAAATACTTATAGCTATGCCTCAAGTAACATTACTTACATTCAGTCAGATAGAAAATTTCGTGGCAGTGTGTCAGGAAAGTTGATTTCAAAGATAATTTTGATGATTTCCTTCTGAAGGTCAAAAATAAATAAAGGTTTCTTTTGGAAAATACGTGTGCAAATAATCCTAGCTATAGATAATTAGATAAAAAAATTGTTTAATCAAAATGCGAAAGGTTTTTAAGAGGGTAATACTTTTTTGCTGCAGTTTTTGTGACTATTTTGTGAAAACTACAATATTTTACAGTGAAATTTGAATTGAATTGAAATTCTTGTATTATAGGATGAAAATCGGTCGTTAGTGGAGAGACTCATAAAATACAAGGCTAAAGATGCAGATAAAATGAATGAAGAAAATGAACATTTTCTCAAGTGAGTATTTAAAACGTTTTTTTCAAAACTGATAACTAAATCAGCATGTTTTATTTTTCAGTTTTAAAGGTTTTATATTTAAATTAAGTATCCAAAAGGCACAATGATCACGCGACTTTAAATTTTTTTTCGGTGATAAATATTTTAAAAAAGGTAGTTTAAATTTTATTATTATGGGGGCATTCGGTTGGTAGATATACATTTTCAATGTATTTTTTGCCTGCGAATATTATAGTTGCAATGAGAGTTTAAAGTGAATGTCGCTGCTACCATAGATTTGATGTGCACTGCACTGTAGAATATTTTGTCATGTGTAAAACGATTACTTATAAACACAATTATTAAGCTTAAATGTTATCTTTTACTTAAATATTATTCATATCGATTTATGCGTGACAAATACAAGTAGTTTTTGCACATAAATTAATGTTTAAAATGTGTATTTTTATTTTGGCAAGTGTCGTTACTAGAGTGGGATTTGTGTGTGCCGCGAGGCTTAGAAGGCTTGCATAAGTACATACCCATAATATTTTGGTTTTGCTTCTTTTTGTCTAATTTCTTCAACAGGTCAAGCAACCCTACCGCGTTTTTCATCAACACGTTTGGTAGAGTTAGTTTCGGGTGAGTTTGACATAATGTGAATGATGATGTGGTGGTTTGAAGGCATTGTGGCGTTCGTTATTGAACATTATATCTCTTCTCATGAAATTGGCCCATATATTTATGTCTTAACCGCACTCTGAAACTGACTCATGATCTCTTTTCCCTTCTTGGTTGTAAAATTGTATGAAACATCAAATTCTGTCGTACCTACCTATCCCTCTACTGTAACATTCGTTATGATGTAGGTATTAAGACTTATAATGGAAGTATAAATTTTGAATATGGACCTACTTTCCTTATTTTCGGCGTCCGTAGATGTCACAAATTGAAGTAACATACTCTTTCATACGTAAATATTATTTGCGTCATTTATTATTAATATCTTCTTACAAAATTGTATTTTATTATGTGTGCATGTTCTCAGTTTGCGATATTCAATCCTAAAGAATTTTCATTCCACATCCAATAACGTGTAAGTATTTCGTTCTATTAATATAGCCCGCAAGGTTAGTTCCAGTATCTATAGTTACTAAAGGCCAATACGTTACATTAAATTCTAGCATTGTCATTGCGTCACGTAAACCTACAAATTCTAAAATAGAATCATGAGTTTTGTAGTAACCAATTCAGAAATGGTCAATTAGATGATGGATTTACATACCTATCTATCCAACAGTAAAACGATGAAAGTATCTACAAATAACTACTAAGTTTAGTTTACGCACGTTTGTGTATTTACAGTTTTATTGCACCTTTGAAGTAGCTTTATTTATTTTACTTTCAACGACTCACTTTTATAAATGTGATTTTATTTTTTATAGGTTCATTTTACCTTTGATCTCTTATTGTATGTATTGAGTATTATATTTTCTTTTTAAAGTTCAATAACGTGTTTGGAGTGAGACTATTAACAACCTATTGTAATTTTTTATTTTTTATTTGATGAATTTTTTGCATGTATAATATAGGTAATTTGGATTGTGCACTGAGGCGATTGAGGATTGTGCGTATATTTTAAGGCTGTTGTAATACTTTACTCTGTTCAAAGAATATTGTAACTGTAAATGTTGTTTTTTATTGAGGTTCGTAGATAATAGGATTAAGTATAGAGTATTCTTGTATTCAAATATACTGCTACGATTTTTTAAAGTCGCTGTTATTAACAAAAAAAAAAAAAAAAAAAAAAAAAAAACATACAAAAAAGGGTACATTTAGTGAACAGTAGTAGTCGGAATATGAATGTTAGGTAGCGACCCGCCCGATCTAGGTTTATTCAAACCTGTGTTTCGGGGCATCATTTTACATTTGAATAAAATAAATTGGGACATTAACATTTAAAATGAAATTAATATAATAAAATAATCTATTAACAACTATGAGATAAAGCATATTGGTAATTAACATTAATACCTACAACTAAGCATAAAATTATCGTCATGACATAATTTCTAGAAGTTTTTCTGTGTCTGCGTAATTGAGTAACGCTAAGTATTCTGATAACTTAGTACTACATTTAAAAATTAATTATTAATTAATTAATTTTTTTGCATTTTTTTAATTAATCGATATTCATAAAAAGGTTTTTGTTTATTTTAAATTATCTACGCACCTTGATATAATATTCCAGTACTCATGCATGGATGAGATTTTAGTCAGCTAGATGCTTTGGACGCATAAGGCTATAGACTTATTTAAATCATGATTGCTGTTTTGTTTTGTGCATGTTAGTATTAATTATTGGCTGGGTAAAAGATTAGGTTATATTCATAAAATATGTATACCTATCTATTTTTATCGAATAAAGCGGCTGCAAAAATAGCTTCGCATAAAAGCGGTCAAAATGGTATAAAAGCCACAGCAAAGACGCTTTAAAACGTTGAAACTCTGTTTTAAATGGGTTAAAATTGTTTTCTTTCAGAAAGAAAAGTGATAAGGTGCGGAAAGAGTTGGAAGAGGCGTGTAGGGAAAGTGGAAGCCGGAGTAGTGGCTCCGGCAGTTCTGAAGACAAAATATTGGACTCTATGCCTTATTACGCAACTGTTTTACCTAATAAAGTTGCAGTGAGATTCGTAAGTTCGATTTGTTAAGAAATATTAATCCCAGTTTGTCGTAAACACTTCTGAGCGAACTAATTCTCGTTGCGGAGAATTTTTTTTTGCAGATAAACACGTATTTATACACGATTACGGCGAGGGTTATTTTAGGTATAAATAACTGAACCATGCAAGAGAATAATAATGCTTGGTGAAGTACTTAATCACTATCTGTCTTATTACAAAAGATGGTTTAAAGCGAGTCTTGTAAAACCCAGGTTTTAAGATAATAAGCCCCGTCTCTTTTTGTTATATGACGTTAGAAAATGACGGATATGTTTAAAACCTCGGCTTTACTAGACTTGCTTTAAACCATTTTTTTGTAATAAGGGGGAATAGTTTCGGATCTAGTTGATAGCAAACCTCTTTCCTTTAGGGAAAGGTAGTATGTGGTAATAGAATAATATTCTTGTTCATAAAATATTATTAAGATATCTGTTGTGACGGTTACACAAGATTAGTCGTAAAGGTGTATAAAGCCGAAAAGGGGTTATTGTACTCATCATTATGAACAACTGTTACTAGGGGACCAACTCCGAAATCGCAAAAAAAAAAACAGCCTGTATTGCATACAAATAATTCAATATTACTCGACTAAATGTATGGAACAGCTGTTATTGTTTTCGCTATTTGTGGGTTGTTTTTTAGTAAAAAGTTGTTCATAATGAGTAGTCCCCTTTTGGCTTTATATGTATACCTACCCGTTCCGTCTAACCGTATATTATTACACCAGGATGCTCACGACGGTGAAGTCAATGCTGTCAAATGGAGCCCAACAGACAGAATGGTAGCGACCGGAGGTGCCGACAGGAAAGTCAAATTATGGGATGTTTCTAAATGTAAGTTGATATGCCATACCGGCCTGGGCCTCTTTGAGAGCGCCTCCTCATTATCCGATACATAAGACGATGAAACGATATCGGGGAATGTAATATGTATTAAAATATCTACTAACTAGTATCGGGTAATGTAGAAACGCTCCGTAAAGTCAATAAATGAACAATTATAAGAATAGACTGATTCATTTGTCGCAGTTACATAATAATTATTATGTCACACCTACCAAACTACCCAGGAAGAAATTGTTAGGTTTTCTTGTTCATAAAATCTCATTTAATCTCACCATACCTACTACGTCTGACATTAGGTGGTTAATTTTCATATTGAATACTGCCACCGACCGCTTTTTGGGAAAAAAATGTATCCCACGTATTTAAAACCTATCACGTCAAAAGATAGTACTGAAAAAAATCTTGTGTATTGCATTTTAATGTATGAAGGTTTTGTTAAAAACTTTACCTTGCTATCCTTCATCCATACAGCAAAACTTGCCAATACTGCTGATTAAATATTCATAGTATAACAGTAGAACTTATTCTGAAGTCAGAGTCATCCCGCTCTACCCACCCATCGCGGTCTAATGAAATTGAAGTACCTATAAGCCAAAAACATTTTCACTTTAATACTTCATTACATATAATATTTCCAGGTACAGTCGAGAACAAGGGTACATTAGTTGGTTCGAACGCAGGCGTCATGTCGGTGGACTTCGATTCGACCGGCGCGTACATCGTAGGTGCTTCGAATGACTTCGCGAGTCGCGTGTGGACAGTAGCCGACCAGAGATTAAGGGTGAGTGAACTGTCTCCTGATTCAAGAGTTTGATTATCCTTTTGGCCATTAAAGATATATGTTAGTACTACGAGATTTCTTTTTGATTAGGTATAATACGAGGTTAAGTCCGCTTCTTAGCGCCTAGAGCCCAATGCAAATGATTGGCTGCACTGCGTACTTGGCGCTCTCGCTAATCCTAGACGTATAGCAAAAAAACGTGTCAGTGTATTTCTCTCGAGGCATTTGTACTAAGTGGATGAAATACTGATTGCAGAAAATGACTAGCCTTCTGGCGCTTCTCCACGAAGCGTAGGTACTGCAGTGTATCCACCGTGTTTGCCCGAGTTTCATATTATATGTTCCGTCAAGTTCCAATTGATTCCATGTTAAGAAACGCTCAGCATGGTAATCTTATCTGTTTATGACAGTCTTACATATTATTATGTAATATCAATGTTCATCATCCCGTAAATCATTTTTCGTGAAAAGTGAAGAAATTTTATTATAAGCTTTAGATAAATACCTAGTTATTTCATAAACTTACCCTACTTAAAATATATTCTGCCCGAAATATATTTACTGCTACGTCTGGCTTGGATACCTCTCGTAATCGAACAGTTTAGGCAGTTTAGGGCTCTGCTTTATTATTTATTTATTTGCTGTATTTTATCTGGGGACACGGCAGTGCCCCAGCCAAGTCTCGAGCAAAACGGGCACGGCCGTACCATCTTTTCTTGATGCGATTCGCGGCTGTTTCGCCCCCCCTATATCTTCGACGTGGACAAAGCTACGAGTTTAGGTTTTCGGTGAATAATAGTAGGCATTAGAACAAGCTTAAGTTCGAAATTACATGCCAATTGAATTAATAGTTTAGGAGTTACGGTCGATCAAAGTTACACCATTTTGTCACTCACTGACTCATTGACTCACTGACTCACTGACTCACTGACTCACTGACCGATCATCAAAAATCTAAGGTACTTCTAGCAGACTTAGAAACTTCAAATTTTGCACCAAGATAGGTCATTAGCCACATATAAAGGAAAAATTAAAAAAACATTAAAAATAATTATAAAAACATTAAAAAATAATATACCATAGAAAACAATTTTATATTTGCGGTTTGGCAAGAACATTGTGTATGGATTTTGACTGCATTGTTAACTTTGTTCGTTGTTTAAGTATTCAATTGGATGAATAAATACATAGAATAGAAAAGAATAATATAAACTGTGGTCAAGCATACGTGGCCCTTTCAAGAGTGACTAGTTTGGGTGGATTACATTTAATAAATGTGAATTTTAGTAGTATCAAAGCTCAGGAGATAGCAATAGCTGAATATAATCGACTCCGAAGTATATATCGCCCAGACTTGTCTACCTTAGAAGTAACGAAGCCTCAGAAAAGAAACAAAAGAGATAGAGATAGAGAATGGGTTCTAAGCAAAGCAGTAGCTGAAGTCCAAGAAATTATGAGGTCACCTAAAAAAAAAGAAAGAAATACACTTACAAAAAATAAATGAGATCCCAACAAAAACATTAAATGTAAAAAAATGCCAAGTCTCTCGATGCAGTCTTTCCATCGTAAAAAGTTTTGAGATCTCATAGAAGCCAAGTCCTATTCAAATTATTTTGTAGTTATAAATCAACATTTAGTAATTGTATCAATAGTTTTCTTTATATTATAATTATAGTGACTTGGCAATGAGCACAAATTAAAAGCTGCTTGCTGCCTGGAATTATATGCAAATGTTACTGACGAGACCTGTGATCAGATTATACTGCGCAGTTTACTAGTCTTGGATGAGACTGACTGCCGTTGCCGAAATTCGGTTTGGACGACACGGATAAACCAAAAGAAAATTAATTTTGTGATATTAATGTTTACGCATGCGGTGTGTGACTTTCAACTCCTCCAAATATGCCGTTTTATTTGTTTCTTCTTGTGCTCATTGCCAAGTCACTATAATTATAATATAAAGAAAACTATTGATACAATTACTAAATGTTGATTTATAACTACAAAATAATTTGAATAGGACTTGGCTTCTATGAGATCTCAAAACTTTTTACGATGGAAAGACTGCATCGAGAGACTTGGCATTTTTTTACATTTAATGTTTTTGTTGGGATGAAATTGTCCCGTTTAAGGTAGAACGAAAACAATATAGGTACTTATAATCAGTGGCTGACTTCTTATGTCAAAATAGATCATAATTAAATCCTTCAACGCATCTGTGATATTTCGGCCCGATGAGTGAGACAGAATGCTAGTTGTTGATTAAATGATGACTATCTGACCCAAAAAAAGTATGTCGTCTGCGATCTCTTTTTAGAAATCCTTAAGCAATTTTATAGCTCTATGCCTCGTTAACGTGTAACGTGTAAACACTGCATTTCCATGCAGTATTTATAACTTGCAGTACTTCATTTACTATAACAGCCATGAATAACATTATCGATATCATCCTGCTCACTGGTCATATCTATTTACAATAATTGGAATCTTCCAATCATTATTTATTTACTGTCTCGCGAGTGAAGGCGTGTTTATAAGATTTGATCTCAAACACTATATCGCAAATCATATTAGTTATGCAGTTCCACGTGGGTGTTGTTGTGTAAACGACCAAGAGGCAATAATAGTATCCGTCAGTTCGGACATTATTATTGTGGTCGGGAGGCGGGGTCACGAGCACGATCGTCTATTAGCGGATTGTTAGCGCGCGTCTGCGCTTCGTGATCCCGCTTTGATCACTTCCGACATTTCACGCGAGTACCAACTCATCCGATCTCAATATGAATTATGTGTATTATAAATAGGTACTATGATTTAAATCTATCAGAACAGACGTTTTAAGTGCCTTGTAAATACTTAATTTAAAGCTCGGTTAGAAATAGTAATTAAACGATGGATTCATCAGTCGATGTCTGGCATAAATAAGTTTACCGCTACGCTACAATCTCAACTGCTAGGTATTCATGAAAGCAAAAATATAAACTTAAATCGTTTAGTACAAAAATTTGGTGCACTCCAAGAAATAAACACTTTCTTCGAAAATTATTTACTGTGTGTTTGTATTCCTGTTATCCTGTACAGGTGGGATAAACTATCAAAACATGTTTAAATAAAGAGCTTTAATTTGATTGCTAAAGTGCAGTAGTCGGCCTATGTTAAGGTTTCGCTAAGCCCGGGAACATTTCTACATACCAATAACTGAAACGAGCTGCACCACTTTGTATACCTACTTACTGAATGATATAATAACAATTTACTGAGTTTATTGTTGAAGTAAATATTGCACTTGCAACGATAATACTGGGTTCAATACGTATAACAGATGCCATTTGCGAGCCGCCCACCTTGGCGGATATTTCGCATGCTCTCATCTTGGATCCTTGTACAAACATACAATCAGGACCTCAACGTCAACAAATTGGAGAGCCCGCCCACTCATTTACTGACCAACATCGAATAATATCGTTACTGGAAGACATTTTCCAGTATTATCAATCGTATTTCATCAATTTTTTTGTATTTATCGTTTGCAATTTTATGTAGAGCTACGAATTAGTTTTCTAATTCGGTATTATTTCCAAGTTTTATTGATTATTAATTGATAATAATATATTATAATGTCGTAAAATTTGTTCGGTTGTTTGTATGTGTGTAGGCAGTAACCTCTGGACCTACTGAACCGATTCTAAAAATTCATTCCCATTCATTTACTATCACTGAGTGATATAATATATAGGCTATGTTTTATTTTCATGAAAATTAAAAGCGCGGGTGAAACCACTGGTACCAGCTAGTTAATAATATAATATTATTAAAAGCACTTGATCGAATTGATTAATCATAAGTACCTATTCCATTATATCTGTAAGTAATTTGTAATTTTGGAACTTCGTTTTATTATTGTTGTGTAGTCGCTTCTAGACATAGTAGGTATAATTTCGGTGCTGCAGTTTATCTGCGTATATTTTGATATTGAGAAAGCCCCTGCGTGATCGCAGTCTCGCAGAACTATCCCGATGCAAATATTACACAAATTGCGCAGCGAATATCCATAACCGGCGCCGTGCAATAGCCATATAATGAGTCCAAATCGATTGCGCTTCGAGAATCCACCGGATGTTCCCTTATCTCGAGTAGTCTGATTTACGATCTGTTAACAGATCGTTCCATAATAGTTGCCAATCTCTTTTTTTTTTTTTTTTTTTTTTATCTCTTTTTTATGAAGTCTTGCACCTCAAATTGCGTTATTCCATAAAGAGTTTCTTAAAATTAACAACTGTCATCATTTTATTAATTAAAGTAGCGTCTTTTATAGCCTTGATCGTAAATGCTGAGTTCGAATTTGGATTTTGTAAAGAAAGCAACGGAATTTTAGTTTTCGGAAATATTTATTTAAGGAATAATGTAATTGTACAGTTTGTTCCATGTCATAAACATTTATATTAGGTGTGACAAATTAAGGCAGCCATAATTCTAAAAATAAGATATTAGGTATAACGTTCACAATAACCTCGTCCAAAATAACCTTTCAATGCTGATGTTATTACCGAGTTAGGTTTTCAAAATTTCTAAGTTAATCATGTCGATTCTGTTGCGCACTTAGGCAAGACTAAACTAAACAGAATAATATATTATTATATTACTATCTTTACTTATTTTCTTTGTCATGTGTATGTAAGTACATAAATAATAAATAAATTAAAGGCATTTAAGTGACAGATGCATTTAGCCTAGTTTAGTGCTATTAAAATCCGCAACAGAATTGACATCAGTATAGATTAGCGGGTGTAAATTATATATTACAACTGCCTACCTACTTATATTAGCTCCTAATCTCATACTATCTTACCTTTTGTTTATTAACTTGGTATATTGATTTCATTCAAGGCCTAGCCCGTCATTCAGCATAAGGCTAAGCTAATAAAAGAAATTCACAGTGTCATTCATCATTAAGTCGACATCATTAATAGATTGGGTAGGTTTATTATTGGTATCTAGTTTTTGCTAACAAATTTATTCGTATGTACCGGAGCTATTTATAGTTAAATTATATATGAGTACATTTATTTGTTCTTTCTTATAAGAATAAGAAACCTTTCTCCGAAATATTTAAGAAGATGAAAGGTAACCTTTGTCAACGTTTACTTTCCTTTTCGGACGAAAGTGTCCTAGTTAGTATAAAAAAGGCGAGCTAATGTACTTTTGTTACAAAAGTAGCCATTCAGTCCAAGCTGCGATAATTATTGTTACTTAACTATCGTTAATCGCCTGTTTGTTTAGGTTTACCTTTCTCTTTATGTGTATCTTCCTGTTTTGGTACATAATGTGTTTTATTACTTACTATAAAAAATCTCTTTTTTACATATTTAGTTGGTGAAAGCGCATATCTGTTCACATTTTTATAAGATATCGCGGGCAGTATAATCGTCGCCGAGAATTCGACCAATAAAGATAGTACACACAGGCAATTTTGAGACATTATCTCCATATTCCGCTAAATTCATATTAAGATGGTCAAAAGATATAACGGGGCCAGTATAATAATATATATTATACTAGCTGTTGCGCGCGGTTTCACTCGCATCCTAAGGGAACTACTTCATGTTCCCAGATTATAAGTATCCCCTGTGTTATTCCAGGCCATGGTCTACCTGTGTGCCAAATTTCATCGAAATCCGTTCGGCCGTTAAGGCCTGATTATTAACCAAACATCAAAATTCACAAAATATCCAAACTTTCACGTTTATACTATTAGTAGAATTAATATTAAAGTTAACAAGACTTTTTTAACCTTTATACATATAAATAAAATAGATAGAATGACACTGCGGTGGTCGATGTCAAAGTGAAACTAAGTTGCGAAATTGCAACAGACAATGTGCGTTTATATGAACGACGTGTAGTACACCTAACTGATGTCAGGGCAATAAAATAGACGATAAACGAGACATTAAGTCTCTACTTGAATTAATTGAATTTGTATTAAATATAATGGTGTATCGCTTTTGTCTAAGTTAGGAACGTTAGATTAGCAAGGACCTCCCTCGGATCTCGGTCTTGGATGCTATGCTGTGTAACATTTTCAACCAGAAATCAATAAATAATCAAGCAATAAATATTATCATGACTACGACCGAATAAATAACAGGTGATAAAATAATGCTACAAATGTAGGACCTATAGGTACTCATCATAAATTGTCGATCCTAAAAAACACCATTTCCATATCTGCCACTGCAAAAGATTTCATGTGCATTTATTGTTTATTTTCTGGTCGTTGCGCTCTTTAATTTTCTAACGTGACTCATTTATTGTAATACTTAATCAGATTACATATTTCATGAGAAGCAAGCCGTCCCAGCAATATTTCATTTGTGTCGCGATGCCGAGCGCGAGATAAAATCTTCAACTATTCGCTCAATAAGTAGGATCGGAACAAGATACAAAAGGAGCCGATATTGATCGAGTACGGACTCTTCCCTATACCAAAGCATTCCAAGGACGTTCCTTATAAAGACATGGCAATGTTTAATATATATGTTGACTGTTGGACTTGTCCCATGACCGATGTTCGCCAGTCGATTGTTCTGCTTGTTTTATTTTTTCTCATCCGTGCCTTGCGATTCCGGTGGCCACCGTCGATTCCCTTTTATGAATATTTCATATTATTGTAAACGACTTTATCTTCAGGACAATGTTGCATTCAATATTTGAATTTTATAGTTCTACGAAAATGCCTGTGGACTACTGTAAAGTTGTGACCCTCTTACGAGCCATTTGAATTTTATTATTTTTATACCTATTACAGGGCTTTCAATTTGAAAACTGGTTAGTTTTTTTATATTCTATTCAAAAAGACTAAATTGCATGATGTGTATGGCCCATATTGGCACCATATTCGCTAGAATGAACGCTTGTGTGCTAACGCAAAGCTGTTCCTTTTAATAACAAAGTTATTTTCTTTTTTTTTTTCTTTGGTAAACAGCTTTTCACTGCAAACTGCTACAAATAAGTTTAATATGTTTGCGTGGAATGGACGATGCGGAACTAACATTCACCTATTATGAAGTTACTTTTGTTAGGCAAATAGGTATAATCCCAAATTAAGTTTACGATCTCTACAAAGCTTCCTTGTCACCTTCACTTTTTTAGAAAATAAGCTATCATATTTCTGAATTTACTGTACTATATTAATACTGTCCGTTGTTGCATCGGATGAAATAAAGATCAGCGATTTCTGCAAACAGGGTTAAGTGTTAATTTTTTTTGCATGTGGTACGCAGTGTGTATCCTAATACGATCTTGAATCATATTTTTTTTATATAAAGAAGCAGCTGGACCTTTGCGGCACATTCTAACAGGCTTTATTTTATTTCTTTTCACCACCTCTCTCTAATCTAAATCTGGAAAGAACGTTTGTAGGGACAAATTCTGTGTTGCTGAACTACTAATGGCTGCGCCTGCGCTTAGTTGTCCTCAAGTCGGCACGCGACACAAGACACGTGCCGTCGCGCACGCCGATCTTATCTAGCGCACGAACGACCGCCGTGCCCCTTCACACATGATGGTGCCAAGAACTTAAAGATCCCATCTCATTGACGTGTGCAAATTCGACAGTCACTGGTCAAATTATTCTACACCGCCTTTTTGTTACAAGTTTTTTGCATTTCATAAATATTTCTCTTGGAAACCGGATGATAAAAGTATCTTAAAAAACGGTTCAATGACATCTTATTATGTTTTATTTTGATCCCCAAAAAATCAAGCCAAGATAGGTAATTAAACGTGGTTGTGTTTGTTTTAATCTGGCTGATATCAAGTTGGCTTCTTATAAATCGGATCTTATAAAAATGCATTTTCATTCGATTAGTAATGCGCATGTATTAGTCTTGTACTCCTGTTATTCCTATACTTATAAGGTGAACATGAAATCAAAGGCCAGTAATATTTTTGGAAAATTTATTTTAAGTAATGACAATTTGGACGGATGAAACAAGGTAAAATGCTGTTTAAATACAATGTTTAAACAACATTTTAGTACATTAACATCTCATATTAAGGCACTAGTAGATATCATAATAAAATACTTTCAGTTTACATGGAATAGCACATTTTGTAAGTCGTAAGCTTTCGTTTGTTTAGGTAGGTATTTCATTTATATTAAAAATTTATTAAATAGTATTAAATTCAATCATAAATTACGTAAAAAAGAAACTACGCTACATTAAATAAATTACGATGTCGGGACGGCCGTCAATCCATCGTCTCTTGACTTAGGTCGCACGTTCGGTTATCTACTTAAAAGGTACTGAAATGTTACTTTTTACTTATCACTACGTATCATTAAAATCAGGCTTATACTACTTTTAAAAAAATATGGTACAATACGTAATCAGACTTCCATGAATGGATGTCCGAGCGTAAAGTGAACGAATGAGCGACGTGATCTTGATAACGACTCACGGCCGCGGTCCCGCCGACGACGCCGGAGATGGGGACAAGCGAGCGTTCTCACACACTAGACGCACTCAACAAACGGTCACACTGCGCACCGCCACTCGCATCCGTCCACATTCGCGCACGCCCTTGTGGTCGTCCCCGCCTCTGTGTCGCGCGCCTCCGCACCACCGCACCCATGCATGCGGTGTGCTGTGGAAGCGCTCGGCCACTAATCATTAAATAACCGCTATCGCTGTCCTGCGCTCCGCGAACGACTTGTCGTCCTACGGACATTTGTCGTCCTCACGAGCCAGAACTCGACGGGGGTTTTTAAACTAACGAAATATACTACTATTGCGGACGCTGATCACGTCGACACGCCTACTGTTAACTAGAAGTGCCTCTGGTGCGCACGAGTAAAACTGGCATCATAGACTTTGCATAGGGCGGAGGGAGCGTTGGGTCCTGGAAGTAACTCTGCGGCCTTAGCGGCAGCACGTCGTCGCTGCCAACTGCAGGTCCACGCTGCTAGTACGACTAGTTGTGCTGCTAGGAAAGCTGCTGCTGCGAGCATGGCTCCTGCTGTGTTTACGCAAGTGACGTCGGTCTCTCTGACGTACACAGAGTCTTCAGTGACATTCTTGGCGCGTTGTTTATCAAAACCGAATTTGTCAGTGATCTGGATGGTTTGTACGAGAAGCATGTCGTCGGTGGGTGCAGCGGGGGTAGAACGCCTCTTCCTACGTCCGTAAGACATGACGGAGCGGAGTTCGTTCGGGCCACCGTCGCACTGCACCGGTTCACACGTAGGCATGCACGGAGTCACCAAAGCACGGAACTGGACCACTTCCGAAGATGGGAATTTGAAAGCATCGAAGTGAGACAACAGCATCTGTAACATTAAACAAATTACTCGTTATAATAATTCTTATTGAAGCTTCGGCAATTGAGTCAATTATTTTCAATACAAGTTTCTGTCCGCCTTCACACGGATTTTATCTTTTTTATTGCTTTAGCGAATTACAAAAACATACTACTTAAAAATTATATGACGTTCATGGACGGGTACCACGCCATTAAAGTTTGATGTGGAATATTATTGATTTAAATACTAATTTTACCCATTATATAACAGTTGTAAAAAATACTAAGTAACATTTTGTGTCCACTTATAAAATGGGAGATCTTTAATATCAACCAAAAATTTAATTGTTAGCCGCTTTCTTACCTTTCCGCTGTTCGCTGATTTGGCCAAGGGTCCCATAATGAAATGCTCGGTGGGACAACCATTGCTATCAATAAGGGTGATCTCGCTGGAGTCAACGCCGTCCATTGCAACAAGCTCACGCACAAAGATTTCGAAAGGCGAGTTCGGGTCCATGATCTCGAATCGTAGTGCCTAAACAAAAAATAAGATAATTTGTAGAAACTGGTAAGACGAAGTGCATAAAGTGTGAATGCAAACGCTAAATAAAATATGTGTATTTACCAGAGGATCTCCGACTTCAGCAGAAGCAATGGTATCGTCGCCATTCCTGTCTGTAATTCGCATAGCCACGTTGGGAGAGTCCACAATGACCTCCTCCGACAGATCAGTACCGATGTCTCCGTGGATGCCCAGGTCGACCTCGTTCGCCACAGTCTTGTTGGTTAGATCGTACTGGCAAGTCACAGCCAAACCAAGATCAGAGGATGTAACGATAGTATCGTGATGCTGAATAACTACATCATTTAAATACCTGGAAACAAAAGATCAATTTTAATTACTTAAACTTACTACAGAAAATTATATTGCAATTGATTTGAAAAGATATGTTACCTGCCAAGTCCATTCTGCTTAACATTACACTCAAGGTTGTTGTATCCCATATGCAACTCGAATTCGAGACTCTGTTTAACATCGACAACGCAGGAGTTCGGGCTTCCTTTGGCGTAGATTTTGCCGTCGAACAGCTTAGATGTCTGAATTTTGGCAACCATGTCTCCAGCACGGCAATCGATGGACACGTTGTAACAAGATGACAGTTCATACGTAGCTGCTTCAGGAACTTCCAAGTATGGGTCCTAAAATAAATTTAACACACATAATTAATAACACAGAAATAAAATTTGAAGTTAGTTAATTATTTGTTCCCACTATTTAATCATAATTCATACCTGAATGTCAGCAAGCGTTGCTCGAGAGTGATGGGACAGACGACAAACATGATCACCGGTGTCACCGTGGTCATACGAGTGACAACGGAAAGGCGAGTTCAAGCAGAGTTCACGACATTCCTCGATCGTCTGAACATCTTGATATACCGAGTCTACAGTTTTTAAAAT
This sequence comes from Allophyes oxyacanthae, assembly GCA_932294325.1. NCBI lineage: Eukaryota > Metazoa > Arthropoda > Insecta > Lepidoptera > Noctuidae > Allophyes > Allophyes oxyacanthae. Next base: position 8,860,401 of record OW028620.1, on the reverse strand, counting down.
ACGACCACCCATTTTCTTGAACTCGCAAAGTTTAGTGGGCTCCTCCACGCAGTTGTTTTCTAAATAGTCGGTGTCTGTAAAGAATAATAGTCATAGATAATTTAAATTAAATTCATTTAAAACTATGTGAAGGGAATAAAAAGACGATGATGGACTATACCTTCGTTCGGTTGGAAAAAGTTGGTTCCCGCCAGAGTAATACGGTCCATGTTCGACAGCACGCACTCCCCAGTTTTATTGTTGTAGTTCGCCGATCTGCAACAATGTTTCACGCGGTTTAACAGCAGCCATGTTTTTGTTCCCTTTTTTATTGTGTGAATTTTCCCAAGTAGTTAACCACATGCATAGTGCGAATGACGTTATTTTGCTTGCACCGTATAATTGTCAATTATCTATCATGATTAATATGGTAATTGTTTATTTCAATATAAGACTTCTTTAAAAATCAATTTATAGTAATTATACATTATTGACACGATGACCTGGAGGCAAGTCTCTATTTCTCGAGACTTAGTAGATGTTCTTGAGACTGGTTTTATATAGCGCATGGTTAATACAGCTAACCGTTGGATATTGTACCGAAGATGATTTGGCTATTTGGAGATTTCTAGTAAAAATCTAAATCAAAAAAATTGTTTTTAATGTCCTTCATACCAGCAGGTACAGGTGTACGCGCATCGTGACGTTTGCAGTGCTCTATCAATTAAACCACTCAGTTAGAAAGTTTAACACTCTTACTTTCAATGTCTACACGAGTTGTCATAATAGCTTCATATTCAATGAGCTCTTTTGTTTTGTTTGCATACATACCACTTACGCTTGAGTAGTCTGCCGACGACGATATTTACTTATACACTGACTTAATTTCCCATCATGCAATCCTATAAAAATAACATGACTATAATATATCCCTGTATTTTCAAGTCTAATGTAACGCTTTTCAAATGTCTTATTATGCAGTTTTTCCATTCCTTGTGTTCGATTTCATTGGTATAAATAATGTATATGATATTATACTTATGAATAATAAGCAGCGGCGTTCATTAACATTGTATCTGTATAAAACTGTGACGTTTCAATGTATAATGTTACTTTGTGGCCACCCGTATAATTTTATCTTGTTCATCTAGCTCAATATTTTCTCTTGATGTACAATCGAACCCGATCAGATGACCCTAGCGCTAACCTGTGCGATTTTCACATGCGATGGGCGCATTTCTTTGTTATATGCACCATGAGAACTTTCCGTTTCGTTCTTCAATAGAAAGGTAGTTAAGTACCTATTTATTAGAATTAATGAAAGTAATAAGTTCACTGGTGTATTAGCTATGATTTTGTAGTTATTATCTTTATCTTGTGTAACGGCTTCTAGTCTATTACAAGAAGACATTAATTTAGTATCTATCTTTAAAGTTGATGATTGCGCATGTCCCGCTACCGGTAGCCGTTGTTCATTTAACCGTACGGGCGGCTCGGGTGCCTCTATCTCATCGCATAATAATTACGCTGACTGCCTGCAATTTGTTCAACTGTATCTTCCTTACTTACACATACGGTCATAAAATCAAATTTCTTCTGTCTTCCGCTAAATCTTGATGATTTCACCATTAATATTACCCTAGTATAGGTACATAGGATACCTTCTACTATTAACTATATCGATAGTAATGTATTTTAATTTAAACAAACTATTATTATGGTATATGGTAGTACCTATAATTACTAGGTTATTTCTAAAATTTATTTTAATAGCTTTAAAACGGAGGCACGTCATTCATAATTAACATAATTTATATCATTAAATTTGCTCACGTCCTACGTTTACATACATGTAAAAACGTCTTTGGTGGTCAGCCTAATAAAAAAGTAATAATGTGTAATTTATTGATAGGCCATAATTTCGAGTGCTTGTAATTTGTACCCTTAGATCTCTCGATCTGAAGCGTGACTAAATAAAAACAGGAATATCCGCTTCACTCTATTTAATTACTAGCATTTGTTTCATGTTTTTGTTACTATTTGTACTTAAAGCTCGCAATCAAAATGATTAATTTAACTAATATCCTAAACTTATGTTTTTGTCAGTTTCAGTGTCTAATTGCTTAGAATTATACAGCGTGACTGCTTGAAGAAACATATTGAAGGAGGGTATTGTACTCATTATGTCCAACTTTTACTATAGGAACAACCCTGAAATCGCGAAAACAATCAGCTGTTCCTTACAATTAGTCAATTAATATTGAACTATTTGTATGGAACAGCTGTTTTCTTTTCCGTCATTTTAGATTTGATTCCATAGGAAACGTTGTTCATAATGATGAGTACAACACCCTCCTTCAATATGTCAATCGTACAACCAGTCAGCCTGTATAGGTACCTACTTATCCAATGAAATCTATGATTGATGATGAAATTAATGAATTCAGCCTATCGCAGTCCAATGCTGAATATAGGTGTATTGTACCGCAACATCCGGTCCTTCGCCTTCCGTCATAAACAGTGTATTTTTGGCTGAATAGTGCAGTCGAAAGCATCTAAAAAACTAGCGGTAATTATTATTTAAGTACGGAAAGGACTCGAAGGGGAAATAATATGTGCCTTATCGGTTATTGTATCGTGGAAGTAGGAAGCGATAGGGCAGGCCGCTCCCACACCGCGCGGCACTCTGCCCGCCACGTCCGGGAAATATTTGCCAAATGTCGTGACTGTCGAAGATCGCGATGCGCGCCGCCCGGGGTGCGCCCGCGCCGCCTGTTCGCCTCAATGGAGATACGACGATTTGTATCCAACGGTACACGTGTCGAACCAAGACTTGACTACGTAAAATCCTGCATTTAATTCTCTAATCGTTGCCTAACCCCAACCCTAGTTAAGAATTCCGAGATGAAGGCGTGAAATCGTGGTGTTTATTACGGCTGAACATTCGACTTTAGTAACTTAGAAGCTGCTATATATATTTTGCAGAACAGTAGTCGAGGCTCCACAACGCAAGACTTTTCGCAAATTCATAACTATTAACTAGTTTTAATTAAATATGGCGAACAGTAGGTTATAGATTAAAGTAAATTGCCAAGTTTTTATTGCACTTTCAGTTAACGGTCTACAGAAAATAACCAAACTGTGTTAAGTGGCAATACTATAAACGCTTTACAGAGATTATGCTTCGAACATAATTTTATATCTATAAACTGAAGCTTTCTAGTCGGAGAGAAGATATGCGTCAGATGTGTAATATTCTTGGCCTATACTCGTGGATGCACGTAGTGCACGCGTTCAGAAGCAAATTAGCGCTGCAATCCGCAATCGTTACTGAGCAGCGGCGCAAGCTTGACCTGAACACGCCAACGGAAATACGTGTATCGAATGTGAGCGTCTGACGCAGTACACTATTTATGTTAATGATATCAAAAACCGTACAAGGAAATAAACACAATAGGACAGTCGTGTCTTGCTACATTAGACGCCTGAGACGTAGGCCGTTCAATTGGCCTCCCTGCTTTGTATATAATGCTCGTTTGTAGAATTCAGAAACGGAACGGCTACCAGGAAGAGCCTGTGACTTATCCACTGAACTGAGCCGCAAAGATGTACCGCGCAGCCCGCCATCTAAGGCAACTTAGTGAAGGCTGATTGACTTCGTTATCGGGCTTATCTATAAATTAGCCTATAAGTACTCGTATGGATATCTAATGAGCCGACTTTGATGTTAAATATTTGTTTGTTGAACGAGAAAATTTCGTTTGTGTGACTATTCACTGGTTAAGGATGTATTTACATACATAACTGTCTTCGTTAGGCACAATGTTGAATCACTCAGTATATGATAGCATCTGATTGAAGGGAATAGAGGCATGACCTCCTCCGTTTATTTTCACGTCTTGTTAGTGCAATTGTAATGGACAATATCAACGTCAGTAATATAGATAATGATGATCTTTAAATTTAACACGTGTAATATTAAATGCAAAACATTTTGTTACTAATATACGTTTTAGTATTGTTACAGTTAACACCTGTGGTTTCTAAGTGTAAGTCGTTCTTTTTTTAAATGGGACTGCTGTGCCGTTTACCTGTTTCTTTGTTGGTCATCAAGGGATTAGAGACGGGAATAAAAACAGCATCCGCCTACGTGGTTAAATTAAGTATCAGATTTTAATTTATATAGATTTTGATTTAGAACGCTGTCGTTATCACAATTGGTGATTAAAATCTGATATTTTATGATTTTTTGATAGTTTTCATTACAGACTTTAATAACAAGATACGTTAGATATCTACTGTTACCAACGTATCTTGTTATTAAAGTCTGTAATGAAAACTGACATCATACGATAGATGTTTTCCATGAAAATTTTAAAGTAGATATTTTTTTAAGAATCTTTGTTCATATTTCCCTTCTGGCCACTATACTGGCTATTGAATTAATATTGCCATAATAAACCATAAGTTATAATCTTTAAACTCGGAATAAATCATACTGCCTCGACTATTTTAATTGCAACAAACTTCGATAGCAATTAACGTATCTTCAATTTCTTAAAATCCCTTGTGTAATTTTAATTGCATCAACAATTACGGCATGATGCCATCGGATCGTTAATTAACTATAAGATTGCTGTTCGCTATTCTATCCATTGAAATATTTCCTTTCTATGTAAGGCAATTTTGTCTGGAATCATACACAATGAAATAATAAAAAACCATTAACGTCTTCAACTCAAGTGCTTGTTGCGTACTTGTGTAAAAAATGTGTTGCTGGAGCAAATTTTCTTATTATACTTTCTTTGAATGTGTTAATTGCTGGGTAAACGTTTTTGTATTGAATAAAACGTGATACATAGTATTATGGTTCTTAGATTATTTGCACTAATACCATTCTAAGTGACTGTACAATCGCGCATAGGTCGTGTCGAGGGCAAGGTGTGCTCGCGGGTCATTCATGTTTCACTCCGCCCATACAGCGCTCTACTTTGTTTTCTTTAAAACGTTTAATTATGTTAATAATTGCAAGTAATATTGAACTCGGAAGTATATAGGAATAAAATATTAGTAAGAAGTAGGTAGGTACGTAGGTAAGTCCGGAAATAATTCGGTAGGCATGTAGTTTTTAAAGGATTTTATAGGTATTATATTTTTATTTTATAGATTAAACTATTTTAAACAATGAATTTCAATAATTTTATTTTCCAAGGAGTACCTATTTAGTTTTTGATGTTTGGTGGCAATAAACATCTTGGGTAGTGTGAGAAAGACATGACTACTTTTTGACGTCATCAGCAGCAAAAATAAGATAATAAGTAGATATATTCAAAATCAGCGCTGGGTGTTCGTATGCCCAGCAAATGCTGAGTTGGCAACCCATTTGGTACTGGCATACCGACAGCACATTGTTTTTATTGTTACATTTTTGTTTTTTTTTTTTGTTTTTTCATTGTGTTGTCTGATGTCTAGTCCAAATAAATGATTTTTCTTTCTTTCTTTCTCTTTCTTTCAAAATGAATGCTTGGAAAACTAAAATATTGAATTTATTTTATTTAAAATTGCCTAATATATAAAATAAAAATACCAAAAAAAAAAAATTACGCGTGTACCGAATTCTATTTCAATTTCTTTCTTTTCTTACTTTCTTTCTTTGAAAAAGAGTATTTCAAATTTGAAACTAATATCCTCATGCATTAAGCTTGATTTAAATTAAATCATTACTTTTGTTTACAGAAATAGACATACAAAATGTCTTAGTCTTGTGATAAACCAATGTTATTTAAATGTTTAATAATCATGAAGTCGATCTGGAGTCGCCACTTCTATAAGAGACATAAAATTAAATTGTAACTAACGAATGCTTCATTCGATTTACTTCATCAATTGCTTATAAATTTGATGGAGATAATTATCCTCTTATTGCATTCCTCAGAAACACGAAAATACAATAACAAGTGATGACTCGACTATTTCTATAAACTTCTTTTCGAACAGGATTGTGAACATACAGCCTGCCTCAACAGAATTAATGTGATGTCAATAAATTCACCGCATCCTACTATTGTGGTTTTGAGTAGAAAATAAATTTTATGTTTATGTCCTCGACAAAAATACGTATCGGTTTTCTATGAGCCTTATTACGTTCATCTATATTTATTAACTTCAGACACGCGGGGCTATTTGTATTTGCGTTTCATAAAACATTTATTATACTTAAACTTTAAAAATCTCTTAAATTACAACGCCTTCACTCATATTTTTATGTCAGTCTTGAAGACCTGCCTATAAGAGCATAGTCAGGGAACAAATTAAATGTGCCTGGAGTCAAGATCATGTGGTGTAATTTATGTGTTTTGTCTGGTATTTAACTAACCTGCAAACAAACTCGTTTTCGCCGAGGCAGAGGTCAAGGCACATCTGCCTGGAGCCGACTGTGTGTGTCCTCTTGCCTCGCCCTTTGAGATGGTACCCGCGCACGCGGTCGAAGCACCAGGCCCTTTCACAAGGACGCACGCCCAGACACGACTTTTGTGCGTAAATCGTGAACACGGGGAACTGCGACTTTGTCAATGCACCTGCAAACAACAATAGATTTAATAAATGATTTATGATTAATGCCGTTTATTATTGTTCAATTACGGACAAGCAGCAGGCTTGCTGATGTGTCCATATCAAAGTAATGGAGTAGTTAATGTCGTATGTAGAAATCCGAAAAGAATTCAAATTCAGACAGGTTTATTTTGAGCCAGTGTCCTGTCCAGGTGACATTCCAAACTATTTACTGATTTGGCGGACAACACGGACGATTGTTCAGGGAGAGATAGGCCACTAATGAGTGTCAAGCATTATAATGTAATTGTAACATAAATTGATACAGCTGTGATGTTGTACAACACAGGATTAGGATCAAGTTAGTTTCATATCTGGCCTAGAAGTATAGGTAGGTATCTACCTACCTGTCCCTATACTTATAGGTCAAATATGAAACTAACTTAATCCTAATCCTATTGATTTACTAAATTACTAGACCTAACTCAATGCAAGAAATATGAGAAAAGGGGCGCTCGTGTCATCATTAAATTGTTCATGCTCACGCACGTGTTCTGGACGAAGAGGCGTTCAACCTTAGCGAATTCGAAAATCCGCGCACCGAGTCGACCGAAGCGATTTGTGCCTCCATAATTGGATCTCATCGCTTAGTTCCTTGAACTGACGGCTTGGCAGCAATTTCACTACGGCTTAATTCAATATGACCCTTAATTGGCATCTCCTTTACACTACTATTATCGTTCCTACGTCGTTATAAACATAAACGTTCCTGCTAAAATAAGAGGTTTATCCTACAAAAGCTGAATCATAAGCCACATTTGCTTAAACACGACAAGAATGCATTTGTTATAAGTTCGTTAGCATTTTTGTTAGTCACCGCTTTATTTATTATGATATTAAAATCGAAGTAGCTTCATTTTTTACATACCTGTCCTGCTTTGTGGTCAAAATAAAAAAGCAACACATTGTGTGAGATGCTGTTTTCTAGCCTGCCTTTTTATGCCTGCCTTTGACACTTTATGGATCTTCGCAAGCATTGAATAAAAGTCTATTTTTATAATTCCATAGCGTTTACGATTTCGTTTACGAATTCATATAAATTCAGAACTAAAATTTTATGGTAGACATGCTACATAATTATGTTAGCACTTTCATATATATTAAATACCTTATCACCTTTAGCAGCTAGGTGTATCTGTTAAACAACATTTAAATAAAAAAGCAAATACGATTCGATTAGCGAACTCTTTTTTGTTATTAGCCGAAGTTATTGTGTGTAATAGAACGTCTATTCATGGATATGAGGTCAAAGCGCGTTCCACTAACTGATGTTTAAATACACTCGGTCATTTTTTCCTTTTCGCGGTGAGAGTATTTTTTCCCAATAAGGCGTGATGAGTGAGCATGGTCATGCCGTTATTGGTATTCAAATGATGTGTTGAAGCAAAAAATAGGAACGCTTCGCTTGTTTGTGAGCTCACACCTTTATGTCGGACAAACGAGAGTACGTACTGGCGCCATTACACAGCCACCTGCTATGTGTCCCGATTATACCATACGGCTACGCCAACACGCATCTATTTGTGCCGTTATTGTTAGTGGTTTTTATGTATGATACTTGGGCGCTTATTAACGCATTCATGATCTTGGTTGAGATATTTAGAATGCTGTTTATTAAAAGGTACTATTGATTTATCTGTGATTGTTGTTAACTCGTTAACGATCGTGTCAATATTCGTTAGCTACAAGCGATGGGTTTTGTGTTCTGATATTTATCTTTCGGTATAGCGGTATTGAAAATTTATTGCGCAAAACGTTTTCACGTCGTTATTTATTCGTCTACAGCGAAGGAAAGTTTATAATTTAGTAGAGCTGTGTATTCATGTGACGATGTCTTCTACTTGAATTTATTTCAGTCTATTCATAAGTCTCAATAACACGCGTATTAATAGAGATTAAGATAAATAATTGAAGTAATTATTAAATACTACTTACCAGGCAGTTGGTCAGCATCAGAGCCGAATAGAACGCAGAGCCCAGTCTCGTAGTTGACAGCGCGACATGTATCGTTGGCCTGGCACTGCTCTAGGCAGTCAGTCAACATAAGTGTGCCGGGGATGTCGTCTAGGATGTGAGACGGCGCCGAGAACACATACCTGCACAATGATAACATGATACATTAATAACCATGAGATTTATACACATCAAGATAAAAATTGACAATTAAATGCGGTAAGTTTTTAATCCGGTTAGCGCAATGCTACTTGAAGAAACACTTTCCCAAGGCAGCTTATGAGCGAAGTCGAATCTTGATAACTTCATTTGTCGGCTAGTCACGTAGACTTAATAAACTTAATTAGGTGCGCAATTATCGGTCACTCCGCCGTCAGGAGAAGACGTTATATAATTGGGCAATTAAAAAAACTTCAAAGTATTTCCTTACCCGGTGACAAGTTCGAATCCAATCATCTCTGGATCACATTCTTCCAAGGAATTGGCGGGTGCAGATGGAGCCGACGCTCCACTAGGAGCAGAAGGTGGAACACCTCCCGAAGCTGTCTCAGGCACGGCGGCGGCGGCCGTTTCTACGGGATCTTCAGAAGCAGTATCAGTGGGTGGTTCTGGTGGTGGAGCTCCTGGATTTTGATAACCTTCTGGAGCAGCCACCACGGCCGGTTCCGGTGACCCCGATTCTATGGCAAGATTGTCTTGAGGTGGCGCGTCAACTGCTGATCTTAAAGTTCCTTCGAATTTTTTCGCAGCTTCGGCTGCACACGCCACTAACACTACACTGAGTAGCAACCGCATTGTACTCTCTGAGAGGGGCCGTGGCAACATTCGTTATCTGTAACAAAAGAAAAGTGTTGGTTAAAAAACTTTTATGGCAATTTAAAGTACGTAATTGCATGGGAAGCTCTAGAATTATCGTATATAAAGTCGTTCAGCTATGCACGCAACCATTCTTCCTAGATAGGGTAAATCGTTCAATATCTTACGGCCATATCGAGCATCGTTTGCCGTAACTATCGATGAGATGTGTTCTATTGATACGTACTTGTATACAATTTGTGGACTTAGTGCGACAACTGAACCCATGCGCCGACCATATTGGAAACGATATGAAATATCGTCTTTACCGATAGATACATTTGATATTATCTATAAATTCCATTCTATAATACGTGTTATTTATGTTCAGCTTCAGGTATTGTAAGTTATCGTTCTACGTGCGTGGAAGAACATTCCACTGAAACAGTGAGTCTTAATTAAATTTCCTGAAGATTAACTTTTTATAGATCTTTAATAGCTCTTATCTCGCATTACATGTAAGTGTGTTCGGCTTGAGATGATGTGCGGGAGAAAATAAAAGTCAAAACAGTTATGTTCGCTGTTTAAGGGCATTAGCTTAATAATTGCAGTCTCATTGTAATTAACTTGCAGCAGCGGCGTATGTAACTTATGACACGTAGCTACAACACAGAGTGAGCCGCGTTAGACGTATCATTACACAATCATAAACTATAGTTTTTTTTTTTTTTTTGAAAAAATGCTTGTTGCGTACCTACCTATGTCATGGGAAATTTATTGACGTGCTTTCACATGGTAGTGTGAAAAAATGCGTACGGCTCCGTCTTCAATTTGCGTACCTGCTTCGAATTAATCGTGAATTCGTTCTACTTTCAACGTAACTGTTTGGAAAAAAATCAATAAAATATTATGCGCGCTTCCTAGATCTACAGAATCAAAAACTTCACTAACCATTCCTGTTCAAAAACTAAAGTAGGTACTTAATGCTATTTTTAACCCTCGACAAAAAAGAGGGGTGTTATAAGTTTCTAGTGTGTATCTGTAGATCTGTGTCTGTGTATTTGTGTATCTGCCTGTGGCATCGTAGCTCCAAACGGATGGACCGATTTCAATGCAGTTTTTTTTTTAATTGGAACCTATTTTAATCTTGTTTCATCTAAGCTATGTTTCATGAAAATTTGTTGAGCCGTTCAAAAGTTCCAGCTCTTTTTCTAGCTGGAGTCAGAGGTATTTTTATCTCTGATAAATGACATACCTGTTGGTATTTGCAATGACGTGTAACGAAAATAAGAGTGCAAATATATCCTTGTTTCACGCATAAAATTACCGTTCTTATTGCTCTACATCCACTCAAGAATACCTATCACCACGAATTATTTTGTGACATCCAAAAATAACGTGTTAATGTAGGTTTGACTTATGCAAACCAGTCGACTACTTTTACAAAACAGTAATGCTAGTTATCAGCCATCTTAATCTCTTGCTTACACATTTTCAAGAAATTATATCCGTATTAAACAAAATTACAGTCTCCTTCTAAGTGTGGACAGATTAGCTTAAGACATAATACCTTAAGCTTCATAGAGCTCTGAATGGAATAGAATTCTTTTAACGTTATGTTTTAAAGCGTATTTCTAAATGAAACGTGTGTAATATCTTTCAATAACTACCTTCGTTTTTATTCTGTTAGAGGTCTTTAACACGGATATCAAAGCAATTTTATACTAATAAACTGTCTACATGGATATTGTGGGAACAGATACGAAACGAGTTCTTAAAATTCGTTATAAACTTCTCGCAATGTACAATTTATGTTCCAAATATATTATTACATTCTTATTTTTTATGATTTATTTTAATTGGATTCACTCATCATAAAATGGTTATTTTAGTTATCACGGTGGAGTTGGCAGTGCATACCTGCGCATACGCACCGGTTGGATCATACCGCCCAAGGAAACCTAATTCATTTCATGCGTCTTGTCTCGTGTCGCTCACGGCCTGGTAGTAATTTGATCTGCCCGTCCATTATGAAAATTAAATTACTCGCCTATAAACACTTACTGTGTCATACCGCCGACTATGTTTTAGTTTATTTCCAAGTTTCATAGATTTCCCTTTACAAGTTTTCATAAAATTGAAATAAGCGCAAGCTTTTGAGACGTGACTTGAAAGTAAATACCATACCTATCAGATATGACACTGTTAAAAAATGATTTCGTGCTCAGGAACAATTTCCTAGAATAAACATTACAACGAGGCGCAAGCTAGTCAAGGGTTATTTGTCATGGTCTTCACAGGCAAAGTTCAAACAGCAAAGTATTAATAAATAGGGACGGGCGTCGGCGTCAATAGCATGAAATAACAGGAGTGCCGATCGTGGTGAGCTGTAGGTATTTCTCAGACGCCTCGAGTCCGGCTTGATCGATTTCGATTTAAGTAAAAAGCTTTCACACGTAACCCTCGAGGCTTAAAAACTTGCTGCTTTATCTTAGTATAACAACGTAAATATAAAATAACGAGAAGCTAACACCTTCTCGTTAAATACAACATTAATTTATTTACAGAATGTTAGATAAATGCGAAATGTCACCGAGTTCCATTCTTAGAATGTGGGATTATAATTGATTACAATTATTCACCAACGGGTCTTAACAACTTGTACGGGTAAATAAATTTCGCAAGATAGTTTCGTTCATATTCATTAAGATTTGAATGTTTTATGCATTTGTGATTCCACGCCCTTTCTGCTTGCCCCTGGCCAACTTAGAAAGTTGGTTTTGCACGCAAATAGCACAAAGCATGCGACATAATGTTCTTTATAACTAGATGATACTTAGAAGCTTTTAGTTAACACCTCTAACTCCAAAGAGCGATTAATTAAGACACGGTTATAAATTGACATTAATTTCTCTCGACGATATTATATGGCTGTGCTAACGGTTATACTTATAGATATGCTTAATGGCATATAAATTATTATGTTACAAATTCAATTAATGTTGCTTTCTAAAACTTGGAAAATATAAAAAAGCTCTAATTCTCCGAGCTTACTATCATGCTAAATAATGTTCTATAAGGCCGAAAATCATAAAGTATACGATATAGGTCGTTTATAACACACGGAGTTTCGTCACAACAACGCGTTGACCCGTATACTTCGCAGGTCGTGCGCCAGAAGCATAGTGTACAGTGCAACTTTCGCCAAGTGGGTCGACCTCTTACCACGAACCACTCGCAAACACTACTCGCTTCTAATTAGAAAATACACGTCACATTAAAATAATAAGCCCGCACCAATATAATACAGTCTTATAGTTTCAACACAAGAATAGAAATAGGTACGATAAAAGTGTAATAAGTAGAGTAGTTACTTTGTTTTTATTCTAAAATAAAGTCATCATTTTGGGATTATAATTCCGCGTTTTAATATAATAATTGTGAATATAATGCGGTTGTTGACACCTGAGTAAAATTCAAATAGTCGTGAAGTTTTATAAAAAAAATGCAAAAAGTAGTTATGTTTTGGGTCATTTAATAATAAATGTGAACAAAACCTACAGACGGAATTATATTCTACAAAAAAATCAGGACCATTAATTTTAATGTCAGAGTTGTTTTCACAGCAATTTTTTCAAAATGTTCGTGGAACGATCCAAAATTGCAACGTGATCTTCTAGCTGCGATAAAATACATTAAATATATCGAAAATTTTATACTTTTACAAAAAAATGTGTTTCGTATCGTATCATAAAGAGAAGAGATAGTGATTTAGTCGATAATTTCTCATGGTGGACATTGGCAGTGCGAATGTGCGGGCACGCTCAGCTCGCTTGGAGCACCGATCAGATGGGGTCAGCGTATTCAATGAGCCGGATGCCTTCAACCTGCTATTTACGTTTCACCATACCAGTACTGGTTGGCACACTATGGGTACCGTCTTCGTTTTCTTGTACGCTTTACAAGTGATACACCTATATAAGTAATATGTCGCACCGATCTTAGCTGCAAAGTAGGTTCTTCATAAATGAAACCTACGATTGTACCTATTTTTTACAATTGTCTTCTTGTTAGTTTATAATATAATTAATTTACTTAGCCATTGTGTTTTGGACTCGTGAATTAATACGCGTATAACTGTTTTAATTATAGCTGTGTTTCTTGTTAATTAATAGTCGTAAAACTCGACATCCATTGACAATTAAGAGATCTGCCTATCGTTTATTAACGAGTCGCTTATTACATTATAGAACTCTAATTATTCGTTTATGAAGAAAATAGAGTACTAGGAAACTTTCCAAATCCTTAACCTAGTATCCATCTGTACTTGAATGTGTATTTTAATTAAATAACACCTGCAATTTGTGATATTCATAAATTTTACAATCTCATCTACATAAACACCGGGCGTTGATTCAAAGCTACTGGATTTAATCTGAGGAATTATATCTAGGTAGTTAATCTTATCTGCAGTTGAATGCAGCTTTAGTTTTAAATAGGTTTATTAAAAGAAACAACACTTTGACCGATTGTAAGTTAATTAATCGATTTCTAGGAACACTATCATTAAGATACCTAGGTATCTTACACACTCTACACACTGAACTGGTACACTCTAGAGTGTTAAATGTTACATTGTTTTTTAATTAAACATTGAAACGGTTAAACTAAAGTGTTAAGTAAATGTTGTCCAATTAACAAGTCGATACATACTTGCATGTATCTAATTAAAGTCCAATAAAAACAATTTTACAGGTAGTAAAATAGTTTCACTGAATTTTAATAAGTATTTTATGAACCCTAAATCGAAAATGCTTACTTTTATGTTGCCATTACTACTCTTGCAATGCAACTTAGTAGGTAGTATCTACCTACTTATGTTTCACGTAGTTCGCATACGTTATCATCGTAGCGGTAATAAAAGCAGACTCCCGTTAAAGCTAATTACAGAAGCTATTTGAATATATCTTCGACGCCACTGCGCGATATAGACTGACGTACCTGTCAGAATACAATGGGAAGCTGAACGGCTTAATCCGCTTGTCTGTAAACTATTAGGCGTGTCTAAGTTCAGCCATTAGCATCGCTAAGAGAACGTTCCGCGGATTTACATTGAATGAAATTGTAATTTGTTGTGTCTCTCTAATGGGGTGGCGGTTTCCTTATGTGCCGCAGCTGATGGCCAGGATTGTGACATGCCGCCCTTAGAAGGCACCAGGCGTCGGCCAGGCGTCAATGTCGCTCATTGTTCAATGCCTATATTTGAAACGAAACACGTCTGCGACATATAAATGACCTAATATGGACGCAGTTTTAACCAAATGCCCAATTTTATAGCCCTTTATAGATGTCAAGTGACTGAAAAAATATTTCTAGTCATTAAACTAGTCTATTTTTAAGCAAACTTCATCGATAGAATTTTAAGTGAGCTTACATTGTGTTTTGAAACTGGACCCTTAATGTTCTATCAACTTAACTCTGTAGGTACATGTACACACTACACATTTTGAAAAGTCAAAGTATTACTTTAATTTAGTGCCTTTCCTTTTTCTATTTACGTAAAATAAATGACCCTCCGATTACAGTAGACTCGAAACACTACTGTTTATAAATAAAAAACAATGATGTTCGCACTCAAGTCCATTCGTATTAATCGTAACGAAAAACTAGCGATCATTTACAAAGAACTTTTACTCCTTTAGGCAACGCATAAGCTCTAATGATCACACGTGCATGGCAGGCAAATGAATAACTACTTAGCAGATACTCACGGTTGCGAAATTTATTAACTCGCTGAAGAAAGCAATGAACGTTTTTTAATGTCTCTACTGTATATTTATTTATGGATAAAATGCTGAAATAAATTGTTTCAAATGTTTTGTATTCCAAAATCTAATTCAAATAGTACTTAGGTACTCTCTATTCGTCCCGAGGTCCGAGGTAACGCTTATGTTAATAGCTATATAATTTTGCACAGAAATTAACAGTCATGCAGTGTTTATGTCATTATAATATCAGGTTATTCAACATCATGTCGTCATTTGAATAACGTTACCGTTTAAGATCCGCGTAACTTCGCATAGCTAACGCCGCAACACACATAATTGGCCTATTACTTACAGAGGAACGTCCGAGTGGGTTGAACAATTCTCATTATAATAATTAAACATTAGAAACCATTACCTCGGCAAGGTAAACGTGTTTGAGTAAATACAGCGCACAGCACAACAAGGGTCTGTAACGCAAATATCAATGAGATGTCCTCGTCGAGAGGTTAGTGGGTTGATGCGCCCGTGCCGGCTGCGGGTCTGCCCCAACGCGATTTACATTAATGAGGGAATCTCGATTTCTCTAATCCCGATCAGTATTACAACCTGCTACCACCGCCTACGTGACTACACTTATCTTACAATAATGTTAATTCTAAAATTGTTCAATTAAGACACGAGAAACCAACAAGCATGCCTATGTAATTCGTCTTACTGTCGCAAATCGAAAGCTTGTTGTAGTTTCAAGACTCGAAAGCTCGTTAGCATATCTTGAATCAACTTGTAAAATGTTCTTTGCGCATTCTAAATGTTTTTCGTTCATTATCTCATTCATGAAAAAGAATAATTAAATATTATCTTAATGAATGGACACATTTTTAACTGAAGATTAACCTTAGATCCAAACATAGCCGTACGTGGCTACTCGTGCGCATACCTTTACCTAGTGCATTTGACCGAACAGCACTCGTTGAAAGTATTTGAAATATTGGACCACTTTCCATGATGTAGCTCAGGGCTTCACATTCCAGTGGGCAGGTGGAAATTGCATCGTTTTATTATTCGTTACAACTCGTGGTCTGACAACGATTGTATGGGCTATTTAAATAAATAGATACAATTACTAGTAATAAATGTTCATCGAAAAGATCCCATTTACAAGGTTGTGGTACCAACGTCAGCAGTATTCGATATTTTTGTGGTCGTAATGCTATTTATCAGTAATGAGTAAAAATTCTCTGATAATGAGAAATCGTAAAAGCTATCCAATTTCAGATTACTAAACGCAGTGGTGAAATTATGAGCAGCAAAAACGGGTACCCACTTTTACATTGGAGCAGGAGTTCAATAGTAGCTTTAAACAATGGCAAGAACGTGCAATCTGAAAGGCTATATATCAAGCTCACGCGAATCAAAAGTAAAATACGTGTAATTTAAACACATCATGCGCTTACCTACATGATTTTCTAACAAAATTTTCTTTGAAAAAATCATTCGATCGTGTTCGGAATGACTCTACTAATGATCAGTACTGTGTAAAACGTGCGATCTTAAATTACCAAGGTATAATCCCGCCTAGTTTTCTCCGCGATTAATCATGCTAACCCAATGAGGGACTAGAGTTTAAATCCTATAATTTTGCAGCATTGTTCGCGGCAGCATGGACTCGAGGCAATCGGAAGTAGGTTTGCAGTGCAGTCGTTGCATCCGTGTCTTCTTTGGTCATTATATTGGCTTAATGTAAACAACCAGTGGTAAATAACACTTAGTACTTACCATATTTAAGTTTATTCCAGGCTACGTGTTGCGGGTAGCACGACCTTGTAACGTCGGCTATTAGATGAGAGTGCACTGTGGTCACCCGCTGTATTATCGACTGCGACATCACAATTTGTTTCTATTTCTGCTCACATCATCCTTTGTGGTGTTGTGTGCAATTACATTCATCTTCTCTTGCTTTTGATTACTTTCGAGGTGGTTTTAACATTTTTTTATTGTCATTTATTTTTATAACTTAATGATACATTTACTCAACGATTTCGCTTACAACATTGTATAGTCGTGTACAGTGTGTAAAGTGTGTGTTCTCTGACCATTACTACTAAATATTTAATGTTACTAATGCACTGGTCTATATTTATCGATTCAATTTTGTGATACTTGGTAGGTAATAACAATGCAGAGGTGCAGTCGTTTTTTGTCATTTATTCTATATCATAACTAATTATAATTAAAGCAATTTCCTGAGTCTTCATTTTCGATTTTCTATGCTTCCGTTCTCTTTAATTTGCTGTCTCAGTCTAATATTATACAATGACGTCGGCACTTTATCAATGACCTTCTTTAATCTTGCTCATTTGTGATCCAATAAAGAGGATTAAGTGGTTTTGATATATTTTAAACTTAAAAAAATTTGTCTAGATCATAACGGTACTGATACGGATCCTACCTTGTTGAACCACTTTTCAACGGCTTAACTTTTGAAATGAAGTCCAATAACCACATCAATATTCGTAAACCTCGACGCGAATAACCTATGAAACAGTTAGCACAGCTTCCCTTTTCAGCTGAAGAACTACTTCCAAGGGTGTTTTTTGTGACATCATCTTTTTAATTTGCCCTCCTGTGCTTCTTCCTAACTACACCCATCCCACGGCGTGGGGTCCATTTGAAATCAATATGGCCCTAAAAACAATCAATCAAAGACTACGCGACTGCAGGATGTCACCACGTCATGAGAGAGGCGTTTACGGCGAGTCGGCGAGCAATAAACGCAATAGGCACTCAAATGAAGCGATGCTGCATGACTAGATGCGGGAGCATTGAGTGGGCGATATCCCTTAGTTTACATGAACGGCTGAGGCTTGCATTCAATTTATTTAAAGTCAGCACAGGACGATTCATCTGTTTGATAGCATCGATTTGAGCCATTAAAACTTACTTTATCGTCTATGTAGCCAAGAGGTGGTCAGTAAATTTCGTCTAATACAGGTTTGTGTCCTGTCACATCCATGTAGGGCTATGGCCGTATTCGCACCTGCTCCCCGGGCACCCACCCACTCAACCGGTTTGATTCCTTCCTCTCATTTAACTATTCAACCTAGTGCCGCAGTCTTTCTAGGAATATCTGCACTTCTTAAAAGTAAACTAATCATAAATATCAATTTTATTTGTGTTAATTTTGATGAAAACTGAAAGTCATTCATATTTTTTATATGAGTATCTACCTATATTCAGGTTTTAAACCGGACCTTCTCTCGGTGAAAGCAAAACTATATTAAAAAATTTAAAAGTAGGTACTACATGTCATGATCATTCGAAGTTCGAATAGGATGCGGTCTATTTATTTCAGTTTCTATGGTATGATTCAATTACTATCAAAAGTAAAAAAAAGTACCACAGCTTTTCATTTTATAGACGAAAGAAATAAGTTTTTGATTGATATTTATCTCCGTTATTGCGTGTTTTTGCTGGTGTACCGAATACTAAGACATATTTTAGATTCGTATTTTGCTCTAAATGAAATAAAGCAATAAATGTTTATTGTAACAGATATGTTATTATAACAGAAGAGTCTCGCACGCCGCGGCGCCGCAGGCTTCTTGGCGGCGGCGGCGAGGAGCTCTAGAGCGCACATTCGTCGGTGCCTTTTATTTCAGATCACATCTGATATAAATTTCATAGCAGTAAGTCGACGAATGATTTATTTAACTCTACACTCGTAAAATTTATGTCTCGTTGATTTAATTATGTGTAACATTAAAGCATTGGCTGGCGTATCAATCGAGGCCCTTTTCCAGAACACGTACATGTGACGCACAAGTGCAGACTAAACGATATTTCAAGCGGCGTTGTAAACCATCACACTCGTGAGTCGGTCGAACATTTATTGCCTCTAATGGTTTTATATGGCCTATCTCGTAAAATTACAGAACAGATGTCATTCCGCATCTTACTATACCTTGTACCGAAAAGATTGATTTGCAGGAAACAATGACTAAGAATTGGAATTATTTATAAGACGGGTATTTATTATTTAATAAAACCGATTTTAATTAACAACATTTAAATAAGATAATGAAATTTCATGAATCATTGACACGATAGAAAAAATACCCACCATTATTAATTCGGTAAACATAAAAAATATTATATTTTTCCCAATTTGAACTTTAGGCTTAGGTAAGTACCTACATGCCATTATTTTTAGCAGATATTATTTATAAATTTTGTCGAATTCCTATTACGCAAATGATACGGTCCGCTCGGCGGGCGTCATTGCGGCTTCGGTCGTGCTGTAACGGCATCATCAATCATCTGTAATTTGATTTCTATGCTCAATTATTGCGTTCGCGGAGGTCGAGGCGGCCGCACACTCCTCTACCACGTACATACCTGTGCACATCGTTCCTGAGATGGGTTCAACGGAATTACACAAATATCAGTAGCTAACCTCGGTTACAAACACATCCTCCTTGCATACAGCAAGAACGGCAGTAAATAAATCCATGGTCTATTACAGCGAACTTTTCAATAATCGAAATGAATAAAAAAAAGATTGAATTCCAAGTGGCTGATAGAATTTATCGTTTTTGATAAATTTTGTCTGTCCATTGTAATCGAACGGCAATTCACTTTTTATGCACACTATCTTATTTTTATTTTTTATTAATTAACCTTATTTTGCCTCTGAACTACTTGAGTTTTAAAGTCGCAACAAGCAAAAAGCCATTGTCGTGTCTCGGGTACGATACAATGGAGTGTCATGCCGTGACGCAGGCGCTAGACATGATAATCACAAGTAGCGCATGACAAGAGCGGCGCACGCGCGTCAGTCACGACGTCGCCGCTGCTTCTCCGCCCCGGGTGACACTACCGAAGTCTACCGAGACTTACTGATACGCTCACACGCGGCGACCTTTCAGATAAACATCTTTATATCTACTCGCCAAACTAGGTAATATCACTTGTTTATGCCGCCATCTATCATGACGCCGTGACAGACGATGACGGGTGCACTGCTTACAACCGGCATCGAGAACACGTCCTCTTACTTAACAACATAGTAGGACAGCGCTAACGACATACTCATTGGCCGTGTTAAGTTGTACAATCATGCTTATTGCTGTTTTATAGTAGCGTTGGAGTGAATAGGTCACACGTTAGTGAGTGGATATTGTTGTTAGTATGAACGTGAAATGTTGGTGTATTTTCAGTTTTCATGTTCTTTCATGTTGTTATGATGGTCATATCACCACCAGGCGCGTTTGAAGTTAACTGTCCAACAAAGTGGTGGAATGTAACGGTAGGTGGCGAGCTGGGTTGCGCACGAGCACTCGCCTCGTCCGCGACCGTGCCTGCGCTGACCCTTTCACTCCCCATCATTCTCAGAATTCGTCAAGACGCAGGAAAGTCGAATTCTTTATTATCATTTTTTACATAAAATGCGACTCGAACAAAGCGGATTGCATTATTCTCGGCATTGAATATACCGCTATTTGTCCGCCTTTATCTGGATACACAAAGTTATTCGATTAGGTAGTTAAAGGCTATAAAGAAGAATAATTTTTCTATTTAGAGTACCTAGGCAAAATTCTAGGTTAATATTCAATAACTGCTATACTGAGTAAACGGAAATTAGTAAAGCTTATCTCTGAAAACAATGCAACATAAATGGCTGCTTCATATGTTTTGTTTAGGTTAACGTTAATGATTTTCAGTAAAAGTCGAGAAAATGGAAAAGTATTTTTAAAGTGACCCAGTGAATATCTAGTTACTTTTGTTCATAAATGACTAAACGGATCATGAAGCAAAGTTGTATACTATATGTCAGGATTGACTGTTACCAGTAATGAGAATTCATAGAATAAGTATGCGTAAAATCGACCGAGACCGAGACTGTACCATATTGTATGCATATTAGGATTGCAATAATGATGGAGAGATCGGTTTCATATTATCCGCATACGGCAGCAGCGACCCGGTCTCGTAAATACAATCTAGTATCACGTCAGTGATACATCCTTCGATACCGGATGAAATATGAATCAGTAGACCCTCAAGAGTTATGATGTATGATAATGAGGTATAGAAACGAATTGGATGCAAATTGGTATCCAACTAATAGCCAAGGTGCAGTTAATCTTTGTATGGTAAGTACTTGTACTTATGCTTTGGATATGTATTAATCTATCCTATCAATCTTGCTTTACGGCTGTTTGAACTCTGCATTTTTTGTGATGAATGGATGTCCAGATCTGAATGTACCAAAGTGAATATTACTAATGTTGTCTTTTCGCCTCTCGTAGAGAATTGTCGACCACAAGGAAATCACAGCGCACAGTAATGACAGCAACACGTACGTGATAAATTCGATTTACAGGTTCACTTCAATCTTCGCAGCAGTAGGTATGCGCGGAAAATTGCGTTGTGGCTTTACGGGTGTCCGCAGGATCGAATTTGCGATATTGATTACACCCACATACAGAAACATCAAATGGTTCAAACAAATCTCGTTTTCACTGATTGGACTAGTTCGCAACGTAATGATAGTTAACACCTCAATAGAGCTAGTGAGATTGAATCGCATTAGGCGCGTGCTCAACGATTTGTACAATAGTAACTTTAGCGTCGGCTATTGTATTGTGGCATGCTAGTTGTCATTGAACTTCAAAGATTTATTACACAATAGTCACGCTTGTTTTGCTTTCAATGCATCGAGATATATTCTTGTTTGTTGTTCGTATGGCTTAACAACTTTAGTTAATCTGGACGAAATTCAAAATTGGTTACTATTATTATTTATTATGAATATTTTGTATTTTGTCCTGTATCTCAGTATCTACTCTTGAAACTATAAACAGTTATAGTTAAGTAACTCTACTTTATAAATAAACAACAAACATGATTAATGATAGCAACATAAAATTATGCATTGAATTCTCTTTCGGATGTTTTCAATTCTCGTCGATCATTACACAATAATATTTCAGTTCGATTAAGGCGCATTTATTGCGTACATTTCGCTGTCCTATTCAATTATATCGCCATAGAGACGACCGTTAGTCTTGCAAATGGAATTAGGAAGTAAAATACTTAATATATGTAGATGAAATCTGTACCTTGCCTTCCCTGCGCTCGCGTCGAGGAACGCAATGACGAAATTACGCAAGACATGTCGGTAGTTACTAATTGGTAAGTGGATGCCACCTGTACTCTACGCATACCGGTCCAAGACTAACGGACCTTTAGTAAACTCGTTACCAAACAAATTCATAGACTTGGCAATAACAATTTAAAAACATGTAATTATCGAATGGGCATCATAAATCAGTAGCCTGTCGTAAATAAATTACTGTACTCAATACAAAGTGATTTAAATTAAGACGATGATAACTCCATTAAAGAATTCCCCATCGAGTTGTTAAGTAGGTCCAAAAATGAGCCATCGGAATAGAATTCTATTAGCTATAAAAATATCACGGAGGCGTTAACATGCCATTCCTAATAAGTACATACCTAATGCGTTCTTGTTAAACCAGTCTTACGTTCCCATACCTATTAGAAATCCTTATAATTTTGGTAGGCATGTCACCAGTAGTAGATCGGAAGCCACCATCAAGGAAAATATCAGACATAGTGAAAAAATTACGTATAATCCAAAATTTTGTCCTACTATCTTCAATAGGTACTAGTTTAGGTCGGGTACCTACCTAAACGGATCTAATCTAATGCTGGATTTTGACTACGATGCTAAAAAATAAAAGATTTAATAATAAATGGTCAGTAAGAATTCTTTTTTCATGCAGAATGATTTTAATTTACAAAAAATTGGTATTCCATTTAAAAAAACCCACCAATAAACATTAAATTAAGTAAAGGCCAAGTTTAATAGCTGTAAAAAATTATTAAATCATAAGTTCCTAAGTTCGTAGTTCGAAATTTTGCAGAAGTGTAGTCTTATAACTTGGCTGCTTCGCATCGACTAGAATATATCCTAAACTATACTCGTAGGCATTTGTATTGTCTCTCTTTGTACATTTCACTTTATATAAGGCAACTTGAAATTTGCCATTCTAGGTGAGTTTACGAATATCTCCACTTGGTATAAATTTTAGCTTATTACGTGTATCCATTGCAAAGTTAAAAAGTGCTCGTAATGTTTCCTGTAAAGGGTAGTGCGGCATCGCTCGCGGACTCGTTCTCGAACTTTGGTCGGCCCACTCCCTCGGCCCCAGATTATATCGATACTTAAAACATTCCACAAATGAATAATGACTTTCATTAGAGGCAGCTAATAAATTGCATAGTCCTAATTTATTTATTTTAATTTGTAACCGGTGCGCTTAGAATTCAATCTGTTTACATATAGGAACTCTTGTAATGTATGCGGACTTTTTGCCACACGTAAGGAGGTACGGGTATTGAGTACGTGTCTGTGGTGGCATATTTATTACTAGCTTCGTGCATTTTATGCTTTCGTAACTCCGCATCTATCTCGTCTACTCTTCTTTTCTTTTATTTAATTTAAATATTATTTGCAACTAAGCCTATTTCGCGTGTCTTATTTATAAACAAGCTCAGTTTAACACATGTTATAAACATGGGGGAACGCGTACAACACGGATCCAATCTGTCAGTGTTATTGTTTCCTATGCTATAAATTATGTTTTCTTTTTTCCATGTGTATTTTTAGTGGCATTTGGTATAGCGTAATTTTTATTGGTTATTGAATTGGTAACGAAAGCTAGTGTTATAGTAAAGTTTGGGCACGTTGAGCAGTCCGGTCGGCGTTTATTTCGAGGCGCTATTCTGAGTCGGGCGGGTGTGCCTGCGCCGGCGGCGACCACGACGTTGCCTCCGCCTACCGCGCACGTTACCATTGTTACTCCTTGCGGCTCCATCGCACCCGCACACGATACACCATGCACCACCAATTAAAACTTACTTTACGATCCCACTCTAACTCTCTTCTAATGAAAATATTTTATACCACATAAATCCCATTGCAATACAGTACACGACCGTGCTTTATGATGGCAAGAACATTGTTCCGACTTGCATTCGTAATACAATTACATCCAGGAAATCACGATATTAGCCGCACGTTATTTTCAACTGTGCATTGATTTGCCTAACAGCATATTTGGTTTTAAGAGTTCCTATCTAATATTTATAGGCATTGTTTAATATAATTTTTTATTAGCATTCCATTTAAAAGCCGACTCATAAAAATGCGTTACTTTTATAAGAAGCATCACTTTGTGATTGTCTCCGTCGAATGCCCGTTATAGTTGGGCGCCGTCATACGTTTTGCACGCACCGTGCAAATCTCCAGGCGCGAACTGCGGGCTATCTACGTCACATTAAGCTAATATGTAATTGATTGGTTCCCGGTGCACGGGAGCGGCGACTCACTCCTGTCCCACTGATGGCGGATGCAAAAACACTAATGTTATAACGGTGAACCAACTCTTCCGGCAAGCAATATGCCCCTAGGTGCTTACCTACTCTTTTAACTCTTTACAAATTGAACGGCCGCTTTCAATCGAAGAGACAGCAGGCATGTGGCCTAAATTCATTCGTTGCAATGTCGATTCACAAACAGCTATGTGCATGCACGATATTAATCAACTTAAGATCTTGTGACCTCCATTAGAGATAAAAACTCCGAATTGAGAACACTCGGACAAGTTAAAAGTGTTAAGTTAACATTTAAAGTAGGGCGAACTCAACTGATAATTATCGTATGCACATACTTGTAGGTAAAAACGAACCGTTACTGATCATTCAAGTGAAAACATTACCGTTTAAATTAAAAGCCTATCAATTATGTTTATATCTGTTTATATTACGGACTGTCAGTCATTATGCTGGAGTGTTTAATTATAATGCCCACCTATAATAGCGGTCACGCCTCTGACAAAAGCGAATTTGTGCCGCCCAAAAACAATTAACTGGCCACCTAGATCTTAAAATACTTTTTTATTTTAATAGTTGAATGATTAATGTTACTAATACATAGTAATCAACGGCGGCGTGTATAGCTAAACACATCATTCATCTGATTAGGTGTAACGGTATACATTGTTATAATGGTCTTTTACTTGGTTTTGTTTGCGCCCATTATTTTTGATGCTCTACAATTTAAACGGCGGAAGAGGTTCCGTTGCACGTGGGAGGTTCCATTGAGGATTACCATTGTTTCATCGTTTCACAAATCTTTATCGTATGAAGTTATCTTTTAGAAATGACCTGCAGTGTTATTTTAGGTGAGTTTATTTAAATGTACAATTTCTTGTATCTGCTTTACTAATGCTCTATCCATTAGGCCAGTTGTCTATTAGTATGTTGATTTGCATTTAGATTTCTCGTAAATCACTAGCTTCGTAATGGCACATTTAGATTGAATTTGTAAAGGGTCAATACACTTATACTAGCGTCACGTCATCTTGCTTACCGTTATCGGCGATTGATCGAACGTTTACGAGGCTCGTTTAAGCACATCATTGCGCCATTCATCGTGATGCTGTATTATTACCCAATAAACTAGGCAACAGATTTCTGCCGACAATATTGAATTCACCTGTCGTTGACCGACATACTTGACACTAATCTTTAAATGTTTACGTGTCTAGATTCAAGATTCTGAAGTCTAACAGTCTGGTTGTTTGTCCATACAGGTGCAATAGTATTTTACAAGCACTTGAATCGGAACATTCCTTGCGAAATGCTGGTCAGGTGCAAAAGTAAGATCGTTTTTTTATAGTGTAGGTATCGCGATAGTTTACCGGAACAAGCTCGCACGTAATTTAAGTGGAGCGATGTATTGCGGCCGCACGATGAGACGCGAAATGATGTCGGCGCGCGAATCCCGTTGGGGCGGACGCCATTACCGCCCACCGCATCGCGCACGCGTAGAAAAACCGACCTCGGTATGAAGATGTCGCGCGCAGATAACATTGGATGGACACTTGACAACACCGCCTCCTCGTCGACCTCGACATGTTTATCTTTGGAATCGCAGCCTTACCGCGAATATCCAATTATGTTCACACAGATCCCGCCATGCGATCATATTTATTGTGCGGTGTATCCCGACATCTTTGCATGCAAGGGGCCTAACTCCGCGACGCGACGACGACGTCGGTTTCTAAACAACGGTCGTAAAACACACAAGACGTGAAAAGCTGTGAGGCGGCTACTTTTACAAAAACCAGAAAAAATACGTTATGTACATTTTAATGCGACATTATAACTACCGTTAACGAGTACGTTAAGACCAGTTTGATAATATCTGGATGCAGTCTTATGATGTAAATCCCGGTTCGGTGAAAACTTTCGAAAAGAATGTCTACTTTTCCAGTGGTGTCGCAATTTGTTCACGTAGACTGCACTGGGCAATTTGAAAGGTCGCTTAGACAAACGCACAGGGTTTTTGCTATGACGTTGCTCGCGTAGGCTTTAGATTCATAGCGAGAAATCCGACATGTCTACTTAATAAGTTTTAATTATCATAACTTACAATAACAAGTATCAATCAATTGCGGTTAAAAAAACCCTTACGTACATTGAAACTATACATCGCTACCGCTGGGGAATAGATAGATAGGTACCTATCTTAATGAAATAAACAAGCTTGCTCAATAAACCTTGATTTCTGAGAAGTGGTTGGTTTATTGTTTAGCACATTAAATGCACAATTAGAAAAGTAGTAAAACTAATTGTTCAGTTAATGATCCAACTGGCTCAAGTGGGTGGTCCGTGCACTCTACATAAACTTATTATATATAAGTCTTGAGTGCGCCTTCGCTAATGTCACTCCAGCTTTTCTCCCAGTATTATGTTTCTTAGAGATTGGCAATCAGCATAACGATTACAAGCGCCGTAACTCTTATGTCAAGTTTGTCTTCCGTGTGTGTAATGACTTTACAATAACTGCCCCTTACCTTATAAAGTTAGGTTTGCTTTAGCGGAGCATATAACTTGAAGGTATCGCACAATTTGCGATAGTACAAGATACGACTAATAATGTATTTTCTTGGAGTATGTTAATTGAGCTACGCAGGACCCATAACCGATCGTAGAATATTAGCATCACATACCGTAAGAGAGCTAAAGGTAAAACGCTATCGTGTGGCATATCTATACAGGTCGGTCGCTATCTATTGTCAATTAAAAGCCTCTGGCAGAGATCTCGACCGCCTTTTGCTTGTTCTATAGGATGTACACGATTGCTTCCCGATGCATACCCTACGCCTCAGGGTGGATATTGTTCGGACATTTCCTGTATTACTGCTTGTGTGCTTGCATTGAACTAATCTCTATTCTGATTGTTCTATAAATTAACATAAAATCTATTTTAGTTGAGATTTGAATCGTCTCTTGATTCTTGTTCAATCAGGAAACAATGTAGGTACACGACGGAAGGTTTAAAATAGATTTACTTTACATTTCGCTGGCTTTACTCGAAGCTCCGCCTCTTTGATATAGTGGCTTTGCAATGACTTGTTATTTTGAATTTGAATTATTGCTCTACTAGATTTACAATTGAATATGTTTATTTACTTCTCGGTTATATACGAATGAAAATGTATTAAATCTATATAAATGCATCTATCATACGTTATTTTCTGAAACTAGCGCAAACGAACTTTTCAGATTGTATTTGACTTTTATAGAGTCGACGCTAAAATCTATAAAGCTTCATAAAATAAATCTTCGTTGGTATCTACTAGTACTTATTAATGAAATAAATGAACATTACTGTACCATTCACAAATTAAATCTTAAAACTTCAGCACATAAAATTTTAAATGATGATTACTTTTTAATTAATAAAAATAATTACGGTGCGCAGACACACCTCTTAGATTAACAGTCTCTCTTGGCGTTGGTAACGAGACTATCGTAATTTAATTAACACAAGAACGTCACGTGTAGGCTCGTGCGCTAGGCGACCGTGCGCCGGCGCCGCCTGCTGTCTGCGCCGCGAAAGCGATTCCGTGATAATAAATCAAATAACTGACAAGCTATGGGGATAATGAAATTAGCAGAAACGTTTTAATAAATTATCTATTTAGTTTTTAACGTGTTTGCGGCGGTGAAACCTCTATTAAACGACCTCATTTACAAAGCGCTTTACCGCCGCTTAGCTAATGTTTTAATAAATATTATGAAGTAAGAAGATCGCGGTCTAACTCGGCGATAAACGCTGTGTTCAACTTAGTTATGAATGATATTATTCGTGCAAACTATCTTCTAGATATTATATTTAATGGTCTCGTTTCTCACACGTCGTTTTCCTTTCACGTACACGTATGGTGTGCTATCGTTAAAAACGTATAATATTTTTTAACTCCGAAAATATAAAATTATGGAAAGAATTTACGTAAAATTTTAATGGTTGATTATTTTATGAAAACAGAATTAAATGGGGAATGATTGCCTGCTAAAGGAGCAAAATTGACGGACGTGTATGCATATGTGCACGCTATGTGGGACGCAAGTTTCATTGGTAGAGATAAGTACGAGGTATTTTCACTGCTGTAAAACGGTAAAAAGTAACAGGATAATGTTATACACAAACCGGTTCATATAATTCGGAAATCGAGGTACCGGCCAAATTATTTTGCGTTTTTTTTTAGGAACCTTCAGCGATGTATGGTCCTTTGGAATTTAGCGCTCACCTGCATGTTCTGAGAATGCCAGTATTATGTTTCATTGGCCATTTATTTTTATTATTACAGTAATTTTGGACTAAATTGTTTCATTAACGTTCATTACAACGAAAATGTTTCGTCTTAATCCTTGAATGGCATGTCTTTATTTTTAAAACAAAATTAAAAATAAGTGCAACTGCAAAACAAATATGTTTTAAATTGATTCATTGGATTTTTATTTCTCATTTATCAGCAGCGTATTAATTTGAGGTAATCAATCATTAGGGCAGTTTTTTATTTGTGAACAACGGTACACCGACTACTCATCACGACGAGTCGTTTCGTAACATCCGTACATCAATTCTGGTAATGGGCGCTGCATTAATAACGATACACGCGTACTTACCGGACTATATCGGCGAGTCATTTAGTAAGTAACACCAAAAAATATAACTGTACCTGTTTACACTTCGGTGATTTTGTATTTCTTTTTGATTTGTTTCTGGATAGTTTGACAGTATCATTACTGGCTATAACATCTCATTCATTCACCGTTACAAATACTTACAAATGAAACTATCCTAATTAGTCTCAATAATTTTAAATTGTAAATAACGTGTTATTATTTATTAAATAAAAAGCTAGACTAATTTTTGTAATGGGTGCAATAATGGATAGTAGAACAATCTCTCGAGACGTAAGGTATTATTTTCCTTACATTTGCTCTAAGTGCTTCCTCTACGGCTAATAAGACATAATGACGTGTTATTTCTGAAGATTCACGAATTCCGATCGCAGGAGAGTATAGTACACGAGGTTACTAACCTTGCAGCTTCGCGACCGCTACCCGCAGTCCGCCACCGCCGCCGTGCTGTGATCAAAAGAAAAACGCCATTGTTAATTACGCAGTTTCCACATGACTGTATCTCAATTATGACATGTTGAATTATAGACAGGTGACTGTAATCACACACCCGCGCGCGGAATTATATGCGAGTGCTTGCGCACGCTCGTGATTCCCTCATTCAGTTCAGGAACTGAGTAGGGCCACTTCCACGTATCGACTTGTAATTACGAACATTTTGCACTTAGGAATTTCCGGGAATGCTCGCTTCACCCATAATTCTGTTGTCTATTTACATAAGTAAAACCATTAGTTTTGAACTAGACCTTACGCCGCGGATGCAGCTGTTTACGACATATGTCAGTGATCGTAAAAGCAGATAACCGCAGTGTATTATGTAACGTGTTTTGTAACAGATATTCGCCTGAATGTAAAGTGCACATTACTTACTGTTTTATGTTACCTTAATGTGGCGAAACAATGTTTATTAAATGTTTTCTATTGCACATACAACGTTGTTAATTAAATTAAACTGGTAATGTTAGTACGACTGCCCCTTCAGTTATCCAGAAGGTGGCAATCGGACTGCACATAAATTATTATGCTAATGAAATTGTTAACTATATTTAAATATTAAGTTATTACTTAGATAGGACGTAAGTACAGTTACTTACTTATGTATACCTACATTTTGATACCTAACCTAAATTTAAAATACTATGTTGACTTCGTTAAGTAGGTAGGTATCTGTCTGAGAATCTTATAACCAATGAATTATGTAAAGTGTCGCTTACTGGTTTCCAAGTTGCGGGGAACGATTTAAATTCAACATAGTTTTGCCTGAAGAAACATTCTGCTCGTTTGTCGGAACTCTTCACTTTTGTATTCCGTAGCGATATGAGAGAATCGCCCGATTTAAATATTAACTGTATCTTACTTGACCTGCACTTGTACGATACTTGAATTAAGTTGTTCTGTGAAAGTCGATTACTTACACATTCTTTGCTTTTTGTTCCAGGTAAACATACGTCTCCTCAATATTTAAAAAAAAACCTGATTTGGTATGTACGACCTCATTCTCAAGTTAATATTTCCATAATCCAATCGGATTTGGTTGTGACCATATTCGGTCTTCAGACACATTCAATTTTGATTTATCGCTTAATAATACATATCTAAGACATGAGTGTTTCAGATAGGTGGATATGTGGTGTATTGTTACATGCCGCAAAAACTATATTTGAATATAATTATGACAAGGATAAAATAAACAGTGTACCTGTTTCCGCTTCAACTCTAATTAAAGTACAGTAACCTATAGAAAAAAACTGATTTATACGCGTCACTTTGCATCGACCGCACGTCATTTTAATGAAACACATGCCACTTATCTTATGCCAACTCAATTTTCTCAATCTGTTCCATTAATCAAATCACAGCACCTCTACATACGTTACGTCACTGGTCGGCACTCATCGCGATCCCACGCTTGAGCAAGCCGGACGAATCGTATCGCTAGAAAAAGTTACCGATCCGTCAGAAGTAGTCTTGACTGATCCTAGTGATCATTGAACCCTAAACGGCACTCGGACTCTCATAGATTGTTTTATAGCTAAGTAAACACGCTCGACTGGGTTACAATCGCAATTTCACAGTCAAATAACAGAAACAGGCATTACTCAAAACCTACTCGAAGAAACCGAGAGTACTTGCTAGTTTTTCAACTCACCAAAAAAAAGTTGTCTTGGAACAAATACAATTATATTTACAGTTACGATAAAACATCACGGTTTTTATATTTCAAAGTAAACGATACTCTTTTGACCGACGCGTTTTACATATTTGATAACTTGTTGATTAATCGTAGTACCTACATATACAATTTGCAATTAAATATCGTAACGGTTTTACATCTGTTTAGGTTGCTTTAATCGATCAAATTAAAATTTTAGGGCCTTAGTGAATTCATCGCATTCTTATTAAGGATGCAGCATGCATGTTTGTAATAGACACGGTAACAGTACGGTACGAAATTCACAATTCTTACAAATTTTCTGCGTAATACCACTTAATAATTCTTAAACCATGGTTGTATAACTGAGGTATGTAAAACATATACGCCCGTATTTTTTAATTACTTAACAGAATTTTTTAACGTCGTGCTCGGCTCCTCTTTATGTATAACTTTTATTATGGGACCAAAGCTGAAATCAGCTGTTCCATACATTTAGTCTAATAATATTTAATTATTTGTATGGAACAGCAGATTCTTTTTCGTGATTTCAGCTTTGGTCCCTTATTAAAAGAGCAATATATTTAAAACTGGTAATTGAAAAGTTTGGTGTATAAGATACAACGTTTATCAGAAATTCGTGGTCATATTAAACTTTCTCAATAGCAAATAACTTGTGATCGCAAAAAAAAAAATCAGCTGTCCCAACACAACTTCAATACTTAATCGACCAAAATGTATGGTCTGATCGACATTCTTAAATATGAACATGCATTACTGATACACGTTGTAGGGATGACTGGATTTAATAATTAAGAGGTCTTGAAATATAATAGGAAAGCGTAATGATATTTAACGAACAATTTCTTACATCTAATAAATCTCGTGTATTTTTTCTGTCGCTTTTTTAGTTACATCTCAACTTCGGTAGCCAATACTGACACTAGTTAAATATACATTTTTTGTTGACCACTATGTTATTTGTTTAGACAGACAAACTGATATGTATCAGCAACGCTTTTTATCGTGCTAATAATTTATGCATCGTAACAGACGTTATTATTAATTTGGTCTCATTATCGAGATCAAGCGATGAATAATATATAATGGTGTGATAGCCAAACTCCGTATGTCATTATCGATCTTCTGAAAATTACAGCTAACATTTTATTTGACTGTTAGGTACCTGAGCGTTCAAATTTTAATTTCTCCACTTGTAATCAAAGAATCAGATTTGTATATGCGAGCCCGTTATGTTTGGTTAGTGGAAGTTCAAGGTTCGCGAATCTATAATGTGCCGTTTTGTTTCGATTAGTCCGACGCATAAATTGTGGTGTTCGCGCATCAGTGTTGCGGTCTACGTCACGTTAGTGCGGATAAGGCGAGACGCGGCGGTGCGTAGCGATACGCTTGGAGTCCGTCAGACGTCGTCCAGTGCGCCCTGCACGCCACCCGCGCACCATTTGTCAATGTCGCACCGAACATCGTTCTCACGTGACCAACACTAGGAAGTATTTTTACTTCCATTACGTAAAGATCACTACTGAAGATGCCTCCGATCAAGCATTGTAATCTTACGTTGTAAATTCACATTAGATAACAGAAATCGAACTAAGAACATGGATTGTTGCTCATGGATTCGTGCCCTTCTTCTATATCAGGGTTTAATCAGATGCATTACATTCACGATTCCGCGTTGCTACTTAGCACATACATATTCACATTAGTGCGTGTTTGAAATCTTTAGAACTGATGCTCTTTAAGGCAGTCTATCACTGGTTACTTATATTTATTTATTCAAGGATAATCAACAATGCACTTACAAAACATTCGTAAATGACACAATATGAATAAACCTTTCTGGCATTTGCATCAATTATAAGTAAGCACAACATTGAATTACAAAACAGTTTCAATAAAAGATTCACCCCGTTCAAACTCCAATGAACGTGACACTACAATTTCTTTTAATGGAACACAAAAATTAATTTATAGATTGGAGAAAATTAACACTTACAATTTGTATACAAATTGTAAGTGTTAATTTTCTCCAATCTACCTATACCTATAGGTAATAAATATAATTATATACCTACTAGCTGTTGCCCGCAGCTTTGCTCGCGTGGAAGTCGATATTATGGATTTAATTAAAACATGACAGAATTTCAAACAAACCTATTCGAAAATCCAAATAGGTACCAAACTTTATGGATTTTACTTTAAAAATGATGGATTTATCCCCTTAGAAGTGAAATTTCCAAATTTCTTCTTATTGGGTGTCTTTGTCATAAAAGGAACCTATAGTCAAAATTTCAAATTTCTAGCACTAGTTATTTAGACTGTTGATAGATCAGTCAATTAGTCAGTCAGGATTAGTATTTTTAAGATTTTTATTTAATCGGCATAAAGTTTTTTGTTGCCTGTCGCGCAATTTTACGCCTGACAACGACGAACAAGTCATTGAAAATATATAAATTATAATGTTATTGTATTTTATTATCACCAACTGTCTACTTTTACCAATATCCTTTCGAACTATTGGAAGAAAGGAAGTCAGGTCGACAACCTGTAAATATTGACTCATCTCGGTAAGGCACGCGCCTAAACACACAAGACGTGCGTGTGTCATGTGTTCCTTGTAGAGAATAGTTTTTAATGTATAGGTTTTAGAATCACAATTTTGTTTATCTACATCTAGTCATATTACTAAACTGTTTACTGTATACCTATAGTCATTTTAATAATTTTGTCGTGTCTATTAATCTAAAAGAGATTGGCCGTTTACTGAAAATATTAGGTACCTACAATATTTTGATTGATAAGATCATAAACTATATCCAAAGAGTTAATAAGTTTGTAAAATGAGAAGTTTAATTTAATTTCGCCATAGCTGAAAATACCATCAGGCGAACTTAAATTACAGTCCAGTATGATTCAGTATATAGTGCACTGTGCAAGTAAATACAATAATCAAACCATTTAGTCACCATCACATATCGCATTCCAAATATAGGTAACTAAAATGGGTTCGCATCGATGTGAGATGTGAATCGATAGATGGCGAAGTGATGATATCCACGTTCCACCCCAGTATGTTACCGAGGTACCCACGCAACGCAACTGTGTCGCGTACCTGCGCATAAATATTACCCGCAGAGCTTGTCGCTGAAAACTCGATATCTTGACAGCGACTAAACGGTCCTCAGTCCGCAAAACACTAGATGGTGTTGTTCATACAAAGCACGTTCCAAACAATAGAGAAATAAACCATGTTCCATTTTCCACCTCCGCTAAACTCGACCTAAAACATTCTTCACTTCACCCAGAGACAGTTTACTTATCTATCTCGCGAGCTGTCCCGTGTATTGGAGACTGTATAAAATCTTGCAACTCGAATTATTTTGAGGTGAACGAACGTAATGTAAAAAGAGACCGTTGAATCGGAATATTTGTTTGGCAATGAGTTTTGTATAATTCGATTAAATTTTGTAAGTCGGCCGTCGACCTGCGCGAGCGCAGAGCACGACGCTATTTTGGAACTATGTCTACGTGATGCCACGCATCTTTTACAGCCACCGTTCCACTGGACTGCTTTACTATTGGTAGATTTCACAGTGATGGAAAACGTGATTGTGTCTCGAGCCACTCCGATTCAAAATTTCATGGAACGGTTTTGGATCGATGACAATATCTGATACGTAACTTCGAAATATCTTTACCGTGCCTACTGTTTATACTTATAGCGTACAAAAAGCTTAATTATAATTAATAAAAGTTGCAAGTTGCAATAGTTATTCTTCTTGTGGATAACCGTCGGGTTTGTGGGCTAAAAGGATGCGTTGAGATGTCATATACCCACAGATTACATGTCATGAGAGTAAAAGGTCCCATATCTCGGGGCACGGCAGTGCCCCCGCCAAGACGAGCCAAGCGAAACGCAAGGGCACTACCTACCTTTTCTCGAACCGCTTCGTCGTTTTTTTGGACCCTTTAATATAATTTCCAATCCAGGGTGGATCTATATAGTATAATTATTTAACTGCAATGTAATCATCAGTGTATTGAAACAAAATTCGGTTATTTGGACGGCTTAACGATATTGTATAGGTAATGGGTATATTAATACATTTCACCACCTCTAAACAGTCCAAATGAATGATTTTTGATGCATACGAGTACACATGATTACATTTTATATTGGAGATGATTATTTAGTTAAACAAAATAAATTTCAATTATCATCGTGAGTAGAGAAAATAACCTTGAAAAATGTCAGCGAATTTTCACAGAAACCAGATTTAGGTAATGAAAGCAAAAAAGAAAACATCCCAAAAAGATTAAAAATTGCGAGTACTGCTAGAATCATCTTCAATAAAGACCGTGAAATCCGCTATGTTGCTATTGAATTAACAGCGAAGCGGAGTGCCCGAAATGCTTTTTCCAAATAAAACCACTTTTATTCTTTTTCTCGACCTTGTAGTCATTTCACATTAACTACATCGTAACTTAACAGAGACTTGATGGCGGAAATGGAATGTAACTCATTGTTAGGGACAGACGGTAATTGTAATCGTTAGGGCTGGTCGAAGCGATCAGCGATGTGAACAAGGTTATGGGGTTCTAATTGACAGATCACAACGACGGCAGCGGGCACCGTAACCGCCTTTATCCAGGTTAACTGTACCACTACCGTACGACACGGACCGCCTGCCGCTTGGTCGCCGCGTCGCTTGTACCACCACCGCAACGGGAAATGCCGACCGTCGCCGTCCTTAACCACGTCAACCTTCTCTTTGTCACCACACTCATTTCCTCCAGGAACCGCACTTAATAAAACCACAACAAACAAAAACTTTCGACTAATAAAAACTAAATCTTGACTCGGACTACGATTATCAAACAAAAGCGGCCACCAGGCACCTTAGTGATCACAGCCATCCTATGATAAAGTCGCTTCTGCACTCTGGCTTTCCTATTAAAAATTCCACCTGCAGACACTTTTCTATGTCATCTCTATTTAAAATATTCGCCGTGTCGGTTGCTAAGTAAAACTGTCGCGAGAATCTTTTATTCTTCTTAATGCGAGCCGTTTCGGCTCTTGTTCGGGATCCTACTGTGACAGCCATTATAATTCCGAGTGAATGTGGAAGTATACAAAGACGGCTTTGTACCCGCTATAAATATTTATGAGTAAGTGCCTATTTTCTACACACGTGGGTCGGTGGATACGCACGATACCACCGGCCTAATTGGATGTCTGTAGGCGCGAATTTGTTTCACTCTGAGGGGAATTCCTTATTCGTGGCGGAAAGTAATTTATAATAGCGAAATTTTACTTCCTGGCCGATACGCCCCCGCGTTTATAACGCCCTCGTTAAGTTCTCCGCTTATTGACACAACAAATTAATTATTTAGCGGTTCAGTTACGGTTATATAACGATAAATACATTGAAGATACTAATCCTACTTTCTCTTAACTAGTTTCTTGAGGCCACTATAAGAAAGTAAAACCCCGCTATGTTGGCGCTCGCCCCGTGTCCTGTTGACACACAAATTGTTATGATAAAATATTCTGGAATACTGATTTCTATGACACTCTCATTTGTAATTTTAGGTAATTTCATCTTTGTTTACGACAATGAGCATTGTTTTGAATACAGTGACAGTTTTGGAATAAGAAATTATTTCCGAAGAATTAGGAAAGAAGTTATAACGATGACTTTGAAAGGACTCTGAGGGAAAGAATTACTAGACTTACGACTTGAAACTGTCTAATTAAAAGTCGAGGTCAGGAGAGAGATTTGACAAATCAAATCTACTTTCCAAAAACCAAGAAGAATTTTTTAAAGAAAGTAAACTCTTGCATGCTAATAAATAAGTTTGCACTTCGAGCATACATAAATTCAAGATTGGTAGATCTTTTTAACCAAATATTTTGAATTTATTATTCAATCTGTACCTATAACAGAAAATGTCTGTCTAACAAGTATTATAATAGTCTGTTGTGACACCACGAATGACCCTAATCCTGTCTATCTAAGTATGTTCTCGCATGCTCGTATATCTGGAACGCGGGAACGGTAGTGCGACTGTGGACGGCATGGCATCTTGCCCCGTCCTGCCCTGACACTTGGCCTCTCACAACTATACACTCAATACTATACCGCGCTTTCCTATCTATCTTGCTTACACGAAATTATGGCTTTACGTTTCAGATGAATCACACTGCTTCAAAACTTCCTGTTAATCATCAATCTGATTTGAATATAAATAAGTAATATCCTACTACCATGACAAATTAAAATTAGTCTTTTATTTTATTTGTTTTGATCAATCTCCCGGCGAATTAATGTTCTGGTTCAATGATCTAAGATTATCTATAGATTTTTAAGTCTCAATTCACAGGCGGTAGGTATCTGTTTATTGCTTTTAAATTCAGTTTACTATAACGTCTCTAAATGTGTTGATGTTTTACAATGTTTATACTTCGAAGAGAAAGAAAAATTGCTACAACTTAGCAGACTGGAATCAAACAAGGGATCACGTTGTCTCTTTGGTTGGGTACATGGTTGGCACACTTTCAGGGGGTCTCGGTTACAGCGGCGACGTCACGTTTCCCATGTTGGGAATAGTTTATTGAAGTCATGATGTGACCTTAACATTGTGTTTTACGATTGTCTCGTCACCGGTCCGCGTACTGACATTTCAATAGAGAAGGTGAGCGTAGGTCGCGGCGTGAGGCAAAGCACGACGCCCAGCATAGCCAACCACCACCTACACGCCGCATCTACTGTCAACACCATGCTTATTTTACATGATTGCCGTTATTTATAAATATTGTCCCCACCGACCACAAACAACACGTAAATCACCACTATCAAAATATGTATAAAGCAAATGTTTCATCTTTTCGATCAGTCATGAAACACGGAAACCATTTTCAACATTGACACTCAAACGGCACTATAGCAGAGCGGTATTAATTTTAGCTTTATAGTTGAATTTCTCGAATTACCTACAGAAGCTTATCGGCGTCGGTGTTGACTTAAATTTGCATCTAGGTAGTATTTTCTCGTCGCCAGTTCGATAGTGTGTGCTCACGATTTAACGCTGGTATTAATGCATTATTCAGCGGGGTTTTCATTAGACTGTCGCTATCGGCGAGGGCGATCGCGCTCTCGTTAAAATGTACGGATGGCATGACGGGTGCTCGTATTGGACGGGCACGTGAGTGGACCCTATCGTAGCTCAAATTCAAATCACTGAAAAACTTATTTGCTGTTTCGCATTTTCTGTCGCCTAGCTTCGTGACACACGTCAATCTATTTGTATCCACTACTAAAGCCGGTATTTCGCTTTTCCGAGGGCTGTTGTTTTTCTTCTAAGAAGTGCGTGCCTGATAACGGCTCGTAAATAAATAATTATAACTGAATAGTGTAACACGTAAATGCGCACCATTCGATAAGGTAGAGCTGTCTAGATTAAAGGATTCAGCCTTTTAATTATTCTAATTTTAGATTCCTCAACTAAGTAAAGCTGAACTAGTGATAACACTCCATAGGTACAATTATTTATTTAATTTGTAAGAGGCTTTTACTGGTACTTTGCAAATGATTTTCCTCCGTAGTCGTTTATCTAAACTTGCACATGCTCGTGGTTATCGCATCTAAATTCTTTAAACGCATTGAAGAAATGCAATTAGCAAGGCGAAGAGGACTATTAAATGTGTAGCTTGACCAGTTTAAAAGAAACTGGTGCAGTGCGTAAGGACAGGTTTATCAACCCCACACATGTTACAAACTTGCGGATGTGGTATACTTTCGATATTAATGAGAACACATCCCGCATGCGTCGCCCTAAATAAATTGCCACCTTCTGCAGCACACGTTCAACGAGAACAAATTAATTTTATGAGACGTATATATCATGTGTGGTGACATTTTTCATTAAATGTTTTAAAATATGTTGTTTATTATGGGCATACTATATATTTTGCATGAAAATAGTCTGATTAATCACTTATGAGTATTTCCAACAATGTAAGGTTTAATTGATGCAGCCATCAGTCATTTCCAGTGAATCGCCACGGTAGAACAAGCCCACAAATAACTGCGCTATGTTTTTAATTACCTTGTCAACGCTTCGGCTTTGCGATGTCAGTCGTCGTGTGGAGCACCTGCAACAATCGGACACACATTAATTAATATCATGTAAATTTAACTACTTAAAAATTGATTCATTATTCCTATATTTGTCTCTAACACAAATAGGCCGTTCCATATGCGAAGGCGATATAGATATCTCCTCAACTGCCATTCCAGATCGATTCACCTTTCGCATTTCATGGGACTGAACTGTTAACTGCATAGGTACCAAATGTCGGTTTACTGCCTGCGCCAGGTTTAGTATTTCTAAGCAGTCTTATATGCTTCGCTTACTTCCCAATTTTGGAATATATTTACAACAGACAGACTACTCCTTGGGGGTTGATTACCTATCCTGTTTTGTTAGTACGAGTCTGTCGTTGATTTTGTTCTGTATTTAAATAATATCCGTTTTCTAAATCAAATAATACATTGTATAATGTATATCCTGAAACAGCTTTTTATAAGTTGGCACTGGCACCATGCTTTTGCGCATGCGCGCCGTGCATGCGTGCCCTGTGTAAATTGTAATCTAATACATTTAGATATAACATTATCTTATAGTGATGAGTGTGTCTACAGCCTATAACTATAAGTTTTAACTTGGCACGTACATATGTCTATATATAGACTTAATTTACAGAATGCCCATTCAATTACCTGACGCTGTTAGTTTATTGACATAATAGTTCAGATTCGCCACAGGGCGGGAGACTGGATTATAGACCTCGAGCACGCATGTCCTTATCTAGATTTCTAGATGGATTCTGCGTCGGATGGTGTGCAAGTTCACGCCCAAGGCGAAGGTTTTGATATATTTAACTTACATATTTGCATTTAACGATCATAAGAGCGGTCGTTATCTTTTTTGTAGGCCATATCCGGACACACTGTGGTATGTTTAAATAAAAACATTATTTTAGTTGCAAATTAATCTAGAAATCTCTGAGGAGACAATAGGTCGTTTGTTGGCATGCAGGAACGAGTATGAAGTGTGAATGTCCGCCGTGTGATGTCGGACGTCGCGACACTCGTGTAAACAAAGCGCTACACTGACCGGGTTAACCTTGAATGGTAAATGTGTGCGGAGTTTCGCCGGGGAAAAATGTGCCATTGATGCAGGCGGCGTGCGTGCGCCGGGTAACGGTCACCACGAGCCGAATAAGTGGTTTAGCATCGTACGTGGAATGATAATGTTCAGAGCGAGACTTGTCACGCGATTGCACTGCCCTGTCACTGCCGCACGCAGTCAGAGACCCACTTTCTAACCTTGTGTCCTTGAACCATAAGTGTGTTTACGTTTTATGCTTTGAATTGCTGATTTCTTCATATCGCTGTAATGTATCAAAGAACACCTTAATGTACTTTAGGTTTACTTCCGGTGAAACGAGTGTTCTTCGCTGTAGTCTGAAGGCAAATTATTTCAATAGGTATATAACGTTGAATAGGTAGTTAATAAAAGCGATAGTGCAATATTTCGTGTAGCCAATTACAGTAGGGTGGATGTCGATGTCGGTGTCTAAGAGTGAACAATGTGCCGCTAACGAGATACAGCGGGCCGGCAGCGCACCGGTCCGTCAGGCAGCGCGCCGTCCCTTGCCCAACACCTCAATTCGTTCCTTGTTTACGTTGGCATCGTACTTGCCCGCGGAGCCCGATCTCATCCCGAACGCAATAAAGCTCGGAGCAAACTCACGACTCTGCAATGTCTACTCTTTATCGCCCTCGCCGAACGCAGTACGATCTTAAACGTATTTTAATAACTTCCACCCGCCGGTCGCCGTAATGGGATCACCATGCAAATGCCTGTACCCATGCTGTACCGTTAAATACCGATACCGACGGTAACGAACCGCCCCGCGAAATAAAGAAAGGCAATAATCGCAAACAGGAAATCCGATCACGCCGAGGGCGCCCAGCGGTGGCGGCGGACAGGTTCCACTGGGAGCATCCAGTCTAGCGCCACATCTATGTAAACTCAAATGCTTTCACAGTGCTTAGACATAAGTATAGTAGAATCCCTCTCGGTTCAACGTCAAAAAACTTGAATGAGTTGAAGAAAGTGCCCTTTCAAGTTCCTGTATTCGATCCTATCTTAGATCGAATGAGGTAAGTTGTTAGTGAACCTGACGTACCGAGTGTGGATTTGAAGTTCCCTTTCGTGATATGGCAAAGCGCTTTCCCTGTCGCAACTCTGCGCTCTGACACTTGCACTCTTCCTTTCTACATTACACTCACTAGTGGAACGATAAGACCACTGGTATTAACTGTTATTACATTTGAACTAACCTACATTAAGTCGTTATAACAATCATTGTATGAAATAAATTTTGATTTTAATTTGCATTACATTTCACATAACCGTAACATGACGACGCGCGACGAATGAATAAAGAGAATTCCTACGGTAAAGTGTTATAATAAGCATTAACATTATAATCAGGATGTACTTTTTACTTGCGTCGACCGATAATTAAATTCTTTCAGTCCCACCGAACGATGTCACCTTTTTGAATAAGTTTTCAATTCAAAAGCCGCTTCATCATCTCTCCTTGGAAACTACTATTACAAAATAAGATTAACAATTTTCTCACGTCCGCATCGAGATCGAGTTAGGCGACGACAACCTCTGCAAAAAGTAAGTTGGAAATCTAATAGAGTTTGTGGCAAGCCGGTTATTTGTGTTATTTTTTAGTTTCGCTGACGCTCAGGAGAAATGCTATGTAACGTTCGCGAACGAAGACGAAGCAACCTGACATTACAGTAATAACGCCGAACCGCCCTTCTGTCATTACTCTGTACACTTTCCTCGGGTAACTAAATATAAAACGCTTCTTATTTTTCAAGGGCACGTTCATTACAATTGCATTACAGTCTATGTTCATCTTTTACGATAGGCAGACAACTTCTATATACAGCCCGGGTTGCGTTAGTTAGGAATCATTTCTTGTCAGTCAAGGCACATAATTGCATACAAATGTTTTTTAATTAGTAACCGGATAGACAACGTTAGAAGCTAAGTGGCACGGATGATGTTGGATTAAGACTTCCTTTGATTAAGATTTGTTATGAATGTGTCAACAGCGGCGGTAGTGCGTGACAGAACTGGTCCAACAGAGGAAGATCAAGGCTTGGTGTCACTGCGCGTCACACAACATACCCTGCGATTATTGTATCTTTCATTACAGCCTACGATACCACTACCGCCTCATTATGCTCACATAATTGCACTTTAAATCAAGATATTTTAAAATGATAATATAGTTTGACTAAGTATGTTTAACCGGCTTTTTTATTATTTAGTATCATAAAACTGTAACAGCCTGTATAGTACAAACGGAAATGTAAGAAACTACTGTGTCCGCGACTCCGTCCCCGTGGAGAGTGGGTGCTCGAAATGTTTGAATAAAAAATAGCTTATGTCCTTTCCCATGATGCATTCTGTTTCCTCGTAAAATTTTATCACGATCAATTCAGTTTTTTTGTTGTGAAAAGGTAACAGATAGACAGACGGAGAGACTTTCCCATTTATAATAGGTAGGTACTAGTAAGGAGAACCAAAAACAAAAAAAATATTAAAAAAATAAAGATTTCTGTCTTTCGTTTTGTACTGCATCAATCGTTGGGCGGACTATGAACGGAAACAGTTTACGAAAAAATAAATCTGCTGTTCCATACATTTAGTCGAATAATGTTGAATTATTTGTATGGAGCAGCAGATTTCTTTCCCGGTTACAGGGTTGGTTCCATAGCAAAAGTTGTTTATAATAATTATGAGTATAATAACCCGATAGCTCCCTTCTGGGTTTATATACTGTAAGTGTAGAGAATAATTGAATTAAAATAAATAAATATACCCTTTCCGACTAACCTTGTATATTATGCAGTCCTATAGACGGTATAGTTCGAGATTGGTTTTCCAAATTCCACGCAAGTTTAGCTGCAGGCAAAGGCTTGTAATAAACAAGAATTATGAAATAACTAATAGTTTAATTTATAGCGAAATCGCATATCAAACCTGATTTCAATGGAACAAAGCTATGTCCTAATGGGTGACAACCAGTGACAGCTATCGGATTTCAATCACGACCACGTCAAACAGTACAGAAAGAACATCATATGCCTACAGCACTTACATTTATAAATGAAATTTACTTTACAAACAGGTACGGGCAAGTTATTCAACACCATTAGTATTCCTTGTTAGTATCGTATTATAAATATGATGATGCTTTGAAGTCGCGGAAGAAGAACATGATTTGGTGTTTATATCAAACAGCAATATAAAATTTTCAGATAGCGTAAAATATTTAAAATTTGATATCGAAAAAAGGAAACCGTAGACACCAGTAATAACTTGATATCTCTATGCTGGCGGATATCGAAATTACATGTCGTCTAATAAATGTTTCATATTAAAATTGATGTTCGATACTGCATAAATTATGAATTTTACTATTGGATGTCATAAAAATTAGACGGAGATGGTAAATATAGAAGAAATACAACATTTGTTGGAACTTAATGTCATTATTTTAAATAATTTATTATTAGGAACTAACGGTCGATGCATCTGTCCCCGCGCATTTTTGCTTGGGGCACTTATTAATTCTGCACTACGTCTGGCGGAGGTGTTACGTAATTGCAAGAATGCGGCGGCATGCGCCTCGTGGACGACGTGTCGGATGGTCCTGTTCGCATGTGAACCGTATTTATAGTAATTACGTCGCTCGGACGCTGACTCCTGTCGATTGATGCGACGGGAGAGCGTCCGTATGAAACGATAACATCGGGTCCATTATCTATGCGGCACTTAATTATACGGAATTACTTTAAACTATCTTTCAGAAATTTTATTGAAACTGGAAAATAAAAATCTGAATTAACTACGTTATTTAACCAATGTCTTATAAGTTGTACTTAGAAAAAAAAAAAAACATGTAAACGTTTTATTAACTAGGTACTCTTCCAATAAGTGAACGTTACTTCCGAAACGATCCGATCCAAGAAATCTTTTATATCGTAGCTCTTGTAGCTATGTCAAATCGTGACGATTTCGTAATGTAGTGATAGTTTTCCCCATGAAAGTAG
The DNA here is from genome assembly GCA_932294325.1 of Allophyes oxyacanthae. Taxonomy (NCBI): domain Eukaryota; kingdom Metazoa; phylum Arthropoda; class Insecta; order Lepidoptera; family Noctuidae; genus Allophyes; species Allophyes oxyacanthae. The sequence goes on along the minus strand of OW028620.1, from coordinate 8,815,822 downwards.
TTCAGCAATCTACATATTTATCAGCCAGCATTAATTGGAGTGGCATTGGTAATAGTTTCCCGATTAATGCACGCGATCGTCTCTAGGTGGGTCCGTTTGCGTTATTTCGCGGTATCGCGCGCGCAATCGTAACCTCTTCCCACATAATTGGCGTGTGGGCGCGGCAGTGGTGGCGCGTTATCCCGATCGCCGCCCACCAGCGACGAGGCGACGCCCGATTAGATAGCTCGGCCCCCGACACCCCGACCTGGGCAACACCTCCCAGCTGCCGGCTGCCGACGCACACGGCCAACTGGGATCATCTCCTGACGCGATCGCGAAACTCATAAAGCAGTCTCGTTAGTTACACACTTACACCGCACGCGCAAACCAATTGTCAATAAATAGGAAATTTATTGTATTCGGTAGTTTGCACTTAATTAATTCCAAATAAAATAATAAATCATTCTAGACAATTAAATGCGTAGCTTGCCCGTCTTCTATTTTTAACCTTAATAAGCCCTTGTATCTCACGAATGTTATAGGACAATAAGCCCCCGGAGCTAACCCTTAAAAAAAAGTGATACCCGATAAAAAGTGGTACCGGCTCGCCCGTTACGCAAGACGAAATGCTCAGTGGATGGTTCATTAATTGTGTATTGTCGAAGCTCCGGCCGACGATTCACATCTAGTAAATCGTCCAAGTGATCTCACGACGTTCTTATTTCCGCCCGCTATGTGACCGCCTAGGCCATGCAAGTTTCTCTTATATGGCCATGGTTAATAAAATTTAATACATGTGCAGTGAAAATTAATCGGAAGCATCGATGATAGGCGTGCACGTTTATGCCGCCAGGATAAACACAGATAAAGGCGAAGACCGTTAAGTTGATTTAGCACGTCGGTTCCGCCCCTCTTTGGTAGTATTACAAACAATTATTACAAGACGATATTTTATCTAAGTAGATGACGTTTCATTTTCAATTGTGTATTGGAAAAGATTAAACGACACAATCCAGTGTTTAAAAATTGCAGTGAACGACATCCTGGACAAGTCTAGAATTCCATTGATAAATATAAAAAAATTATAATGATTAACATCCAGTTCTTGAATTGCGCACGCGGTTCCTTCTAAGAAGCTCCCTATAATTTTGCACTGCACGCTACTCAAACCACTCCAGACAAATTATGATTATACCTAATTCACTTTCTAGTTAGCGTAACAAATACTTAGCACAGGATTTTTTTATAGAATTACGTATTTTTTTATACACCGGGTTTTGTTTGCTCTTCGACGTTGAAGCATGGGATTTGCCTACATTAACATTTTAACTATAGATTAAATCAATAGTGGCTAGAGCCAATAAATCACAATGCAACATCGCACGCACGTATCGCGCACAATATGGTTGACGTTAATTGACGAAATGCGAACTAGTAGTGTTCGCGACGACTGATTTATACGCGCGCAAATCGCTACTCAATTTGCATTGGATCTATGTAAAGCGCCCACTCGAGCACTCGTTACCGCGATCGTAGCCGACTTCGACATACTAGGCACAGACCAATCGTCACGACTAAAACTAGGAATGTGTTATCGCTTATTTTTTAGTAATGCGCACATTTACCAAGTTTGCTACCGCTCTAAAGATTTATCAACTGCAAACATTTACATATTCCTTCCTAGTTTGAGTAATAAATACTGTTCTGAGTAAGTTTTATCTGAGAACGCTAGATACCTGACCTACTCTAAAGCGAATCTGAACATTCAATAATAAATGACTTAGATAAAGCCTAAACGTATAGAAATTACTACATTTGTCATGACCACATTGGTTAAACACAATTCTACTAGCTGTTATTTAATGCCGTGATAGGAACCACTGTTCAGTGGCGGTTAATATGTTTCAAGAAAGCCTAGTACGGATGTGGGAAATACGGTTGAAGATAAAATCATGAACATTGTATACGCATGCACATTTACAGTTAGTAGCTCAAAACGCAAATAAAATTAACGAAAGACAGCAGTAAACGACCGCACAGACACATATCTATTGCGGTGTAAAATAGCGGCGCGCGCAGCAAATGACATTCCACATTCATACCACGCCAAATAAGTGCGGAACGTGGAGCGTATTTAGGTCACACACTGATTCTCGGTAATAGAAGTGTGGGGTGTAAAGCTTCGGAGTTTCACCACAAGTAATCTGACAGACGTAAGTATAAGTTCCTTACTAATTTGCGGACCGTACATTTCGAGCTGTGGTCACGCGCTTGCCGACCGCAGCCGAATTCCGCTACTGGTACGTGCCATGTCGACGGAGACGGAAGACATCGACCATCACCCCGAACTGTTATAGCTAGCAAATATATCCATATAAAAAAGTAAGTTCAAAAACTAAAACCCGGCTACTGAAAAAGTATGAAACACGAAAATATTAATTAATACATATTCATAGTGATTTTCAGAGGATAGCCGTGGTCGTATGCCACCTAGCCTAACAAAACAATACATTCTAACAGTTGTAAGCGATCATAAGCTTTAGGGCAAAGTGGCATATGACCACGGCTATCCTCTGAACATCACTATGAATGTAAATGTATTAATATTTTCTTGTTTCATACTTTTTCAGTAGTCTGGTTTTAGTTTATGAACTTACTATTTTTTATGATTTCATTAGGATATTACACACTTATCTATCAATTTATTATTACGCTAAATACTTCGTCAACGTAGCCAACTACATATGTAGGTATTTTTCGATTTATCGTGGTATTCTCACAACATGTACACAATGCAGCACTCAGCTAAACGATCTGCTGCGCATTCCGAGTGCTAATGAGTGTGAGAATTGACTCTAATATGGATATGACTGTATTATGGATAATTTGATGCAAATGAATACGAAAGTAAACGATTCTATATTTATTCGTTTATTATGCTGATTGCAGAGCGATATCGATGTGATAAACTTAATATTGCGAAGTTAAATGTTACAAAAAGATGTGAAATTGTTAGGTTATTAAATAAAAAAGGATTTCGTATCGTAAAAAGTTGTTACGATGTCACCAATTGCTGATATAATTACTAGTACTTACCTACTGTATTTCATGTCTTTTTTAATAAGTACGTAATGTTATTAGGTACGCATTCTTAGTAAGAACGGATCCCACAATCCTTCATTGCAAGCACCATTAATTTCACCGGCCTGTATTTTTTTTATTAACGTTACATTGTAATTACAAATTAGTGTAGTTAATACGTCAATCATAATTAGATCACATTTTTTAAAGGCACGTTCCGCTCTGTGGTCAGACAAATTAATAACGTCTGCATGTTCTATGAAGATTCGTGGACGACATAATAAACTAGTCGTTCGATGATCACCAACCAACATAATTCCTATCAACCTATAATTATCTATACGTGCAGTTTTAAAGGTCAAGTTAAATTAAAATGAATTTGTTAAATTACACTTGTAGAGACGGAAAAGACGAAAATAACAAAATATTTTAATAACGCACGAAAATGTAAAGTGGTATCATCAATATAGGTATGCTCTAGTAATAATAACTTTATGGGTATGCTAGTAACTGTCGTCCACGGTGTCAAAACGCGCGTTTTATTTTTATCAAAATAAAATACTTTCTATTACTGAAATAATTATTTTTAATTATTACTCCCTACATACAAACAAATTTTATATCTTTATAAAAAATATTTATATGCTTCAAAACGTTTCGTAATCTAACTGTAACGTTAGGCCTGGATAGCGCTGAGAAGAAGAAACAAAACATTTCGCAACGAGTCTGTCAATCAAACCGCACGCGAATGTCGCTTAGCATTGCATGTAGTTTCACTTACGGTGCACGCAGTTTTTCGTCGGGAACGCGATCGCGACCGCGATCAATAGCTCACATTGTGCTCGTCGACGCGACGCCCGCGCAAGTTGCATAATGTGTCAGTCGTGGGAGCGACTACAGAGCTGCGCCGTTATGCGACGCACGCCACTGGTACCGTTCCATTAGTGATTTTATTAGACGATTCGCGTGTATCGCCCGTAATCAATTTGAGCACATTGCAGGCGTTGTAAGTCGCCCCACTTGCAACGTATTATAGAGCATAAAACGCTTTACAGCCACGTTCTCCATTTAAGCTCACACGGTGTTTCATTCCGGGCTAATGTAAAGCTTGCTGTGTATAATTTTGTTTTGTCCGCTTTATCTGGAACGCAGCAGTATATCACGAATTTTGTAGATAAATCGATGCAATGCCATGAAAAACGATTGTATCTACGTATCTATTAAAGAAATTACTTCTTAATATCAGACCTTGCCGATTTAGCTCGCGGCACATGGATTTGTTTGTTTATTTTGTTTAAAACAGTATAGCTGCTTAATTTATGGTTCTGTAGGAGTTACACATGTTTGCGGCACGTACATATTATTATTTAACAGTATGGTAACATGATAATATTTTTTTTTTGTTGTTTATACATTAAACAACAAACCCATCTCTCGATCTGCTAGACCTATTCTGAAAACTCGAAGTCGGGTGGGCTGTTAGTTTAAAAGATTTGGAATTAATATTATTTTATCATTCGAGTTTTTACTTAAGGTGTCCTCTTCTTATTGTTCAAATTGACCGCGAACGCTGTGAAACGGTACTAACAAATTTTCAGCGTGGTTTATTTAGTTTATTTATGTTTTCAGTGGATGAAAGCGTTGCTCTCATTTTTTATTACAAGTAAAGTGGACTAAAGCTATAATTTTTCAATTATAATACAAACACGGAAACTTGTTTGCGAATATCGGATGACTTGTTATAGTCAATATTTGGGTACGGCGGCGTGGTATCCGTGTCAGCGATGAGTCAACGGTGACCGCTCACACCCACGTCTATTGTTAGTCTCAGGCGCAGGTTCCCTCATTTACATACCCATCTCGCCATAAACAAACATAAGCCCCATATTTTTTTCTGCTATCGGAATTTTACGATGTTGCTAAAATAAAAGTTTCACTTTACAGTTACGCATTTCATTTATTTATTTTTATTAAATTCGTATTATCTTTTATAATATAAAATTATAATTCTAGCCATGACATCATTGAGTTCAGTTATAGGGTGAATATTTCATTTCGTGCTTATTACACGTCGGACGCTAAAGAATATATTAAACGTTGAAAGAATTTGAAACTAACGTAGTTTTTGTATAGTTAACTTGGTGTTCTAATAGGCGCAATCCTTGGAACATCTTTTTTTTTATTAGAAATGCACTAAATTTATAACAAAGAATCTAAAATCTAATTACCATCGGTGTCCCTTTTCCCAGATTTTAGTAAATTAGCACATGCTGTAAAAAACTGTGTTTGAAGAACGACATTTTTATTACTTTTTAGGAAAACAGGATATTTAATCTATACAAAGACGATTTATTGTTTATGGAAGAACATATTTAAGTGGTTCCATACAACTTTGAAAAATGTCCCTCCACTTTCCCATAATTACCATTTGACGGTATGTTGGATCCGATATTTTAATACTTAGGCCTCACTGTGCACCGAGCTTCGCACTAAATAATCCACGAAAGTCAACGCTCGGCTACCAAGCCGAACACACGCGTGAAAGAGTGATTTTGGCTAAGTAAATTAAAGTTATCCTGTTCGAAAAGTGACGTGGTTCGGAATATTTCTGCATACCGTTCGTGTTATGAAAGGTAGTTATATTTATTTTTATCAAAGAATTATTTGCCAGATGTATTCGGTATAAGTCTCTTTTCCCGCTGACAAGCTTAACAATGCAGTACCTGTTCCAAATAACGGTAATTTATCGAAAATGTTATGAATCTAATTACCATTCTTCTAATTACCATTGATTACCGTTCTTCTTGATTCGAATGGTAATGAGAAAAACCGAACGGTAATGATTAGATTCTGTGTTTCAATTCTGTATACACTGTATTTATCCTTACTTGTCTTAAATGGGATATAACAAATACTTACAATATAATAGATTATATTCATTCAGTCATTATAATAAATAATTTCCCAATCTTATCAGTTGACTTTGCTTACCAGCACTTCTTCTTCTTCTTCCTCGATCGCTCAATACTGAGGATTGCGACCACAAATTCGTCTCCATTTATATTTGTCAGACGTGGAGTGCACGGCTAGTTGTATGTTGCCGCCAACCGCTCTCTTGACAGCATCACTCCATCTGACGGGCGCCCGACCTCTCACTCTCCTGCCCTCCACGTGACCCGGTATGAGCCTACTCTCCAAGCTATGTTTTGGAGATCGCATAATGTGTCCGAAAAATCTCACAACTCTTTGGTGGCAAATCGCAGAAAGACGCACTTTAACATTTAGCTCCACAAGGATGGACTCATTTGTTCTGAATGCTGTCCATGGAATTCTGAGCATTCTCCTCCAACACCATAACTCGAAGGCATCGATTTTTCTTCGATCAGAACTCTTCATGCTCCAGGTTTCGGCACCGTACATAAATATGGAGAAAATCAGGGCTCTTACAAGGTGGACTTTAGTTCCGCATCGAATGCTTCGGTTCCCCCATATCTTGTCAAGATTAGACATAGCATTATTCGCCATCGCGGACCTGCGGCAGATTTCTTCCGAGCAAGTGCCTTCATTATTTATCATTGATCCTAGTTATATGAACTGACTTAATTTATCATATCCATTGAGAGTATCAGATGACGTGAAAGATTGGGCTCGGTCTACCACCATTATCTTTGTTTTGGAACGGTTGATTTGCAGACCCAATTGTGTGTTGCCATTTCATCTTCTGTTGAAGCAACTATGGTTGTGTCGTCCGCATATCTCAGGTTAGTGATTTTTTGGCCACCCACTGTCACACAACCACACCACCCCGAAAGCTCTTTTCTCATTATGTGTTCACCATACAAAATAAAGAATTTCGGAGAAAGAATGCATCCCTGTCTTACACCACGTTCCGTACGAAATGGTTCAGAGTTGTTTGCACGAGTACCTTTCCCAGTTACAAAACCGCACTGTTCATTTGGATTTTGATGGTAAATAAAACGCTGCTGACACGCCATCGGGGTCCAATGCTTTATGTTTGACCTTCTGGATAGCATCCTCCACTTCAGTAATCAATATATTTGGTTCTTCCGGATGATTATCCCATCTTCGCTCCATGGAGTACCTCTCATCATCCCGATACAACTTATAACAGTAAGTCCTCCATCTTTCTAGAACCAAATCCAGATCTGTAAGAGCATTACCTTTACTGTCATTTATTATCCAATTTCTCGGTTTGAAAGCTCCGGTAAGTTGTTTAACTTTCATAAAGAGATCTTTGCTTTGTGCCCATTTGCGTTCCCCTTGATTTCGTTACAAACTAAATTTATAAACTTATCTTTATCCCTTTTTGTTGATTTCTGCACTTCACTATGCAACCTATTGTACCTGTTCTTTTGTTCCTGAGTATGTAATCCTGCGCATTTAAGAGCTCTCTTTTCGTCTCTTAGTGTCCAGGAATCCCTACTAATCCATTCATCTTTCTTTTTGACAATCCTAAATAGCTGGCTACTCTTCTCAGCGGTATCTAATATAACCTTTTTTAGGTTTGTCCAATCCGCATTGCTGGAGTCAAACGGGTCGAGTTCAAGAGATTTGACCTTTTTTTGGAAGTTTTGTTTCAAGTGCAGATTGTTTCTGATGTTTTAGATGCGTACGTCTCAAACGAAGTCTGAAATCCGCTACTACTAGCTGATGGTCACTTCTACAATCCGCACCGGGTAGTGTTTTAGCATTAGTTACAGAGGAAAGCCATCGGGACTTGATCATAATAAAATCGATCTGATTGCGGTATCCATTAGGCGAGATTCAAGTGTACAGTCTTCTGGGATGATTTTTGAACCAGGTATTCATAATAGACAGCCGATTCTCTACACAATACTGTAACAGCTTATCAGCTCTGTCATTTCTCTTTCCCAGACCACAACCACCTACAATCTTTCCTTTCAATATCCTCTTTCGTTACGCCAATTTTGGAATTAAAATCCCATTGTACTATAGTAACTTCTTTGGATGGAATATTGTGAAGTAGCGCTTCTAGATTTGCATATAAGGCATCCGATACCTCCTCATCTGATTGTGCCGTAGGTGCGTACACTTGGATAACATTTATAGGCACAGGCTTTGCATCAATTTTTATTGAGATCATTCTGTCATTAGGAGTTTGATAACCTTTCACGCAATTTATATATTTTCTAGATATTATGAGAGCTACTCCATTCCTACTACGGTCTTCAGCACCCGAAAAGTACATCATATTACCGCTGCTAGTTTTAAAATGCCCACTACCTCTCCTGTAAACTTCGCTTAGTCCCAGGATATAAATCCTACACCTTTCCATTTCTTTCTCCACTACTTCAAGCTTGCCCGGTTGTAGTAATCCTCTAACATTCCAGGTGCCCACGTGAAGATGTTTCCTTAGTGAGGGCTTTGTTGTACCTGTACCATAACCATGATTGTGACCATGTTGTACCTGTTACAACAAATAGTCTGGTGCAAGTCTGGTGGTCCGCAGAAGAATGATCGGTAGCATATTTCACACCACGCAGTCCGATACTCTCATGGCGCCGAGCGTTAGTCGGGTTGCATGACATCGCATTATTAATTTGGAGACTCATCATGATTTTCTTGGGAAAATAGTGCAGTGGTTTCCCCTTGCCTTCTACACCAGTCACTTGAAGAGTTATTTATGCCCCAAGGTCGCTGTGGCCTCTTCCACCCGGTTTCCCACCTGCGTGTATGGTTATACTGCCATTGCTCGATCGCCAGAGCCCCGTTTGTTGTCTAGAAGGGAGTACCATGGCAGCCGAATATTGACCGACACCGTCAGAGCGACGCGTGCAGGGGGGTTTGACATTTGGCTTGGATAAGATGTTGCTACCAGTTCTCCCCTTACTCTCCCCAAACCGTTTATTTAGTTCACACTACGGAGCAACCAGAACTGATTGATTTTTTAAAGTTCCTGAGTAATTTTATTGCAATTAAAAGGCTGATTTATCAAACTGTTGTTTTATTTCTAATTACCATTATTTCTACCTCATTACCATAAATAGATATCTAATTTCCGTTTGTGTTAAATCTCATTACCGTTCCTTCAAAAAAAACAAACATCAATATCTTCAAAACTAAAAGTCTGATTACTGTCCCTTTCTTATATTTCACTTTTCATCATTAAAGACTTTCAAAAAAACATGTAAAGAACATGATTAAGCACAGTTTTTTTACTATTCTCCAAGAGACCCAATATGCACGAAATGAAATATTCACCCTATACCTGCATTCTATTGCCTTTTAGTAATAGGTAATCTGTTAACTTTTTCATATTTAGAAAAAATATAATTCCGACTACCTGTGTTGAAGATTCGAGATGATTCAGAAAAAAACGTTTCACCAGTACAAATTGATTGGAAAAGTGGAATCAATAATAGCTTCGATTATTGTAGATAAAATTAAATTAAGTTACGGGACACCTGTTAAAGGAGGGGCCGTCAAAAGCACGCACCCGCACCGCGGCCACAGGTCGTTCACCCCGACACGACGTAATTAAAATCCTTCATGGAAAGCACGCCTGATGGAATCCATCCTGACCCCGCGCACGACCGCCTAGTACCGCCCTTTAAACGTTACTTTATAAATAGGAGCAACCCAGCTTCGTGTCCCCTACCACTGCTATGCGATACGGGAGCTAGTAAAAAAATAAGCTTAATTATTCTGCGTATTTTTATTTCAACTTTCGTTTTATTCAATTCATGCTGTGTGTGTTTTAAAATAGGACAGCTTTAGAACGTTCGTGGATTGCGTATAATTAGTAATTTAGTACGTAGATAAAAAACATGAAGATTAAAAAAGCTTTTAAATAGTAGAACTTATAATTCGATTTTTGAAATATATATACGTTTTTCACCTCGTGTTCAATAAGTACGCAATATTGAATTGACGCGTAAGTAATGATAGGTATTTGTTAGTCATGGGCAATCATTTTGATTTAATATAGCAATCAATTTAGTTTATAATATCTCAGAAACTCAGTATACCAGAGCTATACATTTGGTGATCGACTAAATTAAAAGTTCTGATAGGTCTAAAATTCAATTATGAATCGGGTCAATAAAAAGCTAAATTTCAACTATTTTATTTAATTACTCCGATTGACATTCAAAAAACTTATGTAAGTCCGAATTTTTTTATGTTTTCATATTCAAACTTTAAATCCGATGGCACAATATAGTTACTTACATTAGGTACCCGAAAAGATACACTTAAATCACTTCAACACCATTGATTTCACTAAGCCTCTTCCGCAATTACAAATTGTTCCGATACGAACTTAGTCTAAAGAGTTTCTCGAGGTTCTCTAGTTAGAGCTTAAAGCCACTTTCCACTTAAATCCTTCTAAGTATCTTCAAACTTTAGTATGATATCAAAACAATCAGGAAATCGGCACACGGTATCGCCTTGTGCCCAATAATCGCTGTCGATGGCGTGTCGCTGGCTGCGCGCGCGCAGTCACGAACCCCGCGGTGGATCGCTGTTCCCACGTGACCCTCTTAATTATAATCTCAGAGCCCGAATCGGGTCACTTGAATATGTACATCGAAATTTGGGTTTAAGCTTTATGTTCTGTGGCGTAGAGAAAATCTTGTCGAGATCTTTAGGAGCTACGGTGGAAAATCTTAGTTTCAGTAAGATTTTTCCTCGTAGCATCGTAACTGTCTACGAATTCGTAGACAGCCAAAATTGAAAATCTGTTTTGTTGTTCGTCGTAGAGTTAATATTATCTAGTTGATTATAAAAGCTTTATCCCGGTTACGCTTACGCAACTATGCAATTGTTGGTATTTTAATGTGTAGTTTATCGAAATTAACAGATTTGTCATTACTAGCATGAAATAATATCGCGTTGAATTATAAAAAATAATCGTCAGTTTAACTGTTTGACTTCAAGTCTCAAAATTATCGAAGTACCGGGAAGTGTGATGTGGAGAATTGGTCCTGGAAATGTTCGAAAGACTCGGAAATTCCCGGGATTTTTGATACCAATATTTCCCGGGAGCAAATGTCTTTTGTAATGCTACATACCCAAGATATATCTGGGATAAACTTAAGCCTAATTTACGTTAAAATAATGCAGGGATGAATGAACTTTTTATAATTCAAATACTGAAATTCAAACCGAAAAAAGTTGTTTCATAATTTTAATTTTCCGAAAGTTGTCATGTATCAATGTATCGAAAAATTCTTCAAAATAATTATTAGTACCTAGTTACCTATAATAAAATTTAACCACTCATTTATTAGTCTGAAATTGTTTTATTTAATCTAAACTCAAAGAAAGTAAACATTTATTCTTATCGAATGCTTACAATTTATTAAACTAATAATAAAAATATTTCCCACTTTTAAAGACGATAACTTTCGTATTTTATACCCAGCATACATTTAGCTGGTCTTCTCAGCATAAAAAGGATTATTGTTAGAATTTTATTGCACTCTTTATTGCTAAGCCCATACAATAAACTATGTGAAAACGACTACATAGAAGTTTATGGGTTTGCTAAGCTTGCAGCGACATTTTACAAATTGGAGCTCGAAAGATCAAAGAAATCCGCCAAACTTTTGTACCGCGGGCAGTACGTTAGTCGTAAGTTGTAGGTTCGTGATCCAATTCCGCAGTTGGTACTCCGGCACCAACATGACCTGAACCCCGGTCGTGCTCTCCGGATCGTTTGTTATACTTTTGCGGTTCGCCAACGCTACCAGTTGTTCCGTGTACAATTGCGGACCTAGATACCGGAGGTAGCTAGGACCTTAATAATGTTCAAGTTCGTGGGAAAAATCTCTAAACTTGTTTCTTTATTTCTTGAGTGTCAATTTTAAGAAGTAATCATAAAATTACTTAAACTAACTCGTACAATAACACCGAATAATTTATATGATGTGGCGCGTGAGTTTAATTACCTACTTCTAATTAACTTGTTATTTATTAATCATGTTTTATATCTTCGTGTACAACTAACAATATCGTTTGTTAACTTGTAGCAATTATTCAGTCGTCATTAAAGTACATTACACACATACTCGGTAACATTAACTCAATGTAAGTGCCCTCTATTCGTTAAATTTAAAGCCTATTAGCCTTCAAAATCCACTTAAATATATTCAAAAATAAAACAGATACGAAATTTAGTGCAGGCGCAATACACTCGGGAATTAATTGTTAACTATAAATAAATAGTTTATTTTTATTCTTAATGTGCACTGCAGCCGCTTTTGTTAATGGATAACATGAATTGATTTTCCTATGGTCTATTTATATCTAAGTATATTTCTGTTTATGTTATAAAACATAAACAAGAATTGAACAGAACAGATAAATATTTAATTAATTAATAACCATCGATTTAAAGTAATACGTTGTTTGGCACCTAACTGCAGCGCTCGTTGATGTCTTTTGTACGCGGAGATTTAAACATTTATCGACTTATTTTGTTTTGCTTGCAGGTGAATTTCACCGTTATTAATTTCAGTACTATATTACTGTTAACAACTTCAGTGGCTTTTATTATGACAATTGAAGTATTTATTGCCTAACGTTTGTGCTAAAAACTTTATTTATACTGACTAAAGTTGGAATAAAGCGTCTGTTTTTACATGATATCGTTCTTTATTTATAGACTCATTAGACCCAATTTGCAAAAGTTTATGGCCAGAACTTAAAAACGATGAAATAAATGATAAATCTTCTCGCAAAGGGAGCCAAACGAAGCGACTCTAAATATAGCGCAGTGCCATTATTGCTATATGCGCATCGGAGCTTATCGCTCTATACACGATTGAAGACAAGCTCGCGCGCATGAGCGCAAAAACCTTCCTATACATACCCTAACGGTACGCAATACACACTACTCATTTTTCTACGTCATCATCGATTTATTTTTCCTTCCTAGACAGCATTTCCTGGAAGCGGTTCTAAATTATAGTCTTTTAAATTAACTTCTATATTTTCAAGTAAGCTTTCGGAAAATGAAGCAGTAAACATAAAGTAAATTATAATAAATTTTCTTATGGAATCTACTTTATTCTCATTTTTATTCTTTATTTGACATTCGCAAATATACACATATTTCAGGCAGGTTTGCATCAATTATTGAAGTACTTTTATTTTTTAAACTGTGTTCATAAAATATTTTTAATTATATCGCAACTTGTTATCGTTGTATAGTTGGGTCCAGCGGACAACCACCATAAAATATTTAATAAACCAGTTTATTGAACAGGATAACCTGACTGCTCACAAGACGTCCAGGAGTGCGATCTCAGAAAAATGTTTTTACTGGAATTTTTAAATACCTCAAAAAATTCTTAAGTAAAGGATAATGTTGTAAATATAATTAGGGACCTACCTTGTCAGGGCTACGGGAAGGATATTGATAGTTTAGCGTCACGTGATGTTATAGTTCAAACAAATTTCAACACGCAGTTCATGAACTTTTCACTGTTCGTATATCACAGGCGGTCGCACAGTCCTCAGGGTGAGCGCGCACGTTGGTCGCGAGTAGTGTCGCGGCCACTCTCAACGAGACACTGAACTTGCCGGAGTGCGCCCCAACGGTTATAACATAACACGTCTGACGTAACCTTAACCTTGCAAGAAGAAGAGGAACGAGCCGCCGAAGGACGGAGAGAGAGAGCGATAGTTTCGAGAGAAAGGGAGAGATGGCGCGGGCGCCGGACGCTCGGACGCCGCGGTCCGGCCGCCGCGCTCCGCCGGACGCTCGACGTCAGACCGCATCCCGCTTCCCATACACATCGCTGATAATGTTTATCTTTCACACTGCTGTTTGATTATACGCATTTTAACAAATTGGGAAATATATAACACTTTACCAAAGGAACTTAAAAGGCTTCCGTTTGAGGTGTATGGAATACGTAGACCCAACAGGTGAACAAACAAGTAAAAAATGTAAACAAGGATTATTAAGTATGAAGGTCATTTAACTCAAAATCCGAGTGTTAAAAGATACCATCATTTCATAATCGCAGCTTATTACCAAGTTCCATTAAGTATTAAGGAACCAGTCATGAATCCATTAGCAAGCGCATGGTTTGTTCCATCGACCATGATACAGTTTCTGCTCACTCACCCTTCTCCATATCCCTTACCGGATTCGTATTAGATATCAGATTTCTATTGTGTATAATAGTTTCGTCAGTGTTCAGGGCAGCCTGGTGCCATTGAACCTGAGGTTTTTGTCTTAGTACAAAGGAAACGAAAGGAAAGAAAGAAAGAAAGGAGAAAGGGTCGCCTATTCTTATCCCGGAACATCGCTACCCATAACCGGGGCCCTTTTTCTATCATTTATGGTTGATGATACTAATGGACGGTAAAACTCGTGAGTTTATGTTTGCATCTTTAGAATGTTCTTGTTCAGTGTACCTCTTTATAAATAAATAATAATAATAACACTATGAAAATACTCAAGTATATAGAGATTAAAACAAAACAATCCATGAATATGCTACCAGTACAGTACACCACGAATCTATTATTCATAGTTGTCATAGCGAACCAAGGATCACTCGGTCACATCTATCTTGCAAGGGTCCCCGAATTGTAACGGTTAATCTGAGTCGCATTGCTATACTCAGTTAAGTAGTAGCATATTTATAAACCACTCGTCTTTGGAGTTATCCGCGGAGGACAGGATTATTGCTCTACTTAATAATAGTTATAGACGTACCCAGGGTTAGAAGACTAGTTTGCATTTCTTCGAATGAGATTGCGTGAAAACTTATAAATACAACGCTTGGCGTGTCTAATTATAAGAGACGTGCAAGTAAGGGCTCACGCGGTGGCCATAAGCCAGGACAAGGCGAGGCTAAGATATTCAAATACTTACTTAATCACCCATGCAATCCATACAGAATTGGTTAGAAGTGTTTTCGGCACACCAATGATGATATTCAGTCCCAAGTAATAGGGGACAAGCTTTAAAAAGAGCCATTAATCGGCCGCAATTCCAATCCTGAAACTGCAACTAAGAATTTTCATACACAAAATTCCAATTATACATAATTTATATTTAAACACATGCTTTACGAGGCTTTTTTCGCGATTTCCGGGTTGTTCCTATTGTAAAAATTGTTTATAATGATGAGTAGGACATTAACCCTTTAAAACAGATATCCTGTTTAAATATACAGGATGTTTGTCCGCCTCGTGAATCGAACCCAATTCCCCACGCTTAGCAACGGCGGTCACGACTTTGTATAATACCAAGGACGCGGCTTAAGTTGATATATGCGTAAATAGTGGCAGTGAACCCATTTCATGCGACCACATGAATCCATTTCCGTCAGTTGATTATACGAGTATTACAAGCTACATAGTTGGTAAAAGGAAAGTCGATACTCTTCAATCCTAATGGATTAACCATTAGGACTGTAGATTATCGAGTTTCCTTAATCCTAAGGTCCGTGTAGTCGGTTGATTCAACCGAGAGTTCTATTCAAGTTGCAATAGTAATGTTGGTAATTTTATGGGTAAAGTGACAGAATAGTAGTCTATCGAATGCGCAATAGTATTGAAGTACTTTAGAATATCAACACAAATTATGTTTTTTTACAAAACGTTGGTAAAATTCGTATTCTATTTGAGAAAATGACTTTTTTAATGTATGTTTTACGCCCGGATTCAAATATGAGTCATATTTTATTGCACTGCACGCTTAACAATAGAGACAGGTGAACAAACTAAATGAAATTGTATTATTTCATAGTACTTTAGCGCTACGACTTTATGACCTCCACGGACGCTTGTTGAATAAGTATTATAAAGCATTCAATGGTTACTCAAATTGCTCAATGTTTTACTCTCATCTTCAAATTCGTGAATGAAAATGTAAAAGCATTTCGCTTTCAAATGGAACAATTGCAACGTTTTGACTAATGACATGTGCCAAAGAAAAGATTATGTCGACGACCTCCACTTTCTAAGACGTTTGAACTTGAAAAATGTTTATTTAATATTTTTTATTTACTTTTCACTTTACTTTTCAGTACCATTGATTTCTTTTTGAAAAAAACCTTTCACATGCCTAGATAAATTGGTCCCATTAAATATAAAATAACTTAAGTGTGCGCAAACAAAAATAGATTTCTACATAATCATGTGATGTGTTGTATTCTATTTTTAAATGTAGAAGAAACTCACTAGTTGTGATCCTAGAAACATGTTTTAAATAAACGTTCCTTTTTTGACGTCGGCGTAGCCATAAGCGCTCGTCTGACAGAAGGCGGAGCGGATCAGCAGGCGGTCGCGTAGCGAGATCTTTAACATCATCGACTCTTTGTAACTGCTTAGGTATACCCAGAAACACCATATATGGCATAACGTCCGCTCCGGAAATGTAGCACGGCAGAATAATGTCTGACCAGTTTCATATACAGTCGTTACTATCGCTACTGCCTCTGAAACGCCTCCTCACGCTTTCTATGCGAGCTGCGCTTGAAGCGTATTTCTTACTAATTCTCGCGGGACCATACATAGAAAACGAGATACTTACTCGACTTTCGACGAGCGAGATTAAGTGAAATCGCCAAAAGTCACAGAAATTGTAAAATTATTAAAAACTTTTTCAAATATAGTCATGGGGCAAAAGTATGTCAGCATAGTAGTTATGGTAGCGATTTACCACCCACATACCGTCATGACTATACCAATAAATAATTGTAAACCTACTTTTAACAAAACCTCGATTTATGCACATTATTTAGATGAACTAATATTTAACACAAAGATGGCTAATCTAGATACGTATTAAGCGATTCAACGCTGAATTCTCAAACACAGCTCAGTTTTAAGTTGCCGTTATGTCTCATACCGATACTGTCACTTTAAAGTAAGACTGTAGCGACCGAATGGGTATTTTCACATTAGCCGACAACGTGCTACGTCACCGATACGATTCCGACATGTCCGGCGGCAGTAATTGAAACAACTTAAAATCTCGGTGTCGGCGATAATATATATTGTGCATTTAGTAACAATTGCTTTTTTATAGAAGCCCTAACCAGTTTTTGCAAAATTATTTTCAATATTTAGACTTGTCGACCCATTAGACTTTATCATAGTATAGATAAATCTTATTTTTGTGTTATTTTATTGTGACTGTTGTGCTGTCCTATGTAGAATAAAATTATTTTTCTTTCTTTCTTTCTAGATGATTCAGATTCTGTATACACCGACATCGTTATCGGAGTCATGTCCGTACCGTCTCATGTAAAAACGTTGTGGCTTTTAAGAGCGTCTTAAAGTTAAATGTCCTTGGAGAATTTATATGTATTGTGATAAAGTCAAGATAATGTCACAAATCATCCGTCATTTGACGTCATCCACGGTGCGTAGGTATTTAGCGTGCTAAGGTCATTGCGATCTATCAATGTGTATCCACACGATCATTCTGTTTACCGTAATCGTGTGCTCATAATCTTCATTAGTGCGGTCGATTCATCATGGTTTCACATCAATTCATCAAGTTTCCTCTTTGTCAATTATTACATCATAAAAGAATGTTCCCAAGACCGTCTGTAGTTCGTTATGCTTCACATCATATTTCCCGTCTGAGTGCCTATTACGCCCCGGGATATGATGCTACTCAGTCATTTATTGGCCTATGATACGTATCTTATTGTTTATTACGATATGCAATGTTACATGTTAGATAAGATAACTTCAATAATTAACAACAACAGCTATGAATCTATGCGTTATGCAATAAATCTCTATTTTAATGATACCGGAAGTCTAAAAGCTGTACATTTTAATTGTATAGTCAATAAAAAGAGCGCTTAGCCCATTAAGCTGTACTGACATAAAAATGCAAGAGCTTATTTCCGACCTATAAACTAGTTTCAGCAGAAAACTTGGGAAATCCATTTGGATTACGATATCTGAAGTCTAAGTCGCCACTTTACTCTTTTATTAAAATTGAGTACGAAACATAAATCCTACTAACACAACCCTTAAGCAAAATAGTCATAAAAACATTATAACGTGTACCTGTACAGTAAATATAGGATCATGCGTTAAATCTATTAGCTCGTAAACTCAACGGTAAAATTTACGCCTTGCTTAGATCTATTCAAATAAATAATGAGTTAATCCTGTTTTATTATTAGTTATGCCAAAGTTAATTAGCTACGCGTTTTTATAGCCGTATTTCCTCATATCCACGATCAATCGCTCCATGTCAGCTTCTATATTCACTATTTTATGTAAGACACGTCTCTAAAGCCGATGCAGGGCTAATGTTTAACTTTCAGCTTTTATTCTATTAGTATCTCTGAATAAAAGCCTTTAACGTTAAAACCTCATAGGTATGAGGTTTTAACGTTAAAGGCTTTTTTTTTTAACAGTGCTGTATGCTCTTTGAAACAGAAATGATTAAGATAGGTACTTCACTTTTATTGTATAAGGCACTTCACACACCACGCTAATAGAGAAAGTAATTCATTAGATATTATAAAGCAAGTATTTAACTTCGTAGACTCAATATTAAATTTAGACCCAACCCATACTTTATAAATTTTTGAATAAATGATTGCATTGAATGGTTAAATGCTCCTACGACCTATATGACCATCATATAGGTCTTATTAGATAAATATTGAATTGAATTGAATTTTCTTAGGAATACCTAAATATAATGCATTTTTAACACCCTTTGTAACTAACTGTAAATAAAACTTTGAAGTAAAATTTTACCCACTTCCCGGTTTCCAATTGAGCTGAAAATGCATGGTTAGCCGTCATTCTCAGTCAGTCAGTCATCCAAAAAAAATGGCGTACAAAATTTTCTTATCTACCATCATGATATGGGTATCAAATGAAAGGGTTTGCTGAGAAGAATACGAAAAATAAAATGACGTCACTCTAAATTTCATATGGGGGACTCCCAAAGATGGAAGCGTGTTTTATTAGTTTTTATTAAACTATAATTATAATTATTATTTTGTATATTTACTGTTCTTCTTCTTCTTATGTCGTTTCGGTACAAGCTATCACATGGTGATCGCTCATGTCGTAGTAGAAAGATTCGCAGTCAGCATCAAGTGTCAGGTGGTATCGAGACTTACTGCCAAGAGAGCATACTTTAAAATTGTAGTGTGTTTGGAGTTTTATTTATTTTGCAAATAAAATATTCCTTTACTGTGCCAACGAAGATCGTATTATAAGAAAAACGCAGCTTGCGCGGTACTTGCGTGTAATTTTTTTGTCATGGCATAGCGAATAAGAGGACTTAGTTTTTTTTTTAAATATATATTATAGAGGCAAACGAGCTTGCGGTTCACCTGATGGTAAGTGATCACCGCCACCCACGAACATCCGCAACACCAGAAGAGACACGCTGACCTTTTAGGATGATGTAGGCTCTTTTCTTGAAGGTCCCCATATCGTATGTGTACGGGAAAACCGCTGATGGTAGTTGATTCCACAGCTTCGTGGGGCGCGGGAAAAACTGGCGCGTGAATCGTACGGTAGTGGACCGCATACCGTCAAGATGGTGTTTGTATAGGATTGGTGTAGTATAATTTGACATCTCTGGTCCTAATTAAAAAAGTCTATCTTTTATCTGCCGTCTACCACATGCATTAATTTTTCACGTCCGCTTAATGACACAACTCTTTTAGGTAACCGCATCTGTCGAATTCAAATTCGATATTTTTTTTATATATTATTCATCCAATGACATTTAGTATCAAAAATAAATTAAAAACGAATAAATATTTTATTTAATGTTACGGAAACAACATTTTACCGCTATTCAGCGATTCTTATTTATGGATAATATATTATCTATATCTAAACTTGACTCATGCTATGTGTAAAAGAATATTTTAGTCACAGACTTTGTATTGACCGCGATTCCGCTCGCGAAATTAACATACCGTCTCTTGTCACCCACTAGAATTAAAAATAAACAAAACCATTGAATCATATATACCTACCATTCCGCTAAATTAGTCTGTTTTCCAAAGAAAACCTGTTTTTAAACTAAATATGTATGTCGCCTTATTAAATAAATAGTATTGATTCAATGTGATAATATCTTAAAATTTTCTTTTTATGTAGTAATCTAATACACGTGAGTCGGTAGATTCATCCCCGTAACATAAATTATCGTTGCTTGTTAGAGGAAGCTGTGATTTATGTTATTAACGGAACCTCAGAAATCCTTTTCAGTTATTACTAAGATCATAAAACCGACGCCTTGGTCTTATGATTTCTGACATTCTCGTCATAGAAGCAATAGATGAGTCAATAAGACACGTTGAAATGAGCATATAAAATGCATACAAACCGGATTAACTTCGGATTACAATGTAAACGTTAGGACTTTATAATCATATCTAACAACCTAGTAGTTTAGTGGAATAAAATTAAGTGTCTCTATTGAGCTGTAACACGCGAATTGTTACATCCTTCTTGGAGAATCTAAACGTTGCGATGTAGCTCAACAATGTTGCAAGATGCTTGTTCCATGCGAACAGGGCCTCTTTAGCATAACAACGTCTAAGAATCATGAAAATGTAAAATGCTTTATGAAGTATGCTGGCTGTTATACCGCAGTTCGATATTGTATATTGTATACCAATTCAACAAACTGGAATTTAAATATGGTTCCTGTTCTTTTTTACACGACTGCCCAAAAAGGAGTACCTAATATTTTCAGGGTCATGTACGTATGTATATGAGTTTCTTTATTCCACCATTATCTTCTAAATGCCTGAACCGATTTAAATATGTGTGGTATCGTTAGATTCCTTGCATTATCCCGGGTGACATAGGCTAGGTGACATCTTACAAAGTCAATGGTATAACTATGGCATGAATAAAAACCGTACATGAAAAACAAGTAACAGAAGCTGATTATGCGTGGGATCACTATCTAAAACATAATGAGAAAATTTATAACACTACCTTTCAATAACCAGTCCTTAACTTAAAATATCCATTTCAAAGTCTTCTCTATTTGCTGCCTAGTTGGGGGACAATTGTTTGGAAAATATGATTATTACGATTGCAATACTATTTCAGAAACTAACATACTATGTTGTTTTACCACCGCTGCAGCTGGAAAGTTTAAAGTGGAAAGTTATTAATTTACTTCAACTATATGATGGTGCCACAACTTATTCTTTACTATTTAGGTCTTTGTTTTTAGACTATTCATTGAATTGATATTTAAATAAATGTTGAACGATTCTGCATATCTACATGGCTTGTATTTGATGCTATTATTCAAATAAACCGCTATTCGTAACTGCTGAGCCCTTTACTGAAACAACTCTAGCTTGATTCCTAATACAATATCGACCAAAATACTATATCCTGTCACCTACAAAAACAATTTTGTTCTCCCGTTAGGCAAGTGAGGTCCCCACTTGTCCTGTTAATCCATCGCTACTAACGCGAAATTGCTGACCTATGACAACAATAACACCATATTGATTGGTGTCCATGGCCGTTATTACTGATGTGTCTGTAATCCTCTACAGGAACTTATATTTCGTACCAGTCTATTTATAACCTATGTACGATGTTGACAACATTTTCAAAATTCGCTCCTCCAGTATTTTGACCAGAAACATATTCCCATAACTTTGCGACAATCTCACCGGTTCATCGGGTGAACAACCGTGCTTTACATTTTGTGTTCGTTTAAACATTTACAATCGTTTCTCAAGACCCGACAGTTAGAAATCTTTACCCAGAAACTCGTATTATTTATGAAACTCACTACGAACCTCTCGTATCCTTCACTTTTTCTTGTTCTCATTTTCTTTTTAATTTATGCAAATACCTTTTCCTTGATGGAGTGTCTTTCACACGCTCCAAGATTACGCCGAGTCTGATCTTAATCAACAGACGCGGATTTTTTTACGACTACTTTATGAACCAGGAAATATTCTAGGCTCTAAAGTATACGATGTAAAATGTAGAACGTATCTTTTTATCTCAATAGTAATCATATACGTCTGTTGAACAAAATGAAATCCATTTCTACGAAAGCTAATTAATATAAATGTACCTGTGTAATATGACTGCTTTTAGAGGAACATATTAAATCTTTTTTGTGTTCAAGAGGTGTTTGAATATGAAACGTAGTATTAGTTCATGAACACATCAATCTTCCACTGTCCGAGCCAGACGTAATTACTTGTTTATTCAAGATGAATGGATGTTTGATAACGAATTATTAGGGTTCCTTTCTTTTATCGATTTACAGTAGGAACTCGTGGTAGGATTGAGAAACAAATTGTCTATGAAATGAGCTTAAGAGCACTTCTCTGTACATTATTGCTTTATTCGAACATGCAAAATGAACGTCTCAATATTATCTTGTGGTTAGTAAGTAAGAATGAAGTTCATAACATTTTTTCCTGAACACTATCATGATACGCAGAGAGTGGCCGCATTTATTACACCTAATTGCTATGTCATTATCGATTATTGGAATAACTTTATAAGAACAGCACAGCCAGCGGTGTTTTATAAAAAAAAAGCTGCGCCTGTGTCTTTATTAATACTTTCATTCATCGTTGTCTTATTATTTTCATTGGTGTACGGAAAACGGAACTGCCTGTCTGTCTTTCTGTGCCAAACATGTCATTATACTTTTATTTCGGAAATCGTTACTTATCATATCACATATCGGAAACGTTGACAGTTGTAGGAAGTAATGACCCAATTTTGCGCAGTGCTATCTATCTATATGAAAAGTATTTTTGAATTGTATGTTATTACATATTGTACGTATTGTAATTTCTTTGCCCCAGTTCCTAGGGTTTCAGTCTGTTTAATTTTTAGCACTTTTGACTAGAGATTACATGCAGCAAATCCTATATTCCTGCCAGTTCTCTAGCTCATTTCTATATATGAAGAGATCCCACACGTGTTTTATTACACACCTAATGAATTACACCTATCTTGTACAAAACTCATCAACGGAAATTACTCGGACGGCCTGCAGATTATAGAAATTACGGACACAAAAGCTTTGAAACACTCGCATTACATTTAATATCTTACATAATTACTTCAGTTGTCTTTTATAATAGCTTTTGCCCGCGGCCCGTCCTCATGGTACACTGGCAGCAAAAACTGGCGTCATGTTCCCGTCAATTATAATTATTGTTGTTTCACTTTTCTCGTAAGTTTACTTATGAACTTTTACGTCCAGTATCGAACACCAGCTCGCTTAGGTTGCAGCAGTGTATATTCTTGGAAGGATTATGATCTATAATAAGCTCGCGGCAGGCGTATGTGTGTGATCGCAGTAAAATGTTTTCAGTTAACAAGTGTATTTGCTAGCCAACCACTTGACAGAATCCTCATTCGCCTTTTCTTATTTACGTACCTCTACTCCGTTTAGTATTACATTATTATCACTTTACATTAGAGATGCCGCCATTATTCGATATTATTGGTAGATATTTTTTTCATTGTGCGTCGAATGGCGAATAAAATTGTCTGTTGTTCGACAACGGCGAATAATAGTCTCACATAAATTTTAAAAGAAAACACTTTAATTAAGTTTTTTCTGTACGATCAACATCATTACGTACATATTTATGATTTAATTAGAATATAAATTATCATTAATATAAAAAATAAGAAAGATAGTTAGCTTTAAATCAGTTGTGTGAAATCATAGATTTTTTTTTAGATTCCGGAATAGGTACTTATAGCTAAGAAAACGGAAAATTTGGAAGGTTATTGTTATTTATTACTAATAATATAATATCGTTTTTGATGTCGAATAATTTTGACTATTCGCCTATTCGCCATGCCGAATAATCACTAACCGATTATTCGCCCTAACAACTATTCGCGATATCTCTATTCCGTTTAATTTAGTATGTCCATATTATAGACTGGCTTACATTGTAAAAACTATATAAAACAGGTTACTGTACCAGTACACTAGTTTACTGATTTGATTGTTCGCGAGTTCAAATCTTGCCCCGTTAAACTAATGTAGTGAACTCATTCTTTCTGCTAACATACAGTGAGATATTTACAGCTATGTGTTAATTTGAGAATGTTTGTTTTTATCACAATATGAATCAGCTATAAAAATACTTTTGCGCTTATAGAGTTATCGGGTAAGATTTAAACAAAAGAATACCTACAATTTTCTTCTTAAAAAGTAAATTTAAATCCCTATTCATTTAAAATAGGCAACATATTAATTTTAATCTTCAACAAATGAGGTCATTTTAAACTATCTACTGTATTCGTAACATTTATTTGTTCAATTAAATAATTTTCCACATACTTTGGGAATCTCTAGTCTTCCAGTCCGGGCTGGATATACTTTGTACTACAATCGTGACGCTGATCCTGACAATAATAACAAACTCTTTTATAATTGTACAGTAAGGGGACAAAAGTCCAGTGGCATGTTAGAGTTCATAATCGCGTGCTACGGGGCGTACGCGCTGTTTGTGTGAGTGATGACTCAACGCACACAACTTAATGAGACGTCACCACACACACTCAGAAGCACTCAGAAGTTAAATAAAACGAAAGAAAGAATACGTCTGTTTCGCTTGTCAGTATGAATGACCTTGGACGGTCCATTCCACTGTTGTAATTCTATAATTCAAGAAATTGCAATAAGCACCAATGGCTGCATGCGTTATGCGTAGGATTTCGATTTACGAGGCGTTTGGGTTCGCATCCTTGACAAAACATTGTATTTCTTTTTTTCATTTTTATTAATTGATGGATTCGCTTAATGATTTAATACTATAAATTAAGTGATTATTTTCTAGGTCATTAATGCAAAATTAAGAAAAATAAAAAGAATTATAACAAAATACGTTTATTTGTTTTAATTACAATAATAATCCTTACAGTAACACTTATTAGTTATTGAGGTAAGCTTAAAGTATTCGTTTTCTTGACGAAAAGAAGATTGAAACTAAACCTCAATCTTTTAATTCTTTAACTACCGACTAACTCAGTTACAACTTAAATCTTTTACCCCTCCATCGTTTACTAATAAACTCATGGTTAAGTTTATTGTTATCTCTTTTCTATGATATGAAAATGATAATGAGTGAATAAAAATGAAGTGTTTAATAAGGGGGTAAAGCACTTGCAAATTTTCAACATTTAGTATGATCTCCATTGTTCTCGATACAGTCAAGTAAGTGTCGACACATTGAGCACAAGATTAAAACATATTTACGTTCCTTTTATATTTTCTCATATCTAAAGAAAAGAAAGAAAGAAAACACATTTATTCAGCACGGACAGTGACAACACACGAGAGAGAAATAAAATAAAAATTAACTTAACCTTTAAACAGTAAAAAATAAAAATAAAACAGACACTGCATGCAATACGACATCATATAATACTTCCACATAACTATGTATTATTCACTATAGCGTGTGTTATCCTTACACCATAAATGAAGTTTTCCCTTTTGGCTAGATAGAAAAAATTTTTCATCTGAAAATATAGTAGTTAATTGTCTCAGTTGAAGTAAGTATAAATATTTTCTTGCGAAACGTTCTTGATTTTCTGTCAAAAAGGGAGCTGGTCTTCGGTGATGCACACCTTCAGCGTGGAGTGCATGGCGAACAGTTAGTAATGACGTGTCGAATACTTCTGCAAAATATTTAGTTGGTATAAAATCACTTGTTTGATGTTTCATATTCGTTCACCATGTGACATCACTGCCCGGCCTTCCACTTCGCTCTCGACTACCAAGGCTACTTTCTTCCTCATAGGTATCTCTTAACCCATCGACTCATAGCATTTTTCTAGAACAATAAAAAGAAATACTATTAAACATCTATAAGCAAAATACTAAAACTGATTACTATTATTATTATTAACTATTCTATATTTAATATTATTTTGTTTCTAAATTATTATATTATAATAATTTAGAAACAAAATAACATTAAATACTTATATAACCTAACTTCCTTTTCCCTGAGGGTCTAGGGCGCCGGGGTCGGAATAATACACCGGGATTTTAAAACTTGTGAAGAAAGTCCGTTTCTATACATTATATTATAATGTATAGAAATAGATTATATATAAGTATATGTTATATATTAATATATAATAAAAATATATAATTATACTTATATATCTAATAATTAAAGAAACATAACAATATTAAGAATAAAGTTATTAGAATTCTTATTCATTATTCAATAATCTAAATAAATAAACTTATAAATGATTTATCTTTTTCTATTGTTTTATTTGAACATCATGATCAATAATAAACATTTGAAAAATAATTAAAGGATCATCAATCTTTGATTTAGTTTTATGTTTAATAAAATATATAAATTACTCACAGTCAGTCCGATTTCATTCGATATTTGTGTTTTATTTATAACGTCCACTTTTAGGCAGAGCAGTAATAGGTATTCGCTCTCGCTTCGATAATAATACTATTGCCTGTATTTTGAAAACTTTATCCACAACACCACTATAATAGATTTAACACAAATCACTAACCAACAATAACTTCCAACAAAGTTCTATCCGATCTAAATGACTGAGTCGTAACTGCATCTGTCTACCTTACAGAAATCGAAATAATTTATTTAAGTTTTTGTTGTCTACCTACTTACTTTACAATTTATAATTGAACAAGACAACGCGATAGGCTTGTTATTATTATCGAACCATATTTTATAAAACTTTACAAAAACTATAACTGCACGTGAGATTCGAACTCACCGCATACCTTTGTACCGCATACCTACCACAGCACCTTACCCGCTACGCTAGCATGCCATATTCTAAGACGATTGAAATTATGTAATACAATCGGTTGCAGACAACAGTGCGTGTGTGTGAGTTTCTATAGTATGAACATGAACACGATATCGAGTATAGAAACTCGTAAAGAAGGTCGTAAGTCAACTCATTAGTGTTAATCTATTGCTTTGTGAGACTGCTACTGCATTAATGACCGAGACTGTACATGAAATTTGAGTGGAACATAATCCATCATATCATATCATGTGCCCCGACGCCGTTTGGTCACAACTTCAGACCTTGATGGTTGTACTACTTAAAACACCGAATGCTTTACCTTACCGCCGAATAATTAAACGATTTTGAACTTTAAGACGCTCTTAACCATAAATCTGTCGCTACTGTCGCCACCTGAAAGTGACCGAGACAGCATCCAACTTAACAGCTTCTTCAAATTAAATTGTGTTTCAGTATTCGGCGGTAAAAGCATAAACCAGTAGATATATTATGTTTATGGGTAAAAGACACATCTAGAAAATTTCGGCAAATTCTACTTACAAGAGACCGTAATTTATGATCTAATTATGTAAAGATGTTATCTCTAAGATAAGATAATATTTTTATTTCAATACTACTAGGCGATCGCTTCATCTAGTGCATAATTGGATTAATTTATATAAAGTAATAAATAATATCTACTTGATTACATCTTCCATCATGTGATACTTAAATAACTCAATAGCCTTTTCATTATTTACCAATATCGCCAACTTTACATAAAACCATGTCGGCTACGACAGATTATTATACCATATCTAACAAGAATCCCGTTCCGAAGACTAAACAAACGGCTTCATGATAGCAATTTACTGAGCTATTTATTAAAGACAAAGTAAATTAGCCAGTAAACTATAAAGACATGATTTCGTTTTTCAAAGTGCCGCCGTCTCCTAGGTAGGCGGGAAGCAGGGTTGTAAATCCCTCGAGTCAGAAGTCAACCATTAGACCGATAATTAGCCAGCTGGCGTCTAGCCTTAGGACGCGCAGAACTTATAGCCAAAGACTTTGTTTGTGATAAAGATAATGTAAAAACAGTAATAAGTTAATCTGCCTTTATTGAACATATAAAATCATTACGCAACAAATTATTTTACTATACTTTAAAGCTGTTATGTACTGCAATATAATTTCATATTATATCAGATATCATGTACTTCAGGTACTTTTGAGAGCTTTTGTAGATAAATGAATATGAAATATTCTTTTGAAACGAGACCACAAATGTAGGTATCTGAATTGAGAAAGTGTGATTGTATGCCGTTTCTGGCATAATATGTATTTCTTACGCTGACTGCTTACAGATATGAATCCAGTTTTGTTGTTAGCACAAGGCTTTACTATCAGCCAGCGTTGTTAAGTTAGGGGAGAAGTAATCGTGTCATTTCATAAATATTAGCCATGGTATTTGTGCCATATCGTAAACCGAAGTAAATTGACATAATATAACTATTCATTTCAGAAGATAATGTTTATTACCGTGAAAATCGCAATGTGAGAGTCGGGGCACAATTTAAATGCACATATTATTATTGCGCCCATTCTTATTTTACGACTATTGTCAACTTGTCACCTATAATATTTGCCAATAGATATCTAGATACTAGTTTGTATATGTAAATGTATTTTTGTTCATACAATACTTGTTTTAGAACCAATTTTCACGGTGTCTCTCCGACACCCTCATTGCATGCAAATACTCAAATGAACAACATTGAAGGCGTATCGTTCGCGTACTTGAATATCCCCAAATCTGCAATAGACTCGTCGCAACATTTTATTTTTATTTTGAATAATTTCATGATCTACTTATGTCATGCCGTTATTTTCAACACCATTCTCTCTGATTTGACAGTCGTAGGAAGTCATTACCGTAAACTTAGTACTATTTGGGCAAATTTTATAAAACTACGCGTCATAAATATTCATTATCTTAAAAGCTGACTCAGAGAATCCTGTTGAAAGTCTTCTTACTTGATACGACTGTGGAAATACATATCAGTTTCACTTTTCTCTCATCTATAAATGGTGATATTCGTATCACGATTGGGGTCGCGCGTGCTAACTGTCTCGACATGTGTGCAAAACTGATTT
Organism: Allophyes oxyacanthae; assembly: GCA_932294325.1. Classification (NCBI taxonomy): domain Eukaryota; kingdom Metazoa; phylum Arthropoda; class Insecta; order Lepidoptera; family Noctuidae; genus Allophyes; species Allophyes oxyacanthae. The sequence goes on along the minus strand of OW028620.1, from coordinate 8,786,830 downwards.
TCCCCGCTGGCTACTGAAAAATTATACTCTCCTTAACTACGTAAGACTGTCCCACGTGAAAATTCAAGATTGTCATAATACGGGTCCACTTCTATACCTAAGTGTTCTATTTTCTTCCCAAGCACTTAGTGCAATCAAAATTGAATCGAGACTATAAACTCATCACATCGCCGCACTGTGGAGATATTATTGTGAAAATATATACCATGCTGGAGATAAGTCGTTATAAAGATAATGAATGCTATCGCCCTACGTTTGTTCTATTCACAATTTCTACGGTTGTTATTCAAACAGTAGGAACTGAATGTATAATAAACGGCAGGAAGACGGACTAAGCTTTACGAGCCAAGGTGTATGTCCAATTGGCAGTTAAAGCATTTTAACGGCATATTGCTTTAGAGTTAAAATTGAAGCGGCGGATATTAGTCGTGGCTGTTTAAGTACAGGAATTAATTACTAGTGTTGCAGAATAATTTCTCATTAATTTCAACACGGGCGAATAGAAACACCGCGCGGCATTTCCATGCTTTGTAAGTGGAGGCATGAAGCTGAATTACCATATGCAAACCATATATCACGCTGCCACTGTGCGCTGTGCTTTACCTATCTTCGCGCTAGGACCTACTTACTTCTTAGAAATAGACAGTTAAAAAGTTTAAATAGTTCCTTTTCTATTTTAAATAAGAAGAAACATAAAAGCACCCTAAATCCTGAAACACCCAATTTAATATACCATAATACCTATGCGTGTCAATTTTAGACGCATAATTCTCGCATACATGCAATGCAACAAAAAATACACTAAGTATACTTACTTTAACAATTACCATAAAAAAATAGTTTTATTTGTTAACTTTAGTAGTGATCTTACTCTTATAATATAAATGTACGTTTTCTCTTATGGTGGCACTTCACTGGGACATATTTGTACAAATATTCGGTTTGTTTGGCGAAAATGAAACCACATTTGTGTAGTTTACAAAAGGTTTCTTGCGCATTGGTCATAAAACGCGAATATTCGTACAAACACGCCAAGTGGAGTGCCAGCATTAAAGAATTTAAGGCGAATCAATTTTAAACTTTACTAGAAATTCCTTCAAAGCTAACGAAAATGAACGTGACTAATGGTCTATATTTCCACGTTACATGTTGCGCTTCTTGTCGACCACTTCCGTGCCATACGTTCTAACTTAATCCGCTATTGGCCTTCATAAACTTATCATTTTATAGCTAATAATGCGCATCTTATACGGTATCATGCTCATTTATATATCTTAATATGTTTTTTTTTAGGTATGTTTAAAGTTGGTGCACGGTGCAATATTAGGCTGCATTGCTTTCTCGTAAGTCTCCACTTTTTTTACATTTTTACCCGACTACGGAGAGGGTTATATGTTTGACCGGTATGTATGTATGTAGGTATATGTATGTATGTATGTTCATCTGTTCCCTCATAACTTCTGAACTACTTATCATAATTCGACAAATGAGGTATCGTTGGAAGCGTCTTAATTGTCCGCTGGTTATAGGCTATGTGACGTCACAAGAAATTTAATATGGCGCCCTTTACAGGTCATAAAGTAATGACCTAATTTTTTTTTATTGATGATGCTGTTTTGCGTATCAAATGAAAGGGCTTAATTAGCACATTTCAAAAATATATATATTGAAAGTAGTAGCACGCGGGTCTGAAAAACAAATTAAGTTCAAAAACTAAAACCCGACTACTGAAAAGGCCGATCTTTTCAGTAGTCGGGTTTTAGTTTTTGAACTTATTTTTTTTTTGTTTTTACGATTATCGGTTCGTATTGAATTTGATTATACGCTCACGTATCTTGGTCGTCTGCTCTTTATGAGATTACAATAACGAGGCTTAAAGGCTTATTTTACAAATAAATATTCCAAACTTAAAATACCGTATTTCCACTGAGTCAGCTCAAGTCTATGTTATATTCCTCGAAATAACACAAATTTCTAGTTAAATAGGACTATTATGAAATAAACTTTACTTCTTACATTCAGTTACAGCGTGCGTGACATCACATGTACAAATTAATTACGCCATTTAAACGCTATAATAATAACGTCGGAACTCAACTGTGCGCTTAATAGTTTGTCACGATTATAACGACAGAGATATTATCCGTAGTGCGATATTAACGGGTAGTTGCAATTCTCACGCTATCTATATTATATTAAAGTGTATCATTTCCTGCGGGTGTACACAGGCCTTTATCTGAGTAACGCGCACCGTTATACTTCGGACACTAACACACTGAGCTAGACAAATTCACTCCACTTTCCATTTTTCACAGGTCATTTTCTTGTACACGCAGACGATGTGAGTGCAGGTGGTTCGCGGAACAAGATGTAGAGCGCCAAGGCTGCCTTCCACATCACCCACTTTTTACTCGTTATAAATCTTGTTGATATAAAATAAACCTTCACACGTCGTGTAACATAACATTCTACAAAACTCTCGACATGCACTTGCCTACTTACGGAAATTACCGTTTGCAAACTGAAACAATCCGGACGGTGAATTGTAGTAGCGCTCTTATTTATTTATTTATTAACAGATATCTTATTGCTAACAGACAGGTCCTTATGCAATAAGTGACGAATATGTTACATTAAAGGTAATAATTAAATTATAAAATTATGTAGGTAATGATAAAGTTAGGTATGCATAATAAGTTAAAATAATACGTAGCGTGCGTACGTAGCGTGTAGAGTTGATAAAATAACTTTATACGAATGCCAACTATAGCCAAGTCAACTAGATACCAGCGTCCAGCAGTTAGAGGATATTTATTGTCTATATCAACGTCAGTCAGTTTATCGCCTCCTTAAGCATCCATACGATTGCCTTTTTTATTGCTTTACAACCTTCCTCAAATCACGCATTCCTACATATGTTGCCATACTTGGGGTTGAATCGCAGGGTCGTCACTTGTGTGATAATGGTGCCAGTGTCGGATTGTCGACACTAATCCGGGTGCTCCTCGACATGGCACCGAAATAAAAGAAAGCTTGAAATGTCGCCCAGTCGCCGCACTTTACGTTCACAAACAACTTTATGCGTCATTCAGTAAATTAATCGAATTGTTATTCAGCAGTCTGCTGTTTATGAAACTAATCGTTTTAACTTAAGCCGATTTTGACTGGTTAATATTATTAAAATTAAGATGTTGCCAAGACGACACCATATGACTCGCACTGTCAAAAAGTTATCAGATCTCATGTAGAGCCGAGCTTCTAACTCTACACGCCCTAACTCTACAAGGCCTAACTTCACAAACTCTACACCTGAGTCAAAATGCTGGCGAGGCTGTAAACTTTTAAATCCATGTATTTAAGGGGTTGGGGGATAAAAGATACAAGTTTTATAAAAAAATTGTTGTTTGTGTACTAATAGCTTACATACCAAATTTCAGCTTTCTAGGACATTAGGAATTATCCTAAGAATTTTGATGATCACCAGTGAGTCATCATAATTAATAAAATCTAAAGTATAAGAGGTATGCAATTAAAACTTTACAAGAATCTTGTTTATGTGGTATAATCCAAACCCAAGTTATAAGGGTTCAAAAAACGACGAAGCTCTTCGAGAAAAGGGCACTCCTTGCGTTTCGCTTGGCTCGTCTTGGTGGGGGCACTGCCATGCCCCCAGATACAATTTGAATAGATCACTTTGATAAGATGAAGAAATGTTTCGATTCTACGACAGTTAGGTTGAAGGTTAGATTAGGTTAGTTTGAAATACCAATGTAATCCTGAATAATGTAAAGTTGATACAATGTATATCTGGAAGCACGGCAGTGCCCCCGCCAAGACGAGCGACACGTGATCTTTATTAGAATTTTTTAACACGCTTCACAAAACAAACGATCAATCGTGAATTGTGTGTACACAACATTATCCCATCAGAATTAAAGACTGTCACCCGTTATACCAATATGGAAGAAACACTCGGCCACCAAACCATATTTGTATTTTTAAATTAAACTAGGACAAAGCGGTATATGTGTATTAGTACGTAAACTCGACCCTATAAACTTAACTGTCTGTATTAATATACTCAAGTAATACAAAATTTACGACCGCAGTATTATCTTCGGTTTTAATAAGTATCTACATACATTATAATTAACGGATGCTTACAACTTTATTCCGTTTACTTTGTTTCCCTTGGTACAAGCAGGTTAACGAGTGGCATTAAATATCTCCTCAATTAATCCTTAATCGAAGATAAAAGCCTATAGAGGATCTTCACATACATATTCAAATTAAGTCACATTTGACGGCAATAATACTAAAAGCCGCCATATAAGTTTCGTCTTTTAAAACAGAGTTAAAACAGTAAATTGCCTATTTACTGTTATTTGCTAAATATCTCATAAACAACGGTTTGAGGTATCCGCAATGATCATTATGAAGTTTTCTCTCCATAAAAATGTATTCTACATGGATGTAGAAAATGAATAAGACGTGTGTATCGGTTGCTTATCATTGACCTTAGTTGAAAGGCTCAATTAAGGAAGTGGGCTGTAGCTTGTAAACTAGTCTAGCATCCTGACTCTGTCCGCGAACAATTGTAGTCTTTATTATATTAGCATTACTGTTGCACTTCGCTTCGACTGATTCCGAAGCACTTTATAGTGTTGTTACCACTGAGAGTTGTAAAGCCCTTCTAAGAAATTTGCATCATATTTTTAAGCGGTAATTAGTTCTGATGTTTTACGGTGATAACTTTCAACGTCTATTATAAAATCTAATTCCCATCGCTGTAACATATCTATCGAATTCAGAACTATGAAGTTACCGTACTCCAGCGCGTAGCTCATGTATCACTGGTAATTTATCATTTAATTACATTAACAACAAACACCGTTACTAATATGATATAACAAATAAAATAAAAAACTATATATAGCGTCGGGAATAGTTAAATACCGCGTGACGAAATTAGTCAAATAGATATTTCGCACCAGTGCACTGCCGACACGGATTAGCACCCATTGAATCTCTCCTGTAAAGATTGGTATTGACACTTACTTGGTATTTACCAATGCTACTTACGAGCTATTGAACTATCCCCGACGATATCCCGTTTGCGAGAAGATCAAGAGTAGATATAATATAATGACGATCCACCAAAAGTGTAATATAACCACAAATTACAGGCGCGCAAAGTGGGCGCCAATTGACATTGAGTACTTGGATATGTCTGCACTGGAGCCATTTTAAATGTACAGCTAACTTCGTTGCTAATGTCGCCATTGAAGAAAAAAGTAACCAAATGTAATATGATCTCGTGTGGTTGGTTCACTTTATGAGAATCAAATTTTTCTTCTCTATTTAAAAAAAATAGACATAATAATTAATCTCAACATTGCAGATACTTTATTACCTTTCACTCGATGCAAATGTTTTCTTGCATTTTGATAGTTTCAAGAACTGCAAATAAATAAATAGTTAATGGCTGTGACAGTTAAAGTTATGCTTATGAGACGATTCCATTAATACGATAAAACGGAACTCTAAAATACGTTATTTTTCCAACATAGGATTAAATCAAGTCATAAGGAGTGGCACAAAATTATGCATCATGTAATATATACAATATGCGAAAAATATCGCGTTAAGCTCATTTTATCGCTATTGAAATTTCTTTTTTGTTTAGAAATTTGCATATTTATGACATGAATTCACACTCTTTTTGACATCATAGGAACCTGTATTGAGAAAATAGCTTATATTTTTAAAGTATTGCGTGAAGTGTAGGTGCCAATTGCTCTATTTCGATAGTGTTCACGGGTCGATGGCAGGTAATAATAGAAATCAATCTAATATAAGGAGAGCGGTGAGCAAAAAAAACCGCTAACCGAACTTGGTCGCAGAACGTCGACTCATTCATTACTGGGGAGCCGTGCGGTTTAGTTATTTAATGAAACGTTACTTCGACACTGACAGACCACATCAGGAACAGCATGCATCACCGCATTATTTTTTGGAACTAGAACTTGATTTTAATATTCCATTACCAAGCCGTAAATATATACCTGTAAGTAGAAAAACTGTTAACTCTACTAAATTTCGTAAAATCATGATATTAAACTAATGTAAACTTGGAACGTTTTCTCTTATATTCGACGTGAGCATGTACTAAACGCATAAGCCATGGTCAAGGCGACGAGTGTCGACGTCGCCTTCGTCGGAGCGGTGCACGACGAACAACGAACTGCGACGGCCACTACGTCCACCGCTGACGAATGTCAATGGCACGCCGGCACCGTTACTCGATCTCGCGTCCGCCGAATTAATTCACCAATGGAAATCCTTACTACTATTGATTCTTATATTGAATTAATGAGTAACTTGTTGCTGTAGCGCTCAACTCCGTTATCGAGCATCTTATCCTAAAGCCCTCTACATCCTACTGACATCACATACCACTAAGTCAAATAAGCCTGTCATTATTCATTGTACAAAAAACTTATTACTCTCATTGTCTAACTATAGAGATCATCACGGTCAAAGACACCAAAACAATTCGACGCAAACAAAGCTGTGCGCCTCGTATTAATACAGAAGTGTTGTAAATAACATCTCATTGATATTGAGAACTGGAGCTGAAAGCCGTCGATAATGAGAACGCTCTACATTTCAATAATTCTTTGTGAATTTTTATCGGTGGATGCTCGTTAATCTCCAGGCTTGTCTGAGACCTCATGCTGTTATGCGTTAAATACCATTTGCATGGCTCTCTGGGGCGTAAAAAACACAAAAAATAACATTTTTTTTCCAGTCGCCACTCATCTTTATAAATAAAAATATTAGACGGCTGTCGATCGGCCGCCACACTTTTACTTACATCGATCGCGATGCCTTGTCTTCGTTCTGATTTATATCTCTCACACTTAACTCTGTTAGTCTAGTCATTTTATACATTATGGATTTTTGTATTTAATTATAGTTCTTCTCATTTCGTAGCAAGAGGATTTTCCCATTTTTTAATATAGAAATGTGCTTTAAATATATGCGTATTAATAGGTTTTTGCCGGAAACATTTAAGTGAATCAATTTCTTTCTCGCAGCTTTTGATGTTCTGTATAAAAATGAAATCAATCACCCCCATAAATTAACTCATAAATCAGTTATAATGAACTGATGCCGTTTCTTTAGCGGTCTAGATTGTAATCGCTATTTCTACTGTTGCAGATTTGTCGAAGCGCCATCATACATATCAATTATGCTAGCCTTTAATTCGATCATCGATCATCTGTCATCCACCTCTAACTGAGGTCAATATCTTTCGTAAACTTGATTACATATGTACATGCATATTGATTATTATTTAACAAGCTGGTTCCATAAGTAATTTTGCATGTATGTGGACGTTATTGTAACGCTGGAGTTTCTTCTATTTTTCGCTCGTACTTTTTTCAGTTTCGTTTATTTTTACGGAACGATTTATTAAACGAAATCCCTATCCGATACTAAAGGAAAAAAGAAATATAGAAAGCTACCGAACCTATCGATACTAAATATAACCTAAATGGATTGGATTAGATTAGTACAAATTTTAAATTATGTGACATGCAGCTTACATTTCAATTGTGCAGTACTGTGCAGCCTTAATTAAGATTGTAGACATTAAAACATTAATATTTGTTTCAATAAGACTATGTATATTTGAATAATGGTATACACTTAAAAACAGTATGCATGTATTTTCCTTTTCGTGATAGATGTGGGTGTAATAAATTTATGTTTTTTATTCTCATTCTTTTCTGCCCCCTTATTAACAGTTCAGATGATGATAAAACAAGTAGCCACGATGATAGCTTGTCGTCGACAATAATGTGCGTCTGCGCAGGAGTCAATTACTACTAAACGACATGAATTTATAAATAATGGATGACAAAACAAGCAAACTTGTCACATGGGACGGCTCTGAGTCATCAAGCTATCATGTATTGACAGGCTCGTATAATACTTAATTTATATAAAATACACAAGTGGAAATAGACTGCAGACAACCGCATCATATTTTAATATTGAATGAGTAAAAATGAATATTTTACTGATCGCTATGACTAGGAGTATAAGAATGACATAAACTTTACTTTTTAGACCGAAACATCGTTTTTGAACTTCCAGTCTCTCGCTTCTTACTACATTATTTTAGAAAAACGAAAAGTCCAACTTAAATTGTGTAAAAGTTAAAATTACGTCACGTAATATAGTTTTTTCCAAGAAAAAATATTTGAACACCAACTTTGATTTAGAGATTTTAAACGACTGTAAATAAAAAAACTGCAATTAGTAACTGTCATGTACATTGATATATTGAAAAAACTAAACTACTCTCTGTACATCTTCGCAAAAAGGCCACTGAAACGTAATAAAAAAACTTCTACCTCACGTAAAGCGACGCGACGTGAGCGTAGTCGGAAAAAAAGTTAAAATTTTCCGTAACACATCACAAAAAAGTTAAACTACAATTTTTTCTTATGATCCAGTTAATGGAAGCATTATTCCCCTTTATGCTTTTAATTTGTTTTTGGCCTTTGGTGTCTAGAATTTATTAAAAGAAATGTGTCCAGGAAGGCAAAGTATAAAACGAGTGAATTGTAATTCTGTCACAATGCTTAAACAACATAACATAATATTTAACGCAGCGTTCATGATAGCTAGAATCATGACTGATGCCAAGAGGTTGGTTAATTACCTAATCTATAAACCATCAGTTGCAAGATATACATCAACTAATATTTTAATTGCGACGATGAGTCTGACTGATGGTTGGTAACGCATTCACAGCTAAAATGCTGAACGTGGATATAGATATTGTGTACTTTTCATCGACTGAAAATTAAAACTTTTTACGCAGGCGGATCTGAGACCTCAATTAGTTAAACATATAAACACAAAATTTATTTTACGCCTATATTAATTATGTACAAAATTATAATGGAAAGACTTCTATATTATAACTTCTATATTCAATTAAAATTAACTGATTATGTAAAATGTTTGTTTTTCTACACACAAAGCAGATAATTTATATTTTACACAGATTTCTTTGAAACACCATGAAAATTTCACCACTGCGTAGGTATTGATTTCGAAAGATAAGATAAACTAACAAGTCCCCAAGAACCCAAACATGGCGGCTACGTTTTAGATTCTATACTGAAATGGTGTATCGGTCGGTTGCGACCAACCAGCGCGTAAGTAAACTTGTCGCTTTATAATCGAACCAATTTATATCAGGCGCCAAGAGCTACCAGGAGTTGAGAGTTATGGAACTTGTGGCCAAGACTTTATTCAGATACCGACGACCATGCGGCGCTGCGGCAAGTGCACTCCTATTGCAGTGCAGGCAGTGCACCCTCCAGTGGACTTTTGTTTTATTGTTAACGGCACATTTACTACATGCCGACTAAATACTGAATGGAAATGAATTATTACCGCCTAGTCTTTATTTTCGTATTATTCAAACTATTTTATTATAGTTTCGTGACGATGCAATCGACTGTTTAATTAAATACTAGACACGGATTGAAGTTAGACTTTGTTTGAAGTTCATTGGTTCCATCGTGGAGGCAAATAATATTAACTATTAGGAGGAATGAATAAAACCCGTAGCCACTGTCACGATAAAATTATTTTGTATTTTGCACCCTAAATTATTCTAAAACTTTTTACATGCCGCTTACGGTTTTAATTAACTTTATTATATAATCAATTTACCAGCAAAAAAATTTACGAACACGAAAATCATATCTGCATAATCTTTGTTAATATTCGTAGCGAATATTAAATTTGAACTTTAATTGAAATCGACCGCGTAGTTTTAATAACTTGATCGGCTGAATATCTTGTTATAAAGATCTCTTCATATTATGCCAGTTATATGATGCGAGTTGTTGTGATGCTGTTAGAGTTCATAAAGTTATCGCATGAAACGCAAAACCAGTCATGCTAATGGGTGTAGTATTGTTATTTACATCCTCATATACTCATAGGCACGATTTATTGACATGCTTATCAACGAAAGGCTAGCACGCCTCGTATTGTAAATGAACAGTTGGAATTTTGCATAGGTATAATAGTTAAGAGCATGTACACAAACAAAGGTTATTATTTAGATTCATTCAAGTTGTAAAAACCAGGAAAGCGATACATGCACGGAGTTAGCGCCAGGCTAACGACACCCAAGCGTCCTTGTGCGGCGTCCTTGCCGCCCGACCGTAAACCCTCGCCTCGCCGCACTCTTTTAATTCCACTTCTTTACTGATATCCCCGTCTCGCTCCTCACTGACGTCCACAAAGCCTCACGCTCGATCTGCCAAGTGATAAATCGCTCCCAACGACAGCCCTCGCATCGCAGTTTTACGGGACGAGTTTACTCGTACTCGTACCATTTTTATTTAGAACTGAATGGAAGCGCCTTATGCGTATAAAGTTTAATCACTGAAGTTTTTTTAGCATGAATATTTTCATATCTTGCAAACGGTGCTGGATTCCATTAATTTTTGTTTTGTTTTATCGTCTTATACAGTTAGAAGCGCAAGGCCGACGAGATCAGTTAAACTACATTGTTACAGGAGATATACAATAAATTTTAACGGTGTCCAATATTTAAATATACCTTATAAGCGATTCTTTACAATTTGCTAGCTGATGAATATTTAGTAGGGCGGGCGTGTAGGGCGCTGGGCTACGATGCGCCGACCGCAACCGTGTAACCGCCTAATGAGGAAGACCCTTATGGGGACCGACCGTGTTAGAAAATCCCTAATTGTACGTAACTATGTCGTTGATATTCAAAACACGTACTTTTATGTCCAATTAAACAAGCTTCGCACCTGTACATACTTAGGTGCTTATTATTGGTTTAAGGACGTTAAGTTTGTGGTTTTCTTGTTAAACCGATAATGATAATTGCATATTATATATAACACACTTAACAACTCAAGATATATATAGATAAGCAACGGATTAATGAGTACCATATAAGCGAAGACTTTTTTCAGTAAAGTCATGCAGGTCTTTACACAACATAAACAATTTTTAAATATTTTGTTCATTTCGCACTAACGACTTCGTTGGAGAAACATCTATTCATGGACATTAGCATACCATTATCTTTAAAAGCCATGTAAAGCTGTACGCGTAAGAATGTGGAGTAATCCAGTATGATAAAATGTAAAATAAATCGCCTTTCGCACTTTTTAAAGTTATTTACATAAATAGGTTACAGGCTTTACATTGATTGAATTGTAAGTTGAAACTGTATGCTTACAGAAATAAATGTGGAACTACATATACGTTTACTTATTCATGATGATGACATTAAGTAAAGAAGCTTTTTCTGTGAAAACTTACAATGTTATCAATTATACGGACGATGTTAATTCTCTATAATATTTATTCCTATAAAAATATCTCATAGCTATTAATATTTATACTAGCACTTAAAAGCTCGATAGTATACAACATTGAATTATAATATCGTAGATTGAAAAAAAAAACCGTAGCATTTCCATATTTTTCATATGAATATTTAGAGATATCCTCAGGGTTTGTAGGTTAGTTGGTGAGTCTATGGGCCTGGCCGACGGCCAGTGGCAACCCTCTCATTAATGCGCCTATTTACGGCGACTGACTCGCATGCCTCAAGAGCTGATTATGGGCGCCTCGCTGAATAATGAATCGGCGAACTGGGCTAATCGATGCATGACTTTTTACTAAACTTTTAGTCCTTTTTCCCATACCTCCGCTGTAAATTGGTATATAAGGACATCGATATTTTAATATTCGTAACATGGTAAGGGAAATAATAATTTGTTCTTAATTAGTGGAATCATAAAGCATGATTGAAAGTAGATACAGTTTCTTCAACAGCAAAATGACAATTAATATTTTTGACAGACCAGTTAAATATTTTTTCCTCCCACCATCTCGGAAAGAGTATTTTTAATCTTCAATATCTGAGTGGAAAAGCCGTTTTTATTCTCTAGAGGATAAAGTAAATTTTCATCCCACCATCTCGGAAAGAGTATTTTTAATCTTCAATATCTGAGTGGAAAAGCCGTTTTTATTCTCTAGAGGATAAAGTAAATTGAATTAAGAACATCGTGTGCACTAAGTTTGTGAATTAATAGTTATTTGTTATACAAGAGTGCAAAGTTGCTTTTTAACCGCGTGTTCAATTTTGATGACCGAGCAAGCGAAGGACTCTAAAATTGAATCACGAGCGCAGCGAGTGATTCAAAATTAGAATCCTGAGCGTTAGCGAGGGAATCAAAAGAGCACGAGGTGAAAAATCTTTGCACTCGAGTGCAACACGTAACTTTTCATTCCACCTCAGCGAGGAAATGACTAAATGCAAAAAAAAAACGTTTAATTCACAAACTTAGTGCACACGATGTTCTAAATTCAATTTACTTTATCCTCTAGAGAATAAAAACGGCTTTTCCACTCAGATATTGAAGATTAAAAATACTCTTTCCGAGATGGTGGGATGAAAATTTACTTTATCCTCTAGAGAATAAAAACGGCTTTTCCACTCAGATATTGAAGATTAAAAATACTCTTTCCGAGATGGTGGGATGAAAACGTTTTTTTTTTGCATTTAGTCATTTCCTCGCTGAGGTGGAATGAAAAGTTACGTGTTGCACTCGAGTGCAAAGATTTTTCACCTCGTGCTCTTTTGATTCTCTCGCTAACGCTCAGGATTCTAATTTTGAATCACTCGCTGCGCTCGTGATTCAATTTTAGAATCCTTCGCTTGCTCGGTCATCAAAATTGAACACGCGGTTAAAAAGCAACTTTGCACTCTTGTATAACAAATAACTATTATCCGCTTCAACCTAGAAACGCTACTATCAACAAATATATCTTCATTTGGATAAATTCCATTAGATAGAATCTTACTCCGAGGCAATACAATAAAATTTAAATTCGAAATAAAACTGGCTGTGGTTCCTTTTCGATCGTTTTGCGAGCGGATATATGTCGATAGTGAAGGTATCGCGTCCGATTGTCGGTAGAGTTAACCGGGGATGCTCATCAACATGCGTTGCCAGACTCTTTAATGCGATGCCGAAGCCCCTTTTACGATCACGCGTCTCGATGCAAACCATTTAAGGCTACTGCGCGTGTTGTCCTGATATATAGCTGCTAGTCACGAGCGGAGCGATTCCAGTAGCAAAGTGCGGTAAAAGCATATAAAAAGTACATGACATGTGTAATTATTTAACCTTGGCGGCATAAAGTGAGACCAAGACTGTATTACCTATTGGACGGTTTAATTAACACTGTAAAGAATACAATACAGGATTTTTATATCAAAACATTTCTTCTTGCAGTTGAGGAATATCTACCAATTAAAGAGATAAAGGGTTAATTGTTTATATCCGTTTAGGGGACATTATAGATCAGCCAATAAGATTGCAAAGCAGGATGAAACGGAAATGAAGCGACCGTATTGGTTGCTTCGGATACCATTCTGCTTGTCTCCGCTACAATAAGTAGCAAAGCTAGTAGTGCACGCACCTTTACCCGCTGACTTGCAACGCGACGCGGCGCGGCTCTTAGGCGCCTTTTGATTTACTACAGCGCCAAACTGTTACATCCCTTGACATGACACCCAACTATTTTGACTGACAGCTGTGGCATAATTGGTACATAACTTACGGTACTTATCCATATCTTATTTTCTACACGTATTAAACTGAAAAAGTCGTGTATTTTGTATCACGTCTGTGTTTATTACCTAGACTAGATTATAATAATCTAAAGAAACAATAACGTCACTGTCTAGTAAACATAAAAGCTTACTCAGAAAAGCTACATTATTTTTTTATGACTACGCCATGGCTCTAAGTACAGTTATTAATGAAATCCTTTGCCGAGTAATGGAACTTTATGATACTGCATACAGAATACATACTTAAGTTAGACAATCGCATTTCTAGGTTGGCCTGTTGTTTCTAGGTTGTCGTAGTAATAAATGGAAATTTATATCTCCATCAACACGCTTAATAAGCAAAGCCATAAATTATGATTTGAATAGTGCATTTTCATAATTTTTATTGACTATACCTTCATACATTAGTCACGTTCGTATCCCAAAATGCAGGTACTTAAATGTAACAGTAATTTGTTCTACAAACTATATCTCGTAATGTCCACTTGCCATTAAAATAAGCTCTGGCGGTAGTTTACTAGCGGAGCGGTTTTCGGAAACTATGGATCGCTAATATTTTTAACCCAAAATCAAATAATATATAAAGGTCACCTAAAATGTGCAAAACAGAATAAAAAATTAAGTCAGAATATTAAATTAATTAATGAATTAAGTAGGTACTTCTATAGATTTTCAAATCACCCGAAGTGCGGTCGAGATCGAGGATAAGGGAACATCTTAGGGCACTTATTAGTTACAATAATCGATCAGTTTGGATCATAGCCTTTGAATGGTTGCATAAAAATATTATTAGTTTTATTAGATCGTATTCAATAGATATCATAAGACTAAATAAATACCTGTGATGTAGACAAGTTTTATGTACCTACCTAATATTTGTTTGATAAGTTAGAGTTGGTCATGTATTTAATGGTTTTTATATTTCTTCATTAAATTACTTACTAATTGTTAGGGATGCAACCGCAAATTTTTACGTATATGTCAGTAAGTACATCGATTTTACATCCGTGATAAATATTATCGTTAATGTTCACACAAATAAAATAAATTACCAACTCCAACGACGTACCTATATTGTTAGAAATTCTCAGAATTTATCGATACCTTATTTAATGGCAGGCCGTCAGAGCGGCCATAATTTCTGAGCGATGTGACATTACTTCTACTAATTCTGTAATGACCACTGTGATTGAGTGTGACAGGCTAGATCTGCCCGTCGAAAAAGCCACACACGGGGAGTCCAACATCTGTCCAACATCAGACGTCCAGTACTTGCCTTTTTGTTACTCCACATTCTCCCCATCTCGTCTCCCTATTTTTGTTTAACTGAACGTTTAATAGTTTTTATTGTAGTCAACGCCAAGCGTAAGCGGCAATCTATCGACTAAAGTGTTGAACTAAAATCGCACTTATTATTTTACTTTATTATAAGGCTAGCTGTCGTGTAGCTTGTTCGAAAATTACAGACATTTAACCACCATCGAATTGGATAATTACAAGTAGTGTAATGATACGCCTGCAGACATCGCGCAATTTAAAGGCATTTTTTAGGTTCATTTTAAAACTTCTACTAAATAATGCGGTCTTAATCGTACAAAATTGTGATAAAATTTTAATAATAGGCTACGCCTACGGAATTAATTTCCAACAAGGATATTTGCATAATTAAATTTTGTTTTAAACAATAAAAGCTGCAAGGGAGAATTATTCGTAGCAGGCTACTATTATCTTGCCTGTTGTGTAAACTTAACATTGAGTTCGTTCATATACTCGTAAATAAGATAAACTACAATAATCATCACCTTTGCGTCGAACTGTTGGCAGGATATAATTTCATTGGATTCTATCTAATATAAATTGTATATATTCATCATCTAGTATAAACTTGTCTATTTTCATTCAGTGTTGAACTATAATTTATGTATCTAATTACAGAATAATAATATTCGTATTTTAACCCCAAGCTTGAAAAATTGATGGGTTGTACCGTGTATATTGAACCGACCTACTTATTTAGAAAGCTTGCAATAAATATAGGCCAAATATGGAGTCGAGATGTGGGCTTCAAATTAGTTTGATCTGCTAGGTCGCGGAATCTATCGCTATTTATGATTGACAATATCATAAATGGAAATAGCCATTCATGTAGTATAATTGTAATTTTTTCTTAATTGAGGCTCAGCTTTCAGGTTCAAGGTGGTATTTCAAACATTTACAACGATAATAAGTAACTATGTGGCAACGATAAATCAACAACGACTGTGTCACAATTGTCAAATGACTCTACTGAAATGTAATACGATATTACTTTGGTAAGTTAATGTTTGTGTATTATGATATATCACTAATACCATGTAAAATATTAGTCCACTTAGCTCGGAATTCGGTAATTTATAGCAATCATTATATCTCAATTTCCTAACCGCTTAATATATTTTCTTTACCGCTATAAATACACGGACATAAAATTTGAATTGTAAATGAAGCTATCTAATTCGAATTAGTTCACACCTTAACGACGTTGTCAGTGGCACGCATTATTCAGTTTAGACCAAGCTCGTGAATACAGCGGCGTCGCGGCGCACCATAATGTGTACCGTTTTCTTTACTCTAGGGTGGCTCGCCGCGCACTCATTACCTCGTGCTTCGGAGTCATATGTGCCAGGCTGGGAGGGCTCAGCCTGTCATTAAGGCACCCTGTCCATGATCGGTCAGATATAAATCATGGTAATGGTAGATTATTCTAGATACATCGGCGGAACACCCGGGAAACGCGCTCGAAGCACCGATTATATAGAGCCCACTGACGTAATTGCACCGCTCATTGATACCTCACGAAATGTAATTAGGTTTTGTTGCAGCTAAGTGCTCCTCGAGAATTCGCTCTCATTGTGCAATTTTATTGTAGCATTAACTAAATGATGAAAAGCCGGCGATATACAGGGGATGGTGTGCTGTTTAACTTGTCTAATGAAGTTATTATGAAGTTTTGTGTGCCTTATGAAACACGGGACCAAGGTTTTTATGGTCTCTTAAAGATTCATAAGAAATGCGGGATCTAATATATAGGTAAAAAAAATTATCTTTTTATTTTTAGTTTTAGAGACTTGACCAAGAAGGTATTTAATTAATGAAAGCAATGAAAAAACAACATAATACATAAATAATCATTTTGTAGTACTTATTATTTGTATCTTTTTTAGCACAGTAGAATCATAGTAATGCAGGCAGTTTGCAAAGTAAGCAACGTTGACACTTTTGACATCATTTGACACCTGTCACGGATATCTTTGATGTAATCGATTAATTAGCTCGGACGTGCATTACATGTCCGGTGGGGATTACTGTCTTGAATGTCAGAACTTGTCAAATGTAGCCATTGTACGTGTTTAAAAATAAAATATTTCTCATGATTCTCAACCGGTCTCGATTCTACAAAGAATGAAATGCTAAAAGTTACGAATATTTTCGTGATATTTTATGTATAAATATTACAAACGCAGTATAAAAGAATAAATTGCATTTAAATCAGGGTCGTCGGCTTGCCTTGAGCTTATCCATGTTCATGAACTGGGTTAAACTGAGCGTAATGTATGTATCCTATCCCAAGGATTTATAATCAAATATAGATGTAAAGTAACTTGAAGATGCCATTAGATAAGATCTTTCTTTATAAAATGTAAATTTCTATGTCTCAAGCATATTACATCTCTTCCGCCTTGAAACCGTTTTAAAATTAAGTTCGAAAATCTATGCTGCCCGACAAGAATTATTTATTTAATTAAACATGAACGTAATGTTCATCCGTAATGTTCAAATGTGCAACCGTTATTTATACTTCGGATTACAGAAATATATTATATATATCTACCGAGCGTTTTCCAATACGCCGATAACAGCACCGACACGATACTGACATGTCGAGGGCAGCAACGAAACAATTGAAAATATCGGTGTCGGTAAAGACAGTGTGAAAGTTCTCAGTAATATATAGATATTCGATATTCACCGATATCGGTACGGTGTAGTTTGAAGCATTATCTAACAACAATTTTTTTATGACTTTTCATTAATGTCTTCGAATATGTATATTTACTTCACAGCATAGTATTTTCATTCTCTGGTCACAGATAAGATGCTCAATCAAACGTGTATAGGTACGTCTTGTTTTGTTACTTTAATATAAAATTACTAATTGGCTTAACTGTGCAAGAACTTATTGCCATTGATACCGAATATGTTACTGTAAATCAGACTGTCGTGCGCGGATTTATGAGATGTGTATCATTGAAAAATATGTCATTCCGTTAGACGATGTCCGTAGAAATAATACAGTTGTATGTTGTTCGTAGACACGATAACCTATCGCCCCGCAAACTCATAGCGTTCAGTAAGATGCGGCAGGCATTATCGTGTCTAATCAGGTTCGCACGCGGCGCGGTGGCTAAATCATCCGATTATTGATTTCCGATGTCGCGGTCGTGATCGGGCGCGGGATTCAACGTTCGGCGTGACAGTGCAACCATTGTCGGAGCCGACGGCGGCTCGCGCTCCGCGACGCGCGCGCATTCTCCGTGATTAAACGCTTGTAATTCCAACAATATCATCCCGACTGTCGGATTCAATCTACACACGCCGCCCGTGCGCCGCTCATCTCATGTCATCTTCTCGCGGACCGAACTAACAGCGCACGGACCACTTGTATGTAATAAGTCAGTTAACATTAAGACCTCGTGCCCTGGAAATGTCCAGGATCATCTTATAAAGAGAATAGCGAAATGCTCTCTCAGTAGATACGAATCTCCTGCAGCAATAATGCCTTGATTTATTATTTCGCTCATGTGATTTATGTTATAATTAACGAGATATCAACGCCTCGTTGATCTAGTCTAATACAGTTAGCGGTTGGTTTGATGCAAATACCTTTAATATATCTTAACGAGATTGAGACACATCTAATCTAAAATAAGGTACCTGTCAGTAAGTTATATAAGAAAATGGCCTCATAATTTAAAACGATTTTATCTGTCCGTTGTTGAACACGTCAATCTCAATTCCTTCAAGTGAAATGAGTCTTTTTTTAAGTGTACGTATATCAGATAAAGGAGGCTGTTCGCAAATTTTTGCTCTTATTGCACACTTCGCCGCACTGAACAATAATAGGGGAGGCAATTTCTCGCGACATGAGATCGGTGGATGGTAACGAGCGGTCCGTTGTCGTTATTAAACCCCATTGTTGTGATGCGCCGTATAAAGCCTAACGCAGCCTAGTCCCTTTCTAATGCTGCCAATAAAGCACTGAAAGTGCATTTGCAATACGATTAACTCTCTCGGTGGTTACGCGACTATGCACGATGTGAGAACGACAGAATAGGGCTGACATCTCTCTAAAACTAGGGTAGGGAATGAGGATAGGAGGACAAACATTTATACGCAGGTTTTTCCTTCCTCTAATTCATTTGTTTTTCTACAAAACTATTCACATGTAACATTTGTGTGAAACTTGATCCTACTCCCAGAGAGGCTTGAGTCCCTGACTTCCCTTCCGCATCAACTCCGTCGCAGCTACCGTCTTCAGGTGACTCATCACTTGTTAAACACAAACCTCAAATGTTACTGATTCATTGATATATCTGAAGCGCTTACACGCTAGAAGCTTTATAGGTAAAATACATATAAAACGTGATTAAACTTATTTTTATATAAGCTCTATACTCCTAGCGTCTCGAATTTATCTAGTTGTCTAAGGACTTAAATAAAGAGATCGCACTTAATTGTAACGTAACAAAAATAAAGATATTATAAGCTTCGCATAAAACAACATCGTTTCACCGTTTGACCTTTACGACCCAACCCTAGCAATCTATGTCTGAACTCTATTATCGACTGTTAATAAAACTAGGTACCGCACGCGGCAGGTTGGCGGCTGCTGTTACTAGATGGCGTCTGCGGACGGTGGATGTGCCTGCGCATTTGCATAAGGAATTGGGTGCGCACGCTTTGGTATCGTCTCGCGGCGTATTTCTCACGCTACCCGCGGCCATTGCACGCTCTCGCCATCACCGCCTCCTCTTGTCTAATGGCTGTGTCAGCACGTTGCCCCTGTTCAGACATTTTTTTCTCTACACCCATCAAAGATACCTATATACTCGAACGCCGATAGATGCACAACAATTTAATCCAAACTCGTTTTTAACCAGTTTCCAGAAAACCGTTTTGTAATATCGCCATGAATTTACTATGTTGGTACAGTAATGATGCATACCGAAATAAACAAGCGATGTTAAGTTCATAATTACACTAATCTCGAGATCGTTAAGAACTCGAAGTCGGTCGATCATCTTTCACTATTAAAATACATGTTCGATGAAACATTCGGCGTAAGTGTCGTTAATTGCATGGTGCATTGATAACGGGTGATTGAGTGCCAGGCGTGTTAATGGTGACCTCGATTCGAAGCTATAGGCATCACATCTGAAATGCGCATATGGTCAAACCAATTGCTATGATTACAGACAGGAAATAGTAGGTAATAAAAACAATAATGGATTAATATTAAAACAACTACTGTGTATCAAGACTTAATAAACATTGTACAGTAATCCTTAAACAACTGCAAGACGTCATTTCAGACAGTAAATAAAATCGCAAGCCCTAAGGGGTAAAAGACAATAGCCAAATGAATATTTCATAAGGCCATTATTTAATGATGATGCTTATAATACAGTAGTGCTATCAATTAGAAGCGAAGCGGCAGTAATTTCTTTTAGTAGATTAAACACAAAGCAAGCTTTGTCCCATGACCTTTGAGGTCAGGGCTTAAGTTATAGACGTCTGTCGGTTTGATACTTAAATAAACTTTATGTTCGAAATTGCTTCACAAAGTTAGTACAGCTTAATTTAATAGGAAATCTAACCAACAGATACCCCCTGAAGTGCTAAATAAGCTTATTTATAGCCAATTAATTGGTTTTAATATGGTTTGATTGTTTAAATTATTATTTGACTGTAGAGAGGTTTTACAATACACATAATTGCAATAATTATATTCATGAGAAAATCAATAGATGAAAGATTATTATTTTTGTAAATTCTTTACCGTGATCTAAAATAGGCAAAAACAAAATATATGAAAAATTTGCTCTACAATAGACAAATTGCGGCAACAACTACCACTGTTGTTTTTTTAGATTTGTCTATTTTAGAGTCAATTTTGACCGCACAGCCACGTTAAGGAACGTACGACACCTGGCGTTTAGTCTCAATGTTAGGTACTCGACAGTCGTTGAAATTGTATCGAGTGAGATTTCTGTATTCACTGATCATCACCAATAATTAGTTTAAAAATTGGCCATGTAAATCTTTAAAGGATTCCATGCCAAAAAGGATTGTTTAACATTCGCTTTCAACTTGCACCGTATTCGTATCCGCGGCGGTCACTATTGTAAGTAGACAGCACGCAAGACATTCTCATGTAGCGTATTCCATGAAGTCGTCTAGGTACGACTTGCCCGTGCGCATCCAGCTCGCGGGCACGTTAGCCGCGCACCGCACTAACCTCGCGAGTATGCGTAACTGACGCGACTGCCTACAAGTAATTCCCTATTGCAACGTTCCTTGTAACAAACTGCGTCCTTTTAACCGTAAAATTGTTAACAGTCAGTTTTAAGACGTTTTGTAAGTGCATGCGTAATTTGCTAAATAAGGAAGAATTTTATACTTATTTATTTGTAAGCGCGCATTAGAACTCGGTGTTATTTAAACAAAATAATATGTGGGTGCTTCACCCAAGTTCGACGCCACGGTTGGCGTAGTGGCTAAGCAATTGGCTTTGCTGCAAGTTCGATCGCTGCACGGAACAAATATTTGTATCTACTGAAGCGACGTTTTCTATTAAACAATCAAACTCAGCCTATCACCACTTCTGTCCATAGATCACATACCTAGACCGGTCCCAAGTTGCGTCCAACCTTTTAAAACATAGTCATGATAATTTGATTTTAAAAATGCATATCAGGAATTATAAAATGTTGATATGATCATACGATGCGACAAACCTTTAATTTTAATAGTCTTTACAAGTTTATGAGGGAAAATATAGCACCGCATTTATCTTGATAATCTACTTAATTTAAATTTAACGGCGTCGTTCTAAATATTCATAGCCTACTAAAACAACGTTTGGTGCGTCAAAACAAATTTCTGTTAATTGCTGTTGCTCTCACAAGCAATAAACTGTTAATATATTCGTATCTATCCCTTTAATTCTGACACTACATAAAAATGAACAAGTGATGATAACTTCAACATAATCCAGTACATTAAGTTATTCATGTAACGAGATTATTTATCTACGTGTCTATAATTATCTTCAGTAAACTGGTTATTTAATGACGTTGTTCTCTGGGTACGTGGCGTGGTACGAATCTATCATTGTATAAATACATTTCCTAGTGCAGAATAACTGAGCAATTTTCTGCGTACCTATCAGAGGACCAGTAATAGCTGATTTGTACTACAGACTAAAAATATTTACTATTTACTAAATTATCTGCAAACATCTACAAACAAAATAGCTCAATAATCAATAGACAATGAAAACTTAAGCTTAATGTGTAACAGAGTTATGCAGAATTATAAAAATGAGTAATTGTCTCTGTTGTAGTTTAAAATGAATATGCGTATAATTAGTTCTTAGCTGGATAGATGCACGAATGCCTAACCAGGAACCATGTTCAACTCACTGGCACTATCATCTAAGGTAATGAGAGTAAGACAGGAAAAAAAGGATGTGATTTTCTCATACCAAGCACACGGCCTTATGTGACCGATTATGGCAATCGGTATGTTAATTTCTGATTACGCCGATGTACTTAGCATAGGTAATCGCGGATAAATGTTTTAAATGTATAATTATTTTATCAATATAGGAATAATTCAATATAATTCAATAATTCTATTTAGATATTTCCAATAAAGCACACATTGATTTATGAAGGAAGTCTACGCTGTCTGCTTCGTTAAAAATACTTGATGGCTGTGATTGCAAAATCTATTTAGATTACTCTGACAGTGAACTAATAAGGAAATATCATTCTGCATTCTGTGATCTATTTGCGGGTTCCGGCAGGAAATTGTTTTAGTGCCGTACATCGCAAAATATAAATATACGAGTATAACGGTTATGTCTGACTAGTTCTCACACTTCAGACAATAATTCTTGTTGCGTATTGTGATGGAAGGCTACTGGGCAATTTTTGTAAGGTATCTTCAAATTTCCAAATCAGACATCGATCAGAATATTACTACACTTATCGCAGTCCACTGTACGACAGGTTCCTCCAACAGCGACTGAGTTGATATCCACAGCTCAAGCAATCTCGCACTGATGACGCTCTACGGCAGCGTCCCCGAAATGGGCTGTTTAATTTGGACATCTTACTTTCCTTGAGACTGTCTGCAGAAGTTTCCCGCATGCGGGTCAGGTGGCCAAAATAAAGAGATCATCAACAGGAGCTAAAAGTGACGGGTGCCAAACATTTGTATTATTACAGTTCTCTACAAAGTCAAAGATTTTTATTTCAACTGGGCCTTTTTAAGATAAGATATTCTTTATGTGTAACTTTGCAGGCACTTTCAAAACGTCGCGATTCTAGGTGCACGGTTCCAAATGGGTTGGTCCTGGAGAAGATACCGGCAAGAAACTCCATGGATATACTCTTATATCAAATTCACAATAATACGTGGGGGCGTGGGCGGTGGGGGCGTAGGTAAAGAAAGAAAGAAAGAAAGAAAAATAATTTTATTCCGTACGGGATAATGAGTACTCTTTCCTCTACCTCTTTTTTTTACTGTGCTTAGGAGATACACATATTCGTTGTTTTTTAGTTGCCTCCGATCTTGTGTGAATAATTTACCATCACCACATCAGGGTTTGTCTCTTCTTCCATATCAATAATCGAAGATTGGCACTAATTGCATACTCATTGATATGTGTTATTTTATCTGATAGGTAGTATGATTTGATTGATTTTGGTTTGATTAGACTGTAATTTATGTTATGTCTCCAAGAATTTAGGACAGTTTTTGATTTATCAAGAAGAGCCATTCTAATATGCCTTAACTTTAAACTTATATCAAATAGAAAAATAATGTGTAATTGATTCATTTAAATCTTGATCATAGTTGGTGCAGTTCAGCATTCTAATAATGTTTACAATGCATCTATTAATATAAATTAAAATATGCATTGCGTGATTCAGAAAGTGACGTGGCCGGACATCTCACGAGTCGTCAAGTCAGTTCATATCACAAACAAAAAGTAGAGTTTCTCATGTCCATTAGCAGAGTTTTACCTATCCTTACAGTTTACATTACACATTTATGTTGTATCGTGTGGGTTGACATTATTTGCACGTTGGATAATAATACAATAAAAATATCTGGAATAGCTAATTACACACGCCGCAATTTTTTTATCAAATCAATCTTTTAGATTCAAAAAATCCATACGGTAAAATGCAAGATTTTTCAACCCTATAACAAAGCTTTGCATTATTATAAGTGTACATTTTCCATTCAATGTTTATTGCTTTCGTATAAGAATAAAAAAGCTTCTTTTTGGTCCTTCGGTACACCTGTTGTACCCAAAACGAGCTTATTATCGTTCCTGCTGTCGTGCCTTACCGGGATAAACTGAACATAACACGACTGCACAAAACACGGGCTGCGCCAAGGCTGCGCTTTAAGACAAGTACAAGAATTGCTTAGGCACTGGTTTATAAATGTTCAGTTATTAGAGTTACGCAGTGCATATCCTCTTCCCTCAATTAAGTCTCACAATAACGCGAAGTGACGAACATCCAATTATGTTTTTCTTTGATTCCCACATCAGCTTGGGAATAATTCGCTAATCATAATTTTCATGCTTTATAACCCAACATTATACTCTTCTGCAAAAATATGATGCTTTTTCTCAAAAAAATGCACCTTAGTAGGGTTATTGACCAGTAACTTTTTTGTGGCACCTTTTACGGCTAATTTGGCATTTTTTGTGTATCAAATAATTAATAACGAACCATTTGCATATAATCGCCGTATAAATAGAAAAAAATAACTATTTCAATGATAAGTCCAGAGGCAGTGAGTGAAATTACGATGGAATGATGAATTAATAACTCATAGAATCTGGTAAAAACATGCGGCTATATCAGAAGAAGCTGAGGTCCATTAGTAAAGTGAACACTTCAGTTATAATAACAATTCTTTACATCAAACTATTTCTTGCGTAACAGTATAATTTTCCAGAGATTTGTTAGTTAATTAGCTTTTTTATTTATTTCGACATAGTGTGAGATTTATTATTTCATTCTGTGACAAATTTTAATTAACCATATTTAAATATCAATAAAAACACTTACTAATAATATACTGAAGAGAAAGCGGTAAAAAATACACTTATAAATAAATATAATAGTAAAAAAAAAAAAAAAAAAAACGCTTTTGTCATCCTAACTAAACGTCTATGCAAAATTTCAGCTCAATCGGAAACCGGGAAGTGGGTCAAATTTAACTTCCAAGATTTTTTTACATAGTTAGTTAGTTAGTTACAAGTGAAGCTAATAAAAGCGTTTTAAATACTGTACCTACTATACGGAAACTAGAAATATACTTTGTGTATAATTATTGTTTGTTGACATCATTGAATAGTTGAATACCTAATTCATCATCATCCATTATCAGCCTATTTGTGTTTCCACTGCTGTGATTCGAGCCTCTTCTCTCAGAGAGGAACTGGGCCATAATCCACCACGGAGGTCCTGGAAAAATTTGTGGACTTCACAAGTCTTGAATTTGTTTGGTTCTGAAACATTCATTCACGAATGATTTTCTTCGTGGCTAGCAGTGATTGAAGATGATTGATGATTTGGTTACGTAGTTGACAAAATTTGATAATTTTACTCACACTGATAAAAATCATTGTTATTGTTATCCAAGGTCGTCGTCAAGGATTGTGAAAACAAAAGTTCCTTTTCTAAAATCGCGTTGTCTACAGTCAGTTAATTTTAGTTATCAGTGTCGTGATCGGCAGACTTGTAATTAGCAGTGCTGATTCAACACGACATGTGCGTATCGGAAGTGTGCGGAAGCGGGCGCGGTGGCGGTGGTGGCAGGCGCACATAGCGCCTCGCGCCTAGCGGTGCTTGCAGACGCGATGGCATCGCGGTCGTGCGCCACCGCTCACGGCAGCCGCCGGCGCTCGCGTCGCCGTGACTTATGGCCCCCGCGCGAACCTCGATCGTACGATTGAATAATAATATCCGATTCCCGTGCACCGAATTTATGTTAGGAAGTAACCAGTGTCCCGTATCGACAAGCGCATCAGGCGCGCCTCGCCCGCCCGCAATTTCCAGCCGCTTGTCCCTTAGGCGCTGATGTATCAACCGATACTTGATAAATAAATTTCGTGGAGGACTGGTCCCGCTTGACGTCGGCACTCGAACCCTGAAGTCCCGCCCCGCGTCCACATCTAAACGCGCCTGTCAGCTAACATCACGTCTCTTACTATTATGATTACAATAAATAAATTTCAATTTCCACTTCCTATTCATTGCTACAATGTAATAGGACAGAAATTTTATCCTTTATGCAATGTTGTCGCTGTAATATAAAAGCTGTGGTCAACAATAAACATTCTTAGCAGAGACCACACGCACGGCTTTCAACAGGGCAACATAACTTACCGTGGGTGTCGTTAGGGACGACTAAAGAATTAATTCTACAATGAGGACGGGTAACAACAACCTGTGTACAGCAACAGCATACCGCGATCACTTCATAATATCAAGCACGGTATAATTATGGCTTTACTTAACCAATACCGTTCATGTAGCGGTGTACGAGAGGCTGAAAAAAACGATTGACTTTAACATTCTGAAAGAAGCATGATAATTCGAAAAGCTTTGCAAATTGATCGATCCGCAAAAAAGAAAGAATAAGATATACACAAATTCCTCGATTGAATGATTACAAGAATATTGTCATATTCAGTAGTAAACACCGAAATCGTGGTTACAGTAATGAAATCGTATAATTGGTAGGCTTCGTCGGCATCAGAAACCTGTCATCAGTAAACCGCAATGATGTCTTCACACTTGATAACGTTACCAAAATTAGTTACTCTAAGTGCTAATCTCGTCTTTTGGCCACTTACTAAATTACTCAAAGTTCAATGGTCTAGGAAATTTGTTGTAAATTATGGGTTCACACACCTTATGTTTTCACTTCGACGAGCAATCGTGACCGCTGTATAACTACCACTAGATCGATGCATGTAAGAATTTAGTTGATTTGTACCGTTACATATTACTTGCTATCTCTATCCCAGTCCCAACCTGTCATTATGACTAGTTGTTTTATAATTTAATATTTTCAAAAGTCACGCAGTTTGTCGGTCTCATTATATAATTCTAAGTCTAAGCCATAACATTTGCTCGCAATCATATCCACGTACGAAACATAATTCCCGATGTAAGGACGGATAAAAAAGATCTCTCGACCGTCGTTGAATGTCCATATAGTCCTCGCGGAAATAAAAAACTTAAAAATAAGAGCTATATTTCATGTAGTCATCGAACGTTCATATACCTAAAGCCGACTGTCTAATTCGAAGAAAAAAAGCTTGGTTATTATGTGTAATGCGCCTTAGATTATAGAGCGGGAGAACAAATTATATTAGCAACATTGATGGCATTGTTCGCCAATGTGCATCATGAGTCAAATACCTCGAGCACTGCCTACGTCGCGTCGGCGTCGATTCTCTTGAAGTATTGCGGTATATATACGTATGTAGGTAATTTTTTCTGCACGCAACGCACGCTATGCTTTAAATATTATCAAATTACCTGTACAATACATGGTCATTATGTGCTAACGGTAGTGTCAATTAATGTGATTAAATCGAGCAAGTGATCGCGGTCGATCACGTACCGCCGCGCTCCCGTGTGTATTGTTCGTTTATAGCAATGTTGTCCTCGCCGCGTTCCGGTTCTATTACAATCTTCTCTACCATCCGTATTCTATTACGAATACCTAAATAAAACATTCATAAATACCATATGCAAAAAACTTATCTATTGCTACATAATAAAAGAAACGGTAGCTAACGGTTCTCATAGTCGTGTATGCTCTACGATAAACTATCATGGAATTGAAACCTTTAAAATTTTGTTGTTACCAGCGACCTTCGTAATTTCATCACGTCCGTCGGTCTCGCCGACCGACTGTCCTACTATCTTAGTCTAGGAAATAAAGCTTTTTGATAGAAAAAGAACTTAATCAAAATAATATATAGGTATGTTGCGGTGAGCAAATGCAAAGACTACGTTTTTTGAAACATTCATTGCTGTACTTTATGTTGTTTTAGTATCGAGGCACAATATGAGTAACTGACGTACAGTAAATATATTTTCAGAGCGGGAAAAACTAGTGCACTTTATTCACTACAAAAACTTTCAGAGGGTGAATGTACTCATTA
This sequence comes from Allophyes oxyacanthae, assembly GCA_932294325.1. NCBI lineage: Eukaryota > Metazoa > Arthropoda > Insecta > Lepidoptera > Noctuidae > Allophyes > Allophyes oxyacanthae. The sequence continues at coordinate 8,758,568 of OW028620.1, read as the reverse complement.
TAACAAAAAAAACTTCCGTATCGAAATTGTTTTGTATTTTTTTTTTTTCCAAAATATATAAAGTTCTTTATTTTAACGTGTGGATATTTTCTCTACGTTTGACAGTTTTCCTAGCTAAATATAGATAGACCTAATATAAAAGACTTCTAAATAAAATTCTCTGCAAATGCTCCAAAGGTTGCAGAGCAAACTGGGGACAAAATTGGTTTATCGTGCTCCGTAATTTGCGAAAGTTATGGGCTCGGACAATCATGCCTCAATGCCGCGCCTGAAGCTTCTTCGGTTGGCTTTCCCGATAATTACCGCCTGACCTCTTGAGAAGAAACCGAAACAAACCGATTCTTGTGTTAATTAAGTTTAAGAACCTAGACATTTCAAAAATAACTCACTCATAAATTTCTAAAATTAATTAATGTAGGTACACCGAAAAACATATCCAAACAGAGTTATTTAAGTATAAATTCTCTCGTTTTTACTTAAATAACTCGGTTAATTATTTACATGTGTTTTTTTCATGGTGAAATTCTATTTACCTACTAATATTAAAAATAAATTCTCGTTGTATCTCATGGTGTTTCTTCTAAGGAAGCGATAGCGCTAGTGTTAATTAAAGTTGGCTCCAAACTTGCAAGACCAACAACGCCCAAGCACTCAGCTAGCGACTAGCTGTATAATTATCGACTTTCGGACCATTTCGCTAATACACAATCGTACAAATGCTTGTTTACGACACAACACGCCCACTTAAGATTCTTTGACTGCAAACGCATACTGTGAAACGTTGAATTGTCACTTTACGACCGATTGTTTCACGACGTAAAGCCGCCGGCAACTCGATATTATTGGGATGAATTCACCACTCACTCGTGCAACGATAAGTGCTAACTTATTATTTAGAAATTAAACATTGATTCTTAATAATATATTACTCGCACATAATATTTATCTTAAACATTAATTTATAACAGCAGATTCCACATAAAGGATCGGGAGATCTTACCATAACTGTTAATCTTTTGCAATGAATATCTTTCTATCGACGGCAAATATTCAAGCGCGTCGGAATCCGTAGACTTCGGTTGATGCCCATTTAGCCGGTGCGGTCATTGTATGTGATTCTGGTATCATGAGACTATCGTAGAAACATTAGCATTATCAAAAGGGCCGCGGGCGTCATGGTCATATCGGCGGCGACACGCGACGGTCGCGGAAGCGCCGCGTGAAGGCAAAGGCCCCGACGGACGAGAGGCGATAACTCAACTCAACATACCTGAAATACAATCGTGTGGATACCATGCCGCGGAGCCTTGGAGGCGTGGGCCCGCCTTTACTATATGTTCCTTTTGTTTCCTGTTTTCTTACAAATATTATCTTGTATTTGTACGTATGTATATTTACAAGGTAGGAGTAAATAGACGAATTAACTGCTATTAGGAATATAAACGTCTACTAATGCGTTAAAGCAATACGCATGGAGATCGCCTAGGGTTTTCTATGTCTAACAATCAATGATAGACATGAAAACGAAATATAAAAATGCCGTGATACCGTACGTTTCAATCCTTATATGTCTCATACATAATAAAATATAAATCGCAATGGGATAATAAATGAAAAATATATTCCCATGTTTATTCAGTAACTGCGTATTCGCAATACTGTCGTGAGCGTGGAGTCGTCACTTATTTTTCAACGTCAGTCACTTTGACGGCACGGAATAAGTTACTACTTAATTTAAATCCGTAGTTCACTGAACGATTATTAAATACGAACATATTAGCTTAAAAAATTTCCATAATATTCCGATTATGTATCTACGAAAAAAGCTTAATCCATCGCGCTTAAGCTAAATTAAGCTTTATAAATCAAAGGATTGATGGCAATGTTGCACAATTATTTGTCCTAGTTTGTGTGATAGATATTATATGTGTTCAGGCACATTTACCAATCTTACCCATATCATTCTCCATTTTTGGCCCTTCAAGCCCGATTAAGCAGCATCATATCAAAAATGAATTATATCACTATCAATCAAAAAAGTTGAGAGGTCTAGTATCAACTTTCGCTAGCCAAGTACATAACTATTATTTTAAAGAATATATTCGTTTTCCAGTATCTGCAGAACATTTTAATTCACATAAAAGCTAGGGTAATTAAGAACTAATCATTTGAAAAACTAGTCATTTGCTGCTTTCAAATTATTTGCTTTCCATAGTTTTTAATTTGAAATGGGCTTTTAAAACGTAAAGGGTTTAGAGCTTTCGCTATATTTTTTAATATTTCATTCAATTTGACTTGATTTGACGACAATGGTTGTTGATTGTAGGTAGTGCGTGTTGGTTATCAGTTTTATATATTTTAGTTACGGGAATTTTTATGTTTTGAATACACTTCAGAATACTTTAATCATTGCAAACACAAAAAAGTACTAACAAAACTATGGACTGAAGTCTGAAAATAAACTTTATTTATTTCAACTGCGTGTCCAAGTTTTAAGGATTTCAGCATCTCAGTACAAAAAATACATCAAATTATGATATGACTTGACATTGACGCGCGTCACTTGTCAGTGGGTGTAGTGCGGAAGCGCGCAGACCGGCACACGCGCCGTTACCGTCAACGGCCATTAAACGACCACTCTTAATTATCAACAGTTACCGCACACCGCATTGATACCACTCGGCCGCATCGCGAAACACCACACCGTAACTGACGAACCACCCTCCAGCGAGCGATACAATGCACCGGTTATCTATCGCGTTATTCTAATAAACTCAACCACAATTACCATCTTTGGGGACCCCTATTTTACCCCCTTACAGATGAAATTCCCAAAAATCCCTTAATGGGTTCTTACGTCATAAGTGGAACCTACTGTCAAAATTTCAAGTTTATAGCCTCAGTGGTTTAGGCTGTGCGTTGATAGATCAGTCAGTCAGGACAAGTATTTTTAACCCCCGACGCAAAAAGAGGGGTGTTATAAGTTTAATTATATGTATTATAGATTTTCTTTGAGATACTGATCTTTGTCCAGCTATAAATTGTAGAATTTTTTATAAATTTGTAGACATACAAATAAAAGAAGTGAGTATCGTAAAGTATAGATTGCGTTTTCCAGTATGTGTTTGTTTTTTTAAATATTAATATTGCGTTTGTTGAAACACGCGGGCAGAGGCATGGCGCGCCCCGCCACTTGATCTCTCACATGATAGGAGGTGCGCAGGCGCCGGATGGCGCGATAGCGTCGCGTTAACCCTGCCGCCGCGCGCCGACACCCGCGCCCGACTGTTCTCTAATTACAAACACTATCTCAACCTGAGGATGTGCTCGCTGTACGAATACCCGCGTATTGTCTGCACTCCGAGTCCTTCCGGTGAACTTGTCCACGATCTTAATCTGGATCCCAGGCCAGACGTATACTTAAGAGATAACCACACTTAACTGTAAACTTTAATCGCCAATTTTAAAATTAGGCTGTGTAGGTACTGCTTCTATTAAAATGGAATTAAATTTAGGTAGACACATAAAAACTTGTTGACTCCCTTCGTTTCTTCCTTTCTATTTATCCTCGTATCTTTTCTCTTGTATAAAGTTGTTACAGTTTAATCACAATCTCAAAAGAACCTAATTTCGAAGTTGATTAGAAATTGAGAGAGTTGGTATACTTGGTATGTTATATTATAACGCGGGACGTAATTAGGTGCGTGTAGACTTTACTCTGTTATTGGACCACCCAAGCGGCGGCCTTTGGACGCTTGTGTTGCTGTTAACCCTTGAGTTAATCAAACAATCTATAAATAACACAAATCTAGAAGCCTACTGATATTATAGAACCTGCTTTGTAAGACATAACCTCTACTATAAAATGTAGAGTTATTTCAGAAATTAGACATTAATAAATTCAATGGTTTCTTTTGATATATCTATCTACACGCAATATTTTATATTAACTATGATGTATCTATTTAGGCTACCAAAAAGATGTAAACTTATAGATTACAGTTATAAAATTCTAAATACACAAGCACGTCTATTCATTCTACGCGACAAAAACTATGATAAATTACCGACGTGATCCTGAACTGAATAGTTCCTCGACGTCCATACTTAATAGACATATTACCGATATTTTTTTCTACATTATTATGTATCGATCAAACTATTGTCTTGTTGCCGAAATTAATCATTTTATGTACCTACCTACCATTTTTTGTATTTGAGACCTGATTAACTTAATTTAAAAGATCAATAACTATATGCATAGACAAATAACGGTGATTATTTTCTATAGTGAATTTTGTAACTGGTAATATTGGAAGTTTCTAATTACTGAGACGAGTAGATATTAATTTCATTCGAAACATGACAAATTCGAATATAAAAATATTTTGTCACAATGCAACTTCATACATCTAGTGGCTATGTTTCAATTTCAATACATGTTTTCGTATCAAAAATAATTGAAGACAAAAATGGGTATCGGAGTCTATTTACAATTTTTTGTTTAGATCCGGCGCGTGACCGATTGGTCAAACATCATTGTGTCCAGTTTCACGCTCCTTGTCTCTTGACAAATGATGTTTTTACTTTAGCATTCTAGATAGGTATTCTTTATTTTTTGTCACATGTAATAACCGTATTATAATGACTTGTTTTTATTATAAATATGATTGAATTTCCACGTACCTATATGGTAACATGGCTAACCACAGGGGTACTTGACTTTCACATACATATGCATAGTTGACGCGTTCATTCACTGACTATTCATGTCTTCAAACAATTATATAGCACTTTAACGTCTTTCTTCCCACGATTGTATCGTCGAGCAAACCAAGTTTGCAGATTTATGTTTACCTATACTAGCACACACAGAAAATGTGTCGCGCGACTTAACCCTTTACATACTATTTATTTATCTAGGCTGCATTCGTTTAGTTGTAACTTAGTAAAGCAACTAGCTGCTCCTTTACCAAAAATATTTACGAACAACAAACTAAACCTAAAATAAAACATATTCGGTGTCATTACAAAAGATGTGTTAGACCTGAATTTAAACCAGGTCTAGCAAGACATGGTGTCAAACTACACCTCGGTTTTACAATAAGTGTACAAAATAGAATATTATAATCACTGAGGGGTTATTTCGGGACCGCTAATGTATTCGAGAACACGAAAATTAGATAGATGATAGGAAATGCAGAAAATCATAATAGAGTCAAAAACAATCTTATAAATTTTGCAATAAAGGTAAGTACTACCTAGGTAATAAAGGTAGTATCTAGTTCGGCGGCGCTTCTTAAACTCAGCTTCAATCGCGAGGCTTCTAGATAATTGTCCTTTCATATAAAATGGAAAACCAAAAGAAGCGGTGATAATGTCACTTAAACGGCAAAACTGGAAGGAGGCCTCGTTTAGCATAGACCACAGATAAATCTGAGATTTTTCGTTATACCTTACTTTGTAATAACAATTTTCTAAAACCAGACCCTAGACCTGGGTTTTACCTTAAACTTGATTGAAACCTTATCTTGTGATAAGACCGATTATATTTGATTTACCTACTTAAATTACTTTTATATCAATAAGATCTCTTAACATTTTATGCAGATAAAAAGGCAAGAATAACATCTACAAACGATAACTTTAGCCAGCTTCGAACAAATATATAAACGCACCACTCTTATGAAATGTGAACTTAAATAAGATACTAATAATTTCAAGTAACGAAATGTGAATCGTGCCCACAGGTAAACCTGTTCCTAGTGAAAGAGAAATATCAGAGTGTAATAATTTTTGAGCAACAAACTATCATATATACTAATGCCGACGTACTAATATAAATACCATCATAATATTTATAGTCAATATATTAGAGACTTATCATGAAAGGTTTTGCAATTATTTGTTCAATTTTAAAGTTCCTCCGTAAAGCAACGGCTATAAAACCTACCTTGTATGTAACGTTGAATATTTTCTCAGGAACATAAAAACATCAAGATACTTTATATAAACGGCATTATTTATACGGAGTTTTAATTTAATTTGACCAAAACAAAGACATTTAGTTACAGTTGGCCAATTTTTCGCATGTACTCAAATCTTTGTATCTGTCTACAATTCAAAATGTTCAGTACAAATATGTATGTGTGACACACGCGTACAGGTGCGAATTTTGGTATGTCGCTTGCCCTACCACGGTTCCCAGTTCCGCACCGTTAATTTGATATACGGAGGCAGATGGCCTCTCGCCGATAGCACTCAGCTCATGCTCCTTCCGCGCTTTACCGCGAATCCCAAACTTTAGGTGCCACCTCAAGAAACAGGCGACTTGGTGTTTAGTCCTTTACCTTATATATGAAACATAAATAATAAAATTCTTCAAAGTACATTAAAATACCTGTCTGTCAACACTGGCGCTACTTTAAATTTAGATGTCTAGGCGTAGAATACTGTAAAAACTAATTGAAAAGAGATGTTCTATAAAAGAACTCAATCATGAAGCAAAACCTAAAGATAATGGTTTTTATATAAAAAGATACAATAGGTAGCAGTTAGCTACAAAAGAAATTGATCAATTTTAATATACAATATGCTGTTAAAAAATTTGCTGCTCATAATTATAACTTGGACTCCAACACAGTATGAAAGTCAGGTGCGGGGTTGTGAGTTAATTTGCATTTTGATCCAGTAACGGGTTGTGAGATAACGCTGCAATGCTCGAGATCTCTCCAAAGATCAACTATCCCACATGCCTCGGGACCGTTCATCAACAACTTCTTTTGAAACTACAAACAAACCTTATACGGGTACAAGATAACAATGTTGAATACGAATGTTGTCATACTAACCTACAACTTTTTAGATTTTATCATAGTCAAATTCTCACCAGTTCAGCGATTCTTGAAAAAGTAATTAAGAACCGTAATAAAATTGCTACATTACAAATTGGTATGTATCATTCGGTATTTTAGTGGATAGGTAATTAATGTAATTATACTTCAAAACGCCAGGAAATAGTCAATCAGTGTTCTGTTATTCCGAGTACAAGAAGTCAAAGACCGTTCGTATAAAGAAGTTATAAGATGCCAGCAACGTAAGGCACATTAGACACGGCCTGCATGTGATGATAGTTGTGGTATCGAAATTCGCTTCGGCTGTTCCCTTCGAGCAGCGTTCAGCCGTTCTGTGTATTTCGTTCATATTTTTCCTTGTCATATTTTAATGATGTTCGTCTACTGTAACTAAAAGACTTCATGCGCGCAAAAGTTATTAAAGTTTAGAGTGCGAGTGCTGAGCGTTGGCTGTTGGCATGAGCGTGAACTGATTTAGGTTTCATTCACCCCGCGTTACGCTAGTTGGGTGCCTGGACTGCGCATTGTCTCACACGGCGCACAAAATGCGAATGATCCTTTGTTCGTTACACTTTACCTACACTGTAACCCAAACCAATAGCGGAACACTTAGCGCCCACCTCTAAACGTAACATTCACGCGTTGCAGCTCACGCTCGAGAACCATTCCTGACTTAACGATATTTACTCTGAAATAACAATACGTGTACTGTTCTGACATTGATAGCTCTCCAACTGATATGTTCTATATTCTCCCAGTTTAATGCATTTAATGGTCCTGCGGTACTGAAGAAAAATTATGATGTGTTATTTCCTGCTATTCACCATTAGATTAGTACATGTAAAAACTCTTCATACTTTCACTCTGAAGGGGAAATGCCGTACATATTTTTATCCCAATTGTTGCTTTCTCATCTCTAACCTGCAATTTAATGGATGAATGATTTAAATTACTTATGCACGAAACTTTACCAAACAATTTTGCTTTATCGTTTTTCTTCATACACACTTTCAATTCATCGATCTTCACCCATTATTGTAATTGTGATTATGCATAAAACTTGCTTTTACTAACGCGTGTTAGGAACGCACGCACTTGTTCAAGATTTCAGAGTAGAAAGCCTTCTCTTCACTTACTCTTTACTTGATGTTATTGTTTCGTTACAATAGCTACCTCAAATTGTTTTAACGGCCATTTGGTACGAGATAGATGGTCTGGCGAGCTTTTTGTAGTGCAGTGAGAGATATAAAAAGTAAGAAGCTTTCGTGACTTAGGCGAACCTGTGGCATTCTTCTTCTTCGTCGGCGCTATCCACGCCAACAAACTTTATTAGGGCGTATCCACATAGGCATTGGCAACAACGCTAGTGCTAACGCAGATATGCAAATCTATCCACGCCTCGATAGCACGAGGTTGAAATTTCAAAAAATGTCAAAAAAACACTCTTGAAATCGGGATCTATAGCTAAGCGCAAATTATATCATAGTAATATGGTTCTTTCCACTAACAGTGTCAAATAACCAATAATTACGCAACTTCACATAAAATGCTGGATGATTGGCCTACTTTTTGACATAAGATTGATAAATAACGGTATGTATGCAACTATGTAATCAAAATGAAACATCATCAATCAATATCGTGGAGTGCAAGACATTAAAGTGAATCATCGTTGTCCTTATGATATATAGGACCTTTACCCAATGCGTTTCAT